>JAEIGQ010000058.1:0-1200000 GCA_018904275.1 Lordiphosa clarofinis
TAGCCGCTTCTGGAAGTGCAGAAGGTATGGCAGAGCTCATAATGGCCCAGGTGGAAACGGCATGCGACTCCAGCATGCGTCAGCGGAAACCGTATGGGCGGCATCACGTATCAGTGTACTGGTGGACCGACCAAATTGCAGAAGCCAGGCGTTCCTGTAACCACGCAAGGAGGCGCTATCAACGCTCTCGTGGAACCCCAGCATTTTATGAATGGCAAGATTTCTACCACAGCTGTAGACGGACACTTAAAGCGGCAATCAAAGAGAGCAAGCGCAAGTGCTTCCTCGAACTTTGCGACTCAGCTGAGCACGACCCGTGGGGCAGCGCATACAAAAAGGTCGTAAAAACTGAACGCCCACTCGAAACCGCAGCCGTCAGATCCTCATACAATCGAAGCCATAGTAGCGCAGCTTTCCTCGCAGCAACGACGTTCCAATTCCACCAGTTGAAGTGCCACCTGATATGGCCATTGAGGAAGTCACTGCAATGGAAGTGCTCCAACTTGCCAGGAGCTTAAAACTCAGGAAGGCCCCAGGCCCGGACTCTATACCGAATATAGCATTCAGGCTAGCGCTGACACTGAAACCGGAAATCTTTGCAGAAATGTACAACAAATGTCTACTGGAAGGTGTATTTCCTGATAAGTGGAAGATTCAGAAGCTAGTCCCTACTACCAAAGCCAGGCAAGGCACCTGACGAAGCTGGGTCATACAGACCAATATGCCTGATCGACTCTGCTGGAAAGATCCTAGAAAAACTCATCTGCACACGGCTGGAGCGAGCCATAGCCACAGCTGGTGATCTCTCGCAGTATCCAGTACGGGTTCAGGAAAGCAAGGTCCACAATCGATGCCATCAACAAGGTAGTGTGCACAGCCGCGAGCGCGATAGAGGGGACAAGATGGAAAAACGGGGAGAAGGAATACTGCCTAGTTGTCACACTGGACATTCGCAACGCCTTTAACTCTGCAAAGTGGAGCTGCATTCTCGGGGCCCTAAAAAACTTTAGAGTCCCCCCATACCTGCTGCAGATGATCAGTAGTTACTTCAGTAACAGAGTACTCAAGTTCGATACCAGTGCACGCACGGAGACGTACGACATAACCGGAGGCGTCCCGCAAGGTTCCGTGCTAGGTCCATTATTGTGGAACGCGATGTACGATGGCCCCAAAAAGTGCAAGTTGTTGGGTTTGCGGATGATGTTGCCGTGGTTGTAGTGGCAAAACACCTCAGGCAGGCAGAGTCGCAGTGCAACCTAGCTATCAAGCAGATAGAGGCGTGGCTTTCTTCAGCGGGCCTGGAACTAGCGCCACACAAGTCTGAAGCTGTTCTTATAAGCAGCCGGAAAAAGGTGGAGACTGCGCAAATAATAGTTGGCAATACGGTGCTCACCTCCAAGAGAGCGCTTAAGTACCTGGGGGTAATGATTGAAACCAGGCTCAGCTTCAGAGAGCACTTGGAATACATTAGTGTAAAAGCGGCATCAACCAACAGAGCTGCGGCTGAACACCCGAGGCCCAAAGCAAGGTCGAAGATTGCTGCTTACCAGCGTTACGAGGTCCACCATGCTGTACGCCGCTCCTGTCTGGCTGGGAGCCCTGCAGGTGAAAAGCTACAGCCGTAGTCTGCAGGCAACACACCGGATGGGTGCAATCAGAATATGCTGTGCGTTTCGCACAGTGTCAGATGATGCTGCACTTGTAATCGCAGGTGTGCCGCCCCTTGACGAGCTAGCCTCAGTAAACGCTATTGTATATAACGATGTTCACGGCAATAACTTCCCATCAACCCTCAAAAAGGCGCTGCGAACATCCGCCCAGGAAGAAAGCCTTCTTAGGTGGCAAAGCCGGTGGGATTCATCCGTTAAAGGTCGCTGGACTTACCGCCTCATCCCCAACCTTGGGGACTGGTTCAAAAGGAGGCATGGGCAGGTAAATTTCTATCTTACCCAAGTACTAAGCGGCCATGGCTGCTTTCGGAGTTATCTCCACCGCTTTGGGCACGAGGCGGACGCAACATGTACCTACTGCGGCAATTTAGAGGAGGATGCTGAACACGTCTTCTTTGTCTGCGGCAGATTCAGACGTGAAAGGCAGCGCTTAGAGGAAGCTCTGGGCACAAGACGGCTGTCGGTGGAGAATCTTGTCCCACTTATGCTGGAAAGCAGCGAGCACTGGGAGCTTGTCAGCCAGTACGCTGCCTGTATATTGATCGAGCTGCGGAGACTGGAGCGCAGTAGAAGGAGCGTGACGGAGTAGGGGCGCTGAGGGTTTTGCGAAGCATTGCTTCACGGCCGTACCGCAGAATCGCAGCCACCTTGCTCTTCCTAGCAGTAGTTATAGTTGTAAGTTGTAAATATAAATAAACGAATACAAAAAAAAAAAAAAAAAAAAAAAAAAACACTCACCTACAAAGTGTAATTTTGATTTTTCTGTGGTGTGTTTTTCATACACACACACACACACTCTCTCATACTCTCTCATACACACTCATACACACACATACACTCACCAACAAAGATGTCATCTCTACCAAAATAACTGTCAAAAATTGTCAAAAACTAAGCGGTGCAAATGTCATGCAAACCATGCAACTGTTCATGCAAGGGCTACTCTGTCATCAAATATCAATTCTACCATCACTCCTTTGCCAGCAATCAACTTTGCTGCCATCCCATCATCTGATACTTTGTCCTCGAACAATTTTGCAGTCATTATTCCCCAGTCATCAAACGGTCTGGCAGCCACTACCCTCATGTTAGAGGACAGTTCTGCAACCGCTACTTCCACGTCAGTCAATAGTTTTGCGGCTGTTGCTGCGCTGCTCAAGCAGCTGCTGATTCATCAGACATTGCTTTGAACTACAACCCTGATCAAATCATCTCTCAAAACTCATCACGTCAACAAACCCCTCAATATTAAGGATTCGCTTTGCTGTTTGGAATGCCAATGGCTTATCCACGAGGCTCAACGAGGTTAAGCTGTTGTTACAACACTGCTTCGTTGACATCCTCTTGGTGAGCGAGACTCATTTCAACCTAAACTCTATCATCGACATCCAAGGATTCTCAGTCCAACACGTCTACAAAACACATACTATATCATCACTGGGTCTAGCTAATCCTTGACCCGCTCATACATTTCTCTTCTCAACTCAACAACTCAATTCAACACGTCTACAAACAACAACAACCCTTCCAACACGTCTACAAACAACAACAACCCCTTTTCAACACGTCTTCAAACAATCAACTCTATTCAACACGTCTTCAAGCAATAGCTCTTTCAACACGTCTTCAAATAATAACTCTACTCAACATGTCTTCAAACAACATCTCTTGTCAACACGTCTTCAAACAATAGTTCTACTCAACACGTCTTCAAACAACAACTCTTGTCAACACGTTCCCAAACAACTACAACTCTAATCAACACGTCTTTAAACAATAGCTCTACTCAACACGTCTTCAAACAATAGCTCTTTTTTCAACACGTTCCCAAACAACAACAACTCTTGTCAACACGTTTCCAAACAAAAACAACTCTTGTCAACACGTTCCCAAACAAAAACAACTCTTGTCAACACGTTCCCAAACAACAACATCTCTTGTCAACACGTTCCCAAACAGCAACATCTCTTGTCAACACGTTCCCAAACAAAAACAACTCTTGTCAACACGTTCCCAAACAACAACACTCTCTTGTCAACACGTTCCCAAACAACAACAACTCTTGTCAACACGTTCCCAAACAACAACTCTTGTCAACACGTTCCCAAACAACAACATCTCTTGTCAACACGTTCCCAAACAACAACATACTCTTACGTTCCCAAACAACAAAAACTCTTGTCAACACGTTCCCAAACAAAAAACTCTTGTCAACACGTTCCCAAACAACAACAACTCTAGTCAACCACGTCTTCAAACAATAGCTCTACTCAACACGTCTTCAAACAATAGCTCTACTCAACACGTCTTCAAACAAACTGTTAATCAAACAACAAAAACTCTTGTCAACACGTTCCCAAACAACAACAACTCTTGTCAACACGTTCCCAAACAACAACAACTCTTGTCAACACGTTCCCAAACAACAACAACTCTTGTCAACACGCTCCCAAATCTCTTGTCAACACGTTCCCAAACAACAACATCTCTTGTCAACACGTTCCCAAACAACAACAACTCTTGTCAACACGTTCCCAAACAACAACAACTCTTGTCAACACGTTCCCAAACAACAACAACTCTTGTCAACACGTTCCCAAACAACAAAAACTCTTGTCAACACGTTCCCAAACAACAACAACTCTTGTCAACTCGTTCCCAAACAACAACAACTCTTGTCAACACGTTCCCAAACAACAACATCTCTTGTCAACACGTTCCCAAACAACAACAACTCTTGTCAACACGTTCCCAAACAACAACAACTCTTGTCAACACGTTCCCAAACAACAACATCTCTTGTCAACACTTCCAAACAACAACATCTCTTGTCAACACGTTCCCAAACAACAACAACTCTTGTCAACACGTTCCCAAACAACAACATCTCTTGTCAACACGTTCCCAAACAACAACAACTCTTGTCAACACGTTCCCAAACAACTACATCTCTTGTCAACACGTTCCCAAACAACAAAAACTCTTGTCAACACGTTCCCAAACAACAAAAACTCTTGTCAACACGTTCCCAAACAACAACAACTCTTGTCAACACGTTCCCAAACAACAACAACTCTTGTCAACACGTTCCCAAACAACAACATCTCTTGTCAACACGTTCCCAAACAACAAAAACTCTTGTCAACACGTCTTCAAACAAACAACTCTAATCAACACGTCTTCAAACAATAGCTCTACTCAACACGTCTTCAAACAACAACCTTTTTCAACACGTCTTCAAACAATAGCTCTACTCTACACGTCTTCAAACAACAACTCTATTCAACACGTTCTCAAACAACAACTCTTCTCAACACGTCCGCAAAACAACAACTCTTCTCAACAGTCTTTAGACCACTCTAAATCATCATTGCGTCCACCCAATCCGGGTGTTCAGCACTACCACCAACACTTTCATTAATGGATTCTTATATCCTACTCTACGTGGTCTCCAAGTCAACTGGGACATACGCTCTATCATCATCCCATCAACTCCTAGTCAACTTTATCTAGAAGCTGCATCTCAACTGTAATATCAACTTTATTTTCATTGAAGACATCTCATTCCTGCTCCTCTTATCAATGTCACCACGTTCTAAACAACCTCAACTTTATCACCTCTGGGTCCACCAAATCTCTGGTCTGCTCAACATCTTCAACACGTCTCCCGATTTACCTTTATCATATCTTAATTTTAAACTCTCATCATAACTCCTTTACTGGATAATCAACGTCGGCTTATTTCAGACCGTCATTAACTCTTATCATAATTATATTTCTCTCATAAGTGCTGGCTTTAAGGTGTCGTAGGTCTATACACACTGTTCGCTGCATACCTCACACTTTTGGTTAATACAAATTGTTATTCTTAAGTTAGCCACTTAAGCCCTTTTTGTATCCCAAAATATCATACAATAAATCTGAGGTTGTGCCCTATATGGGACAACTTACACCAGAAGCACAAAAAATGCCTTCCTCTCATAAGTGAAAAGTGAAAAGTGAACAGTAGAAAAGTGAAAGTCAACAAAAGTGAAAGTGTTCTGGTACACATACACTTACCAACAAAGTGTAAATTCTGAAAATTTTTCAGAAAAGTGTCCTCAAACACACACACACTCATTCACACTCACCTACAAAGTGTAATTTTGATTTTTTCTGTGGTGTGTTTTCATACACACACACACACACACTCTCTCATACTCTCTCATACACACTCATACACACACATACACTCACACCAACAAAGATGTCATCTCTACCAAAATAACTGTCAAAAATTGTCAAAAAACTAAGCGCTGCAAATGTCATGCAAACCATGCAACTGTTCATGCAAGGGCTACTCTGTCATCAAATATCAATACTACCATCACTCCTTTGCCAGCAATCAACTTTGCTGCCATCTCACCATCTGATACTTTGTCCTTGAACAATTTTGCAGTCATTATTCCCCAGTCATCAAACGGTCAGGCAGCCACTACCCTCATGTTAGAGGACAGTTCTGCAACCGCTACTTCCATGTCAGTCAATAGTTTTGCGGCTGTTGCTGCAGCTGCTCAAGCAGCTGCTGATTCATCAGACATTGCTTTGAACTACAACCCTGATCAAATCATCTCTCAAAACTCATCACGTCAACAAACCCCTCAATATTAAGGATTCGCTTTGCTGTTTGGAATGCCAATGGCTTATCCACGAGGCTCAACGAGGTTAAGCTGTTGTTACAACACTGCTTCGTTGACATCCTCTTGGTGAGCGAGACTCATTTCAACCTAAACTCTATCATCGACATCCAAGGATTCTCAGTCCAACACGTCTACAAAACACATACTATATCATCACTGGGTCTAGCTAATCCTTGACCCGCTCATACATTTCTCTTCTCAACTCAACAACTCTATTCAACACGTCTACAAACAACAACAACCCTTCCAACACGTCTACAAACAACAACAACCCCTTTTCAACACGTCTTCAAACAATCAACTCTATTCAACACGTCTTCAAGCAATAGCTCTTTCAACACGTCTTCAAATAATAACTCTACTCAACATGTCTTCAAACAACATCTCTTGTCAACACGTCTTCAAACAATAGTTCTACTCAACACGTCTTCAAACAACAACTCTTGTCAACACGTTCCCAAACAACTACAACTCTAATCAACACGTCTTTAAACAATAGCTCTACTCAACACGTCTTCAAACAATAGCTCTTTTTCAACACGTTCCCAAACAACAACAACTCTTGTCAACACGTTTCCAAACAAAAACAACTCTTGTCAACACGTTCCCAAACAAAAACAACTCTTGTCAACACGTTCCCAAACAACAACATCTCTTGTCAACACGTTCCCAAACAACAACATCTCTTGTCAACACGTTCCCAAACAAAAACAACTCTTGTCAACACGTTCCCAAACAACAACATCTCTTGTCAACACGTTCCCAAACAACAACATCTCTTGTCAACACGTTCCCAAACAACAACAACTCTTGTCAACACGTTCCCAAACAACAACATCTCTTGTCAACACGTTCCCAAACAACAACAACTCTTGTCAACACGTTCCCAAACAACAAAAACTCTTGTCAACACGTTCCCAAACAACAACAACTCTTGTCAACACGTTCCCAAACAACAACAACTCTAATCAACACGTCTTCAAACAACGCTCAACCCAACACGTCTTCAAACAATAGCTCTTGTCAACACGTCTCCCAAACAAACAACAAAAACTATTGTCAACACGTTCCCAAACAACAAAATCTCTTGTCAACACGTTCCCAAACAACAACAACTCTTGTCAACACGTTCCCAAACAACAACATCTCTTGTCAACACGTTCCCAAACAACAACAACTCTTGTCAACACGTTCCCAAACAACAACAACTCTTGTCAACACGTTCCCAAACAACAACAACTCTTGTCAACACGTTCCCAAACAACAACAACTCTTGTCAACACGTTCCCAAACAACAACAACTCTTGTCAACACGTTCCCAAACAACAACAACTCTTGTCAACACGTTCCCAAACAACAACAACTCTTTCAACACCCATCTTGTCAACACGTTCCCAAACAACAACAACTCTTGTCAACACGTTCCCAAACAACAACAACTCTTGTCAACACGTTCCCAAACAACAACATCTCTTGTCAACACGTTCCCAAACAACAACAACTCTTGTCAACACGTTCCCAAACAACAACAACTCTTGTCAACACGTTCCCAAACAACAACAACTCTTGTCAACACGTTCCCAAACAACAACAACTCTTGTCAACACGTTCCCAAACAACAACAACTCTTGTCAACACGTTCCCAAACAACAACAACTCTTGTCAACACGTTCCCAAACAACAACAACTCTTGTCAACACGTTCCCAAACAACAAAAACTCTTGTCAACACGTTCCCAAACAACAAACAACTCTAGTCAACACGTCCAACAACAACTCTTGTCAACACGTTCCCAAACAACTACAACTCTAATCAACACGTCTTCAAACAATAGCTCTATTTTCAACACGTTCCCAAACAACAACAACTCTTGTCAACACGTTCCCAAACAACAACAACTCTTGTCAACACGTTCCCAAACAACAACAACTCTTGTCAACACGTTCCCAAACAACAACAACTCTTGTCAACACGTTCCCAAACAACAACATCTCTTGTCAACACGTTCCCAAACAACAACAACTCTTGTCAACACGTTCCCAAACAACAACAACTCTTGTCAACACGTTCCCAAACAACAACAACTCTTGTCAACACGTTCCCAAACAACAACAACTCTTGTCAACACGTTCCCAAACAACAACAACTCTTGTCAACACGTTCCCAAACAACAACAACTCTTGTCAACACGTTCCCAAACAACAACAACTCTTGTCAACACGTTCCCAAACAACAACATCTCTTGTCAACACGTTCCCAAACAACAACAACTCTTGTCAACACGTTCCCAAACAACAACAACTCTTGTCAACACGTTCCCAAACAACAACATCTCTTGTCAACACGTTCCCAAACAACAACAACTCTTGTCAACACGTTCCCAAACAACAACAACTCTTGTCAACACGTTCCCAAACAACAACAATCTCTTGTCAACACGTTCCCAAACAACAACATCTCTTGTCAACACGTTCCCAAACAACAAAAACTCTTGTCAACACGTTCCCAAACAACAAAAACTCTTGTCAACACGTTCCCAAACAACAACAACTCTTGTCAACACGTTCCCAAACAACAACAACTCTTGTCAACACGTTCCCAAACAACAACATCTCTTGTCAACACGTTCCCAAACAACAAAAACTCTTGTCAACACGTCTTCAAACAATAACAACTCTAATCAACACGTCTTCAAACAATAGCTCTACTCATCATGTCTTCAAACAACAACCCTTTTCAACACGTCTTCAAACAATAGCTCTACTCAACACGTCTTCAAACAACAACCTTTTTCAACACGTCTTCAAACAATAGCTCTACTCTACACGTCTTCAAACAACAACTCTATTCAACACGTTCTCAAACAACAACTCTTCTCAACACGTCCGCAAAACAACAACTCTTCTCAACAGTCTTTAGACCACTCTAAATCATCATTGCGTCCACCCAATCCGGGTGTTCAGCACTTACCACCAACACTTTCATTAATGGATTCTTATATCCTACTCTACGTGGTCTCCAAGTCAACTGGGACATACGCTCTATCATCATCCCATCAACTCCTAGTCAACTTTATCTAGAAGCTGCATCTCAACTGTAATATCAACTTTATTTTCATTGAAGACATCTCATTCCTGCTCCTCTTATCAATGTCACCACGTTCTAAACAACCTCAACTTTATCACCTCTGGGTCCACCAAATCTCTGGTCTGCTCAACATCTTCAACACGTCTCCCGATTTACCTTTATCATATCTTAATTTTAAACTCTCATCATAACTCCTTTACTGGATAATCAACGTCGGCTTATTTCAGACCGTCATTAACTCTTATCATAATTATATTTCTCTCATAAGTGCTGGCTTTAAGGTGTCGTAGGTCTATACACACTGTTCGCTGCATACCTCACACTTTTGGTTAATACAAATTGTTATTCTTAAGTTAGCCACTTAAGCCCTTTTTGTATCCCAATAATATCAAACAATAAATCTGAGGTTGTGCCCTATATGGGACAACTTACACCAGAAAAATGCCTTCCTCTCATAAGTGAAAAGTGAAAAGTGAACAGTAGAAAAGTGAAAGTCAACAAAAGTGAAAGTGTTCTGGTACACATACACTTACCAACAAAGTGTAAATTCTGAAAATTTTTCAGAAAAGTGTCCTCAAACACACACACACTCATTCACACTCACCTACAAAGTTAATTTTGATTTTTCTGTGGGGGTTTTCATACACACACACACACACTCTCTCATACTCTCTCATACACACTCATACACACACATACACTCACCAACAAAGATGTCATCTCTACCAAAATAACTGTCAAAAATTGTCAAAAACTAAGCGGTGCAAATGTCATGCAAACCATGCAACTGTTCATGCAAGGGCTACTCTGTCATCAAATATCAATTCTACCATCACTCCTTTGCCAGCAATCAACTTTGCTGCCATCCCATCATCTGATACTTTGTCCTCGAACAATTTTGCAGTCATTATTCCCCAGTCATCAAACGGTCTGGCAGCCACTACCCCATGTTAGAGGACAGTTCTGCAACCGCTACTTCCACGTCAGTCAATAGTTTTGCGGCTGTTGCTGCAGCTGCTCAAGCAGCTGCTGATTCATCAGACATTGCTTTGAACTACAACCCTGATCAAATCATCTCTCAAAACTCATCACGTCAACAAACCCCCTCAATATTAAGGATTCGCTTTGCTGTTTGGAATGCCAATGGCTTATCCACGAGGCTCAACGAGGTTAAGCTGTTGTTACAACACTGCTTCGTTGACATCCTCTTGGTGAGCGAGACTCATTTCAACCTAAACTCTATCATCGACATCCAAGGATTCTCAGTCCAACACGTCTACAAAACACATACTATATCATCACTGGGTCTAGCTAATCCTTGACCCGCTCATACATTTCTCTTCTCAACTCAACAACTCTATTCAACACGTCTACAAACAACAACAACCCTTCCAACACGTCTACAAACAACAACAACCCCTTTTCAACACGTCTTCAAACAATCAACTCTATTCAACACGTCTTCAAGCAATAGCTCTTTCAACACGTCTTCAAATAATAACTCTACTCAACATGTCTTCAAACAACATCTCTTGTCAACACGTCTTCAAACAATAGTTCTACTCAACACGTCTTCAAACAACAACTCTTGTCAACACGTTCCCAAACAACTACAACTCTAATCAACACGTCTTTAAACAATAGCTCTACTCAACACGTCTTCAAACAATAGCTCTTTTTTCAACACGTTCCCAAACAACAACAACTCTTGTCAACACGTTTCCAAACAAAAACAACTCTTGTCAACACGTTCCCAAACAAAAACAACTCTTGTCAACACGTTCCCAAACAACAACATCTCTTGTCAACACGTTCCCAAACAACAACATCTCTTGTCAACACGTTCCCAAACAAAAACAACTCTTGTCAACACGTTCCCAAACAACAACATCTCTTGTCAACACGTTCCCAAACAACAACATCTCTTGTCAACACGTTCCCAAACAACAACAACTCTTGTCAACACGTTCCCAAACAACAACATCTCTTGTCAACACGTTCCCAAACAACAACAACTCTTGTCAACACGTTCCCAAACAACAAAAACTCTTGTCAACACGTTCCCAAACAACAAAAACTCTTGTCAACACGTTCCCAAACAACAACAACTCTAATCAACACGTCTTCAAACAATAGCTCTACTCAACACGTCTTCAAACAATAGCTCTACTCAACACGTCTTCAAACAACAGCTCTATTTTCAACACGTTCCCAAACAACAAAAACTCTTGTCAACACGTTCCCAAACAACAACAACTCTTGTCAACACGTTCCCAAACAACAACAACTCTTGTCAACACGTTCCCAAACAACAACAACTCTTGTCAACACGTTCCCAAACAACAACATCTCTTGTCAACACGTTCCCAAACAACAACATCTCTTGTCAACACGTTCCCAAACAACAACAACTCTTGTCAACACGTTCCCAACAACAACAACTCTTGTCAACACGTTCCCAAACAACAACAACTCTTGTCAACACGTTCCCAAACAACAACAACTCTTGTCAACACGTTCCCAAACAACAACAACTCTTGTCAACACGTTCCCAAACAACAACAACTCTTGTCAACACGTTCCCAAACAACAACATCTCTTGTCAACACGTTCCCAAACAACAACAACTCTTGTCAACACGTTCCCAAACAACAACAACTCTTGTCAACACGTTCCCAAACAACAACATCTCTTGTCAACACGTTCCCAAACAACAACATCTCTTGTCAACACGTTCCCAAACAACAACAACTCTTGTCAACACGTTCCCAAACAACAACATCTCTTGTCAACACGTTCCCAAACAACAACAACTCTTGTCAACACGTTCCCAAACAACAACATCTCTCGTCAACACGTTCCCAAACAACAAAAACTCTTGTCAACACGTTCCCAAACAACAAAAACTCTTGTCAACACGTTCCCAAACAACAACAACTCTTGTCAACACGTTCCCAAACAACAAAAACTCTTGTCAACACGTTCCCAAACAACAACATCTCTTGTCAACACGTTCCCAAACAACAAAAACTCTTGTCAACACGTCTTCAAACAATAACAACTCTAATCAACACGTCTTCAAACAATAGCTCTACTCATCATGTCTTCAAACAACAACCCTTTTCAACACGTCTTCAAACAATAGCTCTACTCAACACGTCTTCAAACAACAACCTTTTTCAACACGTCTTCAAACAATAGCTCTACTCTACACGTCTTCAAACAACAACTCTATTCAACACGTTCTCAAACAACAACTCTTCTCAACACGTCCGCAAAACAACAACTCTTCTCAACAGTCTTTAGACCACTCTAAATCATCATTGCGTCCACCCAATCCGGGTGTTCAGCACTTACCACCAACACTTTCATTAATGGATTCTTATATCCTACTCTACGTGGTCTCCAAGTCAACTGGGACATACGCTCTATCATCATCCCATCAACTCCTAGTCAACTTTATCTCGAAGCTGCATCTCAACTGTAATATCAACTTTATATACATTGAAGACATCTCATTCCTGCTCCTCTTATCAATGTCAACACGTTCTAAACAACCTCAACTTTATCACCTCTGGGTCCACCAAATCTCTGGTCTGCTCAACATCTTCAACACGTCTCCCGATTTACCTTTATCATATCTTAATTTTAAACTCTCATCATAACTCCTTTACTGGATAATCAACGTCGGCTTATTTCAGACCGTCATTAACTCTTATCATAATTATATTTCTCTCATAAGTGCTGGCTTTAAGGTGTCGTAGGTCTATACACACTGTTCGCTGCATACCTCACACTTTTGGTTAATACAAATTGTTATTCTTAAGTTAGCCACTTAAGCCCTTTTTGTATCCCAATAACATGAAACAATAAATCTGAGGTTGTGCCCTATATGGGACAACTTACACCAGAAACTTCCTCTCAAAAGTGAAAAGTGAAAAGTGAACAGTAGAAATGTGAAAGTCAACAAAAGTGAAAGTGTTTTGGTACACATACACTTACCAACAAAGTGTAAATTCTGAAAATTTTTCAGAAAAGTGTCCTCAAACACACACACACTCATTCACACTCACCTACAAAGTGTAATTTTGATTTTTCTGTGGTGTGTTTTTCATACACACACACACACACTCTCTCATACTCTCTCATACACACTCATACACACACATACACTCACCAACAAAGATGTCATCTCTACCAAAATAACTGTCAAAAATTGTCAAAAACTAAGCGGTGCAAATGTCATGCAAACCATGCAACTGTTCATGCAAGGGCTACAACAGGCCATTCTTATGAATGCAGCAACTTCTGCTTCTCTGTCATCAAATATCAATTCTACCATCACTCCTTTGCCAGCAATCAACTTTGCTGCCATCCCATCATCTGATACTTTGTCCTCGAACAATTTTGCAGTCATTATTCCCCAGTCATCAAACGGTCTGGCAGCCACTACCCTCATGTTAGAGGACAGTTCTGCAACCGCTACTTCCATGTCAGTCAATAGTTTTGCGGCTGTTGCTGCAGCTGCTCAAGCAGCTGCTGATTCATCAGACATTGCTTTGAACTACAACCCTGATCAAATCATTTCTCCACTACCATCACGTCAGCAAACCCCTCAATATTAAGGATTCGCTTTGCTGTTTGGAATGCCAATGGCTTATCCACGAGGCTCAACGAGGTTAAGCTGTTGTTACAACACTGCTTCGTTGACATCCTCTTGGTGAGCGAGACTCATTTCAACCTAAACTCTATCATCGACATCCAAGGATTCTCAGTCCAACACGTCTACAAAACACATACTATATCATCACTGGGTCTAGCTAATCCTTGACCCGCTCATACATTTCTCTTCTCAACTCAACAACTCTATTCAACACGTCTACAAACAACAACAACCCTTCCAACACGTCTACAAACAACAACAACCCCTTTTCAACACGTCTTCAAACAATCAACTCTATTCAACACGTCTTCAAGCAATAGCTCTTTCAACACGTCTTCAAATAATAACTCTACTCAACATGTCTTCAAACAACATCTCTTGTCAACACGTCTTCAAACAATAGTTCTACTCAACACGTCTTCAAACAACAACTCTTGTCAACACGTTCCCAAACAACTACAACTCTAATCAACACGTCTTTAAACAATAGCTCTATTTTCAACACGTTCCCAAACAACAACAACTCTTGTCAACACGTTCCCAAACAAAAACAACTCTTGTCAACACGTTCCCAAACAAAAACAACTCTTGTCAACACGTTCCCAAACAACAACATCTCTTGTCAACACGTTCCCAAACAACAACATCTCTTGTCAACACGTTCCCAAACAAAAACAACTCTTGTCAACACGTTCCCAAACAACAACATCTCTTGTCAACACGTTCCCAAACAACAACATCTCTTGTCAACACGTTCCCAAACAACAACAACTCTTGTCAACACGTTCCCAAACAACAACATCTCTTGTCAACACGTTCCCAAACAACAACAACTCTTGTCAACACGTTCCCAAACAACAAAAACTCTTGTCAACACGTTCCCAAACAACAAAAACTCTTGTCAACACGTTCCCAAACAACAACAACTCTAATCAACACGTCTTCAAACAATAGCTCTACTCAACACGTCTTCAAACAATAACTCTATTCAACACGTCTTCAAAAACAACAACCTATTCACACGTCCCAAACAAAAACTCTTGTCAACACGTCCCAAACAACAACAACTCTTGTCAACACGTCTCCCAAACAACAACAACTCTTGTCAACACGTTCCCAAACAACAACAACTCTTGTCAACACGTTCCCAAACAACAACAACTCTAATCAACACGTTCCAAACCCAAACAAACTCTTGTCAACACGTTCCCAAACAACAACAACTCTTGTCAACACGTTCCCAAACAACAACAACTCTAATCAACACGTTCTCAAACAACAACTCTTGTCAACACGTTCCCAAACAACAACAACTCTTGTCAACACGTTCCCAAACAACAACAACTCTTGTCAACACGTTCCCAAACAACAACATCTCTTGTCAACACGTTCCCAACCTCCGTTCAAACAACAACATCTCTTGTCAACACGTTCCCAAACAACAACAACTCTTGTCAACACGTTCCCAAACAACAACAACTCTTGTCAACACGTTCCCAAACAACAACAACTCTTGTCAACACGTTCCCAAACAACAACAACTCTTGTCAACACGTTCCCAAACAACAACAACTCTTGTCAACACGTTCCCAAACAACAACAACTCTTGTCAACACGTTCCCAAACAACAACAACTCTTGTCAACACGTTCCCAAACAACAAACTCTGTCAACACGTTCCCAAACAACAACAACTCTTGTCAACACGTTCCCAAACAACAACAACTCTTGTCAACACGTTCCCAAACAACAACAACTCTTGTCAACACGTTCCCAAACAACAACAACTCTTGTCAACACGTTCCCAAACAACAACAACTCTTGTCAACACGTTCCCAAACAACAACAACTCTTGTCAACACGTCCCAAACAACAACAACTCTTGTCAACACGTTCCCAAACAACAACAACTCTTGTCAACACGTTCCCAAACAACAACAACCTTCAAGTTCCCAAACAACAACATCTCTTGTCAACACGTTCCCAAACAACAACAACTCTTGTCAACACGTTCCCAAACAACAACATCTCTTGTCAACACGTTCCCAAACAACAAAAACTCTTGTCAACACGTTCCCAAACAACAAAAACTCTTGTCAACACGTTCCCAAACAACAACAACTCTTGTCAACACGTTCCCAAACAACAAAAACTCTTGTCAACACGTTCCCAAACAACAACATCTCTTGTCAACACGTTCCCAAACAACAAAAACTCTTGTCAACACGTCTTCAAACAATAACAACTCTAATCAACACGTCTTCAAACAATAGCTCTACTCATCATGTCTTCAAACAACAACCCTTTTCAACACGTCTTCAAACAATAGCTCTACTCAACACGTCTTCAAACAACAACCTTTTTCAACACGTCTTCAAACAATAGCTCTACTCTACACGTCTTCAAACAACAACTCTATTCAACACGTTCTCAAACAACAACTCTTCTCAACACGTCCGCAAAACAACAACTCTTCTCAACAGTCTTTAGACCACTCTAAATCATCATTGCGTCCACCCAATCCGGGTGTTCAGCACTTACCACCAACACTTTCATTAATGGATTCTTATATCCTACTCTACGTGGTCTCCAAGTCAACTGGGACATACGCTCTATCATCATCCCATCAACTCCTAGTCAACTTTATCTAGAAGCTGCATCTCAACTGTAATATCAACTTTATTTTCATTGAAGACATCTCATTCCTGCTCCTCTTATCAATGTCACCACGTTCTAAACAACCTCAACTTTATCACCTCTGGGTCCACCAAATCTCTGGTCTGCTCAACATCTTCAACACGTCTCCCGATTTACCTTTATCATATCTTAATTTTAAACTCTCATCATAACTCCTTTACTGGATAATCAACGTCGGCTTATTTCAGACCGTCATTAACTCTTATCATAATTATATTTCTCTCATAAGTGCTGGCTTTAAGGTGTCGTAGGTCTATACACACTGTTCGCTGCATACCTCACACTTTTGGTTAATACAAATTGTTATTCTTAAGTTAGCCACTTAAGCCCTTTTTGTATCCCAATAATATCATACAATAAATCTGAGGTTGTGCCCTATATGGGACAACTTACACCAGAAAAAAGCTGCTGATTCATCAGACATTGCTTTGAACTACAACCCTGATCAAATCATCTCTCAAAACTCATCACGTCAACAAACCCCTCAATATTAAGGATTCGCTTTGCTGTTTGGAATGCCAATGGCTTATCCACGAGGCTCAACGAGGTTAAGCTGTTGTTACAACACTGCTTCGTTGACATCCTCTTGGTGAGCGAGACTCATTTCAACCTAAACTCTATCATCGACATCCAAGGATTCTCAGTCCAACACGTCTACAAAACACATACTATATCATCACTGGGTCTAGCTAATCCTTGACCCGCTCATACATTTCTCTTCTCAACTCAACAACTCTATTCAACACGTCTACAAACAACAACAACCCTTCCAACACGTCTACAAACAACAACAACCCCTTTTCAACACGTCTTCAAACAATCAACTCTATTCAACACGTCTTCAAGCAATAGCTCTTTCAACACGTCTTCAAATAATAACTCTACTCAACATGTCTTCAAACAACATCTCTTGTCAACACGTCTTCAAACAATAGTTCTACTCAACACGTCTTCAAACAACAACTCTTGTCAACACGTTCCCAAACAACTACAACTCTAATCAACACGTCTTTAAACAATAGCTCTACTCAACACGTCTTCAAACAATAGCTCTTTTTTCAACACGTTCCCAAACAACAACAACTCTTGTCAACACGTTTCCAAACAAAAACAACTCTTGTCAACACGTTCCCAAACAAAAACAACTCTTGTCAACACGTTCCCAAACAACAACATCTCTTGTCAACACGTTCCCAAACAACAACATCTCTTGTCAACACGTTCCCAAACAAAAACAACTCTTGTCAACACGTTCCCAAACAACAACATCTCTTGTCAACACGTTCCCAAACAACAACATCTCTTGTCAACACGTTCCCAAACAACAACAACTCTTGTCAACACGTTCCCAAACAACAACATCTCTTGTCAACACGTTCCCAAACAACAACAACTCTTGTCAACACGTTCCCAAACAACAAAAACTCTTGTCAACACGTTCCCAAACAACAAAAACTCTTGTCAACACGTTCCCAAACAACAACAACTCTAATCAACACGTCTTCAAACAATAGCTCTACTCAACACGTCTTCAAACAATAGCTCTACTCAACACGTCTTCAAACAATAGCTCTATTTTCAACACGTTCCCAAACAACAAAAACTATTGTCAACACGTTCCCAAACAACAACAACTCTTGTCAACACGTTCCCAAACAACAACATCTCTTGTCAACACGTTCCCAAACAACAACAACTCTTGTCAACACGTTCCCAAACAACAACATCTCTTGTCAACACGTTCCCAAACAACAACATCTCTTGTCAACACGTTCCCAAACAACAACAACTCTTGTCAACACGTTCCCAAACAACAACAACTCTTGTCAACACGTTCCCAAACAACAACAACTCTTGTCAACACGTTCCCAAACAACAAAAAACTCTTGTCAACACGTTCCCAAACAACAACAACTCTTGTCAACACGTTCCCAAACAACAACAACTCTTGTCAACACGTTCCCAAACAACAACATCTCTTGTCAACACGTTCCCAAACAACAACAACTCTTGTCAACACGTTCCCAAACAACAACAACTCTTGTCAACACGTTCCCAAACAACAACATCTCTTGTCAACACGTTCCCAAACAACAACATCTCTTGTCAACACGTTCCCAAACAACAACAACTCTTGTCAACACGTTCCCAAACAACAACATCTCTTGTCAACACGTTCCCAAACAACAACAACTCTTGTCAACACGTTCCCAAACAACTACATCTCTTGTCAACACGTTCCCAAACAACAAAAACTCTTGTCAACACGTTCCCAAACAACAAAAACTCTTGTCAACACGTTCCCAAACAACAACAACTCTTGTCAACACGTTCCCAAACAACAAAAACTCTTGTCAACACGTTCCCAAACAACAACATCTCTTGTCAACACGTTCCCAAACAACAAAAACTCTTGTCAACACGTCTTCAAACAATAACAACTCTAATCAACACGTCTTCAAACAATAGCTCTACTCATCATGTCTTCAAACAACAACCCTTTTCAACACGTCTTCAAACAATAGCTCTACTCAACACGTCTTCAAACAACAACCTTTTTCAACACGTCTTCAAACAATAGCTCTACTCTACACGTCTTCAAACAACAACTCTATTCAACACGTTCTCAAACAACAACTCTTCTCAACACGTCCGCAAAACAACAACTCTTCTCAACAGTCTTTAGACCACTCTAAATCATCATTGCGTCCACCCAATCCGGGTGTTCAGCACTTACCACCAACACTTTCATTAATGGATTCTTATATCCTACTCTACGTGGTCTCCAAGTCAACTGGGACATACGCTCTATCATCATCCCATCAACTCCTAGTCAACTTTATCTAGAAGCTGCATCTCAACTGTAATATCAACTTTATTTTCATTGAAGACATCTCATTCCTGCTCCTCTTATCAATGTCACCACGTTCTAAACAACCTCAACTTTATCACCTCTGGGTCCACCAAATCTCTGGTCTGCTCAACATCTTCAACACGTCTCCCGATTTACCTTTATCATATCTTAATTTTAAACTCTCATCATAACTCCTTTACTGGATAATCAACGTCGGCTTATTTCAGACCGTCATTAACTCTTATCATAATTATATTTCTCTCATAAGTGCTGGCTTTAAGGTGTCGTAGGTCTATACACACTGTTCGCTGCATACCTCACACTTTTGGTTAATACAAATTGTTATTCTTAAGTTAGCCACTTAAGCCCTTTTTGTATCCCAATAATATCATACAATAAATCTGAGGTTGTGCCCTATATGGGACAACTTACACCAGAAAAATCATCACGTCAACAAACCCCTCAATATTAAGGATTCGCTTTGCTGTTTGGAATGCCAATGGCTTATCCACGAGGCTCAACGAGGTTAAGCTGTTGTTACAACACTGCTTCGTTGACATCCTCTTGGTGAGCGAGACTCATTTCAACCTAAACTCTATCATCGACATCCAAGGATTCTCAGTCCAACACGTCTACAAAACACATACTATATCATCACTGGGTCTAGCTAATCCTTGACCCGCTCATACATTTCTCTTCTCAACTCAACAACTCTATTCAACACGTCTACAAACAACAACAACCCTTCCAACACGTCTACAAACAACAACAACCCCTTTTCAACACGTCTTCAAACAATCAACTCTATTCAACACGTCTTCAAGCAATAGCTCTTTCAACACGTCTTCAAATAATAACTCTACTCAACATGTCTTCAAACAACATCTCTTGTCAACACGTCTTCAAACAATAGTTCTACTCAACACGTCTTCAAACAACAACTCTTGTCAACACGTTCCCAAACAACTACAACTCTAATCAACACGTCTTTAAACAATAGCTCTACTCAACACGTCTTCAAACAATAGCCTTTTTCAACACGTTCCCAAACAACAACAACTCTTGTCAACACGTTTCCAAACAAAAACAACTCTTGTCAACACGTTCCCAAACAAAAACAACTCTTGTCAACACGTTCCCAAACAACAACATCTCTTGTCAACACGTTCCCAAACAACAACATCTCTTGTCAACACGTTCCCAAACAAAAACAACTCTTGTCAACACGTTCCCAAACAACAACATCTCTTGTCAACACGTTCCCAAACAACAACATCTCTTGTCAACACGTTCCCAAACAACAACAACTCTTGTCAACACGTTCCCAAACAACAACATCTCTTGTCAACACGTTCCCAAACAACAACAACTCTTGTCAACACGTTCCCAAACAACAAAAACCTCAACACTTCCCAAACAACAACTCTGCAACACGTTCCCAAACAACAACAACTCTAATCAACACGTCTCCAAACAAACTCACCACACGTCTTCAACAATAGCCACCAACACGTCTCAAACAAACCCTTTCAACACGTTCCCAAACAACCAACTCTTGTCAACACGTTCCCCAAACAACAACAACTCTTGTCAACACGTTCCCAAACAACAACATCTCTTGTCAACACGTTCCCAAACAACAACAACTCTTGTCAACACGTTCCCAAACAACAACATCTCTTGTCAACACGTTCCCAAACAACAACATCTCTTGTCAACACGTTCCCAAACAACAACAACTCTTGTCAACACGTTCCCAAACAACAACAACTCTTGTCAACACGTTCCCAAACAACAACAACTCTTGTCAACACGTTCCCAAACAACAAAAACTCTTGTCAACACGTTCCCAAACAACAACAACTCTTGTCAACACGTTCCCAAACAACAACAACTCTTGTCAACACGTTCCCAAACAACAACATCTCTTGTCAACACGTTCCCAAACAACAACAACTCTTGTCAACACGTTCCCAAACAACAACAACTCTTGTCAACACGTTCCCAAACAACAACATCTCTTGTCAACACGTTCCCAAACAACAACATCTCTTGTCAACACGTTCCCAAACAACAACAACTCTTGTCAACACGTTCCCAAACAACAACATCTCTGTCAACACGTTCCCAAAAACCCAAACAACACTACATCTCTTGTCAACACGTTCCCAAACAACAAAAACTCTTGTCAACACGTTCCCAAACAACAAAAACTCTTGTCAACACGTTCCCAAACAACAACAACTCTTGTCAACACGTTCCCAAACAACAAAAACTCTTGTCAACACGTTCCCAAACAACAACATCTCTTGTCAACACGTTCCCAAACAACAAAAACTCTTGTCAACACGTCTTCAAACAATAACAACTCTAATCAACACGTCTTCAAACAATAGCTCTACTCATCATGTCTTCAAACAACAACCCTTTTCAACACGTCTTCAAACAATAGCTCTACTCAACACGTCTTCAAACAACAACCTTTTTCAACACGTCTTCAAACAATAGCTCTACTCTACACGTCTTCAAACAACAACTCTATTCAACACGTTCTCAAACAACAACTCTTCTCAACACGTCCGCAAAACAACAACTCTTCTCAACAGTCTTTAGACCACTCTAAATCATCATTGCGTCCACCCAATCCGGGTGTTCAGCACTTACCACCAACACTTTCATTAATGGATTCTTATATCCTACTCTACGTGGTCTCCAAGTCAACTGGGACATACGCTCTATCATCATCCCATCAACTCCTAGTCAACTTTATCTAGAAGCTGCATCTCAACTGTAATATCAACTTTATTTTCATTGAAGACATCTCATTCCTGCTCCTCTTATCAATGTCACCACGTTCTAAACAACCTCAACTTTATCACCTCTGGGTCCACCAAATCTCTGGTCTGCTCAACATCTTCAACACGTCTCCCGATTTACCTTTATCATATCTTAATTTTAAACTCTCATCATAACTCCTTTACTGGATAATCAACGTCGGCTTATTTCAGACCGTCATTAACTCTTATCATAATTATATTTCTCTCATAAGTGCTGGCTTTAAGGTGTCGTAGGTCTATACACACTGTTCGCTGCATACCTCACACTTTTGGTTAATACAAATTGTTATTCTTAAGTTAGCCACTTAAGCCCTTTTTGTATCCAATATCTCAATAAATCTGAGGTTAACAAAACTTACGCCACTTTTGTATCCAGAATCAATAATATCATCCCATAACACACACACTCACAAACTGTAATTTTGAATTGGTTAAAAGTGTTCTCCATACACACACACACACACATGCCACTCTGCGACATTTTCACCAAACAACGTCTCTCATACACACCCAATACACACTCATACACACTCACACCCATCCTGCCTTCCTCTCATAAGTGAAAAGTGAAAAGTGAACAGTAGAAAAGTGAAAGTCAACAAAAGTGAAAGTGTTCTGGTACACATACACTTACCAACAAAGTGTAAATTCTGAAAATTTTTCAGAAAAGTGTCCTCAAACACACACACACTCATTCACACTCACCTACAAAGTTCACCAACAAAGCGTTAATTTGAATTTTCTGTCAAACAACTGGCTAAAAGTCTCATCTCTAAGTCCCAAATTGTCTATCGAAATTCAAAAAGTGTCATCTCTACCAAAATAACTGTCAAAAATTGTCAAAAACTAAGCGGTGCAAATGTCATGCAAACCATGCAACTGTTCATGCAAGGGCTACAACAGGCCATTCTTATGAATGCAGCAACTTCTGCTTCTCTGTCATCAAATATCAATTCTACCATCACTCCTTTGCCAGCAATCAACTTTGCTGCCATCCCATCATCTGATACTTTGTCCTCGAACAATTTTGCAGTCATTATTCCCCAGTCATCAAACGGTCTGGCAGCCACTACCCTCATGTTAGAGGACAGTTCTGCAACCGCTACTTCCACGTCAGTCGATAGTTTTGCGGCTGTTGCTGCAGCTGCTCAAGCAGCTGCTGATTCATCAGACATTGCTTTGAACTACAACCCTGATCAAATCATCTCTCAAAACTCATCACGTCAACAAACCCCTCAATATTAAGGATTCGCTTTGCTGTTTGGAATGCCAATGGCTTATCCACGAGGCTCAACGAGGTTAAGCTGTTGTTACAACACTGCTTCGTTGACATCCTCTTGGTGAGCGAGACTCATTTCAACCTAAACTCTATCATCGACATCCAAGGATTCTCAGTCCAACACGTCTACAAAACACATACTATATCATCACTGGGTCTAGCTAATCCTTGACCCGCTCATACATTTCTCTTCTCAACTCAACAACTCTATTCAACACGTCTACAAACAACAACAACCCTTCCAACACGTCTACAAACAACAACAACCCCTTTTCAACACGTCTTCAAACAATCAACTCTATTCAACACGTCTTCAAGCAATAGCTCTTTCAACACGTCTTCAAATAATAACTCTACTCAACATGTCTTCAAACAACATCTCTTGTCAACACGTCTTCAAACAATAGTTCTACTCAACACGTCTTCAAACAACAACTCTTGTCAACACGTTCCCAAACAACAACAACTCTAATCAACACGTCTTTAAACAATAGCTCTACTCAACACGTCTTCAAACAATAGCTCTATTTTCAACACGTTCCCAAACAACAACAACTCTTGTCAACACGTTCCCAAACAAAAACAACTCTTGTCAACACGTTCCCAAACAAAAACAACTCTTGTCAACACGTTCCCAAACAACAACATCTCTTGTCAACACGTTCCCAAACAACAACATCTCTTGTCAACACGTTCCCAAACAAAAACAACTCTTGTCAACACGTTCCCAAACAACAACATCTCTTGTCAACACGTTCCCAAACAACAACAACTCTTGTCAACACGTTCCCAAACAACAACAACTCTTGTCAACACGTTCCCAAACAACAACATCTCTTGTCAACACGTTCCCAAACAACAACAACTCTTGTCAACACGTTCCCAAACAACAAAAACTCTTGTCAACACGTTCCCAAACAACAAAAACTCTTGTCAACACGTTCCCAAACAACAACAACTCTAATCAACACGTCTTCAAACAATAGCTCTACTCAACACGTCTTCAAACAATAGCTCTATTTTCAACACGTTCCCAAACAACAAAAACTATTGTCAACACGTTCCCAAACAACAACAACTCTTGTCAACACGTTCCCAAACAACAACATCTCTTGTCAACACGTTCCCAAACAACAACAACTCTTGTCAACACGTTCCCAAACAACAACATCTCTTGTCAACACGTTCCCAAACAACAACATCTCTTGTCAACACGTTCCCAAACAACAACAACTCTTGTCAACACGTTCCCAAACAACAACAACTCTTGTCAACACGTTCCCAAACAACAACAACTCTTGTCAACACGTTCCCAAACAACAACAACTCTTGTCAACACGTTCCCAAACAACAACAACTCTTGTCAACACGTTCCCAAACAACAACAACTCTTGTCAACACGTTCCCAAACAACAACATCTCTTGTCAACACGTTCCCAAACAACAACAACTCTTGTCAACACGTTCCCAAACAACAACAACTCTTGTCAACACGTTCCCAAACAACAACAACTCTTGTCAACACGTTCCCAAACAACAACATCTCTTGTCAACACGTTCCCAAACAACAACAACTCTTGTCAACACGTTCCCAAACAACAACATCTCTTGTCAACACGTTCCCAAACAACAACAACTCTTGTCAACACGTTCCCAAACAACTACATCTCTTGTCAACACGTTCCCAAACAACAAAAACTCTTGTCAACACGTTCCCAAACAACAAAAACTCTTGTCAACACGTTCCCAAACAACAACAACTCTTGTCAACACGTTCCCAAACAACAAAAACTCTTGTCAACACGTTCCCAAACAACAACATCTCTTGTCAACACGTTCCCAAACAACAAAAACTCTTGTCAACACGTCTTCAAACAATAACAACTCTAATCAACACGTCTTCAAACAATAGCTCTACTCATCATGTCTTCAAACAACAACCCTTTTCAACACGTCTTCAAACAATAGCTCTACTCAACACGTCTTCAAACAACAACCTTTTTCAACACGTCTTCAAACAATAGCTCTACTCTACACGTCTTCAAACAACAACTCTATTCAACACGTTCTCAAACAACAACTCTTCTCAACACGTCCGCAAAACAACAACTCTTCTCAACAGTCTTTAGACCACTCTAAATCATCATTGCGTCCACCCAATCCGGGTGTTCAGCACTTACCACCAACACTTTCATTAATGGATTCTTATATCCTACTCTACGTGGTCTCCAAGTCAACTGGGACATACGCTCTATCATCATCCCATCAACTCCTAGTCAACTTTATCTAGAAGCTGCATCTCAACTGTAATATCAACTTTATTTTCATTGAAGACATCTCATTCCTGCTCCTCTTATCAATGTCACCACGTTCTAAACAACCTCAACTTTATCACCTCTGGGTCCACCAAATCTCTGGTCTGCTCAACATCTTCAACACGTCTCCCGATTTACCTTTATCATATCTTAATTTTAAACTCTCATCATAACTCCTTTACTGGATAATCAACGTCGGCTTATTTCAGACCGTCATTAACTCTTATCATAATTATATTTCTCTCATAAGTGCTGGCTTTAAGGTGTCGTAGGTCTATACACACTGTTCGCTGCATACCTCACACTTTTGGTTAATACAAATTGTTATTCTTAAGTTAGCCACTTAAGCCCTTTTTGTATCCCAATAATATCATACAATAAATCTGAGGTTGTGCCCTATATGGGACAACTTACACCAGAAAAATGCCTTCTCATAAGTGAAAAGTGAAAAGTGAACAGTAGAAAAGTGAAAGTCAACAAAAGTGAAAGTGTTCTGGTACACATACACTTACCAACAAAGTGTAAATTCTGAAAATTTTTTCAGAAAAGTGTCCTCAAACACACACACACTCATTCACACTCACCTACAAAGTGTCAATTTTGATTTTTCTGTGGTGTGTTTTTCTGTCACACACACTCACTCAAACTCTCATCTCTAAGTCCCACACACACATCGACACTCACCAACAAAGATGTCATCTCTACCAAAATAACTGTCAAAAATTGTCAAAAACTAAGCGGTGCAAATGTCATGCAAACCATGCAACTGTTCATGCAAGGGCTACTCTGTCATCAAATATCAATTCTACCATCACTCCTTTGCCAGCAATCAACTTTGCTGCCATCCCATCATCTGATACTTTGTCCTCGAACAATTTTGCAGTCATTATTCCCCAGTCATCAAACGGTCTGGCAGCCACTACCCTCATGTTAGAGGACAGTTCTGCAACCGCTACTTCCACGTCAGTCAATAGTTTTGCGGCTGTTGCTGCAGCTGCTCAAGCAGCTGCTGATTCATCAGACATTGCTTTGAACTACAACCCTGATCAAATCATCTCTCAAAACTCATCACGTCAACAAACCCCTCAATATTAAGGATTCGCTTTGCTGTTTGGAATGCCAATGGCTTATCCACGAGGCTCAACGAGGTTAAGCTGTTGTTACAACACTGCTTCGTTGACATCCTCTTGGTGAGCGAGACTCATTTCAACCTAAACTCTATCATCGACATCCAAGGATTCTCAGTCCAACACGTCTACAAAACACATACTATATCATCACTGGGTCTAGCTAATCCCTTGACCCGCTCATACATTTCTCTTCTCAACTCAACAACCCTATCCAACACGTCTTCAAACAACAACCCTTTCATCACGTCCATAAACAACAACCCTTTCCAACACGTCTTCAAACAATCAACTCTATTCAACACGTCTTCAAGCAATAGCTCTTTCAACACGTCTTCAAATAATAACTCTACTCAACATGTCTTCAAACAACAACTCTTGTCAACACGTCTTCAAACAATAGTTCTACTCAACACGTCTTCAAACAACAACTCTTGTCAACACGTTCCCAAACAACTACAACTCTAATCAACACGTCTTTAAACAATAGCTCTACTCAACACGTCTTCAAACAATAGCTCTTTTTTCAACACGTTCCCAAACAACAACAACTCTTGTCAACACGTTTCCAAACAAAAACAACTCTTGTCAACACGTTCCCAAACAAAAACAACTCTTGTCAACACGTTCCCAAACAACAACATCTCTTGTCAACACGTTCCCAAACAACAACATCTCTTGTCAACACGTTCCCAAACAAAAACAACTCTTGTCAACACGTTCCCAAACAACAACATCTCTTGTCAACACGTTCCCAAACAACAACATCTCTTGTCAACACGTTCCCAAACAACAACAACTCTTGTCAACACGTTCCCAAACAACAACATCTCTTGTCAACACGTTCCCAAACAACAACAACTCTTGTCAACACGTTCCCAAACAACAACAACTCTTGTCAACACGTTCCCAAACAACAACAACTCTTGTCAACACGTTCCCAAACAACAACAACTCTTGTCAACACGTTCCCAAACAACAACAACTCTTGTCAACACGTCTTCAAAAACAACAACTCTTGTCAACACGTCTCCAAACAACAGCAACCTTGTCAACACGTTCCCAAACAACAAAAACTCTTGTCAACACGTTCCCAAACAACAACAACTCTTGTCAACACGTTCCCAAACAACAACAACTCTTGTCAACACGTTCCCAAACAACAACAACTCTTGTCAACACGTTCCCAAACAACAACAACTCTTGTCAACACGTTCCCAAACAACAACATCTCTTGTCAACACGTTCCCAAACAACAACAACTCTTGTCAACACGTTCCCAAACAACAACAACTCTTGTCAACACGTTCCCAAACAACAACAACTCTTGTCAACACGTTCCCAAACAACAAAAACTCTTGTCAACACGTTCCCAAACAACAACAACTCTTGTCAACTCGTTCCCAAACAACAACAACTCTTGTCAACACGTTCCCAAACAACAACATCTCTTGTCAACACGTTCCCAAACAACAACAACTCTTGTCAACACGTTCCCAAACAACAACAACTCTTGTCAACACGTTCCCAAACAACAACATCTCTTGTCAACACGTTCCCAAACAACAACATCTCTTGTCAACACGTTCCCAAACAACAACAACTCTTGTCAACACGTTCCCAAACAACAACATCTCTTGTCAACACGTTCCCAAACAACAACAACTCTTGTCAACACGTTCCCAAACAACTACATCTCTTGTCAACACGTTCCCAAACAACAAAAACTCTTGTCAACACGTTCCCAAACAACAAAAACTCTTGTCAACACGTTCCCAAACAACAACAACTCTTGTCAACACGTTCCCAAACAACAAAAACTCTTGTCAACACGTTCCCAAACAACAACATCTCTTGTCAACACGTTCCCAAACAACAAAAACTCTTGTCAACACGTCTTCAAACAATAACAACTCTAATCAACACGTCTTCAAACAATAGCTCTACTCATCATGTCTTCAAACAACAACCCTTTTCAACACGTCTTCAAACAATAGCTCTACTCAACACGTCTTCAAACAACAACCTTTTTCAACACGTCTTCAAACAATAGCTCTACTCTACACGTCTTCAAACAACAACTCTATTCAACACGTTCTCAAACAACAACTCTTCTCAACACGTCCGCAAAACAACAACTCTTCTCAACAGTCTTTAGACCACTCTAAATCATCATTGCGTCCACCCAATCCGGGTGTTCAGCACTTACCACCAACACTTTCATTAATGGATTCTTATATCCTACTCTACGTGGTCTCCAAGTCAACTGGGACATACGCTCTATCATCATCCCATCAACTCCTAGTCAACTTTATCTAGAAGCTGCATCTCAACTGTAATATCAACTTTATTTTCATTGAAGACATCTCATTCCTGCTCCTCTTATCAATGTCACCACGTTCTAAACAACCTCAACTTTATCACCTCTGGGTCCACCAAATCTCTGGTCTGCTCAACATCTTCAACACGTCTCCCGATTTACCTTTATCATATCTTAATTTTAAACTCTCATCATAACTCCTTTACTGGATAATCAACGTCGGCTTATTTCAGACCGTCATTAACTCTTATCATAATTATATTTCTCTCATAAGTGCTGGCTTTAAGGTGTCGTAGGTCTATACACACTGTTCGCTGCATACCTCACACTTTTGGTTAATACAAATTGTTATTCTTAAGTTAGCCACTTAAGCCCTTTTTGTATCCCAATAATATCATACAATAAATCTGAGGTTGGTGCCCTATATGGGACAACTTACACCAGAAAAATGCCTTCCTCTCAAAAGTGAAAAGTGAAAAGTGAACAGTAGAAATGTGAAAGTCAACAAAAGTGAAAGTGTTTTGGTACACATACACTTACCAACAAAGTGTAAATTCTGAAAATTTTTCAGAAAAGTGTCCTCAAACACACACACACTCATTCACACTCACCTACAAAGTGTAATTTTGATTTTTCTGTGGTGTGTTTTTCATACTAATTTCCATACTCTCTCACACACACTCGCTAAAACTCTCATACACTCATACACTCACACACTCACCAACAAAAGATGTCATCTCTACCAAAATAACTGTCAAAAATTGTCAAAAACTAAGCGGTGCAAATGTCATGCAAACCATGCAACTGTTCATGCAAGGGCTACTCTGTCATCAAATATCAATTCTACCATCACTCCTTTGCCAGCAATCAACTTTGCTGCCATCCCATCATCTGATACTTTGTCCTCGAACAATTTTGCAGTCATTATTCCCCAGTCATCAAACGGTCTGGCAGCCACTACCCTCATGTTAGAGGACAGTTCTGCAACCGCTACTTCCACGTCAGTCAATAGTTTTGCGGCTGTTGCTGCAGCTGCTCAAGCAGCTGCTGATTCATCAGACATTGCTTTGAACTACAACCCTGATCAAATCATCTCTCAAAACTCATCACGTCAACAAACCCCTCAATATTAAGGATTCGCTTTGCTGTTTGGAATGCCAATGGCTTATCCACGAGGCTCAACGAGGTTAAGCTGTTGTTACAACACTGCTTCGTTGACATCCTCTTGGTGAGCGAGACTCATTTCAACCTAAACTCTATCATCGACATCCAAGGATTCTCAGTCCAACACGTCTACAAAACACATACTATATCATCACTGGGTCTAGCTAATCCTTGACCCGCTCATACATTTCTCTTCTCAACTCAACAACTCTATTCAACACGTCTACAAACAACAACAACCCTTCCAACACGTCTACAAACAACAACAACCCCTTTTCAACACGTCTTCAAACAATCAACTCTATTCAACACGTCTTCAAGCAATAGCTCTTTCAACACGTCTTCAAATAATAACTCTACTCAACATGTCTTCAAACAACATCTCTTGTCAACACGTCTTCAAACAATAGCTCTATTCTCAACACAACAACAACTCTTGTCAACACGTTCCCAAACAACTACAACTCTAATCAACACGTCTTCAAACAATAGCTCTATTTTCAACACGTTCCCAAACAACAACAACTCTTGTCAACACGTTCCCAAACAAAAACAACTCTTGTCAACACGTTCCCAAACAAAAACAACTCTTGTCAACACGTTCCCAAACAACAACATCTCTTGTCAACACGTTCCCAAACAACAACATCTCTTGTCAACACGTTCCCAAACAAAAACAACTCTTGTCAACACGTTCCCAAACAACAACATCTCTTGTCAACACGTTCCCAAACAACAACATCTCTTGTCAACACGTTCCCAAACAACAACAACTCTTGTCAACACGTTCCCAAACAACAACATCTCTTGTCAACACGTTCCCAAACAACAACAACTCTTGTCAACACGTTCCCAAACAACAAAAACTCTTGTCAACACGTTCCCAAACAACAACAACTCTAATCAACACGTCTTCAAACAATAGCTCTACTCAACACGTCTTCAAACAATAGCTCTACACACGTCTTCAAACAATACTCTATTTTCAACACGTTCCCAAACAACAAAACTATTGTCAACACGTTCCCAAACAACAACAACTCTTGTCAACACGTTCAAACCCCTGTCAACACGTTCCCAAACAACAACAACTCTTGTCAACACGTTCCCAAACAACAACAACTCTTGTCAACACGTTCCCAAACAACAACAACTCTTGTCAACACGTTCCCAAACAACAACAACTCTTGTCAACACGTTCCCAAACAACAACATCTCTTGTCAACACGTTCCCAAACAACAACAACTCTTGTCAACACGTTCCCAAACAACAACAACTCTTGTCAACACGTTCCCAAACAACAACATCTCTTGTCAACACGTTCCCAAACAACAACAACTCTTGTCAACACGTTCCCAAACAACAACATCTCTTGTCAACACGTTCCCAAACAACAACATCTCTTGTCAACACGTTCCCAAACAACAACAACTCTTGTCAACACGTTCCCAAACAACAACATCTCTTGTCAACACGTTCCCAAACAACAACAACTCTTGTCAACACGTTCCCAAACAACTACATCTCTTGTCAACACGTTCCCAAACAACAAAAACTCTTGTCAACACGTTCCCAAACAACAAAAACTCTTGTCAACACGTTCCCAAACAACAACAACTCTTGTCAACACGTTCCCAAACAACAAAAACTCTTGTCAACACGTTCCCAAACAACAACATCTCTTGTCAACACGTTCCCAAACAACAAAAACTCTTGTCAACACGTCTTCAAACAATAACAACTCTAATCAACACGTCTTCAAACAATAGCTCTACTCATCATGTCTTCAAACAACAACCCTTTTCAACACGTCTTCAAACAATAGCTCTACTCAACACGTCTTCAAACAACAACCTTTTTCAACACGTCTTCAAACAATAGCTCTACTCTACACGTCTTCAAACAACAACTCTATTCAACACGTTCTCAAACAACAACTCTTCTCAACACGTCCGCAAAACAACAACTCTTCTCAACAGTCTTTAGACCACTCTAAATCATCATTGCGTCCACCCAATCCGGGTGTTCAGCACTTACCACCAACACTTTCATTAATGGATTCTTATATCCTACTCTACGTGGTCTCCAAGTCAACTGGGACATACGCTCTATCATCATCCCATCAACTCCTAGTCAACTTTATCTAGAAGCTGCATCTCAACTGTAATATCAACTTTATTTTCATTGAAGACATCTCATTCCTGCTCCTCTTATCAATGTCACCACGTTCTAAACAACCTCAACTTTATCACCTCTGGGTCCACCAAATCTCTGGTCTGCTCAACATCTTCAACACGTCTCCCGATTTACCTTTATCATATCTTAATTTTAAACTCTCATCATAACTCCTTTACTGGATAATCAACGTCGGCTTATTTCAGACCGTCATTAACTCTTATCATAATTATATTTCTCTCATAAGTGCTGGCTTTAAGGTGTCGTAGGTCTATACACACTGTTCGCTGCATACCTCACACTTTTGGTTAATACAAATTGTTATTCTTAAGTTAGCCACTTAAGCCCTTTTTGTATCCCAATAATATCATACAATAAATCTGAGGTTGTGCCCTATATGGGACAACTTACACCAGAAATCTAAAAAAAAGTCCTCGGTTTTTACCCTGCGTTAAGTGGAAAGTGGTTATTGCCGCGGAACTCCTACAGGCATAGGTACGTACCCAGTGTATAGGCATTCACTGCGGGGGGGCGCTGATCTGGCCAAATCCAGCTGGTGTGCCTTCCCCTCCGTCCACGCAGAGGGGGTTGGGGGCCGCCTGTCCTGTATTCCCGCCCACTTTTGTTTTTGTTTTGTTTTTGGCTGTGTGTGCCACAAAAACAAAATATTTGGCTCCAGCTTCTGTCTCTGTATCGATCACGTAACCCACACTACCAGCTGTTGACAGTGTTGGTAAGCGGTTGTCTACAACAGTGATCTAACAGAGGCCAACAGTGTGCTGTTAGCTCGCACAAGGTGGTTAGACTCAACGGCTAAACCGTTGAAATTTAAATTAAATTTGAAATTTTAAACTTAATTTATAGTTTTTCTAAGGAGAAAAGTGCAAAGGTCGTGGAACTGACCAACTGCCATCCCTTCCGCTTCGCGGCGCACACCCAAACAGGGCTCTGGCGACCGGCTCGGGGCGGTATAGCCCCCAACGGTTAAACGTCAGAGGGAAACTTTTGGCCACCGCAGGACTCCTTAGAAGTGTAAATTGAGTTGTACAGAAGCAGCAAGAAAAAGTCCTGGAGTTACCGGATCAAGGGGCACTTGCCCGACACCCGTCGGCAAGTGTTCCCCAAGAGAAATGGGCCACGCCAAGTGCGCCGGCGACGCACGGGGCTATGTCGGATGCGTCAGTAACGTCCGAAGTGAGCAGAGACCCATTTGCAAAAGGAGCAAAAAATTGCGCGAACCCCCCTGGCGAACCGCCGTTGGTAACTGCGGGCCAACAACACGTCATGGATAGGTGCGACACGGGGTCTGAGACGCCAAAAAAGGGGCAGAGATGAAGCGAGTCCTCAGGGCAAGCCGAACTACTCCACCAAAAAAGCGGAAAGGACCTGGCCCAACCATAACCGACCAGATGCGAGGTTTGGGCAAAATGTTAGATGACATAGTATTTTTGGTGAATGAAAAGAAGCCGGTAGTGCGTCATATCAATCAGAATATGAAGGATACACTAGCAAAAATGAGGCAAATCCAGGCAAGCGTGTGTGAAAGTGTGGAATCTGCGTTAGCTGAACCCACGTGTTGCTCCCGATGCAATGAGAACTTAGAGACCGAACGCTCACCAACCCCGCATGGTGTATATAACCATATGGCTCCCGAGAGAGCTGAAATTTCGGCGCAAACAACGCCCTCCCTGGGAGGGACCACTCAAACTGCGAAAGCCTCCGACGTAGACTTAGAGCTGGTTGAGTGTTCGACCCAGACCTCCCCTAGAGTTCGGAAACAAGGCGAAATCGCGGTTAAAAGTCGCGCTCCATTGAAGAGACGACCAGAGACTGCCGAAGCCAATACTGAGCGAGCAGTGGGTGGTAACACCAGCAAGCCTACAGGCACCAATTCTGCATCTAAGAACCAGTGGCAGATGGTAGCAAGAAAGGACGGGCCAACAAGCGACCTGAAGTGCCACCACAAAAACCGCGAGCTGACCACTCGTCGTTTCTGGCAGGGCCGGCTTGTCATACAGCGAGGTCCTCAGCATGGTCACGAGGCGCCAGGATAACCAACTGAAAAACGTGAGCGAGAATGTGAAGAAAGTTCGCCGCACTGCCAGCGGCTGCTTGAACTGAACGGGCCAGGCCTTGAATGCACCCAGCAATTAAAGGCGGAGATTGAGCAGGTTCTAGGCGACAGTGCGGGTATCCGTGCACTAACACCGGAAACGCGGCTAGAAATTAGCGACCTCGACGCGCTGACTACTCGGCAGGAGATTGCGGAAGCCTTGGCTGCCCAAGCAGGCATTCCTCTGGAAGTTTGCTAGCGTCAAAAGTCTGCGCAGTTCATTCGCAGAGACGCAGGTGGCCATTGTCACCATTCCGACGAGCCACGCACAACGGGCGCTAGACCTAGGAAAGGTTAAAATCGGCTGGACACGCTGTCGTATAAAACAGCGCGAGGGAGCAAGAAGATGCTATAGGTGTCTGGAGATTGGGCACATCGCAGCTACCTGCAGGAGCACTGTGGACCGCACGAACTGTTGCCTGAAGTGCGGCGAAACTGGCCATAAAATCGCAGCTTGCCAGAATGCAGCAAGATGCTACTTGTGTAGCACCAAGGGCATTCAGGATGTGAACCATCAAGCGGGCAGCCGCACGTGCACACTGTCCCGCCGCAACGGAGCGCCCAAACAGCCCAAGCATGCAGTTGATTCAACTTAACCTGAATCACTGCATCGCTGCGCAAGATCTGCTGTCGCAAACAGTGCGGAGCGACCCACAGATCTTGCGATACTAAGCGAACCCTACAAAGTGGGCGACAGCAGCAAGTGGGTCGCGGACAAAACAGGGAAGGCGGCAATTTGGCTATGCGGAACAGCAGGTATGCATTTTTCCGCGGTGCGCGCTGAGGATGGATTTGTTCGAGCCAAGATCGGACATACATGGGTGTACAGTGCTTACCTTGCCCCCAGCCTAAACATTGCGCAATTCTCTGCCATCCTGGATGTGCTTGTGACTGATGCCCTTGGCCGCAACCCGTTAGTCATCGCAGGAGACTTCAACGCGTGGGCAGTGGAATGGGGCAGCGTATCCACGAACACAAGAGGCCGAACACTCCTTGAGGTCTTTTCGGCACTAAACATTGGTCTGCTAAACAATGGCAATCAGCACACCTTTAGCAGAGCGGGTATTGGATCAGTAGTCGATTTAACGTTTGTGAGCAGTTCACTGTATCCAACTGCGAGTTGGAACATAAGCTGCGAGTATACTGCAAGTGACCACCTTGCCATACGATGCACATTAGGAGAGCCAGCGCGTAGACATACGCCTCAATTGCACCGCTGGAAATCGTACCGTGAGGAATCACTGAACACGCAAACCTTTGCGAATTCTATTGAATACCTAGCCGCTTCTGGAAGTGCAGAAGGTATGGCAGAGCTCATAATGGCCCAAGTGGAAACGGCATGCGACTCCAGCATGCGTCAGCGGAAACCGTATGGGCGGCATCACGTATCAGTGTACTGGTGGACCGACCAAATTGCAGAAGCCAGGCGTTCCTGTAACCACGCAAGGAGGCGCTATCAACGCTCTCGTGGAACCCCAGCATTTTATGAATGGCAAGATTTCTACCACAGCTGTAGACGGACACTTAAAGCGGCAATCAAAGAGAGCAAGCGCAAGTGCTTCCTCGAACTTTGCGACTCAGCTGAGCACGACCCGTGGGGCAGCGCATACAAAAAGGTCGTAAAAAAACTGAACGCCCACTCGAAACCGCAGCCGTCAGATCCTCATACAATCGAAGCCATAGTAGCGCAGCTTTTCCTCGCAGCAACGACGTTCCAATTCCACCAGTTGAAGTGCCACCTGATATGGCCATTGAGGAAGTCACTGCAATGGAAGTGCTCCAACTTGCCAGGAGCTTAAAACTCAGGAAGGCCCCAGGCCCGGACTCTATACCGAATATAGCATTCAGGCTAGCGCTGACACTGAAACCGGAAATCTTTGCAGAAATGTACAACAAATGTCTACTGGAAGGTGTATTTCCTGATAAGTGGAAGATTCAGAAGCTAGTCCTACTACCAAAGCCAGGCAAGGCACCTGACGAAGCTGGGTCATACAGACCAATATGCCTGATCGACTCTGCTGGAAAGATCCTAGAAAAACTCATCTGCACACGGCTGGAGCGAGCCATAGCCACAGCTGGTGATCTCTCGCAGTACCAGTACGGGTTCAGGAAAGCAAGGTCCACAATCGATGCCATCAACAAGGTAGTGTGCACAGCCGCGAGCGCGATAGAGGGGACAAGATGGAAAAACGGGGAGAAGGAATACTGCCTAGTTGTCACACTGGACATTCGCAACGCCTTTAACTCTGCAAAGTGGAGCTGCATTCTCGGGGCCCTAAAAACTTTAGAGTCCCCCCCATACCTGCTGCAGATGATCAGTAGTTACTTCAGTAACAGAGTACTCAAGTTCGATACCAGTGCACGCACGGAGACGTACGACATAACCGGAGGCGTCCCGCAAGGTTCCGTGCTAGGTCCATTATTGTGGAACGCGATGTACGATGGCATCCTACGACTTTCCCTCCCCCAAAAAGTGCAAGTTGTTGGGTTTGCGGATGATGTTGCCGTGGTTGTAGTGGCAAAACACCTCAGGCAGGCAGAGTCGCAGTGCAACCTAGCTATCAAGCAGATAGAGGCGTGGCTTTCTTCAGCGGGCCTGGAACTAGCGCCACACAAGTCTGAAGCTGTTCTTATAAGCAGCCGGAAAAAGGTGGAGACTGCGCAAGTAATAGTGGGCAATACGGTGCTCACCTCCAAGAGAGCGCTTAAGTACCTGGGGGTAATGATTGATACCAGGCTCAGCTTCAGAGAGCACTTGGAATACATTAGTGTAAAAGCGGCATCAACCAACAGAGCGCTGTCTAGGATAATGCTGAACACCCGAGGCCCAAAGCAAGGTCGAAGATTGCTGCTTACCAGCGTTACGAGGTCCACCATGCTGTACGCCGCTCCTGTCTGGCTGGGAGCCCTGCAGGTGAAAAGCTACAGCCGTAGTCTGCAGGCAACACACCGGCTGGGTGCAATCAGAATATGCTGTGCGTTTCGCACAGTGTCGATGATGCTGCGCTTGTAATCGCAGGTGTGCCGCCCCTTGACGAGCTAGCCTCAGTAAACGCTATTGTATATAACGAGGTTCACGGCAATAACTTCCCATCAACCCTCAAAAGGCGCTGCGAACATCCGCCCAGGAAGAAAGCCTTCTTAGGTGGCAAAGCCGGTGGGATTCATCCGTTAAAGGTCGCTGGACTTACCGCCTCATCCCCAACCTTGGGGACTGGTTCAAAAGGAGGCATGGGCAGGTAAATTTCTATCTTACCCAAGTACTAAGCGGCCATGGCTGCTTTCCGAGTTATCTCCACCGCTTTGGGCACGAGGCGGACGCAACATGTACCTACTGCGGCAATTTAGAGGAGGATGCTGAACACGTCTTCTTTGTCTGCGGCAGATTCAGACGTGAAAGGCAGCGCTTAGAGGAAGCTCTGGGCACAAGACGGCTGTCGGTGGAGAATCTTGTCCCACTTATGCTGGAAAGCAGCGAGCACTGGGAGCTTGTCAGCCAGTACGCTGCCTGTATATTGATCGAGCTGCGGAGACTGGAGCGCAGTAGAAGGAGCGTGACGGAGTAGGGGCGCTGAGGGTTTTGCGAAGCATTGCTTCACGGCCGTACCGCAGAATCGCAGCCACCTTGCTCTTCCTAGCAGTAGTTATAGTTGTAAGTTGTAAATATAAATAAACGAATACAAAAAAAAAAAAATCTCATAGCTAATGTGTCACATTCATTCGTACCGGCAGCACGCCCACCGTCAATAAACCGAACTAAAGCCTAGTCTGTGTATTATACTAAATATGTAGTTAACGTGACTTAAACACCACAGATTCCGACTATTTTCCAACACATCGACAAATGTTTTAAAGTTTTGGAGAGGTTAAAAGAACGAGGACTTCAAAAATATTGCGTTAACTATACGTGCTGTTTCAGAAACTCCGGTATCAGTTTAAAGAGCCTTCTTGACACTTTCCAATCTAAGAGCTAGTATAGATGAACAGCTCGTAGAGTTGGAACGCTTATCAACTCAAACTAAGCGGTGTTCAAAGTTCAAAATGTCAGCTAATGAATTTGATAACTAAAAATTGCATTATTGACATGAAGAATATTACTTTAAATTATAATGTTTATAAATCGAAAACTGTTCATCTATATTTAAGCGAACCGACGTTCGAACCAAAACCTAGGGTTCAGAGGTTCCGTGAACCGGTCCGCGAACCGAACCTAAGACTTTACAAAGGGTTCGAACCCCTGGACCGAACCTTCTGCAAAATTTTAGAGGTTTGCAGCCTTGCTCTTTACATTTATAGCTGTTTTTATTATTTATAGAACAGGTCGTGCGATGGCAAAAAAGCAATACAATTTTTGTTGTTACTTTCAGGGCCGTGTCAAAATTCCAGGGATGCGCAAAAAATTTTTTTAACCTGCAACTAGAGTTCATGGTTTTACATTCTTTCAGAGGAATTAACTTTTTTACATACAGTACATACAGTACATTAATTTTTTGACTTTATGAGAAAATTTTGGCAAATTCCGGCCAGTGTGCTGCCTAAAAATAATTACTTTGACGGTCATTTCGATCGAGAAACGATAACGGATTAAAACAGGTGACCACAACTAAAATTCAGATAAGAATTTAGATTTATTTCAGAATTAAAGTTTTTCAATATTAAACGAGAAGGCCAAGCTAACTTCGTCTTAGCCGAAGATTTTATACCCTTGCAAATGTTTTAATACATCAGAGTTTACGAACGTTAGCATTAAATCATACAATTTTTCTAAATAAAACCCACTTTTCGACCAAAAGTTCCTATGGCAGCTATAAGATATAGTCATCCGATCCGGTCGGTTCCGACATATTAGCAGTGTGCAGTAAAAAGAAGACTCTGTGCAAAGGGCATAGCCGGATAAGCCTGGGAAAACTGCCCCAGCAGATTTTTTGAATATTTTGAATCAAGGATGGTAGCTATTATGTAGGAGCCAAATTTCAAGTCAATAGGTCTATTGGTTGACGAGTAATCTGCAGAAATGCTAAAACATAAAATAGCGATATATGTGGTCTCACGTCACGATTTACCATGAACTGTTGATTGAATATTGAAAAGATATAACACAGTTATCCGTTATAAAAATTCTGGAAATTTTACTCTTATTCCTTTGGTCCAAAAACCGTGGTCAAAATTTTCAAAATTTAAAATGACCACTTTCCAGTTTTGACAATACCATGGAATTTTTACAGTTCATGTGTCCTCTAACCAACTAATTATTTAAAAACTCAGATTTTTAAGAGTGGTGCAACAAGGTTAAGAAAAAACATAAAAATTTTAATATTTTGGTATTTAATGTTTTTTAATCTATCTTCTGTTTCATCACTATCTTCAATGGTAATGGTACATTCACCAGTTGTCTTAAATATATTTGTCAGCATCTCGGCAGGCTTTACGATCCTTGACTTGAATAAAAGCTAGTTTTTCGAAAACGACTTAAATAATCGGAATGCATTCTGTGGCTTCAGTACTGTTTCAAAATCAGAAATTGCCGAATTGCTCAATTTAAAAGTGGATAGTAAACCCAAGTGGTTACGTGAAAAGCAGCTTTTATATTTTACAGGTATGTACGTTACGATTCGTCAAATACTTATGTACATGCAAAAATATATAATTAAAAATATAAAAATATAACTTCAAAAACTTAAAAATATAGGTCTTAACTGGGAGCAATTATACAAACTGATGGCATCTTTACCTTCAATGAGAAGTTCGACTGGTCGTACAAATGCTGAGGCTTAACTACATTTTTAATCCAAAATGGGACTTGGCAAAAAGCAAGAAAATAATTACTAAATTATTTTTATAACCCCGCAGCAAGTGGTTTCTTAATTTGTAAAAGGAGTAGCAACGGTTTTTCAAAATAATTTATAATCCATCTGCCCTTACCAAATTAATTCTTACGGCAACTACTACAGACCAAATTGTTATGAAAAGTAGGGGATGATAAATTGATGATCATTTGCGATCCGCCATCAAAAAACACCAATAACATCTACCAAAAGAAATCATATTCAGACCAGAAGAACGTTCCTTGTGCAATCCATTCACAATTTGCACCTTCAATGGTTATATTATTGACATGGCAGGCCCATATACTACCAATGTAAGCGCTTCTTTTTCGAAAAGTTGACAATAAAATGCTGCAAAATATAAATCCTGTGCAAGATAGCGTGCTTTCTAAACAATCGATTTGGAAACCTGCTATCGAGTGATCGTGTCATTTCGGATCAAATATCTTGTAGCGGAGTTGCAGAATACAGATGATAGCAATAATATTGAGTACTCTTAATCATTCAAATCGTGGCACATAAATTGTCATATCACATCTTGAATAAGTATGCACATAATGGCAAAACTGCATTATAAGGCACTATTGCAGTTGCCCTAATGGCATGCGAACTGTTTACTGTTGTACGCATATAGCTGCAGTAATTTTTTCTTGAAAATGCAACTTTCAAGTCAAGGATCATCAAGTCTGCCGTGATGCTGACAAATATATTTAAGACAACTGGTTAATGTACCATTATAAACGAAGATAGTGATGAAGACTTAAACAAAATTAAATACTAAAATTTTTAAGTTTACATGTTTTTTATTAATTTGAACTTGTTGCACCACTCTTAAAAATCTGAGTTTTTTTTAAATAATTAGATGGTTGGAGGACACATGAACTTTAAAAATTCCATGGTATTGTCAAAACTGGAAAGTGGTCATTTTAAATTTTGAAAATTTTGACCACGGTTTTTGGACCAAAGGAATAAGAGTAAAATTTCCAGAATTTTATAACGGATAACTGTGTTATATCTTTTCAATATTCAATCAACAGTTCATGGTAAATCGTGATGTGGGACCAGATATATCGATATTTATGTTTTAGCATTTCTGCAGATTACTCGTCAACCAATAGACCTATTGACTTGAAATTTGGCATACATACCCTCCTACATAATAGCTACCATCCCTGATTCAAAATTTTCAAAAATCTGCTGGGGCAGTTTTCCCAAGCTTATCCGGCTATGCCCTTTCAGCTCGATAGCTTTAAAACTGAGAGACTAGTTTGCGTAGAAACAGACAGACAGACGGACAGACAGACAGACGGACGGACAAAGCTCAATCGACTCAGCTCGTCGCCCTGATCAAGAATATATATAGTTTATGGGGTCGGAAATGAATATTTCTATGCGTTGCAAACTTCTGGGCAAAATTATAATACCCTTTGCAAGGGTATAAAAGTAGTACCTATACCGGTGCGTACCGGTATACCGAAATATCGATACCCAAAATCGAAATTAATTGAAGACCGAATTAGAACCTTTAACCGAAACATTCATTTCGGGATGTTCCGGTATCAGAACCGAAATTCGTTTCGAGATTAAGCCCTGGTATAGACCATTGTTATTTCTACATAAGCAAATTGGCACAAAAAAACCGCAAAACATCTATGAAAAACTTGAATTCTCTGCATCAGGACGTACTTATTATATATTGTCTGCTTAAGACATCGGTTATCCTCATCCAAAAAACATTTTTATATATATGATGTTCGCCTAGGGAACAATCTGCTGCATGATTTAAAGACAATTAGAAGAGCATCTCAATTTCGAGTTAAATTATTTTCACACTTTCAAATTCAACTCAATAATCAATAAGAGCTTTGCACACTATCTACTTTCAGTACTATTTTGTCTCTTCAAATGTTTGTAACATATATTTCAATTGAATATTTTGTTTGTTTTTTATGACCACATTTCATGAAACTAAAAAACAAAATTATAATTTTATTAATAACAAGCTAACTTCGTCTTTGCCGAAGTTTTAATACTCTTGCAAATGTTTTAATACGTCAGCATTAAAACAAACCATTTTTCTGATAAAAGCCACTTTTCGACCGATAATTTCTATGGCAGCTATAAGATATAGTCATCCGATTTTGACAAAAACTTCCAAATCTGTGTAAAAGCGTATAAAACTAATAATTGGCGAAGCGGAAGGCGTTTACATTAAAAACAAAAAAGTTTTCTCACAAAGACGCTCTTTTCGACCGATAGTTCCTATGGCAGCTATAAGATATAGTCATCCGATTTTGACAAAAACTTCCAAATCTGTGTAAAAGCGTATAAAACTAATAATTGCCGAAGCGGAAGGCGTTTACATTAAAAACAAAAAAGTTTTCTCACAAAGACCCACTTTTCGACCGATAGTTCCTATGGCAGCTATAAGATATAGTCATCCGATTCGGTCGGTTCCGACATATTAGCAGTGTGCAGTAAAAAGAAGACTCTGTGCAAAGTTTCAGCTCGACAGCTTTAATATTGAGAGACTAGTTTGCGTAGAAACAGACAGACAGACAGACAGACGGACAGACAGACGGACGGACAAAGCTCAATCGACTCAGCTCGTCGCCCTGATCAAGAATATATATAGTTTATAGGGTCGGAAATGAATATTTCTATGCGTTGCAAACTTCTGGGCAAAATTATAATACCCTTTGCAAGTGTATAAAAATTCAGTTTCTAGTTTAAACAAAAGAATTAATAGTACATTTGCTTAACTTAACTCTCGAAGCCTTTAAACAGTTCCATACAAATATATTTGCTTTAAAATGGGGTTTGTTTTTCTTCTTTTTGCTTTCAACATTTGGGAGAATTTTACAATTGAATCGCCTTACAAATTATTAATTTGAACTCATTTGCAATTTCGTTAAGTAACCCATTTTTGCTTTCCATTTGCCATTATCTAACTTAAATATGCCTTTTGATAGTTGCCAATCCGTGGACATTCATAAAGTACCCTTGCCTCCGCTCGAATATTTAATAAAAAACCAATAAACGTTAAAAGCCTTTCGAGTGGGCCAATGGCCATAAGCCACCTGCCAGCGAGCCGACCACCGCCTCCTATCGAACGCTGTGCGCCCGATTAAATGCATTTAAATGTGTTTTCATCATAATTATGCATATGCAAACATGACTCGACCAGTGCCCCGTCCCCCACGCCCCGCGCCATCCATTCAACAGGCTCGCGTCAGGGGTTTTCCGGCAGCTTAAGTGCTTTAATGGCTTTAATTATGTTGCATGCAATTATTGTCGATGGTGTATGATGATGGCCACCACCGCACGGTATGGTAAATGCAACAAAAATTATTTAATTAATAAGTGAAAAGCAAATGGGACGAAGCTTCTGTTTGACGTACGCCAAGCAGTGAGGAGGGGGGATAGGAAACAGACAGAGCAGCTGCTCCGATTTGCTTTTGAGCATAAAATTCCATCGCTAAATTATGCAAATATGCCGCAACTGCGACAATCTGAACTCCGACTCGGAGTCAATATGCACAACGTTACGTATACGCAATGTGGAACCAAAAAGGCCTGGGAATATGTGAGTAGCTACGCTCAGTCGCTGTGAGTGCGTGTGTGTACATGCCCATGTGTGTGTACGTAAAGAGGTCGTCGAGTTCATCGATGACGATTCTGCTGCAATTCCGTTGCTGTTGCCGCTGCCTAGTTTTTTGGCACACACAGAAAAAAGAAGCGATATAATGCCAGACGAGCCCAACAACAACAGCAACTCAGGCCCAAGCCAGAGGCTTCATTTCCTTTCACCCTGCCACAAAAAGCGGGCACCTTTCGGGTTCACTTAGCCATTCGCCCCTGTCTCTGATACTTTGGCTATGGCGCAATTTTATTTCGGCAACGTGACAAACGCAATCAGCGTCAGTCACATGTGTAAAATGCTTTCCGCTTTATGCTTGTGCGTGAGTCGCAACACTTTTACTGAAAGTCAAAGGAACAGGAACCAAATCGGACAGGATAAGCCGTTGCGGACGTTTTGGCTTAAGTATTTAGTTTAATTGCAAACCTTCCATTGCTTCTTCCCACATAAATTTCACCAAAAGTTGGCTTGAACCTAGCCCTTAAGATTTTGCTTAAGAAAATCATCCGCACATCGAGAAAAATAATAATAATAAAAAAAACTAACATTGCAAAGCACGCGCCAAAAACTCACGTAAATTTCATTTTATACGCAGTGAAATTCGCATAACATTTCCTGTCAACATATTTTGCAACACTTTGGTGCAAAAAATGAAGCGACAACTGCAAGGGCACCAGCCGTAGCACAAGAAGGAGCTGTAGTATACACACACACACACACACACAAAGCGACAAATTGGGCTGACAGCAGCCCATGGAGAATGGGCATGGCAGGGGAGAGATGCGGGGGAAAGCGCCATTCCTAACCCCAAATAAGAGAACCACGAACCCGAAACTCTACCTTTCTCCCCTCGCAGCTCTCTCACTCATTTGACAGCAAATGAAAATTCCAAGAATATTCACATTCGCAGTGAGTTTTGGCTTTTGTGGCTCTGTCCGCTGTTTACTTCCAGTTTCTTCGGTTATTTACGGCCTGAAAATGTGTTTTTTTTGTTGGGTTTGGCTGCTGGCCAAAAGGGAAATATGTGTAGTGAAAATTGCACATTTTTATGGTGCTAGCTAGGTGCTAAACTGTGTTCCCGGCGGGCTGCTTAATTGCATTGCAGCAGGACGCTTTTTTTTTGGAAAAGATCAACTTTTGATTTGGAAAAATGATTTCTTGAATACGGATCATTAAATGCTTATCAACTGTTGACTACAACCAAAGATTTATTTATATTATAGATGACGCATGTGAAACTAAAAACGAGTCTTTTTGGGAGCTGACATTGGATGCAAATTTTTGCATTTCGCTGCCTTTACGAGGGTGCGTATACTGAAACTTAGCTATACGTTTTCCAAATTAGCTATTCTGCTAAGAGCAAAAATTTATAGATAATTTAGATGACACATGTGACGCAAATAACGATTTTTATTGGGAGCTGACATTGGATCCCAAAAAAAAAATATTGTATGAGATGCGGCATCTATATATGTATTGTCTTTGCTGCAACTTATTTTCTGGTGAGTCAGAAGTGTATCTGTCTTGGTGGTATTGAAAATGCAGTATGAGTAGTATTTTAGACGGGCAGCAGCAAGCGTGCGCGATGGCGCAATAATAAAATGGTGTCCTGAAACCGAGTTTTAGACTACCAAAAAGTCTTAAACACAAAATGCATAGAAGCTGCATACAAAAGCTGTCCCCAATCGTATTACCACCAAATTGAAATATGTGATTACTCTGCTCGACAGTATTTTTCCTCAAAGCGCCAAACCAACTTTATCTAAAGAAAATTGGCCCGCTGATCATGAAAATCGCAATATAAAAAATTCGCTTTTGCCAAAAGGTGTCTCCACCTTTTCGCCTTCTTCGTCAGATTTAAAAACTCTAAACAAACTTCAAAAATAAAAACTTGGCCCATATGGACTAAAAATTGATCGAAATTAAAATGCTTGTAGATGCATAATTAAACAAAATTGTTATGTTTCTTAATTGGATCATAAAAACTATTTAATTTACTTTAAAATAAGCCCTTAAAAGCAGAAATCTGTTATGAAATGGCTACTTTATTCAAGTTTTGGTGAAAAAAGGCAAACTGGCAATTTTTCAAATTACTTCAGCATTTACAGAAACCAAGAGATCCCTGTAATCATGCTTATTTCCTAGTGCTACAAGATAAACTTATAAATTAGTACACTAGTCACAATGATTTAGAACAGCATGTTGTCAAAGTGTATGGAGTCACTGTTTGCAAACACCTCTATACTATAGAAAAGCGTTGGCAACGGAAATGCATTTGCTATCAGTGAGCGAATAAATATGTGTTGGAAGCTACTGTTGAGAAAGTTTGAGGTTCCATATGTTCTTCCTACAGCTTTTACAATATGGGTATTCCACTTTAGGTACCTGTGAAAATAAAAGCCCAAGTTTTTAGCTAGTTCAACATATTCTATAGGAGTATTGCCAATTAAAAGGGGACGGATGTTGCTTAGGCTGGAATGACACTTGCTTTTTTTTTCCAGCAGCAATATTGTCGGGCGAATATTACGAACACGGCGAGTTCGGCGAATTCTTAAATAAGATACCAAAAAAATCCTGAAGATGGTTGAGAATTTAGTATTTCTACCCGACTTTTTTGGTATTTTCAACAAAAAAGGTCACACTGGCTGTTGTTGACATCTGACTTAGCTTAACATTTGAAAGTAAAAAATGTAATATGTATGTTTTATTAGGATGACAGGATAGATTAGTTAGATTAAATCGGCTGCTCGGCTGAGGCCGTGATCAAGTTATGACCTTATGGCTCTTTGTGATGTGGGTTGAAATGGAGTTTGGTGGATGTGGATGGGGTGCGTCGAGTGGGCGTTGACGGCCAGGTATTCTAGGCGCAGATAACCAGGTCATCTAGGAATGGGTATCCCAGGTGCAGGGTGCGTGGGGCCATCTTGAAGACAACCTATTTTATAATGCATTTTATACCTTGCAGAGGGTGTGTAGCTCTGATGTTTTTAGCGTATAAAAGGAAGCACATCCTTATGTAACCATATCCATTGGGGTTTGAAGGTTTTATTCACAAAAGAAGCGCAACCTATTGGTCAACTGGCTTTTTTTTTCGAAGGAAATATTTTTATTTATTTTTAGAAAAATAATAAATACATACACAAAAACTTAATTTCTATAATTGAAAAAAATAAATAGTTTAATTTCAAGATGCCAAAAGTAAATTTATATAACTAAATAAATAATCAAACATAGCAGCCACAGCAAATTGTTGTCTAGCGACAATATTGTATCTAGCGAAAACAGTTCTGCCGACTGTCTATCTCGCTCTCACACATTTAGATTCCCATAAGAGCAAAATTGCTGCTAGAAATTGTCGGTAAAACAAGCAAGTGTCATTCCAGCCTTACTCTAAAATGTTTTTTATGTATAATTAGACATTTAGATTTAGTTGAATTTAAGCAGAGACCATTATGTCTTGCCCAGCTGGAGATTTTTAGTAGCTCACTGTTACAAATATCTACACACTCATCCAGTTGGCTTAATGGACGGCTTTCATATTGTTGGACATCATCAGCGTACAAATGACAATCACTGTTATGCCAAATATTGGGCAAGACATTAACATAGATGGTAAACAGTAATGGACCAAGGACGGATCCTTGAGGAACACCTCAAGGAACACCACATGTAAAAACGAGTATTTAGAGGACGATATAACAACAGATTGACATCTATGTATTTGACAGATATAATTTTATTAAATTTAATGCTGTATTTGAAAAATTGTACATTTTGTTAAGTTTTGTGCACAGTATGTCATGGTTAACAGTGTCGAAGGCTTTACTGTAGTCCAATAACGTGAGAAAAGTCATATAACTATTACCCATCTCTTTCCGGATATCCTTAACAACTTTAATGCAGCTTCTATTCCTCCTAAAACCGGACTGCTTATTGGTCATTAATTTGCCGGATTTTATCTGCCATTCAGTGGCGGATCTAGGAATTGGCTAAGGGGGGGGCTAAGGGCACTCAAAATCACTCAACATTGTTCGGATCTTATTGTGGTTCTCAGAATATATACATCATCTCATACAAAAAGTCGATATGCTCTGAAGGTAATAAGTTTCCCAAGGTAAAAATAAAGAACTTGTTTTTTTGAACAATTTTTGTCTTACCTCTAGAGTGCAACCGCATTATCATTCACTCTGTGTACCATTGGCACAGAGTATAAAAAGTTTTTGGCCAATATATGTATATGCCTTGAGCGAAACCGAAATATCTTTCGGTTTTAATCCCTAGTTTAAATGTAAAGCTAGATAAATAAATAGCGCCGCAGGCGATTTTTTTTTAAGTCGCGAGTGAAGAAGGATTTTTAAGTAAGTATCCACAAACTGCTCGAACAATAAACATTAAAAAACTTCGCAGGATGTGCAGAGCATATTTTAAAATTTTACCTTCAAGTAAAACATATTTTAAATCAAAAAAGACTATATTTGTACATACATTATTTTGGTTAGTTTTATAAATTTGGAAATGCTATTGCATTTAAGCTACGTGGTTAAGTTTTAACGTTTTCTGTTATTCACATATTCTTAGTACAAAACCTGCAAATTTAAAAACTTCATTAAAAAGGAACCCGTGGATGACTTCCTCGACTTTGTTGTATAATAATTCTTTATAGTTCGCGGCCGATCGATGAGATTTTTTACAAAATTGTTGTTTAGAACAGTGGTATACTAAATATTTACTAATTTCTTTTTTAGATGCTTCATTCTAAGTAGTATGTTGCATAAAAATATTTAACATGGGGGGTAAAAAAGCGTAGTATACTCGTGAGTAAGCTGTTGATTTTTCAATTGACTCAATTTTGCCGGCAACTTTTTTGATTTTTTTCAAAAATTTTAAAAAGAAATTTGATTTTTTTCAAATCCAAAAGATGATTATTTATTTCTTGTTTCAAGTTACAATTTAATCACATGGGCGACGTGAGCACAGGCTGATGATATCTGATGTTCTGGAGTCTGAAGAGTCCTATTGAGTGTCAAAATTGCAGCATTGACGGCAGTAAAAACATGCTTACAGATCAGAAAGTCCGTTTTTCCAATCGCACTTATGAGATGTGCCGCTTTTGATGATGTCTCACTGTCTCTATCATTCTTAAACTTTTCTAATTCTCCACTAAGGTAAAAAAGCAACTCGGCGAATGTGCACACGCATTCATGTTTTTCGTGCATACAACAACCATTCTCATCATGCGACAACTTCGACTTAGTTCAGTGACGCAAGGTGAAGAGAAGATAGGAATCGATTCGAATAAATCTTCCTCTAAACTGTTGCCACGTAAAGAACAGTGGTTATTCAAATTATTAAATATTCCACAAAATTTTCAACGATCGGTCGTAATATTTCAACCCATATTCCAACGGTGTGTGTTTGTAGATACTTTTCTCTGCTGATTAAGGTTGTCGAAATATCGATTCCCTTGGATATTAGTAATATTAAAAATACTAGTAATATCCAAAAGAATGTAAAATTGGCTATACTGCTTCAAAGGGCCCAACCCAAGCTTCTCTCAATTTCTTGGCGTGTGTGCCGCCGAGTCCGAACGGCAAAGTTTGAGAATTTGCTATTTCATGGCTAGTTACAACACAGCTGGCGCCAAGAGGTGGTGAAGGTGACCGGATGTGTAAAAGATTTTTTCTAAAGAAAGTAAAAACTTTTATTATTAGATCTTCCTGCGAACACACCTAACTATTCAAGAGAATGCCTTCAAAAAACTCCCTTTTTGTGGCCGAACTAACAAAAATATATTCTACAAGTATTATATATCGATAATTCGAAATCTCTACTGCTTATGCCTTTTTAAAACAATCTAAGTATTTGCATCTTTTTCTAAAATTCTTAATTTCTTATTTTGCTCTTTGCATATTTTTGGTTAAAAAAAATATTTTTGGTTGGGGGGCTTCAGCCCTATAGCCCCCCCTGGATCCGCTACTGCTGCCATTGGGTGCTTAAGAATCTTTGACAGATAAGGTAGATTGTTGTCAGGTTTTAAAATGGAAACAATCTTAGCGGATTTAAGCAATTCGGGAGAGACGGATGTTGTAATAATACATTATTACAAAAAATGTGCGTAATGTGTGTCAAAATTTGTGGAAGAAAAGTTTTTAGAAATTTAGGGTTTAGTTCATCCAATCCAACTGTACTAGATTTAATTCTAAGAATACATTCAAGAACATCACATTGACTAACACATATAAAGTTAAAGCTACTATCACAGGCGTTGTAGCATTGAGCCTTACTTGCTGTTAAAAATTATTGATAGCGTGTTTAGTCCCGAAAAATTATGCTTAAGCTTAGTTTAATTTCTAAGAACGTTGGGTAAATTTATTCCAGAAAATGCCCCAATTACTATATCCCTAATTGTGTTCCACAGCTGTTATGATTGAACAGCCGTAGAAGTTTGCAAAAGTGAGCTTTAGAGAAAAAAATGTTATTCATTTGATAGTCTAATGAATTGAGGGTACCACAAAACATCTAGAGGAAGTTTAAAAATATTGATTCGGAGTCTTCAGTATTTGTGGCTAGTTTTCAGGTTATACTGCCTAGCAACAACCAAAGACCCTTAATTGTCCTTCCTACAGATTAGTTCAAAGCAGGGACCGTAATTATTATAAGTTTTATTTTAAAAATATATAATGATTTAGGACATGTGGTGTTTCATATGAAAGGTATTAAATCATAGATCAAGAATATGAATCATAAAAATCATTTTTAATCAATATTTTTTATCAAAAAAATAAAACTCAAATATATTGATTTAAAATGATTATTACAAAAAAAATCTAAATTAATCATTATCTTTGAAGAAAATCGTATCGTAATTTTAAAAATCATGGCGGATATGCAGAGATTGTACCAAAATAAAGATTTTGGTGCAAATCATTTCCCCTGTACCCATTGAAAATGGGTAAAAGGGGATCATAAAGTTGTGCAAATGTAGGTAACAGGGAGAAGGAAGCATTTCCGACCCCATAAAGTATATATATTCTTGATCAGCATCAACAGCCGAGTCGATTTAGCCATGTCCGTCTGTCCGTCCGTCCGTCTGTCTGTATGAACGCGTCGATCTCAGAGACTATAAGAGATAGAGATACAAATGTGTGCATGTACATAGGTGGAAAACACATCGGGTCACAGGCGGTGTTCCACAGGGCTCGGTTATAGGGCCGATGTTGTGGAACGTAATGTACGACGGAGTTCTCCGCCTAAACACGCCGGCAGGAGTGAAAATCATAGGTTTCGAGACGACATAGCCATCACGGCTGTGGCTAAAAACCTAAGTGACTTAGAAGCCAAAACCACTGAAACTGTGGTACAAGTCACCAAATGGCTCGACGCAAAATGGGCTAAGCTTGGCTCCCCACAAAACCGAGTCTGTCCTCATAAGCAGTAGGAAACGAGTAGAAACTGCCAGTGTGAGAGTCGGAGATCAACTGATAAGATCGAAAGAGGCCATCAAGTACCTGGGGGTAATGTTAGACCACAGACTCAGCTTTAAAAGCCACTTGGAGTACGTAAAAGAGAAGGCTGTTAAAGCCATAAATGCATTAACCGGGATAATGGCGAACATTGGCGGACCACGACAGCGAAGCAGATGGCTGATCTGCAATGTGGTCAGGTCAATCATCCTATATGCATCGCCAATATGGGCTCCTGCAATGGCGGTCCCTTCCTACAGCCGTGGATGCAAAGGCGCGTACAGAAGATGTGCCCTCCGAGTAATAAGTGGTTTCCGAAGGGTGTCAGAGGACGCAGCACTCGTCCTCGCTGGAATGGCTCCTCTCGACCTACTAGCGACAGAAAGGAGAAGCCCTCCTACAGATGAGTTGCGACGGGAGGCTACTATTACACAGTGGCAAATGAGGTGGAGGTCTACAACTAACGGCAGCTGGACAAAGAGACTGATAGCGGACATTCGGCCGTGGGTGGGTAGAAAACACGGACAAATCGACTTCTATTTGACGCAGCTACTGACGGGACACGGATGCTTTAAATCCTATCTCTATAGGTTTAAGCACGAGACGGATCCGTTTTGCACACACTGTGCACGGTCCATATAAGACGCAGAGCATGTCTTTTTTGTCTGTCCGAGATTTTCTGCAGAACGGGAAGAGCTAAGTATAGGCATTGGGAGACCATTCACAGTCGTTGACTTGATGGATATCCTTCTTAGCTCGCAAAACAACTGGGATGCAATTTGCACCATGGCCGCAGAAATCATCAAGACCTTGCGTCGCGCTGAAAGACAGCGCAATTTAAATTCAAATCCTAGATATGGATCTAGTTGAGGCTTTCATGCCTTCTCCCCCTTGTGAAGTAATACTTAGCGGTGGTATCGCGAGAGGGAATCGGAGCATAGGGGTGGTTTTAGTGGGTGAGGAACTCCAAGTCCCACACTTTGAGGCTTTCAATGCTTTCCCCCCTATAACAAAAAAAAAAAAAAAAAAAATAGGTGAATACTGTACGCAGATCAAGTTTGTTTCAGATTTGCAAATTTCCCCCCTCCCCCCTTAAACCACAAAAAACTGTCAGAGCCACAATTTTGAAGTTACAACATCGTCGCTTAATATATATTATCTTAGGCCCTAAGTCTATCTATTCTAAAACGCACAACGAGATCTGAGCAAAAACACCGAAGTTATTCACGAAATCAAGGGAGTTCTAATAGATTTGTAAACAACATGCATGGAATCACTTTAGCTAATTTTAGCATTTTCTATTTGGGAGTTGCGCGTGGAAAAAATTTAAAACAAACTTGATCTGCGTACATTTAAAAATTGGTTGCTCTAGCTCTTTTAGTCTCTGAGTCGGAAATAGTTCCTTCTGTTTGTTACGTAAAACTGCGTATGAGTATCGGGTGTGAGTTTCGGATATTAAAGTGTTGAATAACTCCCACATTATTTATGATATGTGCTATTAACAGTGTCGTAAAGTTTGGATTGGTGGTTTTTTTGATGAGTTTTATTTATTTCGTACGTATTTGTATAGTAAAGAAAGCAAATTAAAATTAATATTGCAGTCTAAGCAACAGTTCGCAAGTAATTTTTATGTACAATCTTTGACGTGACTTTAAATTCTCACTGACAACTTTCTCTTAAATCATGTGCTTTAAAGGGTCTGGGAGGATGGTTTGGCCCCATTTTGGAAACACGTCAGAGGTTGAAACATAGAAAGCTGCCGCTTTGTTTCCAGCTTCTTGCATCGTCTTCTTGCTAAAAAAAAAAAGTAATGTGTGTAAAAACTTTGCGTAATAAAAATAAATAGCATACGATATTCAACATGCATGGCACGTATTTTGCCTGCACTTTAGTGCCACGCCCACAAGTCAGCATGCCTCATATGCATACACATGCACACATACATACGTATACATGGATTGTACATTGCACTATGGGTAATATTTCAATTTGTCGGGTATTTAGTCATTTTCTCAAGTTGTTCAAATTTGAATTTTTTTTATGTTAACGTTTCAAGAAATGATCGAGCTTTAAAGCTCCATACTCAAAATGTTAAATAACAGACCTATGTTAAGCCTAACAGCTTTCAAAGTCAGCTTTTACTGTACAACGCACGTGCTTTAAAACTGCAATGTTTTTGCAGCCAATTCTGCAATTGTTATTTTGGAAACTGCAAGCTTATTTTGAATAATACTTGAAATGGATACCACTCATACAGGATTGTACTATATGTTGGTTGTACAAATATTTTGTTTTTGTGCGTGTTCTACCAATATTTTGTGAAATTAGAAAAGGTTCACAAGGGTCATTTCTTGGAAAGAAATTTTAACTTTGCGGAGACTTTAAAAAAAATGTTAGCATTTGCTAGCTGTGTGTCCAAGTGTACGTCGTAGAGTCATTAATTGTGAATTAAATGCACTTAGTCTTAATGTGCACTTTTGCGCACAACCGGCGTAAATTAATCTTTTGCAGGTGTATATGCGTTTTCAAACGCCGAGCTTTTCGATATATGGCGCAAAGAGAATGGCCACATTAACTAAGAAAAAACCATTTTGGACTTTTTTAAAATAAAATTAAATAAAAACATTGTTGTTTCAAACTATGAAGCGGTTTTGAAAAGAAGATGCCATAGTTTTTGCAGTAATTTGATGGTCAGATGGCAAAAAAAGCAATAGGAACAAAATTTATTTGGACAAAACATTCAGATTGGTTAATGAGCACCACCCAATTACAAATTAAAGAAACTAATAATCGAAAAATTGGACGTCCAAAGCTGTCTTTCTCGATAAAAGAAATAGAAGCAAAAAAAAGCATGCAGCAGCTCTATCAAAGTCTCAGCAATCCAACGTTTCTTTGTTAATTCAAGCTGCAAGCACAGCAGCTCGCAGAAAAGGGAAATTTAATCTCGCTGCCGTTCTAAAAACGCTTGCGATCAGACCTCAAAGAGCACAGCATGTAAGACATATTTTGAATAATCCTATAAAGAAGCCTATCCGAGCATCTAAAGATGAAGCCTTAGCTTTTATTTTGGATCAGCACTTGTCGAAGCAGTTTGTCAAAGATGTTGAAAACGAAAAGAATTTTGATTAATTCTTGATAATTCATGTATTTCATTTTCAAAATTATGTTTTTATACTCTGTACCGAAGGTACATAGAGTATATTAAGTTTGTGCAAAAGTATGTAACAGGGAGAAGGAATCATTTCCGACTATATAAAGTATATATATTCTTGATCAGCATCAACAGCCGAGTCGATATAGCCATGTCCGTCTGTCTGTCCGTCTGTCCGTCTGTCTGTCCGTCTGTCTGTCCGTCTGTCCGTCCGTCCGTATGAACAAACAGATCTCAGAGATGGTAAGAGATAGAGGCTTGACATGTATGGGACAAATGTTTCTTATAACTGCAGGCAGATCAAGTTTATTTTCAATTTTTGCCACGCCCCCTCCCGCCCCCGCAATTCGGAAAAAACGGTATATCTCCTACAGTTTTGAAGATAGACGTTTCGTACCTTCTAGAGATAGTTAGTAATTAGCAAAATGTATCGATTTGCCGAAGAAATGATAAAGATCGGATCAGCGGTTCTCAAGTTATGAGCAAAAAGTACTTCTCCCTCGCCCCACCCGCTCCCACCCATTCACAACTAACACCACACAATCTTAGAGAGAGCGAGAGAGAGAATGAGAGAGAGAGAAAAAGAGAGAGAGACTTTGAGATAAGCGCAGCACCAGCATTGCATTCAGCTTCTACTCCAGGTACAGAGTATGTTATAGTCGGGCTTGACCGACTTTCTCACTTGTTTCAATATTATTACTTAATTTTTTTGTGAAGAAAAAGGTTTCCGCAAAATTAAAAAAAAAATTTTAATTTTTTGGGAGGGCGGTGACACGCCCACTTTTCCAAAAATATTTCTGAGGGTTTACATAACAAAAATAAAAAAACCGCATCAAAAAATCTTGCTTATTTTAAAAGTTATGAATTAATACCCGATAAATTGAAATATTACCCATAGTGCATTGTTGGCGCACGGCTCCTACATACACAAAGGAATTCCCCAAGACATTCGAAGTATGCGTGAGCGTACCTAGATAGACGGAAAGAGGGAGGAGCTGCTGCGGAGGGGATGGCGAGGAAGTAAGCCAAAAAGGATTTAATGCATCCTTGTTAAGTCAGAGAACAATGCAACTAATTAATTGCCAAAATTTCAAGACAAAGGCCAGGTTGAAGTTGCTGAACAGTTTACATTTATCAATTAGCCCTAGCCCGAACCTCCGAACGCAGACAGGTCCACGCTGTGCCAAGTTCATTGAAATAACAGTTAAGACGTTGGCTCGTCAAAATAAACACTTGGCCAAAGATAGCGCCAGCGCCGAGGACGCCGAGTCAGCTGCAGCATCCTTGGCTGGCGGCCATTCGCGTAGCGCAAACCCTCTTCTTCTCAAAAAAAAATAATTTTAATTAAATATTAAGTGTGGCAAAAGTCGGCACTTTAAGCGCTCATAACTGTAGTTGGACACGCCGCAGAGCTTTAAGTAAGTTCCACTTGAGATGTGCTCTTCCGGTGCAAAAACCCCACCCAACTTGACACATAGCATTGTGTGTGTCTGTGTGTGTGTGTGAGGACCGGACTTTGGTCATTTTTAACTTTCCGTGCGATTTGCACGCTTCGCTGCATTTTGTGACAATTTATCCTCTCTAGTTTAATAGACCTGACAGGGGTACCATGACTTTGGTATAAGGCCAGCTGTTCAGTTTTAAACTATCGCAGAGGGTATTTTCAGTTCGATTCACATAAACATGGGAATGATACGGAAAAGCGACTGTGTCCGCGATCAATACACGACGAAGGCAACTTTATGAAGGTTTCTTCGAAGCCGAGAGACTCAAGTGAATTTTTTTTATTTTATTTGCACGCCTACCAAGATGCTCTATAAAATCATTTCTCATCGAAGCTGCTTGCTTTACAGATTTTCTTCATTTCAGTGTAAAACAGATTCGTTATTCTATATTTTCCACTCCACGCCTCTTGTAATTTTTCTGGCTAGCAACTATAAAGCTTAAAGTTTGAGCTTAGTTCTCGTGTGCGAATAGTTTTGTTTTATTTGGCCCAACACAAGGGATAGATAGGATAGATGGGGAAGGAAGCGGGCCGTTAACTAAAAATAAACCGAGTGTTAAACGTGGCTTACACGTTTGGTCATTTTTATTGCCCGCCTGGCTCGTCAGCCGTGAATAATCGCATTAGTTGCGAAATTAAAAATTACAAAATAGAATAGATAAATCCGCCCACGGCTGGCCGGAGGTAAGCCTTTTGTTGCAGCTACCAGAAAGGCAAAAACTATTAAAAAAACCAAAAGAGAGCCAGAAATGAAATTGGGTGCGTGTGCTGCTTATTTGTAAAGATTTACTGCTAATTGAATTTGATAGAAGTAGGGTAAAAATGGTCAAAAAATTAGTTAAGCTGCTAGGAGAAGTTAATGTGCTGGAAGTTGGACAAAATTTGCAGTGTAGGTGGAATGATAGGCCTTACCTACTACCTAGCTTAACTAGAAATGGGTTGGATGGATGGTAGGCTGAAATTAAGCTCATTTCGTATGAATAAAGTGGCATAGTTGAAAATTAAATATGTGGTGTGCATTTGGGAGTTAAATTAATGTAAAAAGTTGAAGCTCAAAAAAATCTAATGTGAACCCTACTAGATTAAGCTACTTATTGGGGTATTCAATTCTTGTAAAGTCTAAAAAGTATGCAACACTTTTTTAACTCGGCTATTTTTCACATTTTTAACTTGAGAACCGCTCATACAATCCTTATCATTTCTTTAGAAAATTTATTCGTTTTGCTAATTACTAACTATCTCTTGAAAGTACGAATCGTCTATCTTTAAAACTGTAGGAGAAATAACGTTTTTTCCGAATTGCGGGGGCGGGAGGGGGCGTGGCCAAAATTTGAAATAAACTTGTTCTGCCTGCAAGTATAAGAAGCATTTGTCTCATATATGTCAAACCTCTATCTCTTACCATCTCTGAGATCTAGGTGTTCATTCAGACGGACGGACGGACGGACGGACAGACGGACATGTCTAAATCGACTCGGCTGTTGATGCTGATCAAGAATATATATACTTTATAGGGTCGGAAATGTTTCCTTCTCCCTGTTACATACATTTGCACAACTTCATGATCCCCTTTTACCCATTTCCAATGGGTACAGGGTATAAAAAGGTTAATGTAAATATTAAAACCAAATTTATGTGATCTTAAAACAAAGTTTTGAGAACAGTGAATAAAAAGTTGAAATTCAAATCAAAAATAAATGCCTCGTAATTTCTAGTCAAATTTTAGGCGTACATTCCCCTAGTTGGCCAAATATCCAGTTTGTAGGAACGGAAGAGTTGCCATCTATACGTCCAGCAGCGTTGCATGACAGAATTCAAGCTCATCTTCAAGTTTAAAGCATTGCAAAAGCCGCAAACAGAATAATTATTATCTTTTAATATACACTTTTTACTTTATTTTGAACAAACACGCACAATGTTAGTTTGGCTCCACAGAAGTCTTGAACTTTGGTTAAGTTTCCTCTCTTTCTCCCAACACGAGACAACACACTTTAAAGCAACATATTGAACATTATCAAGAAATGCTTCCATTTATTCACTCTACATACCCTGGCCTTTGTTATAAATAATTTGCCATAACTTTTGTGCAACTTTAGACGTCGTGCAAGTCCTGAAAATTAACAAATAGTTGACGAGAATTTTTCCGCAACAATCACTGCACTCAACACCTGATTTCGATAATCGATAACAATTTTAGGGTTGCCAAACAATCGAAAATATTTTTCGATTCTTTGTACAAAGGCTATGTAGTTTTAAGGTGTATTATTAAAAATGAGTTTTGTTTCCATGAAATTTTCGACTTTATGCCAAAAAATCGGCCATTGGGCCCAGTGTGCCATGGTGAGATAATATAAGGTCAGCATCTGCTGAGGGCCAGTGGATGTATGCTGGTCCATCAGAAAGGGCCTTTGTAAACGATTTTCAAGGAATACTAACTACAATTTTGGAAATAAAGTTTGCTGGCATAATCTTAAATGTAACACAATTTTTTGTCATCCAAAGTTCCAGCCTCTATATTTATTTTTTTGCCTTTGGAGTGTTGTAAGGCTAGGCAAAGGGAAGCCCTTTGCATACAAATGATTGTATGCTCGAAAACCACGTTTTTCCTCCGTTTTTTAACTTTCTTTGCTGGTTTCTTTTAGGACTTTGGACTCTTCCAATTCTAAATTAAGTTTCCTTTTTTCCCACATTTGGCATCAACTGTCGGCGTTAAGGCTTTGTCTTTGGGCTTGGTCAATTTCCAGACGACCGGTTCAAAATGATTTTCGAAAAGTCTACTTTTTTCCTTAATTCAAATGCCTAAAATACTCTTTCAAAATGGTTTTTCTTTCCACGTCTTTGGGAACACGTATAAATTTGACGTTGCTTCATAGTAACGTGAAATTTTACACTAAAACCAGTAAATATATACACAATAAGGAGACAGCAACGCATACATACAAAAACAGATAAAACTTGGTCCAACCTTTCGCGTCAAGTGTGGCCCTTTGGCCCTATTAACAGAGAGAGCGCTGTCTCGCTCGGTTTCATCTTATAAAATTACACCATGTACAGCACCAAAGGGTAAAGCCAAGCTTCTTTCAATTCGCACAAGAGAAGGGACTTACAGTTTAACAACGAGTCCGAATGGCAAAATTTGAGGATTTGCTTTTTCAGGGCTAGTTACTTCACAGTGTTTTAAAGTTAATTTCTAAAGAAGGAAAAAAGCATTTTTTACAAGGTGTTCCGAGGCGGGATCGAACCCACGACCTCCCGCCCACCAGTCCAGCACACTAACCGCTGGACCGTACACGACCACATACCAGCAAAGTACGTTCGACTTTTTCATGATGACGTTGAAAAGCACACAATGCTCCATCAAAATAGAAATGACCTAGGATATCGAAAATATTAGTGGCAACTCAACAAATATAAGGGCGCACTTAAAAACAAGGATACTTGGCTGAAATGCAGCTAATTATACTCTGTATGAGTATACTTAGTTTGTGCTAAAGTATGTAACAGGGAGAAGGAATATTTTCAATTTAGGACACGTTATATCTCCTACAGTTTTGAAGATAGATGATTTGTACCTTCCAAAGATAGTTAGTAATTAGCAATATGTATAGATTTTCCGAAGGAATGATAAAGATCGGATGAGTGGTTCTCAAGTTATGAGTAAACAAGTAATTCACTCCCCGCCCCACCCCTCTTCACCCTTTCACAACCAACACCGCAAAATCTTAGAGAAAAAGAGAGCGAGAGAGAGAGAGAGAAAGAGATAAACTTACAGATGAGCGCAGCACCAGCATTCAGGTTCTGCTCCAGGTACAGAGTATGTTATTGTCGGGCTTGACCGACTTTTTCACTTGTTTTCAAAATCGGTAAATGGTAATAAAAATGAATGATTTTGTTATCGGGGAATTTGTGTTCCTTTGTATTGTGGATTTTTTATATTGTGGATATTTATATCGGCATGCATATGAAATGTACTGGTAAGGTACATAAATATCAGAAATTTTATTTCTAAATAACAACCGAATTTAAGATGCCAAAAAACCGACCGGCCATTATGCAAAGGTCTTAATTCATATTCTGGAATTGTCATTTATCAATATCCTTGAAACAGGACTACGTTTTAAGTTTTGTAAGACCACCAAAACATAGTTTTATTTACGAAGTCTTTTGTTCTTAAAGCAAGTAAAAATGCATTTTTTAACAGATCCTCCTTCTCGATTACAATACCAAAAAATATCGCAATAATTTGATTGATTTACTTCTTCTAAATGAATGCTAATAAAGTCGCTTTAAGCTCGTTTCCCATTGTTTAAATTATTTGTAAGTTGTTCAGTTTAATTCACTCAATTTTCACACCTCAATTCAAGCTTCAGTGCAAGTGCTACAAATAAATTCCTGCATTTATTTCCATTCCCTTTTAACACAAATAATTGCATTCTTCAACATTTTACACGCCTTGCGAACACACACACAGCCTGGCATCCATCCATCGCCTTCTTTTCGGCTCAAACACTTTAATGTGGACTGCTCTTTTGCAGCTGGCCGGATTTTATTGAGTTTCTTCAAGGCATATCTTCATCTATATACATCTTTATAGAGATATTTTCCATTTTATGAGTGCAGCCAGACGACAGCCAATGCATCCTTTTTCCGCCATCTTCTGGCACGCCCGCCTCAAGCCAAACAGCAGCTGACCAAGCACAATGCTCTTGATGTCGCCTTTTTCCGTCGTCGCTCTCCCCATTCCTCGCTTTGGTGTAAATTTAAATCACACAGAGAGGAAAAAATGAAATCAATTTCTTTTGTGCGGCATTTGAAAGGTTTCAAATGATTTTCAATTGTTGTTGCACTGACAATTCCTCCAAGTCATCGTATACCTCAGGAATGAGCTTCTTAATCCGATTTTGGTGTTAAATGACAACTTCGTCCGCCCTGAACTTTAACCCCGTGTCAGAGGGGAGTTGGAGCTCAATATTAAACACTTCAGCACAGCTTAACCCCTTTTGACTGCAATTGCACTTTGCGGGCGACTCATTACTTGAGTGCTAAAATGGTGCACCTTTTTACAGTTTTTCTACTTATAACAACAGAAAGGCTGAAGTCCTTTTGGTTGTTGTTGTTGAGAAACTTCCTTCCAGTCAGGTGCATGTTTCAGGCTCGTTTTGTTTTTTGTGTTGCCGGAGCAAAAGTGCGCACCAAGCGTCATTGATGCTGACGTTCCATGTTGCTCGTTCTCGTCAAGCGGCTGCCACTTGTCACATGGCAACAGTTTAGTTTCCCAACCACTTGCCAGTCGACGACGCACACACACACACACACACACACACACTCAAGTGTCGCCTCAAGTTGCACTCTTACATACAACAAACGGAAATCAACGCAGTGCAAAAAGTGTGCCCCCAGTCGCCGGAGCAAATGAATAGCAAAAGCCAAGAGATGAGAAGAGGTTGCTTCCATGAGGTTGCACGGGGCGAAGTGGGGTCTAAAGAAGGTCGCCGTTTATGTAGTTAAGTTATTGTGGCCTGTATTTATGAGGTAGCACCGAGGGTAGTTCGGTTTTTTGAGAAGGGAATCTGAAGGACTCTTCAATTTGCTGAATAGTTTTTTTGTGTGCTCCGACTACACAGAGAAAAAAAAGCAAAAAAAAAATGTAGGATTTCTACACGTTTCGACCGGGATTTTTAACCCATTACTTTTGTGTAGCTTTTCTGCACGCGGCATGTTGAAATGAGAAAGCCAAGCGCTGCGTGCTACAAGCGCCGTGAAAAATTTAGAAAGCCACATGCGCGTGCAGAAAAGCTACACGCGCCGTGTATAATTCAGAAAGCCACACTCGAGTGCAGAAAAGCTACAGAAAAGTATTGGGAAAGTAAAAGTTAAGATTTTGTTAATCTAAATGTACATTAAGAAATCCCACACGTCACGTGTGACTGGCTAAACGAAAAATATAAGAATTCAGTACTGATGTAGAGCTACATTTTTCGTGTAGAATTTCCACACGCGCGTGTAGGATTTCAATATCCAAACGTTAATGTAGAAAACCTAAACGTCCGTGTGGTATTCAGATTGCTGCATGAAAAATGTAGAATTTTTTGGGGAAATAAGCTGATTTCCTAATGTCGTATGTCCGTCTGTTTCTATGCTATCTCCTACATCAGTTTTAAAGACTAAACTTTGCATTAAGTCCTTAGGTACAATTTCGCTGTATATTTGTCGGAACCGGCCGGTTTTGATGACTGTTTTCAGTCATGAATATTACTAGTTTTTACACTAATTTGGAGAGTTTGATCCAATTAGATCGGAACCGCCAGGAACTCTTCTTCTTGCTGCTATAGAAACGATCGGTCGGAAAATGGGTTTCAGAAAGAAAAATCTTTTTTGTTTTTAGTTAAAGCTTTCTTAAACTGGGCTTTTACTAATAATATATGTTTTCAAAAGCTATCGATAACTGTTGATGCGAGCATTTTCAATTGAGTTAAAACTTTGGCACCGACAAGTTCTAAGTTGGATCCAATCGAGATGAAATCGAAATAGCGGCAACATTTATTGTTCCATTAATTTTGCACTTGCATGTTTAAAATTAGACTAAGCTAAGCTTAAATTGCTATTTTCAAGTTTGATTTAGTACCTTAACATTACTATTAACTGTGTTCGTGAATTTTCAATCCTTAATTTCTCTTTCATTCTTCATTAAATGGTCAAGTGACTTCGTTAAATAATGTCCTTTGTCCTTACCTGTGCTAAGAGTCTTCGACTTAAAAGCCATTAGCTTCAAAAGTTTAAATCTACAAGGTAATTGCATTGTCCATCCTTTATTTGAATACCTTCTCAATTGTTACTGTTCGCTCAACTGGCTTGCCGAGTCCAACGCTTGACTTTTCCATGTCAAAAGGTCATTGGTTTAGTCAACGGTCTGGCAGCATCAACAGCAACAGCAGCAGTGGCAAAAATGCTGCAAAAAATCCCCAGACTTTGCTAGCTTAGAGCCAATTTTAAAGTAGACAAACCTCAAGCACTTGAAATGTTGTCACACTTTGCAGTGGCCAAGCTCAAAGTTTTCGTTTTCCCCTCTCCATCCCATCCCCCGCCGCCTCCTGCAGTTGTATGCATTCCTAATAATTTTGTTATTTCCACTTTGTTGCTTTGGCAACAGATGGACGGTCTAAGTAATTTAGTAAAAATATTAGAAAATCCAGCAGAAAGCAAACAACAATTTGTTCACTTTGAATTTTGCTTTGTAAATATATTTTGTATACATTACACACACCTACAAATTGTTGTTTTTGGCTACTGGCTTTAGTTTGCTGTAGCCTTAAAACATATGATGGGCTTGGGCCTTTGGCCATTTGCCCTTTTGTTTCCTGATAAATATAAATAATTGAAGAATATTTCCTAATGGAAATAACTTTACATCAGATAAATTTCAAGCTGGGTCAAAGAAATTTTTTCAAAGTTCGAGTACAACAAAAATAATAAATTTAAGCAAAATTAATTGTGATATTTAATTCTTGTTTGATTATGGTCTTAGGTTAAGCAATTTGAAGTAACGAGAAATGTAAGCATATTAAATTGTTAAAAAGAGAAAAATGTGGACTCCAATTGGTATTGGCATTGGTTTTAAACTAAGCAACTATCAGTCCGAAATCTGGCATATATGTATTTACTTAATATGTTCAATCGGAAGGATAAGTTGGAATGAGCACTTGCAGGCATATTAAAACTTCAGCACACTCGAAGATAGGAGAGCCTTTTGGGCAAACTATTATTACTTTACGATTAAAGTACAATCAAAATTTACAAATTGTTTGTATCAGTTTGGTTGTGTCAAAAACAATTAACTTGCAGAGCAGAGCTTAAAAGGATTACCCATATATTAAAATATTATAATTTTTATTTTGGCATGCGTTTGATAATGCGTTTGATTTATTTATATTGTCAATAATCCTCTGAACTCACATAATATTATTGCTATATATTAGCAAACTATTTAATTTAAAAGCCCCACACCTTAAGCTTTCGCATTAAACATTGCTTTAAACAAAAAATATCAGCAACCCTGAGTATTTACAAAAAACTCGCTAAGCCAGAATCGGAGAAGTGTTAAGTTCATGACCGAAGTGGATGTACTCTAAAAACGTGCCGATTCTATACAAAACCAATCTAAATAAAACAATATCCATTCGCTCTGAACATCCATTCGTCTAGTTTTCCATTCATATTAAAACAGCGTTTGATAGTCTTTATGACTGTTCACTGTTCATTCATGCTTAGTTTCAAAATTTCACAATCGCTTCTTGAGGCGTGGCTCAACACCCTCCCTTCCAGCTCTCGCACTCTGACAATATTTGTGTACTTGTTGTGCATTGTTGCATAAGTTGTAAAAATAACCTGGCGGCTGCAACCGTTTTGTGTTGGGTGCACACATGGCAAATATTTAGTTTCGATACGTTGCCTTTGGGCCAAACTCATTTATATGCAAATTTTGAGCCAAGATGCTGGCAAAAGAGGCGGCTGCTGTTGCTGCTGCTGCTTTGAGAGAGTGCACAAATTACTTGGCAGGAAATGTACCAAAATTTAATAACCAGCAGCTAGTAAGTATTTAACTGGGAGAAGAGTTGTGTGTGCCCAGGAATACCCCAATTCGGTTTGGGAGGCTCACATACTCGTACTTGCACCTTTTTGGCAGTAGATTTATGGCTGCTCAGGCTCCCAGCTAAACTCCTCAATCCGTTGCTGCTGCAGCTCGTCCTGTTGTCTGTTCGGTACCATGACAAATGTTTTTGTTTACCCCCACATAATTCTTTTGTGATTGATGCGCTTCCCCACAACACCGACTCCCCAATTTTTCTTCTTTGTGCTGCTGCTGCCTAGCACTATATATTTTTGTCGCCTTGCTGCTATGACATTTGTAATAATTTCTAGCCCCACAGTAACTGACTGGGTCAGTCTGTGGGCCCTGTCAACGCTTCCTGTGCTGGCTGGGCTCTCCTGTTGTCTGTAGCTGAGGTATTTATGAATGGTAAAGGTGGATGCTAAAAATTATGCAGCAGTACAGTTTTATGATATTAAGAGCAGCCAAAAAAAGGATTAGAGAAAAGTGACACTTAAATTATATTTTTTAATCTTTCCGTTGCACGTGCCATTCGAAATCGGTTCTTAGCAAGAGAGAATATCAGACTCCAACAAATTCGAAGTTCATGACTCAAATGATTTTTAAGAAATGACTAGGACCTGACCAAAAATTTAGAAGAGTGAGTTTCTTATTGATGGTAATTACATATTTAGTACAGTTTTTGTATGCTTTTCCTGCTTTACCCTTTGAATTCAAGTTTAACGAGAAAAACAATCTAACTTCGTCTGTGCCGAAGTTTTTATACTCTTGCAAATGTCTTGAAATATCATAGTTTAAGAACTCTATCAATTAAATCAACAGAATGTCTAACTTAAGCCATTTTCAAGACGAAAGCTATAAGATAAAGTCATCCGATTTTGACCAAAACTTGCAAATCTGTGTAAGAGCGTATAATATTAATAATCGCAGAAGTGGGGGACGTTAACATTAAAAACAAATAAGTTTTTCTCACGAAGACCCACTTTTCGACCGATAGATCCAATGGCAGCTATAAGATATAGTCTTCAGATTCGGTCGGATCCGACATATTTGCAGTCTGCAGTAAAAAGAGGACTCTGTGCAAAGTTTCAGCACGATGTCTTTAGAACTCAGAGACTAGTTTGCGTGGAAACAGACAGACAGACGGACGGACAAGGCTCAATCGACTCAGCTCGTCGCTCTGATCAAGAATTTATTTAGCTTATAGGGTAAAAAAAGTTATTTAGCTAAAATCTAAAAAGTTTTGAAAATTTAACCCGATTATTTCTACGAAAACTATAGGATATACTTTTTCGAATGTGAAAAAATTTTCAAGTTAATAATTTTAGCAAAAAATCGTTTTGGCTACGAAAAAAAAAATTTGATTCGCAAAAGCAATTAAAAATTTATATTTTTCAATTCTTAAAAAAAAAAATTTCACTTAATGTATCTTACATTTAACTTTTTATACCATTAGAGAGGGTATATTAAAATTGTCCGGATGTTTGTAACGCATAGAAGAAAGCATCTCCGACCACATAAAGTATATATATTCTTGATCAGCATGACGAGCTGAGTTGATATAGCTATGTCCGTCTGTCCGTCCGTCCTTCTGTTGCTATGCTATCTCCTCCGTCAGTTTTAAAGCTATCTTAACCAAACTTTGCACGAAGTCTTTTGGTACAAATGCGCAGTACATTTGTCGGAATCGGCCGGATCGGATGACTATAGCATATAGCTGCCATAGAAACGATCGGTCGAAAAAGTAGTTCTAGTGAGAAAAACTATTTTGTTTTCAAAATTTTGTCGAAATTGTAGCAGATATCATGCTCCAAGGGTATATAAACTTCGGTCGAGCCGAAGTTAGCTTCCCTCTATTTTTTTGTAATACTTTAATCCTCTTAAGAAGACGGCATCAAAATTTTTTTGCCACAGTGCTCCGCTGAACTATGGCGCGATTTTGGCCTTTTCGCCCACAGTGTGCCGCTTAGGCACGGCTGCGCTGTCTGCAATTCCTCTTTGAGGGAGTGCAATTTAAAGCACGAAGCTGAGGGAAGCTGCGCTAACTCTGTCAGTGCCTTGGCTATTCGAAGGTAGAAATTTAATTACTAATTAATAGGCCATTAGGCACATTACTGGTGTAGTTAATACTTACCCTACCAAAAAAATCCAGTTTCATTACCTAAATCTGAAATTGATGTGGACGACTTATATAGGAGATTTGTTCGAGCTGACGTACCTGAACCAGTGCAAAACTTGTACCTCTGTGATAATAGTATAAGTTTTGTCTGTGTTAGTCCATGTGATGTACTTGAATGTATATTAAAAGTTAAGTCTAATGCTGAAGGTCTAGATAGAGTGGAGCTAAATCACGTTAAACACTTTATGAACACCGTGTTTACAACCTCAGAATTTCCTGCCTGCTGAAAAGTTGCAAAAATTCTTCCAATACCGAAATCTAAGAACGAATTTAGACCAATTTAAATTTTGCCATTCCTCTCCAAAGTTTTTTGAGAAATTAATGGTATCCCCCAGATACAAAGATTTCTAAATAGACATTTACGCCGCCGCCGCCGCCGATTTTTGTCTTTTTAAACGCGCCGCCGCCGAATCACGAAAATATCGGCGCGGCGGCGGCGGCGGCGGCGTTCGGCGCCATAGCATTTTTATTCCCGTTACTCGTAGAGTACTAGGGCAGAAGGAATCATTTCCGACCATATAAAGTATATATATTCTTGATCAGCATCAACAGCCGAGTCGATATATACATGTCCGTCCGTCTGTATGAACACCTAGATCTCAGAGATGGTAAGAGATAGAGGTTTGACATGTATGAGACAAATGCTTCTTACACTTGCAGGCAGATCAAGTTTATTTCAAATTTTGGCCACGCCCCCTCACGCCCCCGCAATTCGGAAAAAACCTTATATCTCCTACAGTTTTAAAGATAGACAATTCGTACCTTTCAGAGATAGTTAGTAATTAGCAAACCGAATAAATTGGCCGAAGAAGTAATAAGGATCAGAAGAGCGGTTCTCAAGTTATGAGCAAAAATGTGAAAAATAGCCGAGTTAAAAAAGTATTGCATACTTTTCAGATGTTCACCCTAATGAACGGAGCACTGTTAAACATGTTTTTTCATGAGTAACGGGTATATCGAAGTCGGTCAGAGCCTCGCTCTCGTTTTAGATGCTTTTAAGTAATCGAATAAAAAAATCGATATTGTCTCAGCTCCATCTCCCAACGTGTCACCTCTAGAACATAATCAATGATCTCTCAGAAAAATAGCGTTAATTTGATTTTAATTTCTTGAAATTTAATTTTTGTGTAATTATTGGATAAGGAGTTTAATATAAGTTTAATAAGGAAAATAAATGAAAATTGACGAAATGAAGAAATCTTTCAGAAAAATATATATACTTAAAAATTATACAAATTGCTATATATTTTATTAAACAAATTTTTTTTTTACTGCGTCCGCCGCCGGCCGCCGACAAATTCGACGGCTTATCTGCCGCCGCCGCCGCCGGTCCTTTCTTAACTCTACGCCGCCGCCGCCGGTTTTTCTTGACCCCCTACGCCGCCGCCGACGACCAAGCTATCGGCGTAAACCTCTATTTCTAAAACCAAAAATTTAATGCCTAGTGACAAACAATCGGGCTTTAAGAAAGGTAAAAGTTGCACAACAGCAATTCTGAAATAGTGGAAGACATTCGTAGTCAGGTAGATGATAGTAATGTTACTTGATTAACATTATTAGACTCAAGGGCGTAGTCGGGGGGGGGCAGGGTTGCAGCTGCCCCCCCCTAAATAATTTCAATTGAGTTAAAAAAAATTTTCGCTTTATCATTCTGTTTAAGTTGCCGCCACTTTACATTGGAGATGGCTTATTACGTGATATCGACAGAAACCATTTCTACCATAAACGACATCATCAACTTTTTTAAGGAATCAGTTATTCGAAGACAATATGTTCCAAATGTTCACTCATTTTGTGAGACACGGTGGTCGGAAAAATACGCCAGCATAAGCGATTTTAACAAAAATTTTGTGGAAATTATTGTTGGCTTAGAAAAATTAAGTATTGAGGGAAATGCTTCCACCAGAAAGCTTGTATATCAGTTACACAGTGCTGCATAATTTCAAAATACTACGCCGTGCTTGAACCAGTTCTCAACATAATGCAATCAAAAAGTAACGACATTATGAAATGCGCCGAGCATATAAGAGACATTTTAGACATAGTTCAAATGCACAGATCGACCGCTGATGTAGTGTTTAATGATATTTTCAAAGAAGCCTCTGATTTGGCAAACAAGTCATCTATTGAAATTACTACACCTAGAATTGCTGAGAAGCAAAAACATAGAACAAATCCTCTATTTACAACTGTATGCGTATATTATCAGAGAGCCATATTTTTGCCTTACATTGATTCATTGATAAACTCAATTACACACAGATTTTCCCAAGAAAATAATCCAGCATTTGCTTTGACTGCCCTGCATCCATCTCGTATTTTGAAAGTGAGTTTGAACAATTTGAAAGCAAAAATAACAGATGCTAGCTCTTTTTACAGCTTAGATGGAATAGAGCATGAGCTAGAATTGTAGTACAAAACATGTGAAAAAGAAAACTTGCGCTTACGAGAACACAGACTTTTACCCAAAAATCAGGCAGGCCATAGACATTTTGCTTGCTCTACCATGCACAACGGCAACAGTGGAACGATCATTTAGCACTCTGAGAAGGGTTAAGACATGGCTTAGGACAACGATGACTCAATCTCGATTAAATGGTAAATACAACACACATTTTGAAAAGAAAGCTACAGAGTTAACACGTGTTTCTTTTTTATACTCTGTACCGAAGGTACATAGAGTATATCAAGTTTGTGCAAAAAGTATGTAACAGGGAGAAGGAATCATTTCCGACTATATTAAGTATATATATTCTTGATCAGCATCAACAGCCGAGTCGATATAGCCATGTCCGTCTGCCCGTCCGTATGAACAAACAGATCTCGGAGATGGTAAGAGATAGAGGTTTGACATGTATGGGACAAATGTTTCTTATAGCTGCAGGCAGATCAAGTTTATTTTCAAATTTTGCCACGCCCCCTCCCGCCCCCGCAATTCGGAAAAAACGTTATATCTCCTACAGTTTTGAAGATAGACGTTTTGTACCTTTTAAAGATAGTTATTAATTAGCAAAATGTATCGATTTGCCGAAGAAATGATAAAGATCGGATCAGCGGTTCTCAAGTTATGAGCAAAACAGTACATCTCCCTCGCCTCACCCCCTCCCACCCATTCACAACTAACACCACACAATCTTATAGAGAGAGAGAGGGAGAGAGAGAGACAGAGAGAGAGAGCGAGAGAGAGAGTGAGAGGAAAAGAGAGAGAGACTTTGAGATGAGCGCAGCACCAGCATTGCATTCAGCTTCTACTCCAGGTACAGAGTATGTTATAGTCGGGCTTGACCGACTTTCTCACTTGTTTTATTAAGGATTATGTATGCTGAGTGCGCATAGACGGTTTTTCTTTGAGAAAAAAGTTGAGCTGGATGAACAAGTTTTGGACGAATTTGCTAAAAATCCACGGAAACTTATAATTAATTAGATTATGAATGATATTAGTTTATGGTTTGCCATTAATATCGGAAGAAATGTTCATCGGACTAAACAATTTTTTTCTTTAAATAATGAATTTGGAGAATCCGTACCATAATATATAAGCTCTGTAATATTATATTAGAATAAAAAAAATAGAGGCCAGCTAACTTCGGCTCGACCGAAGTTTATATACCCTTGGAGCTTGATATATGCCTGACAGTTTGTATGGCAGCTATACTATATAGTGGTCCGATTTCGACAAGCCTTGGTGAAATTATGTGAAATCATTGAAAACTGATAAATATAAGCGTTGAGAGCGATAGTATTGAAAACAAAAAAGTTTTTCTCACTAAAACTAGTTTTTCAACCGATCGTTCCAATGGCAGCTATATGCTATAGTCATCCGATCCGGCCGGTTCCGACAAATGTGCAGCGTATTTGTACCAAAAGACTTCGTGCAAAGTTTGGTTAAGATAGCTTTAAAACTGACGGAGGAGATAGCATAGAAACAGACGGACGGACAGACGGACGGACGGACAAACGGACGGACAGACGGACATGGCTATATCAACTCAGCTCGTCATGCTGATCAAGAATATATATACTTTATGTGGTCGGAGATGCTTCCTTCTGTGCGTTACAAATATCCGGACAATTTTAATATACCCTCTCCAGGGTATAAAAACAAACTCATTAAAAAACAAGTAAGACCATTGCAGTCGAGTTAGCTCGACTTCAAAATACCCTGTACAATTGACAAACACACACATACACAAACAAACACACACGCACACATACACACAAACGAGCCCTCACACACGCGGGCGCAAGCAGCAAACGTAATGCGTAATAACACTATGTCACAAAATTTGAAAAGTTTTTGTATCCCGCACTTTTAGCAATTGATTCTAATGTAAAATTTTACGCTGAATTCAAATCTGCTCTCAGATATGTCAAAAGTAGAACGGTTTTTTGAGATATCGCTAAATTTTCAATTTGAGTGTTTTGAAAAAAGGTAGGCTTACTAAAATGCCATTTTCTCTGGTTTTAGTCCACCGATATGTATAAACTGGATCCATAATTAAAGATAATAAAATTATTTCTTAAAAAAACGATAGTTGTTTAAAATCCAATCATATGTTATGGCACTCCAAAGTTGGATTTTTAAAAATTTGTGATGATTTTTAAATTTTTTGCTGACTTTTATTGAGTTTTTTTCAATCTTACCATTAAAATTGCTCAGGTCTCAGATATTGACAGGATTGGGTAATCTTTAACGAGTATTTTTTGCCCTTGGTCATCAAAATCGGATGAAAAATAAACGCTATATTCACAATTAAGTAAACATACCTCTGTTTGAGAGTATTTTTTGCTAGTTTTTTCAGTATAAAAATCACATCTTAGCAAGCCAAATAAGAATAAACGTTGATCATTAGGAGTTTGTATTGCAGTTCACCGGTGGACAAACTGTGCCGATCTGAAAGTTGAGCAATGGTAACAGGCTTGCAACAAGGATGGACAAAGCATTGCTGTTTTTGTGCAGATGGGACAGCCGAGATCGCAGCCAACATTACTTGCGTAAAGACTGGGATGGAAGGGCCAATTTTGTAGTCGGAGAAGATAACTTAAAATTTCCGCCCCTAGTTCAAAAGGACAAAATTATTCTCCCTCCGTTGCATATTAAGCTTGGTCTCTTCAAAAACTTCGTTAAAGCTCTCCATAAAAATGAAAATTTTGCGGCATTTCAGTTTTTAAAACGACGATTCGCACAACTTTCTGACGCCAAAATCAAAGAAGGCGTATTTGTGGGTCCGCAAATCAAAAAGCTAATGAGGGACAGAGAATTTTACTCGGCACTATCAGCAGACGAGGCAAAAGCATGGAAATCATTTTGCGCAGTAGTGTCTAGTTTTCTGGGAAGCAAAAGAAGTGAGGACTATAAAGAAATTGTTGTTGATTTATTGGAAAACTACAAAAAAATTGGTATAATCTCAGTCTGTTTTTCATCGAGTTTTTATATTTACCAATTTTATTTTTTTTTTATTTTTAAAGGTGTAAATATGTCCTTAAAAATTCACTTTTTGCACTCCCATTTGGATTTTTTCCCGGACAACCTAGGCGACGAAAGCGACGAGCATGGCGAACGCTTCCATCAGCAAATGCAGCAGATGGAGTTTCGCTACCAAGGCAAGTGGGATCCGGCAATGATGGGAGACTATTGCTGGTTCTTGTTGCGAGAAACACATAGTCTGCACAAAAAACAAAAGCGGTCTACATCATTTGAGTATTTTTATCCAACCTTGAACTGCAATACAAACTCCTAATGATCAAAGTTTATTCTTATTTGGCTTGCTAAGATGTGATTTTTATACTGAAAAAACTAGCAAAAAATACTCTCAAACAGAGGTATGTTTACTTAATTGTGAATATAGCGTTTATTTTTCATCCGATTTTGATGACCAAGGGCAAAAAATGCTCGTTAAAGATTACCCAATCCTGTCAATATCTGAGACATGAGCAATTTTAATGGTAAGATTGAAAAAAACTCAATAAAAGTCAGCAAAAAATTAAAAATTATCAAAAATTTTTCAAAAATCCAACTTTGAAGTGCCATAACTTCGTCATTTATGGTTGGATTTACAACAACTGTCGTTTTTTTAAGAAATAATTTTATTATCTTTAATTTTTGTTCCAGTTTATACATATCGGTGGACTAAAATCAGAGAAAATGGCATTTTAGTAAACCTACCTTTTTTCAAAACACTAAAATTGAAAATTTCGCGATATCTCAAAAACCGTTCTACTTTTGACATATCTGAGAGCAGATTTGAATTCAGCGTGGAATTTTACATAAGGATCAACTATTTAGAAGCCGGGTTCAACAAATTGTTGCATAGTGTAATCAAAGCGAGGGGGGGGGGGGGCAAAAATTGTTTCGTTAATAACTTCTGTGTTTTTGCTCAGATTTCAATGTGCTTTTCAGAATAGATAGATTATAGGCCTAAGATAATATATATTAAGCGACGATGTTGTAACTTTAAAATTGTGGCTCTGACAGTTTTTTGCGGTTTAAGGGGGAAGGGGGAAATTTTGCAAATTTGAAACAAACTTGATCTGCGTACGGCCTATACCCTATTTACATGCAAAAAATTTGTATCTCTATCTCTTATAGTCTCGGAGATCTACGCGTTCATACAGACAGACGGACAGACGGACAGACGGACGGACGGACAGACGGACATGGCTAAATCGACTCGGCTGTTGATGCTGATCAAGAATATATATACTTTATAGGGTCGGAAATGTTTCCTTCTCCCTGTTACATACATTTGCACAACTTCATGATCCCCTTTTACCCATTTTCAATGGGTACAGGGTATAATAATCGTTCTTTTCTTTATTGCAAAATTACATTTTAATTAAGACTTTCTAACTCTTTAAACCCATTTTTTTTTTAGTTTTGAGTTCGGAAAAAATTTTTTGCCCCCACCCCCCCTTGGTTGAAAGCTGGCTACACCCTTGATTAGACTACAGCAAAGCGTTTGATACTGTTAACCAAAGAGTATTAAGTGCAAACCTATAATTTTTTCGAAAACCGCAACATGTCTTATAGATACTTATCTCAGTAATAGATCGCAAGCAGTAGTTACCGAAACACGGTCTTCCGAGTTCTAACCGCTTTTACGAGGTGTTCCTCAAGGCTCGGACCGTTGCTATTTACCTTATATATTAGTTAATGACCTCCGAATGTAATGTCCACCTATATACTGATGACGTATAACTTTATGTTATTAACTTTGCAAGAAACAAATGAGTGTAAAAAATATTAAAAATAAGCAACTAGACGATATATTAAATTTCGCCTGGGACTAAACCCAATTAAGTCAACCAGTCTGATTATTTACAAAAAGCCATTGAACGTTAGTGAGCTTCCAAGGGTCGTTGTCAACAACACTGCAATTGCATATGCTGAACAAGCCAAAAACCTTGGTTTCCCTTTTAACACAGCTCTTACGTGGACCACCTATATTGCGAAAACAAATGGAAAAATATACGGAATTATACGACAGCTGACTATCACGCAAAAAGTCATCCCTCTTAATCTTAGGACTAGTTGCAAAATCATGCCTAATTCCAACACTTTTTTTTATGGAATAGATGCTGTGATGCTGGCAGCATGCAGAAACTAAAAGTGGCATTCAACTCTATTGCAAGATATGCATTTAATCGTGATCGAAGAGAGCATGTCCAGTTGCAACGCTTGTTTTCAGTTTTTTTTTTGCAGTTTTTATTTTGAACATTTTACCTTTCTCCTTCGCCAGCAGACGACATAGTATCAATAACAATATTGCAGGACTACCATATAGTTGGAAACAACAAAATCTCTGAAAAGAGTGGCAACGCCCTAGCACACTAATTGCAAATAAGTCTACTAACCAGTAATTGTTTTCGTGACTTAGCAATTTGCAAATTAAAAATGAACTCAGCGTTTATACGCAAAAATTTGTAAATTACAAAATTGTTATTTGCAAATAAGACGTGCGTATAAACGAAGTATATATTACTATTACTGTTATTATTTTGTAAACATCTTTTATGACTCATGACTTCATTTATTAGCACTATGTCTTGTGTCATTGGGATATTAAATAGACCAAACCAACCAAACCGATTTGGATTAATATCGTCAGCATAAATTAAATATACACACCATTTACTAACAGCTTCGATCCAATTTTAACTAATAGAAGTTAAACAAATTAGCTTTTGGGGCCCGCAAAATTTAGTTAACTTGAAATTAAACGTGATACAGTTGAAAAGTATTCTTCACATGGCGTTTGCCTTTTAAGCGACAACCACGAGAAAATTTCCGGAAGTTTGGATTTGTTAAACGCAGCATGGAGGTGGCAGAGTTGTTATTGATACAATCTTATGATAATGTCAGAGGGGTTGATATGACAAATATCCGTTGCAGTTTGAATCAAATTTAAATATAATTATTGTTTAAAAAAACGAACTAGAGTTCCGCACAGACTTTGTTTTATATATGTAGGTATTGCATCTGTATAGTTTTAAAACATTTATTTTACCAGCAAACTTTCACCAAAATGTTGCTAAGGGGATACAAAATTCCTTGATGGATAGTCTTCTTCGTCTCGTCCAAAGTCTTTGGCTTAGTGAAAAACAAATAAAATTAATGCCAAACGAATGCACAGAAGCAGCCTTAAAATTTTTCACTGGCTTTGACGAAGAAACAAAAACAGAAAAGTTGCAGCAGCTTGCTCAAGCGCAACAGTCACACTCACACACACACTCGCACACCGGCACACACACACATACACACACAGCAATTGTTCTTCTCCTGCGCATTTTAATTTGATACCTTCATTTTGCTCCTGTGCGCGCACAACTTAAACAAAAGAACTTCCATCTGCAGGTAACTCCTTTTCGTTCCCATTCAAAATACGAGAGACGAGAAAAGAAAAACTTCACTTTTAAGTTGCTTAAAAACTTGTCACAGCGCTTAAGCGCTAAGCAGCTCACTGTCCGCCCATCACCCACCATCCCTCTGCACTGTCAGCTGCAGTTGAGTGCAAATGAGCCGCTGTCCCGCTGTCCCGGATGAGGAGAAGCATCAAATTTTCACAATTCCCTTGGAAATGTCTGTTGCTGACTTGCAGCTGCTTCTTATTGCCACCACCGCCGCCTGCTCCTGGGCAATTCCTTTGTCTCATTCCCTTCACCCGGTTGCTTTGGCATTTATTTATATTTATTTTGCCAACTTTTGGCTTACTTTTTTTGTTTATGCGTAATTGCTGATAACTTGCAGCAAAGTTTCGGGTACAAAACTTATAAAAGACTAAACTAGTTTATGTAACATTCTCAAATTTGGCATGAATTTGTAGAAATTAACAAAGGATGGCAATTGGACAGGCGCTACCTTTTGGAGTAAAATAAATTCAAGACAAGATATAGCAATTGATATTAGGGCCCAGATTGGTTCTGGGCTGCTTTTCTGGGTACCAAATTGGTGCTACCAATATTCAACAATAAACTGAAATTAAATCTGAGTACAGCATGAAGTCAGCCTCAAGGGGCGACGAAGAGAGCAAATTAAAATAACGGATCGGATGAGAGTTTAATGGGATGCAAACTATTGTCAGAGCTTTGACGTTTCAAAGGGTTTATAAGAGAACGGCCATACCGACTTTGAGATGTTTTCCAGTTGAATTTCGTATTGTTAACTAAATAACTTATAAACAATTAATTAACTCTGTTGCTTCCCGAAGAATAAATAAGCCACATCATAATTCTGTAAAACTAGTCTAAAGCTAATTTGTGTCATCCCATCAAGATTTCCAAACAGTTTGCTGGACTGCTTAGGGCCAAGAGTTCAAATTGTTTCCACTTTCTCAAAAAGTCTTCAAACTTTGGGTAATATTAATAAAATTGGGCTGACACCATTCCGGCGGCAAAGAGTACGAGGCAAAGGCAAACGATCATTATTGCTGGTCACTTGGCCAGAATGCAATCAATGGCTCGACCTCCACCTGCTCTGTATAGAGGTTTGCTTTTGTTGATTGTGTGTGGCTGGTTTTTGAGTTTGATTTCGCTTTTACTTTATATGTGTTTGTGTGTGTGTGTAAGAGAGTCTGGTGAGCTGGCAAAGTGCTCCTTTGGCGCAATTTCATCACAATTTGGGTCAATTACACGCACTTGTCCAATTGAATATGCATGTGTGTGTGTGCACACACAACCAACCCCTGTCAGTGGCGTAGCAAACACAATGTGCGCCAGTCATTGGCTAGGGTTCGCTTCTTCTACGCCACTGACTCTCTGTTGTATGCTGCACGAAAGTGTGTGTGTGTGTGTGTTGTTTGCCTCTTGCTTTCACTGTTTTTTTCGTGTTTTTTTTCTTTGAGCGCAAGTTATTTTTGTTCCTTCGGCGTCAGCTGGAAATTAGCATATAAGTATAGCATACATTTGAGCGTTCAATCAACTTAATGAGCCGCTCCATTGAGCATTTGCCGCTTCGGGTGGATTATGACAAAGTACTATGTTTTAGAGCTATAATTTATGGTGCTAAAGCACTTCATAATTCATGAATTCAGGCATTTGAATATTGCGATGATTTTTGTAGGACGAATTGTACATAATATAAAGTCAGCAAATGATGTTTTAGGTTCCTTCAAAAATTGTCCAGGATAACGTACATCGTCAGTGGTTTTAAAATTTTAGAAAGGTCACAATACGAGGACTTTAAAAGTATTTTCTATATTATAGAAACTCAGAGAGCTAATGAATTACTATATGGATCTGACAAAATTTTTTTATAAAAATAAATATTAATAAATCGAAACTATTTTCTTATGCTCAAACGAGGTTCGACCGAACCTTCTGAAAAATTCATAAGGTTTGCAGCCTTGGTACAAGCATTGCACTAAATGTTTTTTAATGTTTAAAAATTGAGTTCTTATGCCGATATACGCAAGCGGTGGGCATTAAACTTTAATAAAGGTTAGCGACCTTTGCTTACTTGTACTGGAGTCGTTTAAGAATTCCCAAACGATTATGGTAGCTCTGGCATGGAGTGGGACTGGTTGGCTCCAGTACAAGTAAGCAAAGGTCGTTGACGATTTGGTAGAGATTCCACTCACTTTAAAGATATGCGGATAGGCTCTTGGTGTACGATCAAACTTGCTTTCATCTAGAAGTGAACAGCGCAGAACAGTAGAAATTTTACCGTAATATAAGATATTAACCATATATACATGTAAGAATCCGCTAAGAGCCAAAAGAGCAAGGAGAGCAAGTAACCAAGAAAGTGGCCGTGTCTATTGAATTGCTGTGTGCTTAGAGGGTAGTTTGCGATCAGAGAGTAAGTCGCAAGTTCTTCTCTGGACTTATTTGCATCTCGGCAGAAACCCAAGGGCCACATACAATTCTTAAGTAAATATTATTTACATATTGTGTTGATTATATAAAAAACAATTTTTTTCAATGCTACGGTAACTACTTACACAACAACAGTACGTATGAGTAATAAACTTTGAACCAGACCCTAAAACTAATTATTTGTCAAACATTTTTATACCCTTGCAAAGGGTATTATAATTTTGCCCAGAAGTTTGCAACGCATAGAAATATTCATTTCCGACCCTATAAGCTATATATACCTGATCAAGAATCAGGGCGACGAGCTGAGTCGATTGAGCTTTGTCCGTCCGTCTGTCTGTTTCTACGCAATCTAGTCTCTCAGTTTTAAAGCAATCGAGCTGAAACTTTGCACAGTGTCTTCTTTTTACTACACACTGCTAATATGTCGGAACCGACCGGATCAGATGACTATATCTTATAGCTGCCATAGGAACTATGGGTCGAGAAGTGGCTTTTATTAGGAAAAATGTTTTGTTTTAATGCTGACGTTCGCAAACTCTGATGTATTAAAACATTTGCAAGGGTATAAAAACTTCGGCAAAGACGAAGTTAGCTTGGCCTTCTCGTTGATTATACCTTTTTTAGACGAAGAGCATGATAGGTTTAACAAATGTGAAAATAAAAAAAAACCGTTTTTTACTTTTAAAGTTTTGAAAAAAATTACTCATACGACACGTTCATTGAATACAAAGGGCATAGCCGGATAAGCCTGGGAAAACTGCCCCAGCAGATTTTTTTATATTTTCAATCAGGGATGGTAGCTATTATATAGGAGGGTATGTATGCCAAATTTCAAGTCAATAGGTCTTTTGGTTGACGAGTAATCTGCAGAAATGCTAAAACATAAATATCGATATATCTGGTCTCACATCACGATTTACTATGAACTGTTGATTGAATATTGAAAAGATTTAACACAGTTATCCGTTAAAAAATTCTAGAATTTTTACTCTTATTCCTTTGGTCCAAAAACCGTGGTCAAAATTTTCCAAATTTAAAATGACCACTTTCCAGTTTTGACAATACCATGGAATTTGTACAGTTCATGTGTCCTCTAACCATCTAATTATTTAAAAAAAACTCAGATTTTTAAGAGTGGTGCAACAAGGTCAAATTAATAAAAAACATTTAAATTTAATAATTTTAGTATTTAATTTTGTTTAAGTCTTCATCACTATCTTCGTTTATAATGGTACATTCACCAGTTGTCTTAAATATATTTGTCAGCATCTCGGCAGGCTTAACGATACTTGACTTGAAAGTTGCATTATCAAGGAAAAAATAACTGCAGGTATATGCGTACAACAGTTAACAGTTCGCATACCATTAGGGCAACTGCAATAGTGCCTTATAATGCAGTCAGGAGTTTTGCCATTATGTGCATACTTATCCAAAATGTGATATGACAATTTCTGTGCCACGACGCTACAAGAGATTTGATCCGAAATGACACGATCACTCCAAAGCAGCTTTCCAAGTCGATTGGATAGATAGCACGCTATCTTGCACAGGATTTCTATTTTGCAGCAATTTATTGTCAACTTTTCGACAAAGAAGCTGGTACATTTGTTTTAAAATTCCGAGCACAGCTTCAAATGCCTACTTAATTTTGATGACAGTCCGGGATTGTTTTGCTTCCAAGGTCGGCAGCTGATTTCTTTTTCCCTTCAGAACCTTTTGCCTTCAAGAACCGCAACAGCATCTCTGAACCATCAATCAACAACAATTATAACTCCTGGGTGGAGCAATTTTTGAAGTCCGTTCTGATCATGTAGTAACTGCTATATTATTGTTTCGTCGCTTACATTGGTAGTATATGGGCCTGCCATGTCAATAATATAACCATTGAAGGTGCAAATTGTGAATGGATTGCACAAGGAGCGTTCTTCTGGTCTGAATATGATTTCTTTTGGTAGATGCAAATGGGTTTTTTTTTTGATGGCGGATCGCAAATGATTACCAATTTATCGTCCCCTACTTTTCACAACAATTTGGTCCTTTCTGTAGTAGTTGCCGTATGAATTAATTTGGTAAGTGCAGATTGGTTATAAATTATTTTGAAAAGCCGTTGCTACTTCTTTTACAAATAAAGAAACCACTTGCGGCGGGGTTATTAAAAATAGTTTAGTAATTATTTTGTTGATTTTTGCCAAGTCCCATTCTGGATTAAAAATGTATTAAAGCCTTTGCCTTTTAAATTGAGCAATTCGGCAATTTCAGATTTTGAAACAGTACTGAAGCCACAGAATGCAGTTAGATTATTTAAGTCGTGTTCGAAAAACTAGCTTTTTATGCAAGGTTCAAGTCAAGAATCGTTAAGCCTGCCGAGATGCTGACAAATATATTTAAGACAACTGGTTAATGTACCATTATAAACGAAGATAGTGATGAAGACTTAAACAAAATTAAATGCTAAAATATTTAAATTTTTATGTTTTTTATTAATTTGACCTTGTTGCACCACTCTTAAAAATCTGAGTTTTTTTTTATTCATTAGATGGTTAGAGGACACATGAACTGTAAAAATTCCATGGTATTGTCAAAACTGGAAAGTGGTCATTTTAAATTTGGAAAATTTTTACCACGGTTTTTGGACCAAAGGAATAAGAGTAAAAATTCTAGAATTTTTTAACGGATAACTGTGTTAAATCTTTTCAATATTCAAGCAACAGTTCATGGTAAATCGTGATGTGAGACCAGATATATCGATATTTATGTTTTAGCATTTCTGCAGATTACTCGTCAACCAAAAGACCTATTGACTTGAAATTTGGCATACATACCCTCCTATATAATAGCTACCATCCCTGATTGAAAATATTCAAAAATCTGCTGGGGCAGTTTTCCCAGGCTTATCCGGCTATGCCCTTTTTACAACGAAATTATTTGTTCATTTCAATTGCTGTTATCTTTTAAAATAACACATAGTTGTCGTCTTTCTTTATTTTTCATTCGAATAGTTTTTAAATAAAATCAACGCCGACTATTTACAAATTAAAAAGGTTTTGGTAATTTAATTTAGTATAAATCACTGCGTATGAGTTATACACAAAAACTTCAAAGACTTTTCGCGTCCGTTAAGGGGTTATATACCTTTTTTATTTTCAAAAAAACTAAAAAATTCTTTATTGCTTTATCTTGAAGAACAACTCCTTGACAACATTTTCTCAAATTTTCGTATAGATTTGAGCAGTAGAATTAAAGTTACAGCGCTCCCAGCCGCTCGCCTCGTCCCGGCCCCAAACTAAATTTGAAATTTAAACGCGAATATCTCAAAATGGTGTTTTTTGCAAAATGACTTTGCGGTGATATGGATTGGCGGAAAACTACTGAAACGATTGTTTTCAAATTTGTTTTAAAATGCTCGTAATGAATTTTGGGTGTACTTGAACTATCGATTTTGTATCCACAAATTTTTATTTCGCCTAAATACATTTTTTAGTAAAATTTCTAGGGACCGAAAAATAAATTTTTTGCATAAAACGTATACACTATAAAAAATTTTTTATAAAACCGATCGTTCAGATACACGGAATTACTCTAAACTAATGAAATTTTTTAAAGTTTATGGTTTTTGTTGACCTGTTCGACCTGGGGAATTATGCTCTTCCAAAAAAAGGCCTTTAAGGGCAACAGCCACCCCTTAAAAACTATTTAAAATTTTTCACAAATTTCTGCAGAAACATTTTCAACAAACTGTACCATCGGAAAATAAAATCATTCATGTAATAACAAAATTGGTATAAACCTAAAAAAAATCCGAAACTTTCATATTTTTTTCGACAAAAAAAGGCATATAACCCCTTAAAACTCGCCTTTTAACTGTAGTTATTTTTTACATGGGTGAGACCATGACTTTAAAAGTTTCATACTCAGTGGTCCAACCTAGTTCACATGCTCACCCTGAGAAAAAAGGATAATTTTGATGATCCTTAGGATATTTTTGGTATCCATGTTGACTGGATAGTTAACTATCCTTTTTTGGGATCCATTGTATATCTTCGAAATCGATTTATTTTCGCTTAAAAAGGATATATCAGAAATTAAATATTTCATTGATCATTTCTTTCATTGAGGATATTTAAAAAAATGATTCTTAGTGTGGATATTCGAACAGTGATCTTTTTTTCTCTGTGCAGCAAAGCAGCAAAACTCATCTCTGTCCGCAGATGCTTGGTAAAGTCCTTTACTGAGAATAAGCTATTGTTCCTACATAAAAACATGTAAATTTACGACTATACTTTTAAAATAATTGTGCTGATTCGGTTTGCTCTAAATGAATGGTAAGTTTGTCCCTTATGCTCTGCCTAAGCGTTTGATCACTTCTACTTATGTTTTAATTTTTTTTTAAAGAATGCCTCTCATGAGGTCAGTGCGATTTAAGTTGCAGAAAAATCAATTAAAATGTAGAATTTCTTTCCTGACTTAAACATGAAATTTGCTCGCTTTATTAAAGGAGAAATTAAAAAGCAAGATCGGCGCAGATGGAAATCCGACTTCAGAAAAATGCACAAAAAATATTAAAATCTGGTGAGGATCTGGAGAAGATCTGGTGGGGAACTGTAGGAGATCTGGTGGGAATTTGGTGGGCGGGAAGTAGGGTGGAAAGAGTGGCCGCCATGAGGTCAAGGTATGAATTAAGTGTACTTTTGTACTTGTACTTTTAAGTTGCAGCTACGGCTTAAATGAAAGAAAATAAAGTTGGCACTCGGTATTTACATCAACAAAATGTCAAAGGTACTTATTAGTTTTATTTTCAATTGCCGAGTTTTAATGGTGCAAATAGTACCTGAGTATATAACATCTTGCTATTGCATGTGCTTATTAAAAACTCAGTATGCAGCGTTTCAACTCTTCGAAAAGTTTTATGGCAATGCCAGTTTTATGATTTCTCAAGCCGAGCTTAGAAATTTGAAAATGGAAAAATGCTGTCAAAGATTTCACACAGAACACGCCTCAAACTGGAAATGACTTGGGCAAAACTTATGACCGAATCACTCTAAAACTTAATTTAGAAAAAGTTGCCGACAGTTGGAATGATGATAAAATTTTTTATACAGATTAACCAACTCCCTGCCCGCGCAGCACCTTGCGGCCGCTGCAGTGGGAACTTGGAGTGCCAACGGTTGACGTTCGCGTAAATTGACAGCACATTTCCTACCAGAGACCGAGCTCCGCCCGGCCCGTGGCCGTGGCTAAGCTGTTAAAACAACTGACAACCGCAGAAGTAGTGCGACTTTTACTGCGCTGCTTGTTTCCGCTCGCTGTCGCCTTTCTCCCTTTAGCTGGAACTTTTGCGCTTCCGGCGACAGCCGCCAGTCCACAGTTGTTGGAAAGTCGGCATTCCGACTTCAGCGCCGGCTCCGACTCCTGCTTTGGTGATTTAGCTCTGTTGTTGATGTGCATTTGGCACTTGTTGTAATTGCTCTGCTTCCCCCTTCTAACCAAATAATAGGACGGCCGAAGGAGTTAGCGCGCGACCGTAGCATACTTTTCGGCTGGCGCTGCAATGAGCTGTTAAAGCCTGTTTTGAAGCCAAACTCATTGCAAAATTTATTACGAAATTCCATTAAGTTCGGCGCTTCGGACATTGTTCGCAGCCACAAAACTATGCAAATAAGCTGAGAATTTATTATGTAATTCGAGCTATGGGATGCAGCTGCACTTAGGCTGCGATTTTTTGCTTCTTTTTTGGTTGGTTGGTTCGGCAGGAAGGGGTGTTGGCGTGGGTCAGTGTGGGTGTCGGTCATGTTGATGTAACCGCAGCGAACTGAAAGCTGCCAGCCTTAGCCGGGGAGTTGGCCTAATTCTTGGCCTCAGCTGAAAAAGCTTTTGTGGTGTGGCGCATTTTTTCGAGGGTGGGGGGTAATTGGCGTAATGGGTCCTTGGGAGGGGACAATTAATTAACATGGCGAGTGGCTATCGGAGCGGTCTTTTAAATGGAGATTTAAATTTGGTAAATTTTTTGCAGCTCAGCTACAAGTTTTATTTATATAAACATTTTTTTCGAGGGCTTAACCCCCGTCGGTGTCATTTTGTTTCTTCCAGAGAAACCCCAAACAGAAAATAAAAACTGAGTGCAATTTATGCCTGGGAACAAAAAGCAAATAATTTCATCCGCATTTTTTAAAATAATAAAAACAACAGCACAAAAAAATTAAAAACCATTGTCGAGTTAAACGGCTGTAAGCAGCAAGTGTCAAACGAGCAATTCCCTCCGATTACCGGCCACTGGGCAGGCGGCTGCTCAATTTATGCGCAGGAGGAGCTGAAGTACAAAAAAATCGGTCATGCAAACATATATATTTATATGGCTGGCCCTCCAGCTGCGTCTGTGTCTGCGCTTGTGTTTGTGGATGTGGACGCATGCCATGCATAAATTCGTAACTTGACCGCTTTTAAGTTGCATAAATTCTCGAATCCAAAGTGTCAACAGCACAAAATGCTGCCGCTGCTGTATCTGCTGCTGCTGTTGTCCTGTTCCTGCTCCGGCCGCCGCTGCTTCAGCTTTCCAGCTGACCACTGCGTTGATGATAAGCTTTACGCGTTCGCTGCTTGATGTCGCATTGTTGTAAACTACAACAACAGCAAGCATCATCCATTGTTATGGATGTGTTCGTGTGTGTCTGTGAAGAAAGATGGCCGCTTTGATCCGTGTTGATATCACTGGCCACTGCACCAAAGGATTGGCATACAAAACAAAAGCAGAAAAAAAACCGTGGGGTGAACATTGTGTGGATTATGCGACAACTGCAGCGGGCAGCGTTCAAGTGTCAACAGTCTGTGTCGCCATTTTGTTGAAGGAAACCCAGTGACAGGACAATGGCCGCCATGTATTTTTTCAGTTAGTCTGCGTTTAGTTTGTTGACTTGTTTGATGCCACCTTTTTGATCCATCAGTTACCCACTCTTCACTTTGTCACGCAAATTTTAGTTGTTTTTTTCAAGCTTTTTCAGCCTTAAAAGTGGCCACATGTGAAAAGCGAGAACAGACAAGGCCCAGGGCATTTGTATGGGGTTGCAAACGAACTGGGGCAATCACCAATATTAAATTTTAACGTTTTTCCGAAATTTGATTATGTAATGCCAGCAACAGATTGAAATCAATGTAAATTTTAGAAATGTAAAAAATTTCAGAACAGCTTCGAATAATATTCGAATAATAAAATACGACGACCAAAAGGCGAGTTTTATTAATTGAGGTCCCTAAAAGATTTCATAATAATAATAATGGTTCGCTTTATTGCCCAATAATAATTACAATTGCGGATACATGATGACAGCTCTTTCACTCCTTACACTTGGTGATTTTGAAGGTTTGTAGAAAGAATCTCAAATAATTCCTATCCACAAAAAGCTATTTAGCTCTGATAATAAAACTTATTTGACGTAAATATCATTAATTAATTAAATAATTTTGTAAGCATGGATTCATTAAATAGCCTTTTAACTACTTTAAGTTCTTAATTATAGTTTATTTGAGGTTTGTGCACAAATTCCGAACGGCAAAATTAATCGATTGCATCAAGCTTATGCTCCTTCTACGTAAACTTTCCCTCAAAACATCTTAACTGGATTACGTTTTTTATTCAATTGCGATTTTTCTAACCCCAAAATGGTTGACTTAACACCAAAATGGTATTATTGTATGAATTTCTTTTATTTATTTATATACAGTTTACTTACAATGTAAAATTACAAATAAACTAAGAGCTATAGCTGCAAAGGATTTAACCTATATTGTATGTATTGTAATGAGCACTAGGTGGACATTTGAAGTATGGAAAACTGTAAGCCTAAAGATACTCCCATTAGGGGAAATTTTATGTATGGATAAATGTAAGGCCATTCTGATAACCCCTTATACGATGCGGTTTTGTATACAAAAGGCATTGCAAAAAAAATTTTTCAGCAAAAATAAATTTTTGCGTTTGCGACTTGCACTGAAAGTTTATAGCTCATACGTACTGTTGACCTTGCCTACATGATTAATTTTTAAGTAGTTAGCGTAGACTTGGTTTGAAGTCATAACATTTGAAATAAAGATACCATGATCATTAAAAAATTTTTTTTTATATAACCAAGACAATATTTATGTATTCATATGTATTAATATATATTTAATAAGAATCTTCTATTACGACAAAATTTCTCCTATTCTACGCTGTTATCTTCTAGATGAAAGCAAGTTTTAGCTACACACTAAGTGGCAATCAGGATATCTTTAAAGTGAAGTCCCACACGAACTGAACTGAAGTGCTGCGCATCACTGTTGCAATCGTCGCGCAATGTCTATTTTGTGCTGCTTATAAATAGACTATCGTCCATTTGATAATTCCCATTCGTTTTTTAGGATCTAGAGATAATGCGGATTACTATACTACTGTGGTGAAAAATACCGGGTGCTTGTTTATAAATCAAAACATTTAAACTCATTACAAAATAATAAATTCATTTTATTCCCCTCAAAATAGACTGCCCCAAATGCATTGCACTTGCGCCAACGTAATTTTCAATTTTAAAAACATGCTTCAAAGTCCTATTCCGGTATAGTCTTCAATTTCTTCATCGTTTTGGTTTCCATCTCTTTTATCGATTCAAAACGGTGTCTACAAAGGGTTTCTTGAGTTTACCGAGTAGCCAATGGTGGCCCAAATGGTCACTCAAAATAGTTATCACTGTTATGTCTGAAATATTGTCTGAAAGGTCCGTGATTCGGATAGTTCGTTGACAAAATTTCGATTCGGTTCGGAATTACGTATACGACATTTTTGTGGAAATTTTGAAGGCTTTTCGCTGAGGTTGAAGCATGAACTACATTTTTTTGATTTTTTAATTTATTATGTACACCCCAAAAGCAATCATTTAAGATGGCATCAGTTAAATTTCTTATCGACGTCCACCCTAACCCAAATATATGAACCGTTTTGTAGCGTGAAGCCCCATACGGAGTACGTCGAAAAATTCGTTTCGGTTCAGTTTTTCATATAATTAGAAACACCTTGGCTTTGCTTTATTGCTCATGTGCTGTTAGAAAGTTTCTATTTATGGGGCCTGTTCCGAACTTCGACTTTATTTTCGTGTAAACTTTAGTATTTTGCCGTCAAATTTGAAAACGTTGTATAGAAGGCAACAAATATACCTATGGCTACTAGATCAGGTATAACAAAACTCGGAATTGTGGCAGCAGCTGAAACCGATTGCTTAATCCACAATGAATTTAAATCGAGAGAAAATTGCGACGGGATCTAGTAGCCTCAAATTAACTTGACACTTACGTTTAAATTTATATAAATTGCATTCGAAATTCACATGTTAACACGAAAATCGAGTCGGAGTTCGGAACAGGCCCCTATGTGAAATATCTTTAATTTCGGTACTGAAGATTTAGTAGGAGTTAAATTTGATTTCACCGTCACGTGACGCTAAAGCTGATCATATTTTGTGTTGTTGTTTTGTGGAGTGTCTCTGCAAAGATTGAAAGATCTGAGGATGGGCTAAGGGGTGAAAGATGCTGAAGAGGGGGAAAGAGGGGTCTGGCTGGATTCTGGGTGGGTTCTGGGAAAGATCTGGGTGGGATCTGGGTGGTATCTGAGAGTGATGTGGGCGGGATTTGGGTGGGAACAACAAGGGATCTGGGTGGAGTCGGGGAGAGATCTAAGTTGGATCTGGGTGGGTTGAGGGTGATATCTAGGTGGTTTATGGGAGGTGTTTGGGTGGAATCTGGGTGGGTTTCTGTGTAGGATCTGGGTAGGATCTGGACGGGATCTGGGTGGGACCTGAGTGGGATCCGATAATGTGGAAAACTAATGCTTTTGATTGGTTTTATGACCTTTTCCATTCTTTTGCAGTGAGAATTGTTAAATTAAGTAGTGATTGTTTTGCACTTTCGTCCGGCATTTGATGTCTTGCACAAGCTTATGTCGATTGAAAACTTTAAAAGTAAGTAACTCTGAGTCCTTAAAACCGACAGATACACTCAATTCGAGCAGCAAATTAAACTGCGGTTGCTCTTTGATCTGTCATCATCCAATTGAATCACTATATCTATATCTTATAAATCCTGTACAGAGAGTGATAAAACCTGTTCAACAAATAAGTTGCCTTCAACTTAAAATAAGTACAAGATGGTTTCAAATTTCTTGAAAACAAATGTTCCTAGAATGAGTAACATGAGTAAACAACAACAAAACCGGTTTCAACAGTTGGATGTACAAGAGACAGAGCGAATTGATACAAGAGGTATTTGCCCGTTCCCTATTCCACCCAAATATGAGGAATCCACCCACACCTGGTCCAAGTTCAATCAATGTTCTTGGAATCTCAATCTCAAAATTGCTCTTAAAATGAGAACATTGTACTACAAATGAAAAAACCCCGTTCATGTATTGTTTTTGGTAACGTTTCCGCTCGTTTTGTGTCCAATGTTTTCGGTTTTTTCCTCTCTGTAGGAATAGTTTTTGCAGCACCCCTGTCAGTATTTGCTCATTGTTCTGATAGAGCATATCAATGATCATTAATTATTTTGAGGACACTTTAATAGTATCAATCATCAAAACAACTGTTAAATTTCCTTCGGTGCAGAATGTGGCCAATGTTATTTCAAAGCATCGTCCGCCTCTTCTCGCTGCCCCTCTTGCTCGTATTTCTTCTCGGTCTCAGCCACTATAACTCTTGGCCACAAATGTCATTTTGACTCTGGTCAGGGCTTGTCATTGTTCCAGCTTTGGGTTTGATTGAATTAAATTGCCTTTGCCTTGTCTCTGCAGCTTCTGTTGCTGCTGCTGCTGCTGCTGTTAGTCGTGTCGTGTCCAACCAAGTTCCTGTGGCAATCGCTGCTTGTTTTGGTCAATGTACGCATTCATTCATTCATTCTACTTGACCGAACGTGTGAGGATTTGCAGTTTCTCAAAGAGAAACCACCAAAGCGAAGGAAAAATATTTATTTATTCATAAAAATTGTTAAAAGCATCAGTGAAAAATCCCTCCTATCGCATGCAGCTGCAATTTGGTGCAGATATTGTTTAATTTATTGCATTTTACAGCCTTTCGCATCTCTTGCTTTTTGCCGGCCATCATCAATTGGTACGAACAATAAAGCCAAGAACCACTGGCCGAGTTGGGGTGGGCCGGTGGGCGTGGTCAGTTGGTTGGCTGGCTGGCAGTTTAAGCCTTCTGACAAAAGCATTTTACGCCCCGTTGGTGGTGGCCCAGACGACGAGGTTCGCCGGTTTGAATTTTTATGAAACTGACAATACGACATCGATCATTCGGGGGCTTCACACAGCACGCAGGGCCACTCTCTGTTGCCCAGTCCTGTCAACATTCACCGCAGCAGCAGGACATTTGTTATTGTTTTTTGTACTTTTTTATGTTGTTTTGTGTTTTTGGTTGGTCAGCCCGCCATTGCAGTTATATGGCCAGTAATTATTCGCACTCGCCTCGATGAACGTTTTCGTTTTGTCTTTCCTTCTTTGGACTTTGTTTGCTCTTGGTAGTTTTTATTTTCGGCAGGGCGAGTGCATTTAATGCAGCGGCTTCTCAATTTGCTGGAAATGCACAAAATTGACCTAAATTCCATTTCAAATTGTTTTGGCCCAAAAAAAGAAATAAAACAAATTACGTTGGGTATTTAATATTCAACTAAAATTCAAGCACCACAACAATTATACAAAATTCCGACGAGAAGACCATGCATACTTCGTCTGTGCCGAATTTAGAACACCCTTGCAAGTGCTCGTTTTTAGAATATCAGAGTTAAGTTAAGGGTTGGAACTAAAAACAATTTTCAGATTGAAATCCACCTAACGTCATCCGATTTCGACCTTATTTGGCGAAACTGTTTCTAATCAAATAAAACGATCAATCACTGAGCTTAAAAATTATTATAGTAGATAGTAGATAAAGGCCACGGTGGATGGTGGCCTTTGTCTTTCAAAGGTTGTGGGCTCGTGTTCCCTTTGGGGGAGCGGATAGTCCCTTTTTGTTCCCACATTTTTTCCTTCATTCCCATGGTGGGATTTGGCGCACTGCTGTGCTCCCGGTCCATTTGCCTCTCCTCAAACTGTCTCGCGACTGCGGTTGTAAGGTTATCCTGATTATACTTAAATGTGTTGCTTTTCTTCAGGCTTGATGGTCGTTTTCTTAAGGCTTCCAGATGGTCAACCACCGGCCGAAGCCCACCTGTGGCAAGGCTGCCACCGTTTAAGACTGGACTATTTGTTACCCGGGCCTTCAGATAGGCTGACTCTCGGCACGGTCCGAATGACACCGTAGTCCGTGACACCCACTGGCCCTTCGGGACTGTTAGCCAACCCTTATAGGAAGACCGTTCGCTATCCGCAACCTGCAAGCCGTCCAATAGTCCAACCGCTAGGCCGCCTAAAGCCATCTCAGAAGTTCTTCGGGACTCGGAGGCCATAAGATACACTCATCCGATTTCGCAGATCAGTTTAAAAAATTCAAATTTAGTAATATTAAAATGATATGACTTTTATATCAATTAGAACTCGAAATTAAAAAATTGGAAGACGACGGCATGCTCATTTTAGTTGTGAGAGAGAAATATGGTCTGGCCTGGTGCGGTCTAGAAGTTAGTGTGTGCTGTGCGTGTGGTGTGTGTTCAATCCCGCCAAGGAACACTTTTTTTCCCCCCTTTGGAAAAATCAGGTCTCAGTATTCCCACAGCTTATATTTGGTTTATAATTAACAATGGAGAAAATCAACATATTCTACTATAAGTTTTAATTTTAAATGGGCGCGACAGAGTTTTAAGGCTTTGAAAAAAAATTACTCTTTCGACAAGTTCATTGAATACAAATTTTTGTAATAAAATTATTTGTTCATTTCGATTGCTGTTATCTTTTGAAAGAACACATTGCAGTAATCTTTTATTATTTGTCATTCAAGTAGTTTTGTGGGTTTTGTTGTTTAATCGCTCGTGTTGTCTGCAAGCTAGGCAATTTCTTTTACCTTTGAGCGACACCAGTTTCCGAAAAATAACTCTCGCAATATACAGGCCTGTTCCCAATTCCGAACGTTTTCAAAAAGTAAAAACGAAACGAAAACGAACGTTTTACTATTTGCTGTTCCCAATTCCGAACGATTTGGCTACGTTTTGACTTTTCGAACTCGGTTTCAAAGTCGCTTTCATAAACAGCTGGCTGACTGGCCTGCGCGCGTGTTTGTGTATATCGACAGCAGCCAGAGTTGGCATCATCGCTATAATATTAATTTACAAAGCTCTTATTTACACTTTAAGTCAATTTATTTTTATTTAAAACAGTTTTTAATTGTTACATTTGAATATGTGATGTCAAATATGGTTAAATATAGCTAAATAAAATAGAAAAAGTGCTGACCGAATAAATTAATTTAAATAAAGCAACCCTAGCAGCTATCGATTGACGATTGCATTCGACTAAAACGTAAAGTGGAATTCAGAACAGCTCGGTTTGAAAACGACCGCTCGGTTTTGCTTTTCACGCAATATTTTATAGATGTTTATAAAAAAATGATTTTAAAATACACTTAAACTGTAAACATTTTAAGTAGAGATGCTAAACGATTCTAAAAATGTTCAATATTATTAAATTGATAAGTGTATAATTTTTGCGATTTATTTTAATGCTTTTATTAGCAATTATTTTTCATTCTGCTGACTCTTCAGCACAACTTTTGTAAACGACAATTCTGGTCGATTTACGGAATTCGGAACAGCAATCAACTCGATTTGCGACAATTCCACTCGTTTTCGGAATTCGAACAGGCCTGATAGACTCATTTTCCAATTCTGCCAGCATATTTATAATACAAAATGATTTTTTTATGTTTTTACACAATTTACACATTTATTTTAACTGAAACAATGCAGCTCAGCCGGCTGTCACTCAAATTTTAACATTAACTGTACATTGATGAAATTTTTAACAAAATTTGTTATTGTACATTAATGATGGAAATGGTGGGTGGCTGGAACTTCTGGTGAGATCCTTCTCACGTTCCAAGTGGGTGTGGGTCAGCAGCAGAAAGAAGTACGCAGTTAATTTGAATGAGAATTTAAATAAAGACTTTTATTTCATTTGACAACGTTCGCACGCTCCAAAGTAGGGGTTGCAAGACATACAGATGTGCATTGTAAATGTTATCGATTTTCAACACCCTTCCTCAATGTAGATCTGTATGCATTGCCAATTACAATTTTTTCTTAGTTCAATTTCATTAAATTTACAAAATGACAATGCTTCTGCTTTGGCAGATTTTTTGTGAGAACATCAGCTATCATATCATTCGTCGATACATATTTTAATTCAATTTCACCTCTCTGGATGACTTCCCGGACGAAATGATGCCTGATGTCAATGTGTTTTGACCTCGCATGGTAAACAGTATTTTTAGCCAAGCTTTGTGCACTTAGATTGTCCCCAAACAATACCGTAGATGACTGCACATCTCCACAGCCGATCTCAACGACCAATCGTCTCAAGTGCAACGCCTCCTTTGTTGCTGAAGACAGAGCCATGTATTCTGCCTCCGTGCTGCTCAAAGCCACGCAGTCCTGCTTCTCTGACTTCCACGAAATTGGCCCACCTGCTAGGAAGAAAACATATCCCGTGTATGATCTGCGGTTAATCAAGTCACCGCCCCAATCCGCATCCACGTATCCTTCTAGCGCCTGGCCACAAGCATGATAGTTCAACTTGAACCCAATCGTTCCTGCCAGATACCGCATCACATGCTTCACTCCTGTGACATGTTCGCTATGCGGCTCCTTGTTTCTCTGTGCCAATTTAACCACAGAATGGTAGATGTCTGGTCTCGACGTCAGAGCCAGCCACATCAACTCGCCAATAGCTGACTGATACGCCACTGCATCCTCAATCACGCAATCTTCGCTCTTGCACGCCACCTGGAAACCTGCATCCAGTGGCGTCGCTGTAGTCCGACACACTTGTAGGTTATGCCGCTGAAGCATATCCTCGATATACAATGCCTGGTTCATAGATATACCGCCTGTTTCGCCATCTCGTTCAACTTGGATGCCCAGAAACAATCGCAACTGACCCTTATCGACGCACTCGAATTTCATTGCAATCTTGGCTTTGATAGCAATCAGGTCATCCTTCTTCTGGCAAGCTATAAGCAAATCATCGACATAGATTAGTACTAAACATAGACTACCTTCTATATCCTGCTTATACAAGCATGGCTCGTTCTGGCATGGAGAAAATCCAATATCGCAAAGCGCCGCGTTCAATTTGGCATTCCACTCCCTTCCTGCCTGTTTTAAGCCGTATATCGCCTTGTTCAGCCTCAATACCTGCTGAGCCCGCATCTTGTCTACGTATCCATCTGGCTGCTTCATGTAGACAACATCGCTCAACTCGCTGTTTAAATAGGCCGTACACACATCCATTTGGTGTAGGTGTAGTTTAAGCTCAGCCGCCAGAGCCAAAACTAGCCGTATCGTTTCATAACGACATACTGGAGAAAATGTTTCGGTATAGTTCACACCGAACCTCTGTGGACATCCCTTGGCCACCAGACGGGATTTATAACGCTCCACGCTACCACTGCTGTCCCTCTTGATTGTGTACACCCACCTGCAACCAATCGCTTGTTGCCCTTTGGGTAAATCTGCCAAAGTCCACGTACCATTTGCTATCAGCGCTTCGTATTCTTTATCCATGGCAGCCTGCCAATATGAAGCCTGCTCGCTGTTCGTTGCCTCCTGGAACGTTTGCGGCAATGGTAACTCCTCCGAATGCATCGCGTTCAAAACATTATAAATCTTCTTTGGACGCCCCGGTTTACCTGACCGATCTATTTTGGGCCTGCCTGGACCGATTCGCACACCCTTCTCTTGCGCATGTGCCTCCGAATCATCCACCTGGCCGCTTTCTAATACATATTTTTTCTGCACTTCTTCTGACTCCTCGGCGCTGGCATATTCCTCGCTTAACAAATCATCTTCGCTCTCTTCGTCAGATTGATGCTCATCCTCTTCCTCTGCTAAAATATTTATCACGCCTGGACCAGGAATATTTTCAGCAACACATGGAGAGTAGGGTACATCACACGGCTCATTAAATAAAACGTCTCGTTTCTCGATTACTTCACGCTTCTCCTTGTCGTACAGCCTGTACGCCTTTGATACAAGCGAGTATCCCACCAGACGATATTCCTTGCCCTTCGCCTGAAATTTGCTGTGGCGAGTCTTATCCAAAGCAATTGCCACCGAGCCAAATATGCGCATACCCCGTACGTTGGGCTTCCTGCCACACCACGCCTCATATGGTGTTTTGCCAACCAATGCCGTTGTTGGCGACCTGTTCCGAATATAACATGCAGTCTGTATCGCCTCTGCCCAGAGGAACTCACCCAAATCCGCGTGCACAAGCAAACTTCTTGCCATCTCGACATGAGTTCGGTTTGCCCGTTCGGCCTCGCCATTCTGTTGGGGGCTATATGGAACTGTCAACTGCCGCACAATGCCATGCTCTCTGAGGAACCCGTCAAAACGCCTGTTGACGTACTCACGGCCATTGTCACTGCGGACTACTTTTATCTTCCGCCCAGTCTGCCGCTCCGCCATATTTTTAAACTCCACAAATTTTCTAAAAACCTCGTCCTTAGATTTCAGAAAATATGTAAATATGCGCCTGGACATGTCGTCGATGAATGTCAAAAAAATATGCTGAGCCACCAAGGGAACGCGTCGCAAATGGTCCACATACATCGGTATGTATAAGCTCCAGCTGATGTTTGGCCCTGTTCTCAGATGCTGCTGGGAACGGTTGTGTGTGAATTTTACTTTTCATGCACGTCACGCACGAAACCTTCTCCGAAAAATCCACATTCTCTATGCCAGACACCATGTTACTTTTTGCGAGATCCATCAAGCTGGCGGTATTCAAATGGCCATACCTGTTATGCCAAACTGTTGCATTCTTCTGCACTGCGCCAAAGCAAGAACTGCGTTTTTCCTCAAAAACGAATAACTTATTTCTTCTGGGCGCCTTTAATATTTCCTCGCCGTCCTGGCGAACAATTGCGTAATTCCGATCGAACATCACTGTGCAGCCTCGTTCGATGGCCCGCGTTACTGATATGAAATTACCTTTCATACCTGGAACATGCAACACGCTCTCCAACTTCAGCTCGCATAATCCTGTCTGAAGTTTCACGTCACCTCTGCCAACTGCCTTTATGACGTTATTGTCAGCCAACACAACATCTTCGGCATGTGCTACGTAATTCTCAAACATGTTACGAACGCAACACATGTGTCGTTGCACCAGAATCCACGCACCAGCTCGAATATTCCAGATCACCTGCGTCCGTAGCAGCTAAAATAGTAAACGAACGATGCTGCCCTGGTTGTTGTTGGTCACTTTTTTGCGATTTTTCCTTGCCCTTGTTCCTGCAGTCTCTTTTGTAATGCCCGCGCTGCCCGCAATTGTAGCACTGAATATCGGCCATGTCTTTCTTTTTTCTCACCGGCGCCACCGTGCTCTGCCGGGCCTTTGCTTGGAATGCCTGCTGCTCACTTTGTAGCGATTTCCCTTCGCCACTCCTGCGCTCCCCTTCCTCCAGCAACTTGATCTTTAATCTCTCCAGAGAAGGTAAACTATCGCGCGTTTCCATGGCTATGACGAAATTTTCGTACTCCTTTGGAAGACTTGAAAGCAATATTATCGCTGCTAGCTCGTCTCCTAGCCTTATATCCACTTCTGCAAGTTTATCCACTGTTGAGCAAAACGTATTCACATACTCGCACATTCCATCATCCCCTGCCATTCGCAGCCCAAGCAACTTTTTATATAGCGACACCTTCCTTGTTGGTCCGCTCGGCTCATGTACATCTTTGAGCTTTTCCCAGGCACTTGCCGCCGTTTGACAACTCTTAAGGTAACACAACTGTGTAGGCCTCACGCTCAAAGTTATCATGGCCAATGCCATTTCATTGAGTGCATCCCAGACTCCTGGACTTTCGGTAGGCCTCGTCTCGCCTACAACTTTCCACACCTCGGCATGCACCAACACGCTGCGCATCTGGATGCTCCAGGAATCATAATTTCCAACATCCAACTTCTCTATTTGGTAAAATGACGTCATCATTGACCACGCGTCTTATGCCGTGTTTCTGCGAAACTGCGTAATTAATTCCCAGCTACTCTCTGCAAACCACTGCCAACACTCGCGTGTCTCTGGGCCCATAACCTGATGGAAATGGTGGGTGGCTGGAACTTCTGGTGAGATCCTTCTCACGTTCCAAGTGGGTGTGGGTCAGCAGCAGAAAGAAGTACGCAGTTAATTTGAATGAGAATTTAAATAAAGACTTTTATTTCATTTGACAACGTTCGCACGCTCCAAAGTACAAATGCTCACTGACGCTAAGTTATGGCGCCACAGCGCGCGCTCTGTCGCAGACAGGGTTGCAAGACATACAGATGTGCATTGTAAATGTTATCGATTTTCAACAATTAAGCTGGACCCCATGAGTATAAAATTTTTACTATCTGATACTTTTTGATTTACAGTTGCGAAAAAAACAATAGCAACACTACTACACATTTTGATCTTGATAAAAAAATAGTGGGATTACTGCTGCGATTTTGATTATTTTTATAAACAAAAATAGTGTTGCCGTTCTTTGCTTGTAGAAAGCACGTGTTCATTAGTTTTGACTAAGGTTTCATTGTTTCCATCATAAAAGTAATTAATAATGGAAAGCTCTGAACTGCGGAGAAGCGCGATCTTATCAAAAAATCGATATTGGACGGAAAAACTTTTAGAGAAGTTTGTCAATTGGAAGGATGCTTTAAAAAAAATGATTTAAAACGCCTTAAACTATGAAGAAAAGATTAAAACACGCGGACGAAAACGATCTCTTCATGTCCAAAAATTAATTCGTCAGAGCAAGAAGGATCCCTTCAAGCCTGCTGCGCACCTTAAAAAAACTTTAAATATCTTAGGTAACATTACCCAAAAGCCCGCAGCCCAAGAAAGGTACCACTTTTAAACGCGACACTTTACTAAGCGCAAGAAGTTTGCCAAGGAACATGCAAATTGGACATCTCAACAATGGAGGAATATTCTATGGTCAGATGAGTCCAAAGTGGTTATGAGGTTATCCCAGGAACACAGAATACAAACCCCGGTACACCACAAAAACATGGTTTGGTCTTGCTTCTCCTACAATGGAGAAGGTCCAATACATTGGATAAATCCATCTTGGATCAGCACGTGTACTTGAATTTCAAAGAGACAGTTATACTTCTCTTTGCAGAATACGAAATGCCGCTCGTATGGGTCTTTCAACAGTACAATGACCCCAAACACAGCAGCGAAAAAGCAAAGTAATGGCTCATGGCAAGCTTTGTGAACGTTTTGAAGTGCCCTGCTCAGTCGCCTGACCTGAATCTGTGGTCTGACGTCAAGAAGGCAGTTTCTGCTTCCAAGACAACCACTATCGGATCACTTTGAGAGAAATTAAAAAGTCCTGGTCCAAAATTCCAATAAAACGGTGCCAGAACTTATTTGATTTCAGGCCAGAAGTTGTTATTGCCAATAAAGGACACTGTACTAAATGATAAATATAGATTTACTATTAATAGTTCAAATTTGTAAACTGAATTATTGGTAATTTTTTTAAAATATGGTGCTTATATTTTCGCTTTGTATTCGGCATAATTTGTTATATGTTTGCATGTACACAGCCTTTACACAGTTCCTATACAAATTTTGGTGACACGTCTATAAAACACACAGTCATTTCACTCAACACAACAATTCAACAATTCGTCAATTCAACACAAACAAATTTAACACAAAACAAAGTCTTCACAAAACAATTTCAGCACACGTCAATACATCACTAAGTCATTTTACCCAACACAACAACAACATCAACACAAAAGAAATTTAACACGAACAAATTCAACAAAAAGTCAACACACGTCTTCAAGTCATTTCACCCATCTCAACAATTTAACACTTCATCAATTCAATACAAAACGAGAGCGCAAGTTAAAGTCGGCTCTAACCGACTTCGATATACTCGTTACTCATGAAAAAACATGTTTAACAGTGTTCCAGCGTTCCTTAGGATGAACATCTGAAAAGTATGCAACACTTTTTTAACTCGGCTATTTTTACATTTTTGCTCATAACTTGAGAACCGCTCATCCGATCTTTATCATTTCGTCGGACAATTTATTCGTTTTGCTAATTACCAACTATCTCTAGAAGGTACGAGTAACGGGTATAAAAATTTAAATTTAATAAAAACTTAGTAAATTTATTAATTTGTTTTGTGTTGAATTGACGTGTTGAAATGGTTTTGTGTTGAATAGAAGTGTAACCGTGTAGTATTACCATCAGGGATAGAAGGGAGACACTAGCTGCAGGTAAAAATTTTCTTGGATAAAATCGCGCGATTTTTTACAAAAAAATGTTTGCCTGTGGCGCAATTTTACAACATCCGCAGCCTCCATCCTCCGTCGATTCAAAAAAACTAAGTCCCAGTATAATCAACTCAAACCAATTTCAAAAAGTCAATTAAACATACGTCATTTCAACACATAATCAAATTAAACACAATCAAATTCATCCTGATAAAGAAGGGTGACACAAGGGGCAGGCAAATTTTAGGATATTTACAACGCCTGCATTCGGATGAAAGTTGTTCAAGTTGTGAACAAAAAAATGTTATCTCTGGCATACACTTTCGGAGGATATTACAGTCAGGTTCGACTGACTTTGCTACTTGAAGGATTGAAAACATAACTTTTTTTAAACTGTTGTGTTCTATTTTCAAGTGTTAAAATTGTATGGTGTTGATATTTGGCTATGTTCAATTGCTTTGTGATGAAATATCTTGTGCTATAATTGTGCTTCGTTGAATTTGTTCGTGTTTAATTGGTTTTGTGTTGAATTGACGTGTTTTGAATTACCGTTGTAGAAATTGTTTTGTGTTAAATAGAAGTATATTTATATATGAATTTTCGTCCTTAACTCAGCTTCGTCCCAATACAAACACCCATTCTGAGTTATTGCGTCAATGACGATATCGACAGCAAACTCACTATGGTGTAAATGTTACATTAGTGTTAGGTGAATTGAAACCGAGTTTTCCAAGGCAAGTTCTTCTTCCATAATGTCATTGAAGTTTAAAAATGCAATACAATTTTAGAGCCTGTACCTGTCCTGAGTCTGTACCGAAGTCAAGAATCCACCAACGCTGTTGCTCTATTCAAAGTAATTTGCTTCCTGTCTAGATACTCCTTCGAACTGATCTGCTGTCTTTTAATTCAGTGCAGTATTTGATCGCTGGAAGGATTTTTTTTTAGTTATCGAAGCATATTCACATTTAAATTGAAGCTATATTTTTCCCCCATTTTCTTTTTCAATCCTTTGGGCTTTGATAAAATCCTGATTGCCCTTTCGCAAACATATATATCGTAGCGAAAATATGCAAATCAGTTGCCGCATGGCTCATAAAATATTTTGGCGTTTCAACTGATTGCGCACACGACGCATGTTACCCAAAGTGCCAAACAAAACCTGAAAATCTCGAATGAGAGATGCATTTTTGCGTGCGCGGTGGTGAGGTGAGGTGAGGCGGTAGGGTGGGTAAAACTTAATTGCTCGAGTGCAACACTTTTTGCAACTAAATTGCAATTGCCGGCAATGACAAAAGCAACAACAGCAGCAGCAGCAGCGGTGGCCATTAACATGCGGTCAGTGCGAAACAAAGAGCGATGACCAGACCAGATTCCTGATTTGGGGCTGGGTCTGGGGCTGGGTGCCGGGCGCTGTCAGTTTGCATTGTGTGACCAGGTTTCATAATGCTGTCAATGCAATTAATTGCATAATATGCAACCAAATTGTTGTTGCAGTGAGTGAATTTTATTAATATTGATTTTACGTTGTGTAATTTGACAGCTCAAAGTGCACAGACAACAACTTTGGAGCCTCTACATAATTGCGTTCTCATTTATTTTAGATCTTTAAATATTCGAAATTAATTAATTTGTGAAATTCAAATATTAATTCGATTTTGACAGAAAGAAAATAGTTATGGAGAGCCAGTGAATGGGAAATAATTTTGGTGATATTTCTGAGTGCCGTGTATTTTTTAACCAAAATATGCAACTTAATGTTCTCTCTGTGTGAGTTATAATCTGTTGGCCTAATCCTTTCGCCTTGCTTTGACACGCTTACAATTCACTTGAAAGTCAGCAGCTAATCCTCTGCCATCACAAATGGGGGTTTTTCCTCCTCTTCACACTTTCTGCGATTTCCCGCCGCGACACTTTTGACCCACATACTCCACCACCCGCCCGCGTTAAGCTCAAGTTTTCATTTGGTTTTTTGTTTCTGTTTGTTTTATTTTTATTTCTGCCATTTTAATACCCGCAAACAATTTAATTAAGCGGTTCGCTGTTGATACGCTCGTTGGCCCTGACATCTTCCTCCTGCTCAGCGCTTTCTTCTGCTTTCCCCGTCTCCGTCCGTGTGTGAGTGTGAGTGCTCTCGCCATTTTCACTTTGTCAAACATGTTGACATTCCGTTAATATCCTGTGTTATATGCCAGTTGGCTCATTTTTATTTCGCCACACGTTTGTTTATTTGATTTCGTTTTAAGTTTTATGCCTTTGGCGGCCTCTGAATGTTGTTTAGGTCTCGTGAAGAGGCATTTAAAGTTTTTTGCTTGCGTGCCTGGCATGTATTTGTATACATTTCGGGCTTACTTTGTGATTTGTATAAATACAGGAAACGGAAATGACAGTCACGACACGGAAATGGCACGCCATTTAATTTCCATGCAGCGTTGCGTTACTCTATCCCTCCCTTACGTTCTCGCTCGCTCATAACATCCCCTCACTCCCGCGTGCGCCTGTTGGCAGACAAACAACAAAAACATGTAATTCCTCCACGCTGACTGGGCTGACTTTTCATTATTTTCGTGACACTTTGGGAACATAATTTTCATTGGCGCGGACAACATGGCGTATGCGTAATTAGCCATGATTAGGCAAATAATTTTGCTAAATGAAATGCTCGGTACTTTTATAAAAATATGAGAAATTTTTACGAAGATACCATGAACTTGTCTTTAAAGAGTTTAGTATTGAATAGAATTTCCTAGTGGAATTGCTGTAAATTGGTTAAGATTCATCTTCCTTCAGGCCCGCACACAGTTTTCTATGCACCCCACACAGCGAGCACATTGCGAGCGAAGAGCTGAATGCTTTTAAATGTATGTTTGTGTTTGGATTAATACAAAATTTTAAAATTTACCCATAAATCTGGGTTTAAAAAATATATTAAATTTTTCTTTGGAAAATGCAGCCAATTGCCAATTTGTTAGTAATTGTCTGGTATAGGGCCTCACCTCAAAAACTCAACAAAAAATGTTAAAAATTCACAATCTTAAAAATCAAACTTAAATTGAGTACATTTTACTTAAACTTAGTATACAAATTTTTAACACTCTTAAGAATCCAATTTTAAATCAGTATTATCAATCTTCAATATTGTATTGGCTTTATTAAACATTTACTGAAAATAAGAACATTAATAGAAAGTGTAGAGCTAGAGCGGATTAATGAAGCTGCCAAATAACAAACTGGCAGGCATATATCTAAGGGTAAAATTGTAATACCCTTTGCAAGGGTATAAATACATATGTTATTTGAATCAGCTTACAGGTGATCTGCAAAGGTAGTTGACAGAATTCCAATATGATCGATAATATCAGTTGGATTTTGACCACCGAAAATTCAAACCAATTGGCGCAATTTTACAGTCTAAAATTTGAATTAAACGTCGCTAGATCAGCCATTTCGTCCACTGTGATATGGTGCGTGTCACTAGCTTTACTTCAAGACGTTAAATCTTTTATTAAGGCATTTTTTTTTCTTTTTATAGTTTTTTGGTTATTCCCCCACTCTCTCAGTGTGATCTCTTTTCGGGACTCCTTTTTTTTTGTTTTGCCGACGGCATTTCTATTTTAGTTATCGCTTGTGAAAATGTCGAGCCAATACTGTTGCGTAAGTCGATATAAAGTAGTGCCGGCCACCCATAGCTACCAGGAGCCGAAGTCAGTTCTGCTTTCTTGTTCACCAACACAAGCACTTTTTTTTGTCCTCTCTATTTGGCCGGCACTAATGTAAGGCAGGGTTTCCAAAAAGAGACCGCGAAAATGTAAATGAATTTCTCTCTCTCTCTACATCAGTGTGAATTGGCGACTAGGTTTGTGTCCCAGGGGCTATAGCTGGGGAATTTTGATATAAAGTATCCAACTTTACATTGAGACGTGCTCCAAACATGAAGAAAGAAGAAAAGTGTGGTCACTTTCACAAAATAGTAGCATTTACGAAAGGCATTTAAAAGACAGCGACTTTTATTCAACAGAAGGCGATAAAAATAATCGCAGGCTTCTTTTGAAAACTGCCTAGCAAATACCAATAAAATTTATTCATGGATGTGGGATGCAGTAAGCTCACGAGCTGCAAGCATGCCCATAACAAATTAATAAACAAATTATCATTAACCGATCGACGAGAGAACGACAAATCGACGAGTGAGCGGGTGTGTTTGCTCGAAACGCTGAGACATCGGACAGCCTTGCCGATGCAACCAATGACGATTAACTAAAGAGTAATTTCATTACTTAATAACTAAACCTTAATCATTATATCCAATAAACATTATCCTTTAAATAAAATCCCCACTTGCCTATTCTATATGTTTGTAAGTCTGAGGGTGCTTTGATTTTTGTTTTATTCTCTCTCTCTCTCGATTTCAGCAAAACCTGTCAGTCTCGATAAACGCTGAATGCCATACCTATTATAGTTGCATCATGCCCCCAAGTATCATACTGACATACCATTTGGTTGTGAGCTACTTGGAGATTCTAGTTTATTGATAACAGATATGTCTCTTTTTATGGGTTTTTTTAGACCCTAGTTTGTTTTATGCGCCTCGTACTTGAGTCCCAACCGCAGGTAGCGTTTAAAATATTTTTGAGCTGTAAATGCTGCTGAGCTGCTACTGCCTTGATTAGAAAGCGCTCTTGATAAAATCAACAAGTGCTGCGGAGTATGGTAGAAAATAGTTTTATCAATTTGGTTTTTTATTTAAAACCCAATTCTATTAATTAAATCCAAGCAATCTTTCCAATAGATGATAGATTTTCCAATGGGACATTACCGTTTCCCGACTCCCCTAAAGTAATATGAATAACACAAGTTTACAAAAAAAGGCAATTTTTTTGCAACAGAGAACTTTGCAACCGTTCCTTATGTATTTTTGGCCGCTGAACTCAGATAAATTGTCCGTTTTCTTCCAGCACGTCAGGTTCACGAGATATTTGCATTAGATAGGTATTCTTACATTTGTTGGTCGTGTGGCCACATTAAGTGTCCTATTCGAACCAACTTTGTTTTAATGTAACCTGCATTGAATGACGTTAAAGAAAAACCAAACACGAAGTTTTGATTTTGCTGATAAGGTACCAATTTTTGGATTTGAACATTAAAAATGTGGGTTTTTTTGAAAAAATCGATTTTTTTTTGCAAGTTTAAGAAATTCTGTAAATTTTTCTGCTAATATTAAAAATCTTAGAAAAAAATAGTTGTTAGTCCTTTGTTTCTTCTTATTTCAATTATTTTGAGTTTTTCGATTTCATCGCGACTTTAAAAGTTATTGTCCAAAAACTTTAAAAATTTTGTAATATTTTTAAATTTTTTTAACAATATTAGGCCTTAAAATGTCTAAAAATATTCAAAAATCGATCTTAAATAATTTTTTAATAACCATTCTTTGGTTTAAAAATAACTACCATGTAATTTTCAAGCTACAAGAAATTTTGGCGGTAGTTGTTGTTTAAAAAAAGTCGAAAATTTTTTTAGTTTTTGGGCTATAACTTCTAAAAGCGCAATGATATTGGAAAACTGAATATAATTGAAAAAAGAAGAAACAAAGGACTACCAACTATTTTTTTCTAAGATTTTTAATATTAGCAGAAAAATTTACAGAATTTCTTAAACTTGCAAAAAAAATCGATTTTTTAAAAAACCCACATTTTTAGTGTTCAAATTCAAAAATTGGTACCTTATCAGCAAAATCAAAACTTCGTGTTTGGTTTTTCTTTAACGTCATTCAATGCAGCTTACATTAAAACAAAGTTGGTTCGAATAGGACACTTAATGTGGCCACACGACCAACAAATGTAAGAATACCTATCTAATGCAAATATCTCGTGAACCTGACGTGCTGGAAGAAAACGGACAATTTATCTGAGTTCAGCGGCCAAAAATACATAAGGAACGGTTGCAAAGTTCTCTGTTGCAAAAAATGGCCTTTTTTTGTAAACTTGTGTAATTTTCCTTTAATTTAGTTAGTTTGCTCGTTCATTCAGCTCTCTCAATCTCTAAACTTATTTACGATAAGGAGAAACTCTCAGCACGCCTAATGCTTATTGAATGAAGTACTAAAAAAAAATAATTTGCAAACTGAAAGGTAAAGGTGAATCCCCATCGGGGACTCCCTTGGCTTGTCGCTTTTCAAATTTTTATGGTTATTGCGTATACGTAGAGTGTGTGTGTGTGTGTGCTATGTATATTTACTTCCGGTAGCCGCCCTTCGAGTTTAATGTTGTTTTGACGCCGCCATATTAACCCGGAGGCGGCATCCGGAAGGCAACAAATGTGCGTCGCCCAGGTACTTTCTATGTAAATGGAGTTTACCCTTTTTTTGTTGTTGCGCTTGGTTTCCTATCCCAAATACTTATTTATGGCTGCCGGCATATGTTTGAATCCAGCAATTTATTTAACCTTCAAAATGTTTTTAGAGTGTCACCTGGTATCCTGCCCTCCGCCGAGTGAGCGGGTGTGTTTGCATAAAAGGGATTTGTTTGGCCAAAATTTGCGTAGATTTGTTGCAAATTATATGGGAAACAACCTTGTGGCTGTTTATTGGCCTGGCAATTTAGTTTTCCACAATTTTCGGTAAAATTGGAAATGGGCTGTTGTGGCGCAAATCTAGGCGATATCCGGGGTTTCCGACCACAAGCGGTTATCAACAGAAATTAAAGGGAACTGATGAAAAATATAGTTTCTGTCAAACGGAGTCCAACTGAATTATTTGTTAAGTAATTCATTCAGCCTTTTCCTTTGCCATTTTCACGTTAATTACACAGCATAAAAATTGAACGAAAAAAAATCCAGCACAAATTGTAACGAAGGCTTGAAGTTGGCACTCAAGTCGAGCAACTACAATCAGCAGCTGTCCACCTGCCACACCTTTCCTCTCCTCCGGCTCCCCGCCCACACCTGGCTTTGTCCATTCATTGCACAATTTTGAGTGCCTAAAAGGCATCAAAGCAGCGTAGAAAAACTAATTGCAACTACAAAAACACAAACACAAAAAAACACACACACAGAGCAGAAGGAACAACTAACAATTATACACAAAATTGAGGCTAAAAACTTTATTAATTGCAAAAATAGTTGAAATTGAGACTGAGAAGTGCCTGAAGGGGCTGGGCGGGGGCGGCAGTAAGGTACAAAAAGTTGACAACTTCATTTGCAACATTTTCCCCTCTTACTTTTTCGCATTGTTGAGGCGCTGGCACCTACTTAACTTTTAATTAAAGCAAACAAAAGGACGCGGGCAGGGGGAGGGGGAGGTGGAGGGGAAATATCAAATGACGGCAAGTGACAAAAACCGTAAAACGAAACGTGCAAATAAAATGTTGGGTTGTAACAAAAGCTGTCGAAATTAAATGGGCCAAGCGGAGGGGCGTGGGGCCGGCGGAGGAACGGAGGTCATTGTCTATTTTTATTTTTGAAGCTGGCTGTCTTTGATGTTGGATTTCTTAAGAAATTTGCATATCATGATACGGCCCTGAAAACTTTCTCAAAGCCAAAATTCAAATGCAAACGGATAAGCAGCTGCCCCAGGAGCGATTCCCGCTTTGTCTTCTGTTCTACATTTAAGCGGCTTAACGGGGCCAAATGCAAACAACAAAAAAATAGTGCAAAAGCTATGCAAAATAATGTTGTTTTAATAAATATTTTATGTGTAGTAATTAATAAAAACAAAAGCACTAAATACCGTTTAAAGCGGGCATTAATTGTGCTTTTGTTGTGAGCAACCCGCAATTAAGCTTCGCAAATATTTCAATTTAATAATTGAATCAAAAACAGAAATACAATTTTTAAATTTGCTGAAAAACAACCCCATAAATTAGTGGCAATTACGAATTATAATAAAAATATCCAATTAAAAGCTAATAAGTGGCATTAATACATCCCAAAGTGGTAATAAATTAAGACTAAGCCTGACCAGAACATGTAATGATAATGCTTTGCGAAGGTGTCGCATCCATTTCTAGTTCGCTCGCAAATCCAAGATGGAGTTATTTGAATTTGAACGCCTATTGTCCGTTTCGGAACCATGACCGAATCCCTTATATTTGAATCTCCTTGAACATGAACAAGAACCGAAACAATTTTTCAAAAAACTAGGATCGACTTACAAAAACTAGTAATTTATTCCACGACAAAGGCAATAATATATTAAAAATCTCTCGATATTTAGTATAATGATTTAATCCCGGCAGCGGGAGTAAAGTTTTAAGTTCGAATGAGCCTAAGACAATGCAAGTCGGGATTGCTTGAGAGAACGAACAAACTGAGAGCAATTGCATTTTTTGCTTTTCTCATCGTAATACTCTGTACCAAAGGTACACTTGGTATTTTAGTTTGTGCAAAAGTATGTAACAGGGAGAAGGAATCATTTCCGACACTATAAAGTATATATATTCCTGATCAGCATCAACAGCCGCGTCAATATAGCCATAGAGGTTTCACATGTATGGGACAAATGCTTCTTATACTTGCAGACAGATCAAATATATTTTCAATTACTTAAGCCCCAGTATCAAAGTCATGGTTTAAATTACATGTTTTTGTTTTAAAATGATAGTAGGTTTATTTCACATTATCCATCAAATTCATTTTGGATTTCATGGATTCAAATTTTTCAAACGAAAAACCGGAACATTCTTTAAACAGGGGCTGAAGTCGTTAGTGATATTAGATATTTTTGAAAAATCTCAAAATTGGTAGACGCGTCAAGGAAATATCTTCCCAATTTTATTTAATATAGAGTTTTATTGCAGATAGCGAACAGTCAATACCCCTATCTATTGGTTGGGTTTCATCTAAAATTTAATTTATTTTACGAATATAAAAAATTCGAAAGTTTGTATATTTGAAAGGTTGTGTCTTTGTATGTTTGCCCCTTTGGTTCTCAAACACGCACAAATGGCTTAACGGCTTGGAATGAAATTGGGCACTCATATAGTTGATAACCTTGACTTGAACATCGGCTATATACGGGGGTGCCACAGAAATCTCTACAGATTTTGCAGAAAAGTCTCATAAAAACTCGTTAATGCCACAGAACTTCGAGAGTCTAAATTATCTTATTAGTTATATTGGTTAGAACACCAAATGTTCCAATTGAAGTTCCATCTAAAAGCAGGGCTAAATCTCTCTCGCTAAAAAATTTCCCATGTTCTATTCATGGGTTTATTTGATGTTTAACTGATATGTTTGATTGTTATCTGTATTATAAGTCAAATTCTCCATAAATAAAATGTAAAATTTAAAAAATTAGTTGGCGCTAAACATGAGGTGTATGTTTCCATCCCTTTATCCGCTAGCTGTCATCTAGAGGGCGATATCATAGACAGAGAGAGCCACTTTAAAAAGAGCCTTCCTGAACCTTCTAACATAACCCGGGAGGTATGAAACCAACCAAAAGAAGAAAAGTGGCACCTAAGAATTGGAATTTGGTTGGAATTCGGTTGAAAGAGGTTTCTGTGGCACCCCCCCATAACTTTTATTTAAATGGTAAAAATGCTGCAGAAATTGCAATAATACTATAAGAGTATTTATTAACACGCTTGATGATTAGGTGACAATGCAGGAGTTTGTAAATAAGGGTGTGGATCCAATGGACGAAAAAATCGCGAAACTTTTAAGGATTTAAGATTATATTGAAGCTTGGAATAATGTCGATTGGAGACGCATTTATAATGGGAATAAACCAAAAACTTATTTATTTATTTATTTATGCCTAGCGAGGTAAGAGTTACAAACAATTAACCTAGCTTATAGTAAATAGCACTGACTTCTATGGAATATTCACTGAATAATCATAATTCCAAGTTACAGTTTCGATTATTGAAAAATCCTAATCAGAAATTGTTTTTTTTATTACCTGAAAACGTGTGTTTTTAGTAATGAATAGTAATTAAATATGGGAAGTAATGAATACATTACAGCACTGATTATGAGAGACAAAGGACTTTTAATAAGCATTTTTCGGAAATCAAGTTGTAGAAAATTTTTCAGAACTATTTAAGCTTTTATTAAATAATATAAATATTTTTCATATAATAAGAAACACCTTGGCTTTACTTTGACGCTCATGTGCTGTTAGAAAGTGTTTCTATTTATGTGAAATACTGTGACGAAAGGAATTTTCTGTCGTTCTCCGTACGAGGCTTTAAGTCCAACCATAAAATACTTCATGTTTGTTTTTCTTTATGTTAATGAAGCTTGCTTTAAAATAAATTTGGCTGGAAAACGGTTAGTTATTGTGGCCACAGGTTATACAAAAGTTTACAAACCTCGCTCAACCCAAGAAAATCTTCTCGGTGGCAATTCAGACTAAATTTTAACCATTTTGTTATTAAAGATCTTTAGTAATGTTTTCTCCAAAGATCTTCGTCCGTAAATTTGACCACTGATGATAGTTTTGTAAAATAGTATTTAATTTTTTCAGCTTTTCCTGAAGTCCATGTTTATTTCAAATATATTGATCTTTTATATATTTGGTGTATTAAGATAGATGGGCTTCATTCCTCTACTAGTCCGTAGCCGGTATGAACTAGAAAGGTGTGCGTTCTCAACTTCTTCGGTTTCTAACGGTCCTCTTTAGTCTATTCCAGACAACGCCTAGTTATATTACAGGCTACATTAAAGCCAGGATAGCCCCAGATGTGTCGTAATTAGTTTGTATTTTGAACTCAAGTTTGGGACCTTGATGAGATTGAGATTGTCATGCTGTTATTTTTGTATAATACTTGTTCTTTTTAAACCATAGTCTACCGTAGTCTATTCCACGAACTTTCGGCTGTCATGACACTATGGGGAATTTTCCCAAAAATCAGGCATTAATTAATAACTTAAAAACTAAGCAAGATATTGCGGTCTAGTTTTTTGCCTTATGTTAGGTATACCGTTGCTCTATACGTGCTAAAAAGTGGGCGTGGTAGCACTTCAACCCGCCTTTAAAAAATAAATAAAAAAAATATTAGTTTTTTTACAAGATAAAATTGGTTTTTCTTGCAATTTTGCATAAGAATGAATGTACCATCATTGACGCGTAATAGGAAACATATTTTTCGGCCGCAAACTTTACGGAATATCGGGATTCCTGAAAAAAATGCGTCTCATTTATTTTTTTCGATTTCTGTTCTGTTCTTACTGTCATTTCTAACTGCACAATACTAGCATATAAAATTTCGGATCATTTTTGCCTTATAGAAACTATCTTAAGAACTGCTGCATGGTCAGCTAGTCGTTTTTTACTTATTACGAGCAGCTGTGCTTGCTTCTTCTACCATTTTATCTCTAACTTCTACCATTTTATCTCCAACAGCTTGATTTCTACGATTTCTAATACGCTTTACCGTTAATGACCATCGCGAACGACTCTCTGTGTTCATGTGCTGCTCAATGGCTTAGAATTGAACTTCTGCGTTCAATTTGTTGCATTATTCAATATTTTCACCCTTTAATAAGTTATTCAAAAACAACTTTATTTTTACCCAATTTCTGTGGACAAGTAGAAATCCAGAAACACTTTTGATCCAACATTTGGCTTTACTTTTGTTTATTTAAAACTTTTTTAAACGATCTCTGGATTCTAAGAGAAGAAAACAGTTTAGTTTTTCTTCATGCTAAACTCAAAAGGCTAGCAAGAAAGTGCTTTTGCATTATCTAAAAACAGTTAGTGAAATATGTTAAATATTTATTCCAGCAATTTAAGTGAACTGGCTTCCCCGCTTGTGGAACCAGAACGCCTTCCTACTTAGTTTCTGCTTCTTTCTCAACCTCTTCAAGCTCACTTGGTGGTGTCATTGTCATTGCTGAAGCGGTTCTCTCACAATGTGAGAAAAATGTGGCCAAGCGGTTAATGGCGCAGAAGGAGGCGGCGGAGGGAGAGGAAGAAAAGCAGCCACAACGGAGGCCATAACTGAGAGCCTAAAGGAAAAAGCGTGCTGCTATGCGAAGCGGCGGTGGACAGGAAACTTAAACTAGTTCTGGTAGCTGTCTTAGCTCGCTTCAAAAGTTGGCAAACCCCAAGCTGGGACACTTGTTGCAGCAGCAGCAGCAACAACGGCAACGGCAACAACAGAAGCAGCGGCTCCCGTTTGGAGAAAATCAAACAACAAATATCCCCAACCCCCCGCAGCCCAGAAGCAAACTCCAACTGGGAGCGGTGCCAACAAAATAGCCCAAATTGTGCTTAATGGACCATGAAGACCGAACCGATACCCAGCGTTGGCAGCAGGCGCGTAAAACTTACCCCGCCATGAATATATCTAAAATAAAAAAGCGACACAGAAAAATACAGAGCGAGCCGAGACTCGGCGTCAGTTGTCATCCAGCGTGGATAAGCCCAAAAGGGGAAGCAAGTTTTCTTTTCTTTCCAGCCAACGATTTCATTGACAAAATATTTGTTGGTTTTTTTATAGTTTATTTTGGTCTCGTGCAACGAACTTTGCATAAGACCGCCAAATGGTTAACCATCTGAAGATCAAACGGGTGAAAATTATGTTTGAAATTCGAATGTCGAATTAAAAGTTGCGTTTTGAAATCATATCAGTGTTCAGGAAGGAAATAAAACTTACAGGCAAGCCCCAGTTTTACTTTCAACAAAATTTGTCGAATTCTACAGAATACAGAGAAAAATATTCGTTCCAATTGTAAACAAATCATGAATTTTTGTTTAGAACAAATAGTCTACCAAGCAAGCTTTTTCAATCTTCAAAACATTCGTTCGTTGGGCCACAGGTCCCCCGCCATAACCCCCTCCCCAACCCACGCCAAATCTTCCCGAAGACATGCTTCACTGTGTTTTAGAGAGAGACATAGTCACATTTTTGAGCTCTCTTCTTGGGGAACCCTGCATTAGGCTATGAATGACTTTGCTCTCTCAGATGAAAGGTGCTCCTTTTTGCAGCACAAGCTTGAGTAAGCAAAGCAATCTGTAGGAGAAAAGCTGATCTATAATGGCGCTGGACCAGTGGCGTAGGTAGCTTTTTGCAATGGGGGTGATGAATTTCAGAAATATTTTTTTGTTTTCGTTTCAGTTTTATTAATTGTTATCGGTAATAGTTTAGTATTTCGGCCTTCTATCAGAAAATTTAAAAAAAAAGAGTCTTTCGATACAATTATTAAGAATTTTCTTTCAACAAATTTCAGGTTTCATCTATGGTTTCTTTAAAAAGAATTTTTAATAAATTGCCAAATGTCAAATAAATAATGAAAAATAAATATTTAAACGACTTAATCCAAGAATATAAGGTAATTGCCCAGTGTAAGTCCCCTTAGCTCAAGAAATTCCTTTGTTGAACCGCGAACTATCAATCAGCCATGGTCTCTTTTTTAAATCTTTCAGGACTGTTCCCATATCCGAATCCGCTTAATCGGAGTCGGTAAGATTTAATGATTTCTAAAAAAACTATTAAAGATCGAAGGCGATTGAATGAAGGTAATTGGGACCTTGAACTTAAAAATCGTATAGCATATTTGACCTTTGGAAGCGAAAACATTAAACAATTCCGATTCCGCATGATTTTATTGAGTTTCTATCTACGAGCTGAGTGTATCTGTTTCTATGCTATCTGCCACTTTACCTTTAATCCCTTGTCATTTTGATAGTATTGCTGATACTAAGTGTGAACTATAGAACCGAACCGAAAACGGTAACTTATCGAGAGCCTGTACAAATTCTCAAATGATTTTTGGAATTTTTTTTAAATTATCCCCAAATGGGTTAATGTGTTAAATTGGCCAAGTAAGACTTTGGCATTAGTCCCTGTATTTTTAAACTTTTTTGTTGTTACTTTCCGATACACGAAATTGACTTTTACATATTTCAAGCAGCAGTCGATGCAACAGGTTGTTATTGCCGCTTGCAGCCTCTTTCCCTCACACACACAAGCACACACACGCTCACACAGGTCGCCGCGTTTACCTGTTGCTTGTTGTTGCAGCAACTGCAACAAGATCGTTTGGTCGGTCGGTCGGGAGGCTGCTGGTTTTGTTTGATCTTGTGTCTTATTGTTGAGCGTTGTCATGCATCTTTCTGCTTGTTATTTGTTGGTTTTTCTTTCTCCCTCTCGCTCTCGCTCTCTCTGTGAAATTTATTGGCGCATATAAATGCCTCAAAATTGATGTTATTGTCATTTGAATCCCCTCCGAGCCCGCGCTCTCTTTCCATTTCTCTGTGCTGTGTTGTCCTGTTTGTTTTGAAAATTGATTTTTCTTTTATTGTTTTAGAGGTTTGTCATTGGAAGATAAGTGTGCACGAGTGGGCGTAACGCTTGACAAAAGTGGGCGTTCATAGAAGAGGGAGAATAGAGCAATTTCGTTTGGGATAAGGCGAAATGAGTTAATGTGGGCTGGGCAGGGATTACGTGGGTTTGTTGGTGGGCTGAAAAGGGAGAAACTTACCTTATTTTTATGTGTGTATGGCGAACGTTGTATTCCAAATGTAGATGCAGATGATAGAATTTCACAAATATTTGCGCATGCGCAACTGCCGCATTTCAGGCAGCCGTTTTGCGGCTAATTGTTTAAACAGCACACAAAATCTCAATTTTCACACTAAAGTTCTATTTGTTTACTTGCTTGGAGACCTGTGAAGTACACACAGAGGCGCACCAACACACACACACACACGCGCATACATTTAAGCACGCAATTTTCGCGATTTTTTATGTATGTATCTTTTATTGGCTTGAGTTTTCCTGCCTTGCCTGCCCTTTTCAAGTCAAAAAGACGCCGTTTTTTCCAAGCGATCGAAGCTAACCTTGGGGTAAGTTACATTTGTTTTCTGGTTTCATTTGGATAGACAACAAAGTGTGTTGTTTGTATTACATATATTAAAAACAATAACAAAATTCGCAAAAGTATGTTATAATTTACTTAAGTGCCGCGGCGTTGGAAAAATAGAAACAAAGACGCGCAGGCGCAAACCTTCCGATTCCGCGTCTTTAATGTGACTATGGCTAAGATATTTGACAGTCACAACGACACGATCGCAGGCCTATCGATAACTTTATTCATCTTTCAAACTCACCATTGAGTCACCATCTCGTGGTGAGTATGAAAAATGTTCATAAAACGGCTAAATAAAGCTGAGAAGGCATAATGTACGTTTTATTTAAGTTTGTGTCATTTCCGAACCTGTAAGCGATTTAGATTTGAATTAGATTTTGTGAAATCAAGATTTTCTTATCAGTATGACCAAACATGAAATAATTCAAACTGGGACTAGGCATACCACAAAAAAAAGGGTGAACACTTTTTTCTAAGCTTCTCAAATAATATTTTGTTGGCTGTATGTAAAGTTATACTATGACAATTTTACAAATGTGAGTTCAATTTATTTTGTTTTTGTCAATGGTTATTTAAAGTGATTTATGTAAATTGACCGGGTCTGGCGCAGTGGTTAGTGTGTCGGCGTCGAACCATATAACAAAAAGTTCTATTCTTTCTTGAAAAAGCTTCTCAAACAGTTTGATGTTCGTAGAAAAGCCTGATTATTCTTTCCGTTCGACGAAATCTAAATCAATCGCTTTTAGGAATACCGTTATAAATATATACTAGGTCAGCATCAAATACCGAGTCGATATATCCATTTCAGTCTGTTTTAAAGCAGGTTGGTTACAAATTTTCAGGGACCGAAACGGTTATAATTTTGAACCAGTCATTTTGCCCCTTTAGACAGTTTTAACAACTCCAAAGTACTAGAAATATTTTAACATTTTGTTTGTATTAAATGTAATTAATGAACTGTGTACCTTTTATCCTATTTTTGTTATTTCAATTAATTGTGAAATTTATCCGACTTTATATAATTAGTACCTTGACAGATATTTAATGCAAAACCGTATTTTTAATTAATATTTTTGGCATATTAACATAACATTTCGAACTTGAAGCGTTTTTAAACCAAAACTTTAAAGAAACTTATTTCATTTGCTAAATATTTATGAATATGTGTGTGTTACAAATGAATGGTAAGTAGTGAAGAATATTTCTTATTTTAGGTATTTATGTTTAGTTGGTTAACTTCATCAAGAATTGAAGACCGTTTGAATTTAGTATTTCAGTTGTGGCCTAATCAACATTTGGACCGATTTCAGAGTCATTTTCTCCTCTTGCCAGCCATCCTACCAAATGCCTTTGGAATTATTCTCTTTAGTATCAAAGTAAATCCCGTTTAATTGACTGAAAGTATAAAATTATTTAAAAAATGACAAAATAGTTTAAGTACATGAAATCATACTTACCAAACTGGGTCGGAAGCTTTCCAATAAAAGGAAAACCTGTAACTATCATTAACGGTACCCAGGTAATGCTTTTCAAAGGGGTAACGACATAGCTCCGACGTCATATCTCCGCCGCGTTTCAAACGACATATCTCCGCGCGGAGATATGACGCTTTAAAACGACATAACTCCGCGCGGAGATATGACGCTTCAAAACGACATAACTCCGCGCGGAGATATGTCGTTAGCAACATGGCGGGGATATGTCGTTTGAAAACGACTTAACTCCGCGCGGAGATATGTCGTTTGAAATGCGGCGGAGATATGTCGTTTTGAAGCGTCATATCTCCGCGCGGAGATATGTCGTTTGTAACTCGGCGGAGATATGACGTTTTAGAACGACCTAACTCCGCGCGGAGATATGTCGTTTTGTAGCGTCATATCTCCGCGCGGGTTATGTCCTTTAAAAGCGTCATATCTCCGCGCGGAGATATGTCGTTTTGAAACGAGGCGCACAGTGGGGCGAAAGGCCAAAATCGCGCCATAATTCAGCGGAGCGCTGTAGCAAAAAAAATGTTGATGCCATCTTTTTAAGAGGATTACAGTATTAAAAAAAGTTAAAAGTTAGAAATATTTAGTGGAAAATTTTTTTTTTAGCAATTAAAAAAAAAAAAAAATTTTTAATGGTTTTAGCGAATTAAATTTTTTTCGACATATAGGAAGCTAAAAACTGGCCAATACGATTCTTTGCTAATATTACTTACTTGAAATTATTTTTTCGCAGTCCTATAGTTTTCCTTTTTAATAATCGGGTTACATTTTCAAAACTTTTTAGATTTTAGAGACAATTATAAAAAAAAAAACATAACCAATTTTGTATTACATTCAACAATTTTCTTTATTCCTTATCGTTACTTTCACTTGAATTAGAGTACTCCTCTTGAACTTCAGGTATATTTTCTAACAGATCTAAAGCTGATTTTGGCATTAAATGTATTTTTTTCTGTCTCTTGAAATGCCTCGATACTAAAGGATCCGAGGTAATGAACATTCTATTCAGAACATCGAGGTTGCACTTTTTCCGACTGCATTTTTTTCGAAAAATGTTCTCTGTAAAGCTTGAAATCTTTGTTTCGTCCTTCCTGGGCCTCCTCGGTTAATTGACCAATTGGGAGCAATGCATAATTAATTATTCCGGGCCATAAATAAAAAAATTTATGCAAAAAGTACCAAGGGTACAAATTTCCAAAATGCCTAACAGTCTCCAAGACTATATTAATATCATAGTTGCATGAAACAACTATTAATATAGGGTGCATTCTTTTAAGCAAATCGATGTCTATCTTAGTTATTTCTGCAGTCGATTCTGCGTTTTGAAAAAATACCCTAGCAGTGTTACTTACCATCGTTACTACTTACAAATCCAGGTTGCGGGATATCAATAAGTAAGCCTAGTTTTTCCTTGAATTCGTTCTGAATTTGATTTCTTTGTCCTCTACCGATCTGGCTTGCCAGCTTCTTATAGGCATTTCACGTCAGCCAATAACATTACTAAATTAAACACTGCCTGCTTCATTTTCCATGGTTGTTTATAGAACAGAATTTTAAATTTAGTCTAATCCCAAATATCAAGAAAGTAAACAAACAAAACAGATGCTAGAACAGCTGATTAATGACATCCATACTTTAAGTCCAACAATTTAAAAAAATTTAGTTTTTGGGCCTTTTTCCAAAAATTAAAAAAAAATATTTTGTATGAAAATTTTATTTATACTAATGAACTAAGAATAGTCAAAAGTAATACTTCCAATCGCCACATATCCGCAAAAGATTCATATTCATGAAAAACGATTGCGAACATACATTAAAATGCCAATTTTATGAATTCCTTAAAATCGAGTTCGAAAGGTGAACTTTAAATGCGTGTGGAAGAACCAAATATGCTAGACTAATTTTCTTTTTTGAAAAAATTGAATCATCTTTTAAGTTGCATTTAAACTTTCTTCAATTATACGCGAGTTCTCAAGTGCTCGCATTGCTATCCCGATCCGCGGGGTTGTCACATCACCGGCGTTGCCTGAGTATGCTCCCAACGATTTTATTCTGTAATTCTCATCTCGGCTGCCAATAACAAAGTGATCGTAGCAAGCATAACGAATTTGGTCGTCGAAGTCAACAAGATGAATATATAATTCATAACGCTGATTTGTTGTCAGTTTATGAACTTTCGCAAGACCAAGCCAAAATTCTCCTTTCAAATCGCCAAAACCATTATAGAAATCATCAATCGTCTTCAGAGTAAACTCTACTTCTCCATTAAAGCGACGCTGCATAACCAACCAACCTGGTCCAGTTAAAGGCACTGTAAAAGGCTTCATGCCTGGAATTGCAATTAGTTCAACTCCAGAGTACTTCTGTGGTTCAAACGGCATCCAAGTAGAACAGCGGGTGACAGTATTATTAAGTACATTCATTCTGATCTGTTTCTCAACGGATGCGAGGTTTTGGTCACTGGTGTTAGATTGGGTGCTGGATTTAGCTTGATTTATTGACGAGGTCTTTAACAAATCGATGGTATGTTGCAATTCAATTGACTTCTTTAAAGATTTTATTAGATCATCCTTTTCTTTGCATTGTCTATCTTTGAGTTTTATAATACTAATGGCCCTTTGTAATACCAATTGTAGTTGGTTGTAACAATTTCCTTCACAAATATTGTCCAAGCGATCAACATCACCGGCCAACTAAAATAGATTTGCATTCCAATCAACAAATTCGGTTTTGACTTTGCTTACTTACGGAGTTATTGTCAGATATTGAGTCCTCCGAATATCCCTCAAGATTTAACAACATCAGATTTAATGTAGCTTTGTCCATTTTAGCTACAAAGCAAAAAAGTTTTCGAGCGACTGAATGCAAGTCAATACAGTGGATCAATGGAGTATTGGCACAGCTTCATTTTCAACGTTTGTTTCCTTTTTTAGTTATCAATTTTTAAAAATACTAAAAGGAAAATACATTTTTTTAAAACGAAATCAAATGTATTTTTACAATTTCTTAAAGTTAAATACAAACAATTACATTGGGGAAAAAAACTGAAAATCAAGCTGTGCAAATAGTTAATTGATTCCTGAAAGAGGATTTGCTTTTGATTTGCTTTCGTGATTTCATCTTGATTTGCTTTCAATTGACGCAAAATTTAAACAATGCCGCGAAAACAAAACATCCCAAAATTATATGTAAAATTGACTTTTCAAATCTTTTTTATTAATAGTATGTCGACAGAATCTGCAGCTTTAAGGAGTTTGTAACTTTACTACAGTGAGTTCAATTAATTATGTACATAATTGTTTATTATCTAAAGGGGAAGAGGCAGGATAAAATTGTAGAAGAATTTGTAACTTCGAACCTACAAGGAGAGCTGTGCAAATATGTAACACTGAACATCTTTGACCTCGTCAAGCACAAGCTCCAAGAACTCGAGCACTCTCCACATTAGGCCGCCAGTCTTTTTTTCAGTAATCTCGTAAAATGCAATAAGGAATTATCATTTAATTACTAAAATATGGAACGCAAAATAACCTACAACGTTTTTTTTATATTTCTGCTGTTTCGTGAAATCAAATGGAAAACAAATCACTTTTAGGAATACCACTAATGTACAGGTATCAGATGACAATGGGAGTGGTGTACCTTTAAATGTTTGTAGAAAAAGTCGCTTTAAAATACAGCTTCGAAAAAAATAATAGCACCACCACCACAAGCTATTTTCAAATGGTTGCCCAACTCACATTTTTAGAATTAAGGAATCTTTGAGGACATTTTTAGAAAGGGAAGACTCTTAGAATTCTGGGAATAAAGAGCCAATTATCTTTTTTCCTTAACGTTTTTAAGTTATTAAAGAAACTTTATTGAAATTGATGCAATTAGGCGAAAAAAATAATAGCACCACTTTTCAAAAAAGGATTTAAAATTTTTAAAAATGGCAAAATATTAAGGAATTCTTTAGTTAACAATTTTGAACTATGAATACTAAATATATATTTATCCTGTGTCTTTTATTGGCAATAACAGCTGCGCAGCGTCTTGGCATGGAATCAACTAAGTCTTGTCATCGGTTTTGGGGAATTTTGAACCAGGACTATGTCATTCCTTCCCAATGTAATCCGATAGTGGTTGGCTTAGTAGCAGCCACTACCTTCTTGACGTCAGACCACAGATTCTGGTCAGGCGACTGAGCAGGCCACTCCAAAACGTTCAAAAGTATGCCCTGAACCATTCCTTTGCTTTCTTTCTGGTGTGTTTCGGATCATTGTGCTGTTGAAAACCCCATACGAGCGGCATTTCGTATTCTGCAAAGGGTAGCATTACTGTCTACATGATATTCACGTACATGGGCTGATCCATGATGGTTTTCTTCCAATTTATTGGACCTACTAAATAGCAGAAGAGGCAGGCCCATACCATTACATTACACCATCCATGCTTAATGGTTTTTGTGGTGTATTGGGGTTTGTATTCTGTGTTCCTTGGACATCTAACGGATGATCAAGATCCCTTTCAACCATACATAACCACTTTGGACTCATCTGACCATAGAATATTCCTCCATTGTTGGGATGTCCAATTTGCAGACTTAATGTGCTTAGTAAAGTGTGACGCGTTTTAAAGTGGGACCTTTCTTGGGCTGTATCGCCATCGCAATTATTTTAACCTCTTTTTTAAGCAGGGTATCAGGCTTTAAGGGATCCTTTTGGTTCTGACGTATCAGTCTTTTGACATAAAAAGGGGTCATAGGTTCATAGTTTAACACGTTTTTAATCCTTTTATTGGGGCATCCTACCAATTGGCCAACTTCTCCGTGAGTTTTTCCGTCCAATATCAATTTTTTGATAAGATCGCGCTTCTCTGCAGCTCAGAGCTTTCCACGTCCCATTGTGATGATTATTAATAACTTTTGTGATAGAAACAATGAAATCTTAGTCAAAATTAATAAACACGTGCTTTCTACAAAGGCAATTTCTCAAAATATACGGGATTCAGAGAAAAAAAGGGTAATGGTTCTATTTTTTTTTTCGGCATTTTTTGTGGTCTTTTCCTTAAAGTCCCAAAAAAAAAATTATAGACCAAAGTTAGAAGAACGGTAAGACTCTGTTTGTTTATGGGGAATAATAAACTATACAAAAACCATTTAAATTTAAAAAAATCTCAACAGTAATCGCACTTGATATTATCAAGTACAAAATGTGTTGCAGTGGTGTTAATCAGGCCTGTTCCCGTTTCCGAATTCGATTGATCGGAATTCTAAGAGACGATTCAAGAATTTGCTCGATTTTTTTTTGTCATCAACAGTTTTAAGTTGTGAGCCGAAAAACACAGTCGGTTTTTGGAAGCGAGTTCATTTAACAATTCCGATTCCGCATGATTTGATCGGAATCGAAAACAGGAACAGGCCTGATTATTTTTTCGCAACTGTATAACTGTATTATTTGTCACGCAACTGGCAGCTAGGTAATTCCCAATGCCCACAGGTCGCACGATTTCAGCGAGTGTCACATCTCTAACACATTCAAATTTTACGACTATTCAAAAACAAGCAAAATAAACTGTATAATGGGTAGATGGACTACCCCAGCGCACCTAACCTTCCAGTGGACGAACCCATCAATTGGACTGCCGTAACCAGGATTGGCCTACTCCCTGTTGATCGTTTCACTCTATCTAAAAGGCTATTGCAGTTTATATGTATATTGACTGTGTATGATGCAGCTTGCATTTATTATATACATTTGGTAAACCAATTTAGCTAAGTAATTGAACATAACAATTGGCTGTGTGCGTGGAATTGAGGTAACGATTCTATTGATAATTAAAACAAAAAAAAAATTATACACTTAAATCCTTATTAATACGGGTCTAGCATCAAGCATTCTCATAACGTTGCTGCATCATCCTCTTGATGTAGGTTTTGTAATCATTGCAGGATCTGATGCCAGCCTTGTTGCCCAGACCCACAGTGTTTGAGCGCATCTCGGCCTATGGTGAAGTTAAGGTAAATTTATAAAAGTTGAGACAACATAAAACATTGTTTACCTCAATGATTTGAGTGCGTCCCTGGTTTTTTTCGACCTAAGCCCTGTCCCTCAGACCATCCCATTTTCTGTAGCAAACGATTTCCCACATTGTTAGAACTAATTGGCATGGCTGGTACAGCGGATTGGGGATCCTTTGGTCGAGCCTGCTCGAAATGCTCCCGACTTCGATTCGGTGGCGGAGGATCGATCTCGCCATACTTAAGGCGACGTTCCTTGGCTCGATCACGATATCTGCAGAGAAAATCAAAGCTAAAATATTGCTGGATTTGTCCAAATAAAATCATAACGTACGACAAACCCCCTCCAGCTGCCTCATCCCCGCCAGAGCCTACTCCGGAACCCTGATTCTGCTTGGCCAAATTCTCTTTGTGCAGGTTGGACATTTTTAAATGCTTCTGCAGTATCTCCATTGACTGAAAGGCACGCTTACACAACAGGCAGGTAAGTTTCTGCAGGTCCACATTGTCCATGTCATCCACGCTTCCACCTCCACCAGGCACTAAGCTTGTGGTCCTCCTCCGAATCGGAGCCTCCGCCATAGGCATTAACCAACTTATTGATGCCAGCTGTCGGGACACATTCATTCAACTTGGCTCGCTCCTTCTTTTCTAGAATAGGAAAAACACACATCGGCATAGCCACTGACCCCCTGAACGGCGGTGCGCGATGTGCTGGGTCCCTCCTCTCCCCGGACACCCAGTATGGGTTGTGGCGTGGCCACCACAGTGTAGTCCTTCTTCTGATTCAGTTGTTTAGCCCACCTTTCCATATCTTTGACAATCTTCTTGGCCACCTTAACCTTATCATGCTTATTATTTGGATCTTTGTCTTTGGTCTTATCCTTCTTTGAGCTGCAATCATCTTCTTTGGCCTCGGACGGCGTCTCCTGGGCCAGAACCTCTTTTAGAGCTGCTTGTGTGGAAGCGGGAGTGGCTAAGATGTACGTACTTCTACGCTGATCCCAATACAAATAAGCTCCCGTCTCGTTGTTGTAATAATATTGGGAATGAGCATCATAATAAAGTCCAGTGCTGGGATCATAGTAATAACCAGAGGTCTCATCATACTGATAATGCGACACATCTGGTGTGGCTATGGAGGGAACGGAGTATGGATTGAGTCAGCAATTGAAACTTGTACACAGAAAAAAAAGATCACGATATTTAGTATCAAACGGGTATTTTTAGTATCAAATCGGCCTTCATCTGAAATAAATATCAAGATGATATTCTAGCGTCCATATGTTTTGGTGGAAATAGTATCACATCGATATGTATTGATATTTTTCGATTTATTAAAGAGGGCTGATCTTTGATCTTTTTTTTTCTGTGTATTAATCCTAAGCACTCACGATAAGTCTTTCCATCATTACCCTTGGGTGTGTCCAGATGGGTGGGGGCAGCTGGAGCAGCTGTTGTGGCCGTTGTTTTAATGCTGTTCATTTTGTTTTGCTTGCTGTGAATGGCTGACAGGGCCAAAGCTGCACCAGAATTGGCCTCTGTTAATTGTGATTCGCTGCCATTATCTTTGTTGATCTCTGTTATAAAGTATTCGGTATAGTATTGGACATAATGTGCGTGCTCAGCAGAATTAGACGCATATAGCGAGGCACTATACTCGGCTAAACGAGGAACATCGGCCAGGGTATAGGAACCGCCGGCCCCTGATGGTGGAACAGCTTCCAGAGCACCATTAGCACTTGTTGCGACAGACGTTTCGCTGGGCGATAGTTGACGATTCTCCAAGTCAATGCAATAGCTAATGGCAACTGAAAACGAAAATTACTTGACAAACTTGAAAAACATCTAAATTTTACCTACCATCCCTGTCATCTATTGTTAGCGGCGGATTTAGAGCCATCAATCCATTGTGCAAGTTCATGGAATCGAGGAGCGTCTCAAAGTGTAGATAACAAATACCACGCGATGCTTGTGTCAAAGTATCCCGACTGATTAAAACTTTGCTAACAGTTTTGGCCAAATCCGGCAGCAGATGCTGCAGTGCTGTTAATACGCCCTCCTCATTGGTCAAAGCATCAAGATTCCGCAGCAATATCTCTGCATTCAAGAAACGGAGCAATTAAATTGAGTTGTGTGGGGAAATGCTTTGCGCTTTGATTTATTTACTTTTTGTAAGAATGGCGCTGACCTCCTGAATACCCTCACCACCGCCCGCTAATGCGCTTTCGCTTTCCGCCCGCGATGAGCTGCACATAAAGCAGTAAAACCGATGTTTAAAATTCGAGATGCCACACTGAAAGAGAAAAGAAAACATTTTTTTAAATAGGATTTAATTCATTAATTTTGATAATACATAATTTTTCATAACGGGTTTTCTCGGGGAAATTTAATAAAAGTATTTCTTTCTGCTTTTGTTTATATCAATACCCTTGCACAGAGGGTATTGAAGGAAACATCTCATTCCACATAAAGTACATAGGCCAACAAAATGACCTCTTTTGTAAGGTCCAGCCCTATTTGTATTAAATTCTGATCCCGTTTTGTGCACTGATTCCAAAACTGGTCTCGGTTTTTCTCCATCAGCTCTTGTTTTCAATATATCGCGGAAAATCCATTTTGCAGTATTTTTGGCTTTTAAAAAATTATTGAGGTTACACCGAGCAACAATATCTGTATTTATGAGCTCTATGCGACAGTATACATATTAAGGTCGCCTGAAAAAAATCAATGGAGCAGCATCAGCAAACATAAAAGCGCCTAAATTGGCCTTTGAAGAGAAATTTTCATCAAATCACAGATTAGGTAAACCTAGATAAAATGTTTCCTCGGTGCCTCTTCGCTGCTAGCTGCGCTGCTATGGCGCTCAGGTTGGAACCTCGCCCTGTCTTGCTCTTTCGCGGTTGTGTTTTGTTTGCACCAATGCTTGGCTGATGGGTTGGAGTGAGACAGGGCTCTGACGGTTCGGGTGCGTGACAAATACGGTTCGAGTTCGTGACGAAGGCGGTTGCAGTCTGAAACAAAGCTTCTTTTGACCGAGCAATCATTCAGTCTAGATTTAGATCGTCGTTGATCAAATTATAGCAAATTTTTCAAACTAAATCGCCGTGTACCAGCATTTGGGGTGCTTGCATTTTAATGAAAACCACTTTAGCATGCAGCCCAATGGTACTTCTAATTGTAAAAATTCTGTTGCATTTAAATCTTTTCGATGGACAAAGTTACAGGCGGTAAATCCCGAAAAAATGAATTAAAATTTATGGCAGGATAACTAGATTGATACACAAAATTTGTATAGGAAATACTAAAAGACTACTTGATCTAACCTAGACCTTACATTAGTTGTCAAGCAAATGTACAATAACATTCTATCAGTACTAGATTCGGGATCTGCTGACCAGTATGTAGGCCTACCCGGAGATACATAGTTGACTAATAATATCCACTTTTGCGGATTACACAATTCTGAGCAGATCACGCTGTTCAATTATCGCATCAAGACTATTGACAAGCCACCTAGTTTATGTGGAGGAGTGGCTGGCCAACTGGCGATTAAAGATTAACGAGAAAAGTGCAAACACGTGACGTTCACACTCAACAGAAACACCTGTCCCCAGATATCCATAAACGCGACATCGATACCCCCATCAAACGATGTTGTATACCTTGGAGTACACCTCGACAGACGGCTCACTTGGCACAAACATATAGATATGAAAAAACTTCAAATAAAGCTGAAGGCCAACAGCCTGCACTGGCTAAAATATAAAGTGTTACTGTACAAAAGCATCATAAAGCCTGTCTGGACTTTTGGATCGCAGCTAAGGGGAAATGCCTGCAGTGTGGACATTCTTCAAAGATCTCAATCAAAAATTCTCAGAACACTCATACATTCTAAAGGGCCGCGGAAAATAAACAACCTCGGATGGTTTTATAATAGTTTCTAGATTGAGATTTGAAAACTTATTGTTAGTCTCATTAAGAGAAGATTCAAAAAATTCAACAAAGGTAAAAAAAAAAATTTTAATTTACAAATTAATGTTATGTAACCAATTTTTTTCTAGTATGAGTAATGTTAACTTTGGTGAAGATATTTTCAATTAAATATTGTTTTAATCATCTTATGAAAACACAAAACTTTTTTATGGACGCAAGCAAATAAAATTGATAGTGTACAGCTTGCCTACCCACATTGTTTTGACTTAAGTGCTAAAATTTATGTTAGTTTTACCTGTCCAAACCGGTATACAGATATACCGATACGAAACTGAATTAAAATAGAACCAAAACAGATTCATTTTCCAAAACGGTTTCGGTACGAACTGGAACCGGAACCGAAATTCGATTCCTTTGATTCCCTAGTTTCCACCCAATTTGATCAATGATCATACATCTGTCATTTAACAAATTAGTAAGCAAATGCTCGAAGTAGTGGTGCCATCTATTGCTCGGTTTGGGAAATTGATCGGCTAAAATTGTTCCAATTGTTGAATAAAAATCATTTAAAACCTTTATTTACATTAATTATACGAGCTGCAAGAGTATATAAAAATAAATCATTGTTTTATAGACCTTATATATATACATTTATCGGCCTGAAGAAGCAGTGGACTAACTATCGCAACTGACTGCATTGGCAAAAACTGTTGATAATAAAACGAGCGATTAAAAAAAATTCACAATTGGACCCTACCCCGATCACCTCAATTTGTGGACGAACAGTTGCAATATGCCCAGTGTGACCAATTCCTGGAATATGAACATTGCACTTTGTATTTCCCTTTCAACAGTAATGACATGCGCCAGGCATTAGGTGGTCTAGAATCAAGTAATTCGAACTATGTAAAAATCGTACTTGAGACATTTCTTCTGAGTGTTTTGTATGTATGGCATGATATGCCACGCCCACACTGTATGTCTTTTTGTGCTACTTAAAGCGAAAGATTTGTGTGGAGGGCTTTTTTGAACTGCTTATAGAGGTAGCTGATTTACGACCCTAACTACCACTTCCGCTATTCGGCAGACCATCAAGATACTTCACATTGGGCAGCAACTGTAAAATGTAATCTCGAGCAGCTGTAGTAGCTGGGCCGTGGCTACTGAATACCGTGCGTATGCCAGGATTACCCATGCAGGATAATTGCTCTAGAGCCGGACAATATCGACCTATGCGATGTATCCAGTCGGTGATTTTGGAAAAGCGGCAATGTGTTCAGGTCCAGATTGACGTTGCGATACAGAATGAGCGTGTGCAGGTTCTCGAAAAAGGACAGAAATTGCAAAAATTTCTAAAATCATTGTTACTCAGATCCAGGTGGGGCAACTTGGTGGCCAGACGGGGCAAATTTGGCCTTGTCGACCATTGCCCTTTAGTATGCTCTCCGCATAGAAGGCATCCTCACTGGCGCAGCTGCTGGTCGATATGTTGCCACCGAACAAGTATGAATTGGGTGTGATCATCTCGTAGTTATAGTCAAGGTGTGAGCCACAAATGATATCTACATAATTATGCCATAGTCCAATATTGAATTCGGTTCAATTTGTTTATTGGGAGTCGGAAAGTCTTCGCTAGTTGCGTCTCATTTGACTTATTTTGGTCGATTGACTGAACAGAAAGAAGTTGGACAATTCACACTCAGTGGTCACCTAGACAATCCCTTTGATAGAGCTATCTATAAGATAAGAAATCGGCCCATAGTTTGTTATCTTCATTGAATTAAAATTAAGCTAAGAACAGAGCTCACCAAAAAGTGCTTTACAGGCTTGAGAAAAAAAACAGCCCCCCTCGTACACGATAAAAAGGGAAACAAAATGATATTTTAGGTCTGCGCTTTCATAACGTTTTCTATGCTTGATCAATTAGAGTTTTTCGATCTCTCTGAACGTACATGCATGAGACACTTTACGGTAAGACAGCTTCGTGTGTTTCTCTTATCGAGAACAAAATCAAGTGTTCTGTAGTGAGAGTAATAACATTTCTTACCTTAACACAATGCCAATCTTTGAGGCTTTTGTGGCTATATTGCATGGCCAGTCGTTGATCGCCCAGTTGAAGGCAACCCTAAAGCAGAAATGAACGAAAAGAGAAATGAAGCAAAATTAGTTATCATTTTTCGGATAAAGCATAATTTGCACAGACTACACAGTCACCAGATTGCTTCTGTGTAAAGTAGTTGTTGTTGTCGTTTGTAGACGATGATGTTGGCGATGCAGTTGTAGTAGGCTATCTCCTTATAAAGTGAAATGTGTTTACTTTAAATTCGGTTCCCAAAAATTTTGATAATTATAGTTTAAATTGCTTTAGGGAACTGAACCTAAGGCACACACATTTCATGCAGTTATTGAGGTCGAGTTTTGTTTTTCAACATTTTCTTGGAGTTTTCTGGTTTTTATTTAGTTTGTTGTGATACCTGAGATAATTCCATCCAATGTCTCGCTTCCTCAACGGTATTAAACTCGACAAATGCGAAACCGCGTGATGCACCTAAATTTTAGATAGAAGCAAATACAAAATGTTTTTGTCAAAATATATTGTTTGGTTGTTGCAATAGTTTGGATTTGTAACATGTTTGGGATTTGGTTTTTGTTTTTTTTTTTTATGCAGAGTCGTAAAGCCAAGTAAATTTGAATATGGTTCCTGTTTTTTTATTTTGCTGGATTCACAATACTTACGTTCGTTTTATGTAACTTAAGAGTAGAATTTATGATGTTGACATATTTATGCATAACCCACCTGTATCCGATTTCCTGACTACCCGTATATAATGCGGCTCCATTTTAAATTTGATAAGGACTCCCTTGATCTTTGGTTAAAAGAAAATTGATTTTGAAATACAAATATACTAATTATATTTCACTTTTAGCTTACATCTGCTTCGGTCACATGCTTCTTCAGGCCAAAGATAATGATGATATTTGAAGCTTTATTGCTGCATCTAGTGTTTTGACGATCATATTGACTGTCATCACTTCCATAACTGTCCTCATCTGAGGTGTAGCGTCTATTCCGAACGCGTTCATTTTCTCTTGAGCTGCTCGAAGGATTGTTGTTTTTGCCATTTCCATGGTTTTGATTGTTAAAATTATTATTATGCTGACGATAGTCGACAATCGCACCGCGTCTTAAAAAAAAGAAAAAAAAAATGGAGTTTACGTAATGATTTTGAATACAACTTTTAATTTTAAAATTAAAAAAACTTTTTCAGAAGTCGAACTGAGAGCAGGGCTGCCACATTTGGAAATGGAGCTCTTTAGAATTTGTTCCAGTTTTCTTAGGTTTGCAGACTGCTCCACAAATAGGACTGGTGGACCTTATACATAGTTTTAGGTTCGATTCGCAAAACAGTTCTTGTACTTATTGAGCCTAAAGTTTTGGATCGAGTCTGGGTTCACAGATTTTTAAAAGGTAACCAATTTCAGCCTCTACATTCGGTCAAAATTCCGTAATTTTTTGGTCAGAAGTCAAATGGTCTACATTTCCTATTATTATAATTCAAAGTCCCACTAAAAAGATTTCAAAAGAGCCAGGTCATGATACAACTATATAAGGTAAGGTCCTCTCAAAAAGAGAGCTCTCTTTTAGAGGCTCCAAATTTTCATTGTGTTGATGTCATTTGATTGAAAAGGTTGTGTGCGCACGAATTTTTTGTCATGCCGACTGGATTTATTTATAATTTGTGAAAATGTCGAGCCAATACTTTTGCGTATGTCGATGTAAAGCAGTGCCGGCCCATAGCTAGCAGGAATTGATGTCAGTCCTGGATTTATGCAAACGCGAGAAGAACTCTTGATTGTGTGAATCGGTGAACACTGAATTGCAAGTAAGACGCCTGTGGTCTGGAGTAGAGGCGGCCAAATGAAGAGGACAAAAAAGTGCGCTGGTTTTGGTGAACAAGAGAACTCCTTCCAGCCTACAGTAGTATGTTTTGACTAAAGGAAGGAAAGACGGACGAACAACAGCCCCAATCTACACCACAAATAAACAACAAAAACGGACACTACTAACATCGGCTCGTGTGAGCTGTGGATCGCCGCCTCTGGTCTGAAGAGAGCTCTCATGGCCGGCAATGAAGTAAAACAGGGTTCCCTATGAAAAGTGCGCGAATTTGTGGCTGTGTCTTTCTCTAGCCATGTTGTTACGGCACTGCATTTTGGGCTGACACCGGCTAGCAAGTCATTTCAGGGCGGGTCCTTAACCCCAGACCGCATCGCGAACAATCACTACAAATTCAAAAACGCAAACAGTTATTGGCCAAACAATCAAAATTCGGAACAAATCTCTAACGAAGAAGCAGTGCCATTAGCAGGCTAGAGTGTTCCAACCGGCAACGCTCCCAAGCAGCGATTTGGCTTTATCTCTCTCGATATTAGCAAAAGCTGTCAGTCCTCGATAAACTCTGAATGCCATGCCTTATATAATTGTACCATGAGCCAGTTATTAAAATTTTAAAAGTAGCCTCAGTTTCTACATACACAAAGGAAAAAATTCAGGAACACTTGGATTTTGTTTAATTTCCACTTCGAAAACGCAATTTGGATTGAATTTCTAACAATCATCTGTAATTAGAATTGCAACCGATTCTCCATTTTGTTTTCCGCTCATAGTATAAGGAAAATTATTAAATTTCTTAAGAAATTGACACAAGGCTATTTTGTATACATTGGGTCTGGTTTGGGTTTAGGTTCGGGAGGTATTATATAATATTTGAAAGATTCGGTTTCAGAGAACCAAACAACCCGAACCGAACTGGTAATTTGGGGTTCAGGTCAGGACCGGTTTGCAGCATTGATAAACTGTGTATAACACAGTGCAAAACATAAATTGGTTACGCCTTCGGACCCCGATATTTTTTAAGATCATACCGAAACTAAAAAAAATCTCCAAAGGACCTTATCACATCGTAAAGGTACTCTTTTGATACCCAACATATTTTCACCCCAAACTGTCCATATACGGGGGTGCCACAGAAATCTCTAGAGATTTTGCCGACGGTTGGTTTGTAAATCTCTCGAAAAAACCGTCGGTGCCACAGAACTTCGAGAGATTTCATTTTCATATTAGAAAATGTAGTTAGAGCACCAGCTGTTCCAATTGAAGTTCCATCTCTAAAAACAGGGCTGAATTTCTGGCCAAAAAATTTTTCTTCTTGTAATTAAGGGTTAAACTGATGTTTAAATGAAATTTTTGATTGTGTTATATGTTTTATGATGCATTTTTAAATTATAATTTAAATTAAAGTCAAATTCTCCATAAATAAAATGCAAAGTTTAAAAATTTGTTGGCGCAAAACATGAAGAATATCTTGCCAGCCCTTAATCCGCTGCCTGCCAACCAGATGGCGACACAAACTCGCGACAAACGATAGGAGGAGCCACAGTAGTGGTTGGTTTTGATTAACATGAAAGACTTTGGTTGTTTTTCCCAATAATTGTTGGAACGTTAATTTCAATGTTTAAACTAATTAAATAATTTAATCGTTTGATGCAATCTATCCTAGAAAATAATGTTGTTTACATTCCCAAAATTTATTTTGCTTGTTAAAATTGTTTGGGTGGTGAATTTTGCTAAATCTCCTTACAAAACATGGGAGGTTTGAAACCAACCAAACGGAATTGCTGTGGCACCTAAGAATTGGAATTGGGTTGGAATTTGGTTGGAAGAGGTTTCTGTGGCACCCCCGATATAAACCGTTTGGAATTTTGTTTTTATATCCTTGGCAAAGTTAAAGATATAAACTAGAGGAAAAAAAGTCCTGAACAGACTGACTCAAAAAATTGGCATCTAGTGCTTCAAAAGTGCAAAAACTTCGAAAAAAGTGCAACTTTTTCATGTGTTCTGCCTGAAACAACTAAACTACTGGGAATTTGAAAAAACTTTCTACTGCGAAATTATTCCAAACAACAATATAAACAAATCTCTAGTACACGCCATCTTTATACAAACACCCCTTCATACCGTTTTGATACTATAAATTCATTATAATGATTTTGTATTCATTATAATGAATACAAAGTGTTATCTAGATAAGATAACTTTTATAGTATCAAAACGGTATGAAGGGGTGTCGGTATGAAGATGGCGAGTACTAGAGATTTGTTTATATTGTTGTTTGGGTGTTCATATCTTCTGTGTTTAAAAGAGTCCTGTTCGTCAGCGACACACACACGCAAAGACCAAATAAGCATGTGTGTTTTGCCAACCCCTGATCTAAACCTTCTTTTTACCACCGCCAGCGAATTTCGCGGTTTTATGGGACATTTAGTTGACAACTTCCATTCCGAATAAATTTAGCTATTTCTGCGAGATACCCTTTACCGAGATAAGAATTTACGACGGGCAAAATAGCGAAGTTCAAATCGTGAAGCTTTGCCCTACAAAACCTGAGAGTAATTCGCATTGCTGCATCCGAACCAAGAATTACCTGCCACGCTCATTGCCTCTATCATAATCCATATTTCGTTCCCTTGGCTCTCGATCATAGTTCTTCCAGCGTTGATCGCGTTCATTTTCATAATTATCCTCGCTTCGATCATAATTGTTCTCACGTCGTTGCTGGCGTTGTTCAAAATTATTTCGAGCATTGTTATATTTCTGTTCCTCCTGGTGGTAGTCATCATTAATGAGATCTCGATACAAATCGTTGTCAACATCTCCGCCCGGCCTATAGTACGAGGTACATTCACGACTGCGGGAACGGGATTGGCGACGTTGATAAGCAGCATGCTCCCGACTGCGTTCGCTAAGGGTTGAGGTAAAATTTAAGCATAAAACATATGTAACAATAGTAGCTGGCTGAGGTTGTTCATACCGGGAACGTGAGCGGGAGCGACTAAAGCGTCTATATTGACTATTGTTGTGGTTGCCACCCGAGAAACTACGTCCATAGCGGGAGTGTATGTCCATAATTGCAATTGTTTTGTTTCTTTTGTTTTTCTTGTAATTGACTTCTTGACGGATATTGCAATCTGTTTGCGATGCGCCAGCACTTTATCCACTTTACTCAGTCATTTAGCTTACTAGGATTTGATTTGTGTTACGTTTAAGGCAATTTAAGCGCTGGAAACTGGTTAAAATTAAATATTATTAAAGTTATAAGACTGGGGTTGGGGTCTGAATTCTGGGTGACCGTTCACGTCCGAATATTTTTGAGATTATTGCGACCGTTGAATGTAACATATCGATAATCGATTGGCCATTCAAGACAGTGCTGCACAATGCCATTAGATAACGGAGGAAATCCTCTAAATTTAGTTTCTCAATAATTTAGCCCACATAAGCAAAACAATCAGGGGTGTTCTAGAAATCTCTAGAGATTTGCGTATAAACGATATAGGACTACTTCACTTGCGAAGTGTCAAGAATCAGACCGCCTACTAGATTATGTGGAAGGAAAACCGTACGCTTCAAATCTACTTGGCTTTGAGCAGGCGGTTTCAAATCGCTCAAATTTTTGTCATCTAATCTAGTAGCCGGGCATATTTGAGCCCGTAACATATAAATTTAAGCACGGTACGGAGTACTCCAAACTGTTTGGGCGCACAAAAAAGTCATTTATTGTTGCGTGTGGAACCTAAAAACAAATTAGTTAGCCAAAAAATGCCAAAACCTCCAAAAAATGCCAATCCCGCACGGTTTTCACGGTTTTCAAATGCGATTTGCTTATGAAAATTGATGAGAGTTTAAAATTATCAATAACAAAATACAGATTATGAATTACGGATAGTTAAGAATGTAGGCAGGAGGCACCTCTCCCGCACAAATCGTATTGGAAGAGAGATGTGGATAAGGATGCCAGAAGCATCCCTCAAGTTTTCAGTTGCCTTATTTGAGGACAGGGAGAAATATGGGAAGATTTGCCTCCGCTATGAGTATTCTGATATTGCGAAGGCAGATTCTAAGATCTAATGTACTTCACACAGAATGGCATCAATAGACACGTTAAAATCACGGTACCCTGCACGCAATGAAAAGTGCATACGAATCAATGAGCCTGGCTGGTGGCTCCCGACTAGCGCCCCCAGCAGACCAGAGTCTCCCAGATAGCCATTTAAAAAGCAAACAGTTAGACATGACAATTCCGGTTGATATAGACCTCCACATCGAGACTCAATTTAAAACTCAGCAAGCCCCAGGCTTGGTTCAGAGGGTAAGGACTGGGGTCAGCACAGTTATCACGCCCGTTATGACGAGGGACGTCATCATGCCCCTTTCGGGACGTACCTTCCCACGACAGTTCGAGACAAATCTTCCATATGAGCGCCAACTGTTTTATTTGCCTCTTCGCATTGCTGGAACAGCACTTGGTGCCAAAATGAAACATCCTCTCCAGCCGCTATACGAAGCTGGTGTCGTGCAATAAAAAAACAATTAAAACATGGTTGTTGCAGATCTTTGTGGACTGCTGCTGGAGACTCTCAACTGCATCAAAATTATTTTAACACCCTTCATTTCGGACCTTTTTTTGCTTCTGAGCGTCAAAATAAATAAATTTAATTACTTTGGGCGCCCAAAAAAGGCTCGAACAGCTGCTAATACCATCCACAGATTCAGAGTTCGACGTTCGATGTTCGTGTGGATCGACTTTTCGTTTGTCTCCGTACACACCGTAAAACGTCTGCCGTCAAACGCTTTGCGTGTGGTTTTACAACGTTTTTTTTATATGGAGTTTTTCGTTTGCGAGCGCTTTTTTGAGTACTCCGTACTGTGCTTTAAACAGCTTTAATATGAAATGCTAACGTTTATACGAAAACCTCTAGAGATTTCGGGACACACCCGAATAGCAATATCCGAGAACTTAAAAATGTCCTTTTTAAAAGAATATAAAACTTAAAGGTATTTATTTCATTATTTCACAAAGATATTAATCTTTTAAGTTGCAGAATGTACTACAAATGCCATCTTAACCGACTTTTCAAAAGCTAAAAACTACTTGAAATAGCAGTTTTAAAAAAATTTAATAACGTTTTTGTACAAGTTTAGAAGGGAAAATGGTGGATATGGGTCATACATGGATCGGGGTTCAGTATTGTCATAAACAGGTCCGAACCTGAGCAAAAAAAAGTCGATAAGGGTTCATTTCAAAAATATGTTCCTGATCATAAAATAAATACAAACTTACATTTTTTTATGTTTAAATATTCGTAGGTATATATTTAAAATGTGCTTAGAAAAGCGTTCTCACATTTAAGCCATTAAAAAAAACTCGGAAACAATTTTCAGATGTTTTTTCGAAGCTAGCTGCAGCCCTTAACATTTAAATTTCATTAAGTTGAAGCCCTGAAATTCCGCCAACCAATCAAAAATTCACAAAATGTCGGCTCTATGTGCAAGATTTAAGAACTTTAGTCCTGCTAACTCGACTTTCAATATTTTAAATGCATACTAAAGCCAAATGAATATACTATTTCAATATAAATAGAATGTAGAGAATTTATGTAATGTAATTAAATTTTTTTTGAGTGTGAAAATATTAGCTTATTTTGATAAATGCCATAAATTAAAATTTGTCTCCCTGTTAAAATTCAACTCGAAAATTTTTTATTTGATCGATCCATCCCAATTCCAAAACCAATTGCTTTAACTGAATTTTGTGATCCAAGAAATCAATTATTTACTAACTTAGAACAATAATAGATTGCAAGTAAGCATATTGCTAAATGGTATAACCACCGAAAGGAACTGATGAATAAATCATCAAGCCTTCTGTACCATTTTCATCTATGGGTCAAGATGAAATGAAGGAAAGGAAATAATGAAATAGTGACAAATATTAAATCGTGGAACGACTTCATTGCTTATTTTGTTTGACGGAATTTAAAGATTGCATTAAAATTCACATGTTTTAAATCTTTGGGAAAACAGTCATTGTAAATATGAATTCTTGTATGAACTGTTCATGACACAAAAGTATCAGTAGCAGGCCTCTTAAATTTGTACTTACCTGCCAAAGAGTCAATATTGATGAAAGTTCAATGGAATATAAATATACTAATGATTAACTTAAACTAATCTCGATTATTTTATAGAAAATATGATGAGTCTAAACATCTATTAAAAAATGTAATGTTAAAGAACTTTCCATTTTTCATTAATGTGTTTTGAACAGGGATCGCAAATAAGAGTTATGGAAGAGAAAAAAATTAAAGCTAAAAAAGCGTCCAATTTCATACAGAAGTAAGCCACACTACTTATTTTTAAAAAAAGGAGTCCATAATCAGCAGAATTTTTTTTCGCAATTTTTATCAAAAAGTTAAATTTTAACCATTATTTTTTGATTTAAAAATAAAAATTGTAAAATAACGATTAATTTTTAATTTTTATTTTATAATAACTCTTCTTAAAATTGACACAGCTGGCGTCCACTTTGGTATATTTGAAATACTTTTGGTGCAAAATGCAGGTTCTTGGGAGTACTTTCAAACCTAATTTAAGATAATAGGTTATCTGTTTTTGAAAAAAAGTTATGCTTGTTTAAAGTTCCGTTGCGGACGTTACAAAAAATGGAAGTCGACTTTGAGGCTTATGTGCATTTCCACATTTTTTAGCGAATTTTGCATAATAAACAACAAAAAGTCTAATAACAAAAAATATAGTAGAATATATGACCAATTCAACCCAGCTTTCAAAAGAACGATAAGTGGTCCCGTTATTAAAATATCTTCATTTTTGTGCTGTTGCGGACGTTACGTTGCGGACGTTACACTTTTTCCATTGACCCAAATAGTATAAAAAAATTTTTTTTTTCATCCGATTGACTTCAAACTGGGTTTGTAAGCTTAGTACGCGAAATAGTTCGACACGTGTTTTCCAGATTTTGAAAAATCCGCCCACGAGGAAAATTTCCGTAAAATTCTGCTTGCAAAAAAATTATTTTTCATCCGATTGGCTTGAAATTCAGTTTGTAATGATAAAACTCGAATTCATTTGGGTTTTCATTTTCCGATGTTGGAAATACCGATTTTTATCGATATTTATCAATTATTAATATTAATATTATTTAATCACACTTTTTGTTACTTTGAGGTTATGTTTTTCGGATTCTCGACAACCTATAGCAATTTAGAGCCCAGATTCAGACTCAGCATGCAATAATCCATTATCAACACCTATTTCCACCTCATAGAAATAAAAAAAATTTTTGAGAATTTTCATGCCGTTGCGGACGTCACACATTTTGGCATTAACCTTTTTCAAAAATATGTGTAATAAAGGTATATTTTTTTTTCATCAGTTTAAAGGGCATAAAAACTCTGTTTATAAAGTAAGTTTGGATAACCGAATTATTAAAATTCATTCTGCTAAATTAAAAAAACCCAATTTTCCGTTGCGGACGTTACACACAGTAAACCGATTTTTAGTTTAAATTTTTAATATATATAATATAAGATATCCTACATATATAATGAGTACCTTAAATTAAAGAAAATGAAACAAACTTTATGTTTTGCTAAGCGGAAAATTCTATAACGACTGTTTTTACCATTTTTGTGACCAATAAAAAACCCCTTTTTTTTCAAGAATTAATAGAAGCAAGAGGAAGGTGTAGGTATGCCTCTGCCAAGAGCAGACAAACCACCGTAGAACAATATTGCTTACATATTTTGAAGCTTGAATGTGTACCCTATTATTCCATTAACAAACATTTGGGTTTTGGACAACTTTAAATTTCAACCCTTGGTTTAAAAATTTTCGGATTAGCCCATATATGATCTATGGCTCAATAACTTTCTTTTGGTACATCACATGTCCTTAAAGGATCTAAAAAGTCAACATTTTTCGTAACATTTTAGATTTGCTCTGCCTTGTTCAACGTCTCATAGAGAAACATATTTTTTCAAGTGGTACGCTTAAATATCGAGTTTGACAAGGTGCCCTATGGAGCAGAGGTGATAGAGTCAACGCTTGGTGAATAAGTACTAGGTTCGAGTCCCACTTCCTTTCTGCCAAGCCCTCTCCTCGTCCATCAGATGCCCCCACAGAATGGCAGTGTTGAATGCTCAATGATTGTAGAAAATTTTTGTAAGAAATTTGGTAGCAATTTGAATGTGAATGTCTTGGTCGCTCGTGGTGAGTGCTTTGGACTGTTGGGCGTGAATAGAGCCGACAAGACGAGTAACTTCCAAAAGATAGCCGCTAATTAAACAGAGGACGGAGGAAGCTTATCGTCATAGGTTTAACTACTGTCCGCAATATGATGCCCTGTATAAGTTTATGACTGGGGAACAATGTCTGTATAACAAGAGAATTGACAATCTGCAAAGGGGAAGCAGACAGTGTAGAGGAAATTGTGGACTATTGGCTGGATAAGATTGATTTGAACAAGTATTGCACTTTCGGAAGGGACAGAGCGAAAGCTGCTTGCCATGGCGATGATCGGGGCACCCTCATTAGTAAAGCTTGATGAGCCCACGAACTGGGTCGATCCCATGTCGAGAATCGCCTAGGTTTATAAATATAAAGCAAATTAAAAGTATCATTTCCTCATTTAACGCAATGGCTGAGAAATGCGGCTTACAGATCTAGAATTTTCTTTGTGAAATCGGCGTTAGAAACGATAGTTTTAATTTTAAGTCCTGCTCAATCTGCAATCATTGCTATTTAGCAAATTATCTATCTGTGGGTCCTTCGCCTTAGACTTACTGAATTTCTGAAGTTCCCAAAAATTTCTTCGCATTTAATTTCTTTTCTTTACGTGTTTCTGTTTTTTTTTTTACTAGCTTTTCGTACTGAGACACATGGAAAAGTAATTTTTGTTTCTTTTTTGTTTTTGGTTAGACTAAAACTTGAACTCCTTGTACTTCTTTGTGGTCTTGGCCGGATCCGTTTGCTGTCGTTTGCGTTTGGATTTTTGACGTGCCACATGCTCGGCCAACATATCGGACAGATCCTCCTTTTGTAAATGATTCTGTTGCTCGCGCATTTGTTGTTCATAACGTTGAGCCATGGCATCATTGTCCATATCCAATTCGCTGGGATCGAGGGCCAACTCAACAATACCCTCTCGGTCAGTGGTGGTAGAGCGGACTGGTGGCTGTTTATTTGCACCCGCGCCACCACCACTTATGTCATAGACATGCGTTGATCCCATCATGGAAGCGCCAATGCGATCTGTACGCTTCTCGGGCAGCACTTGATACAGCACAGGGGTTTCATTGCTGTGGGAGAGGGTAAAAGGTGTTTAGCTAAAAGTCATCATGGATATCAACCACACTTACTCCTCCATTTCCGCTTCGATTTTCTTCTTACGCAGCTCAATATTCTCGGGGGTTTCCATGCCGGCTGGCACACTGGTCAGTCCTGAGGGTGTTACCAGACCTTCCACCGGTGTAACCAGACCAGTTTCATCCTGTTGATCGCCCAGATCTTCACCATCTTCCTCCTCCTCTTCAGAGGATTCTTCTGATTCTGATTCCAGTTCACCCCATTGATTGCGTTCAATGTCAGCTTCATCGATGCCGTTCTGGAAAAGATTACACTTACAGCAGGAATAGGCAGAAAGGAAATTGAGGTGAATCTTACGTCCAGATCCAATGAGCTCGTTCCAAAGACATCACCATACAGAGGTTTGCCATTCTCATCCACGGGCGGCTTACCCCAGCCTCCGGCATGATAGCCAAAGGAAGTTCCCTCCGGTATGGGCGCATTAAGTCCCGGAATTTTCAGATTCGGATACGAAGGCGGTGGCCCATACCGCTGTTGGGCAATCAACCATGGTGGCGGTATTTTATGCGAATTTGGACCCACTGGCATGCCCAAGGCAATACGCAGCTCCTCGGACAGATCGCCTGGCTTTTTCTCCTTAAGACGCGTCTCAAACTCCTTGCCCTCGTAGTACAAGTCGCCGTGGATGGTCATGCGTGGCTTGGTCTGCCACTTGAAGAAGGCGTCGTGCAGTTTCTGGTAGTCAATATCGATTTTCCCCATCTTGGGACGCACTCGCTCGCGCATCTTGGCCTTCAGGGTCTTGGCATCTTCGCGTTCCTGCAGCGACTCCCGCATCTCCATGATACCCGTCTTCTTGATGAAGGCGGGCAAATCAAATGGCGGCTTCTCAATACCTCGCTTGCCCTGCAGATACTTACGCTTGAAGCACCAATGTCTCGGCACTTGGACCGTATTCCTGTAGGCCTTCAGCTGCACCAACAGCTTGGGATCTCGCGCGGACACATCGTACATTTCCACGACATCGGGGACGTGAGACCAATTGCTTTAACTCGGCCACACTCAGACGAGTCAATTTCTTCAGTTTCCTCTTGGACAGCTTTTCCTTATCCTGTTTGTGATCATCCTCATCGTCGCCATCATCTTCATCGTCATCGTGCAATTTATCGGCAGACTTTTTATCCTTGGCCAAGGCTTCGGCATCTTGTGAGGCCTTGTCCTTCTCCACAGGTTTTGGTTTATTCTCCAATTTGAAGATCTCAAAAACACGATAGAACTGACGATACATGGGAGCCAGATCTGCAATGGTTATCTTCTCGGGCACATATCTAGCGAAAGACATAAATGTATTAAATTAAAATGGAATTTATTTTAGCCCAAGAAAAACCTACTCAATGGTCACTTCCTCTTCTTTAGTGTCCGTCGGTTTCTTGTCCTTCGTTCGCTCAATGCTGCTAGTGTGTTCCTTCTTCTTTTTGCTGCTGCTGCGGGTCTCCCTGTGTTTGTCTTTTCTATTCTTATCCTTATCTGGCTGATCATCCTCCTGGCCACTGCCCGCTTTTTTGGCCTCCTGCTCCGCTGAGTCCAGCCCTTCGCCGCCAGCTGCCTCCTCTGTTTGAGCCAATTGCTGTTGTCTCTCATACTCCAATTGTTGGCGTATTTTTTTATTCTGCTTCTTGCGTCGCTTCTTCTTTTTGTTTCGCTCAGCTTTGCTTTGTTTGCCGGATTTGTTGCCGCCACTGCCATTCACTTGATTCTCGCCATCATCATCACTGTCGTCACCCACGTCCGCATAGTCGCCATCCTGAAGCGGTCCGCTGCCCCCTTGCGAGTCACCATCCACAGTGAACTCGGCCGCACGCTGATCTTTTAAGGCCAAAACATCCTCCAGGGCCTTGGGCAGCACCAAGTCAGCAGCAGCAGCCGCAGCAACCACAGCTTTGTCAGCTCCCTCATCAATATCGCCGGCTGCGCTGCTGCCATTACCATTTCCATTGGCCGGAGGAGCTGCCGCCGCATTTTCATCGAAACGTAGAGACATCAATGGTGTGGGCTGACCGATCTATGCGAGGGTTTAAATTAATAATCAAGGATTGCAGTTGCTAGCAAAATAACTCACATCGTTATTAAATTGGTCCGCCATTTAAATACAATTTGTTAATTTTTAGAGGAAAACACACAGTGTGCCCGTACCAAACACAGTGTGACCAAACAACAAAAAACAACATTCGATAACTAAATGGCAATCGCCCATCGCACGCGTGGTTTCTGACTGTGAATGTAAATAAAAACAAAAATAAATAAATTAAACAAGTAAGTGAAAGTTAAACTACAATTCAACTAAATTAATCAATTAATTTACTTAACTTTTGTCATATTCCCTATCAAAAATCTACTTAAAGTTCCCATCTCATCAGGCACAGCTAACAGGGTGACTCCTGCAGCAACAAATATGTTCAAATTTAATTTTGAAGTTGAAGCAGAAGCTGAATCAGGCTCTTTGGAAAGTCCTTTTAACGAATCAAAACCTATAGAGTCGGAAAGTAAAACACAAGGGCCTATAAAATGGTATGAAGCAGAACAAGTTGAACCTACCGAAGCTTTGTTGACTAACCTGGACTTGTATGAGCTGAATGCCAAAGATCTGAAGGTGGGAAATACGGAATTAAGACATTTGATAGCAGGTTTTCTTCTGGACGATATCAAAAACCAAAAAGATGTTACAAGTCGGGATATTAAAACATCAGAGGAAACGCATTCTGATTTAATAACGGGAGTTTATGAAGGTATGCTTAAATATAAAATATATGTCTTGGGAAAAAATCACATATTTGGCAAAAAAAGGGTTTTCTATAAATGGTAAAATTTTGTTCTTTTTTTATTCCTACCCTGTGTATATCTTTAACTCACCGCGTTTTTTTTTCATTAAAACACTTATTCTGGGTGTACACTGCGTCATATGATGTATAATGTGACACTTTCCCTCGCAGTGTACACCCAGAATAAGTGTTTTAATGCAAAAATAAGCAAATAATTAAGGCGTATTTCTTAACATATAAACGGGTTATCTGATTCTGAATCTTTCCATCACCATTTCATCAAGTTCAAACATTTTTAAAAGTATATATGTTTTGACAAATTTGAGAAATCTCACATCTTTTTAGTAATTTAGTTCAAATCGAAAATATATTAATAATTCCAGACAAGTTTTTTTAAATAATGTGATTTCAAACATTCAAATGTACCAAAAACGGATCAAATTAGCCATTTTTTTACATATTATTGTAAAAGTTACAGCTTATCCATTAGAGATATAAATCAGATTCGGGTTAAGTGTGACAAATTAATTAATTAATTAATTTAATTTAATCATTAATTTCTTTAACATTTGAGCGCCGTTATTGAGAACATTTTACTTTTGACATATTAATAAAACTCAAAAATAAATTTTTCATTTATAGAAACCACAATTTTTAGCTAAATAAGTGCAGAATGTTAATTTTTCCTGGGTCAAAATACATACTGCATTGTTTATTTAGGTGGTGCCAAAATTTGGGAGTGTACAGATGATTTACTGCTATATCTATCGGAAAATTTTGAGCAAAACTTCTGGTCCGATAAACAAGTTTTGGATTTGGGTTGTGGTTCTGGCCTATTGGGCATCTACACCTTGAATAATGGTGCCAAAGTAGATTTTCAGGATTATGTAAGTATTTTATTTCCCTTATAAAAAGTTATATTTAAAAACTTCTCTTGACAGAACAAGGATGTCTTGGAACAAATCACTCTACCAAATGTCTTATTAAATCGAAGGGATAGTCTTACCGAAGCGGAAAAATTGGAAGATTTAAAAACAAAAACAAATTTCTATGCTGGAGATTGGTCAAAGTTCGCCATACTCACTGAAAATATGGATAAATATGATTTAATACTTACCTCAGAGACCATATATAATATTGAAAACCAACAGAAGCTGTTGAAAACTGTTGCAAGTCGTCTAAAAAAAGAAGGCTTGGTTTTAGTGGCGGGTAAATCACATTATTTTGGTGTGGGTGGCGGACTCGAACAGTTTGTGGAGGTGATTAAAAATGATGGAGTTTTTCAAAGCAAAAATGTGTGGCATGCAGATGAAAATTTAAAAAGGGGAATTTTGGAATTGACATTTAAATAAAATTTCGCGATGAATTTTGAAACCGTGATGATTTTTGATTTTTATAAACGACTGCAAATGGTACTATGAGCTTGGAGATGTAGGTAAATGGTATCACTTTAATTGCTTGCATTTTTTTCTTAAGAAGCTTGGCTTTTGGCTTATGTTGACTCAAAACTCTCTGGAAGTGTGGTGGCTAGTGTTAGCAATTTGCAATAACTTTGTTTAGTGTGTACTAATCATTATAAATCTTAGAAACGAAACACCCTGTTAATATCAGAGCTGCCAACTACAGAAGCTTGAAAGTGGCTAAATTAACTTAAAAATGGCTAAAAAAAAAAGCCAAGATAAGCCTATTATAAAATATAAGATAGCTAAGCCAATGATTGCTCAAATAAATAATTTTTAGTACGAAAGTTATGGGTCAGCTAATCTACATGGCTAATTGGACAATATTGTGCTACAATCAGACATAAAGAGTATTTGCCCTATTTTTTACTGGTTCCCACATAATTAAGAAAGTTTCAACAATGTTTGATACAATTTAACATTGTACTAGCTGCAAACCTTCATTTTACATTTTCGAAAGAGAAAATTTTTATCAAGAAGTTCTGTGTTCCTCTTAAAAATGCGCCATTCTGTGCTGATGTCCGTTTCCAAAAACAAAATGTGGTATTATGCTTCCAACTTTAATTTTTCATGCATCATATTTCGTATATCAAGTTGGCGAAATGTTTAAACAAAATTTTGTAAGCGTTATTTTTTGGAGTTAGGTGCTTTTAACAATAGCGATCAGCAGAATATTACCGAAAGTGATGATATATCAAGCAATATTAAAAGATATATTGTTTTAATGTTATTTTGTTCTGTTAAATAGCTTAAAAAAAAATCCGGGTTTATAATAAAAAGCAAAGGATACTTTCAAACAGAACTGGAAACTGAATAGTTTCTGGCTTTCGTCCTTACAAAATAGCTAGATCTTGCGGAGAAAATAGCTAGACAGGCAACACTGGTTCACATTACAGTTGCAGCATTGTTTTTGTTGTTTGTCGCCGCCGACAGTGTGTGTGTGAGTGTGGTCCCTAAAGTCGATTAAATTAATTAAAATTTGCTTCTGTGTGTGTGTGTTTTTATTTTATAACTCATATCTTAAGACCAAAAGTTGAACCTGAATTAATCATATATACCAATACCATTTATGTGCGCACGCTGCTTGGAATTTGCTGTTCTGCCGATTGGCTAATCGATGGATTTTTTTCAAGCAGCCACCGAAGCGGCCGGCAGAGAAGTGGAACACCAAGGAAACCTCTGCTGTTGTGAATATATTGGAGAGGAGGATAAGAAGCCCAATCATATACTGGCATGTTGTTGCAACTGCGTAGACTTTGATTTGGTATGCACACGGTAGGGCATAATGAATACCTCAAAGTTCCTTATAATCGCCAAATTTGATACTTGCAGACTGGTTACCTGCCGGCGCGCTGATCAAAAGAATCTTAGAGGCATGTGGATTGCTTTTCAAGATCGCCTGCGCCTGCCCTGGCGGGGTGGAGCCAAAAGAATTTCTCCAGCGGCACTGGCGCCAGCTTTCATTATTCCTTTGATGTTGGGCTTGGCCGCTCTGAATGCCCCAACTGCTGTGGTTATAATGCTCACTCTAGTGGGTTTTACCATTTGGGGCTTGCAATTGGCGGAGAGGAGTTCGACGCGTACCAATTTCTTTCTCAGTTGGCTGGTCTTCTCGGTGATCTACATGATAGTCATCTTTGAGTGTGAGGTACCACTCTTGGAACTGCTGCCCGAGGAGAATTGCATCTTGATGATTTTATCTTGTGCAAGTATTTATTGTTTATACCATACCAAAAAGCTGTCTGCTCTTAATCTGGTGACGGCACAGTACGGAACCACGCCCAAAGATGAGTTGCCTGGCATAGCAGAAGCCTCCAGTGGTGAAGAGCAGGCCGAGGCTCAGGTTACACTACAAATGGAGAATGTCTTGGACGTGGACGAAGTGGAGGATCTAGACAGCTCGGCTGAGCGTACAGGTCTGATGCATGGTCAACCAAATATTTGTGAAATATGTCGCAAGGTGACACCCAGACGGGCCTATCATTGTCCTGTCTGTGGATCGTGCGTAAAAAGGCGTTCACATCATAGTTATTGGCTCAACTGCTGCATTGGTGAGCGAAATTATCGCTGGTATATGGTGGGATTGGCGCTGTCCGAGTGTGCATTGCTGCTGGGATCAAATCTAACGCTGACGGCCATATGTCATCCGTTTTTGGTAGTACGCCTGATGGGTGTACCAGTACTGCTGCCAGATGATTGTAGCGAAGTGTATCAGGATTTTCAGTGAGTAAACAAGTGAATCTGGCATTTCCGAAAAATAGTTTATGTAAAGTTTTCCGAACGCTATCGATAAAATATGGAACACCTTCATGTTCATGAAGGTTTCTCGAGGCACTACAGTACTACCTAAAGGTGTACAAGGGTTCCTCCATTTTATGCTTGCTCATCTTAGCTACAAGTACGAGCAACTGCCTTCCCTCATGGATTAATTGTCGAAGGGAAAGGGTTTGTTAATTTTAGCATTTACCATAACCTTTATAGTGATGGAAAAACGTTCATGTTATGTAATCAAACATTATATCTTTGCCAGAGCAAACTGAGCAAAATGATTTTCCTTGACTTGAAAGTACTCTACCTCTACCACTATGTTTATTTGAAGGTTTTATCGCTTTTACGTACGTAACTCAGGAAATGGCTTGTATACCAAGCTTTTGATTGTCTGTCCTTTGGGACATTCGAAGTTGCTTTGCCTTATCGTTTTCGATTTTAGCGTTTCAAAATTCATAATAAAAAAATAGAGGCAAGCTAACTTCGGCTCGACCGAAGTTTATATACCCTTGGAGCTTGATATATGCCTGACAGTTTGTATGGCAGTTATTCTATATAGTGGTCCGATTTCTACAAATCTTGTTGAAATTATTTAAAATCATTGAAAACTTATAAATACGAGCGTTGGGAGCGATAACATTGAAAACAAACAAGTTTTTCTCACTAAGACTTTTTCAAACCTATCTTTTGTATGGCAGCTATACATATAGTTGTCCGATTTGAACAAATCTTGGTGAAATTATGTGAAATCATAGAAAACTTATTAATACGAAGATAAGGAGCGATGGCATTGAAAATAAAAAGGTTTTTCTCACTAAAACTAGTTTTTCAACCGATCGTTCCTATGGCAGCTATATGCTATAGTCATACGATCTAGCCGGTTCCGACAAATGTGCAGCGTATTTGTACCAAAAGACTTCGTGCAAAGTTTGGTTAAGATAGCTTTAAAACAGACGGAGGAGAAAAACAGACGGACAGACGGACAGACGGACATGGCTATATCAACTCAGCTCGTCATGCTGATCATTCAAAAATATATATATATATTCAATGAATATGATTCATTCATTTCCGACCCTATAATGTATATATATTCTTGATCAGCATTTTTTTAATTTTTGCCTTCTCCCGGAATTTGGAAAAAACGTTGTATCTTTTTTGTTTTGTAGATAGATAATTCGTAAATTCTAGAGATAGTGAGTCATTAGCAATATTATCGATATGCCGAAGAAATAATAAATATCGGTTGAGCGGTTCTCAAGTTATGAGCAAAAAAGAATAAAAAACTCCTTACCCCCTCCCGCGCACACGCAACCAACACCAACACTTAACGAAGAGAGAGAGAGAGAAACTTAGAGATGAGCACAGCGGCAGCTGTACAGAGTATGTTATATTCGGGCTTGACCAACTTTCTCACATGTTTTTTGTATATTTTTGTTGGGGGTAGAATAGGACTTCAACTATATTTCGTAATGCTTGGTGATTTGGGTGTCCCTCTGCAGAACATTCTTTTGAATTGACGCTGTGTCACTCTCTGTGTTTTATTATTGTGAAAATTTTACTAACGACTAAAATATGAAATATCGTTTATTATCAATCGTTTCAATTTGGCCTATCTGTGTGTGTGTGTTACAGTAAACAATGCCAGCATCACGTACGGGTGTCTATTTGGGCAGCAAGAACAGATCAACAATTAATTTACGCGTGTCAGAATTTCGCAACTCAATTTTTCTAAGTCACAGGAGGAAGTCAATAACAACAATTGGATTCAAAAATAGGTCCGCTTCGATGTGTTGCTTAAGCTCTATTTACACGAAAAAGGCGTCTGAGTAGACAAGAAGATACTCAGATGAGCGATCAGACGAAATAGAACCGGTTCTATTTGGCATTTATCGAAATACAGTGTGACCTAATTTCAGTGCGCTGGCGTTGCCATTTTTAGCAGACGATTTGCACTTGTTATCGAATTTTAAATTAAAAATTCGCTTTCATATTTTTTCCTCTTAGACTTCAGTTAATTGGACGGCAATATAATTTTTAATGCTTCTTTATTCATTTCGTTTTTTATTTTGCTTGTCTGTCTTTTTGTAAACAAATTGTAACATTCCGTTTCATTTCCGATGAACCAATGGTTCTGCAACTGGCTCATCTGAGCTTCTCAGGCATGTGTAAAAGAAAAACTGAGTTGATCAGATGAGTTTTCATCTGACGAACTCATCTGGGCGATCAGGCCGTATAAATGAAGCTTTATCAGGAAAAGTGCAACTACCGGAAATTGAAACGCCACTAGAACCATTGAACGGCTTGCTCAACGGCACGGATCTAGATTGAAACGTCTTTCTGAAGTCTGTTCGAAGATTTAATTCATGCATTTAAGTGACTTCGTTAGTAGCAACTGCCTCGATCGATTTGTATTATACCAGTCTTGCCACCACACCTTCTACAATTGAAATTTGGATCCTTAGTTATTTTACTTTGGAAGTTAAGCCCATCACGGAGAGGTATATTAAGGTTGGGTAATTGCTAGAGACATACGGGATCACATGTTATAAAACGATTGACAAGACTTCCTTGTAAAGAGTTTATCACCGAAACTTAAATTATCCGAAATTCGGAAAAAAACTAACTTAAGGAATCGATTAAAGTTTCCAAAAGATTAAGAAAGCATGGAAAAAACGGTTCGGTTACGGTTTGGTTCAGAACTGAAAATTATAAAAATATTTTATTATTAGCAAGTAATTTGTGAACTCAAAAGAAAGTTGAATCGAAAATAAAAGTTTTCCACTTTTCAGAATAGTTTCAATTTTATTTTTCCACTCAGAAATAAAAACAATTTATTTTATTCGTTCTCCGCAAATTACTGATCAGACAATCCTTAAAATATTTAGTTTAGTTTAGAACAAAAAATCGAAATTAAGTGTCAACCATTTGAAATCACAACTTATCTCAATTTCATCCACAGATTGGGCATATCGTTTGTTGTAGCCGTCTATGCAATGCTTATATCCGGTTATATAGCATTTCTACTAGCCCGCCATGCCTATGTGAACTGGCTTGGTTCCACTTTACATGAATATAAACGTTCCGCTCCTGCGGCTAGTCGGAATCGTATTTGGAACAACTGGAGGGCCATTCTAAAGTGATGCGAGTTCGACAAAACGCAAGCACAAAGCTAATCGCCCAAATTAATTAATTGAACTAGCAAAAAAAACACATAAGCTTAAAGTTTGTAGTGCGATAAATGATGATGTATGTATTATTATGTATTGTATTATTATTATTGTAGTTGTAGTGCTTTTTCTAGTTTCGAAATGCAATTTCCAAAACAAAATTTATTCACAATAAATATATATTAAAATTAGGTAATGCCAACTCAAAAAGAAACACAAGAAAAATGATTAAAAGCCAATTGAATTTAACACTACCAAAGACTATCTTCTCGGGGCTTGTAATCGGGCAACAGTTCCCAGATTTTCATGCGCCAACGTTGACGACGTTCTTCGGTTTCCTTTTCGATTTTAAGAATTTGCGGCAAACGACGCCAACAGTCCAAAACTTTCCATTTCAGATGCCTGAAAGTGTGAGGAAATTAAATAATTATTTGATGATTATAAAAAATATAAACAAATCATTGTAACCATTTAATTTTAATAGTTTGTACTAAGTTAAATTAGTTAACAAATTTGGCCGAGTTTGATGGTTGGTGTAAGACTTAAAACTAAAACTTTACTACCATACGCAAATAATTTCCCCAAATAACGTCCAATGGATCCCTTTTAATACCTATATAAATATAATATAATATATATATAATAATATAAATATAAATTTTCATTCAAATTGGACAAATATAAATACATTGGACAAATATAAATAATTTGCCCAATTTTTAATAAAATTTTTGGATAAATAGCAATGATTAACGATTTGTCAGATCCTCAAAACTAAAAGTATGGTTCCATAAACAAAAATTTAATTAAATACGTCCGAAGAGTTGCCAAACTTGACCAATTAAGGGAAATTTTCATTAAAACTTGAGGCTAATAATTTGCCCAAATTGTTATGGAAATTTGGCTAAGAGCAAAGATATCTGTATTTACGAGATTTATGCGACAGCCTACATATTAATGCAGCCTAAAATCATGGGAGCAGAATCAGCAGCTTTTGAAAAGAGTATTTTCATTGAATTAAATTTGGTGGTTGGATTTTATTTACAATCACTTTAACATGTAGCTTAAAGGTTCTTCTAATTTCACAATTTTTGTTGCAATTAAATAACCTGAATGAACAAAGTTACTGCCGGCTAGTCCCGAAAAAAATGAATTAAAATTTATGGCAGGATAACAAGATTGATACACCATAAGAACAGCATAGTCTGTGTGATGGCCTACAAACTCAAGAAAGAAATCTAGATGTCAGGTTTGCTCAGTACCTCTTCGCTGCTAGCTTCGCTGCTATGGAGCTCAGGTTGGAACCTCGCCCTGTCTGACGGTCTGACGAAGACGGTTGCAGTCTTAAAAAAAGCTTTGTTCGACTGAGCAAGCCTGCAGTCTAGATATTCGATGGTCGTTGCTTGCTTCTTATGTAGTTTAGGGCCCTCTTCTGGTGAACTTTACTTTTTTTTTTAAACTTGTGGAAATAAATATGTCGTCGTCTAAAAAAGGTGTGTAGATTGATTGCAGCTTTCCGGGAGGCACCATTATCTCAAGGCAAAACAAAATACGAGAAATTGGTTAGTATCAGAGATTAAGACCGAATAAGGGTTACGTTTACTGTTTTGGCCTGCTTGCTTTTTTCCGGCTACCGTTATGTTACGGTTGTGGGATATGGGTTAATGATATTCTACTTCGGGATCCGGTTACGATAATTGGATTAAAAAAATAACTTTGACAGACAAAAGAGGTCCCATTTGAATTTAATTAATTCATTTAATGTATTAAAAATTCAAATTTCTTATACAGAATAACGCTGACGCATCCAGGCGTTTTCAAAACTGCTTCGACACCCTTAAAAACGCGCAAAATAATAAAATGATTCACTTTTTCCTTTCACTACTTTAACAATAACACCGAATTGATCAAATTCTCGCATCACATGCATTTGATAAGATTGAAAATAATTGATAAGATTTAAGATTTTCCGAAAGCCCACGTCATTTAAAACTGAAAATAGTATTTCATCCAGTTAGCACACTCAAAACGCAGACATCTTTAATTTCTGCTTAACATAAAGGTATAAGAAACAAGTATTTCCGAAAAATGCTAGTGTAACAAGCAAACTTATAAAAGAGTCAAACTGCGAATAAAAAAATTGTTTTCTTAATTCCATCCTCTGTCAACATCACAGCGCAAGTTGTAAAGTTACCGGCGCCAAGCTGTCAAGATAACGGAGTGCCAGAAACATTTTTTCACACTTTTATATATATTGCTCACTTACTTCAATACTGGCATAACTCAAAATAATCCATGTTGAGAAAAACACGTTTAAAGTTCTCAATGGATTTAACCTAGAAAAAATGATTAGTTTTCAGTTAATCAAGAAAAAAATTATAAACCATGCCAAACATGAGGTATAAGTTTCCATCCCTCACTCCGCTAGCTGTCATGTAGAGGGCAAAACACCGTCAGAGGGAGCTAGTGAGAAGAGAGCTTTTCAAAATCTCCTTACAAATCATGAGAGTTTTGAAACCAACCAAAAGAAATTTCTGCGGCAACTAAGAATTGGAATTCGGTTGGAATTTGGTTGGGAGAGGTTTCTGTGGCTGGAATTTGGTTGGGAGAGGTTTCTGTGGCAGCCCCGAATATGATGTTTTAACTGAAAGCCGAAGTATGTTTATTCAATATCAACTGCATTCTAGCATTAACATGAAAATGAATCTGGAATAAATTGATTGTGTATTAACAAATATAAGGAATGATGAGAACGGTACAGATTTTAGTTAGCTGCGCTGCTCTCCTTCGCTCTCTTTCTTTTGTGCCCATTAGCAAACAGTGTGGAGCACAATAAATAAGATTATTGTACATTAATTAAAGTAAGGTTTTTGAAACTTTTCCCAGTAGAGGAAACCCGAAATTAAAGCGGATGTATGTTGCTGCTTCGGTACTGATAACCGATTATGTTAATAAAGGTTGTAAGTTTACGGTTATAAGAAAAAAAATCGTTTGTAGGAAAGATGTGTAGAGGGGTAAGCTTCACCACTACCTCTTTTCTACAAGCCAGAGCTTTTTTGAAAACTTCATATAGTTAGCTCCAACGTACAAATCCCGTCTAACTAGAATAAATAACATTATACGTTTCAAGTTTTGTTTGGTGAGTAAAAAACAATAAAATCCACATTTTTCACTTTCTAAAAGTTTTTTTAACAATCAAAGACTAAAAAAAAACTATCAGCTAACTTAAACCGAATTGTCTAATCACGTGAATTGCCAAGATTTTTTTAAAAAAAAAATTTGGTCACATAACAAAACTTTGTGCCTAATATCGTTGCTTCTATAAATATATTAAAGCTAAGGTCCCACCGGCAAACAGTTTGGCGAAAGTACCTTACTTTTTACCAAATTTTAGTAAAACAAAAAGTTTTGCAAGAAATTTCAAGTTAATTTGTAAGCAAATAATTTGTTAGATAATGTAAGGCAAACTTTTAAAGTTTGTACCACACTTTCTGCCCAAACTATTTAAGTTTTACAAATTTTTTGAACAATCATAAAAAGGTTTGTACAGGGTTCTGTATCTTTGTTGCTTACCACTCATGATGGGAGATGGCCTGTCTCATTTTGGTATCCTCAAGCATCTGACAGTGAGTTGTATAGCGTAGCCAGCGTCCAAACCAACGTTCCACTGCATGCAAAGCATACCAATCGATGGCCACCAGCATTTTACTACGCTCATCCTTAGTGTAGACTATCCAGGCCATTAGAGCGCGTCTTTTCAGTGCCCTTGATGGCATTGCTCGGCACGGACCAGTTTCTCACGTTGCCTATAAGCCGCATAACCGCGCCAGGCCACAAATGCTTTCTTTTTGTACAAACGTCGTCGGAACTCCTCGCTTTTCACCAGATTCTCCCGTTTAAGCTGCAACAAACGCTTGAATCCCTCCATGCCGATTCTGCGCAACAAGAGACGACGACTGAACTCCAGAGCCTTCTTCTGATTCTCTATAAAACGCTGACGCTCGCGTTCTTTAAGTACTTTGGCCATTTTCTCCTGACGTCGTTTTTCCTTCAGCACCTCCATGCGCAGGAGTTTGGCCTCCTCGTCTTCCAGCCGCTTGGCCTCCTCGATGGCCAGTTTGGCTGCTTCTCGTTCGGCCTCGGCCTGTGCACGTCGTTGACGTGCCTGTTCATGCCGTACACTCCGTTCCAGAGCTCGCTCCTGCATGTGCTGCAGGAAACGTGGTTGGAGCAGAGCCTTACCCTGTAGCCTGGCCATTTCCTCATCCTCGGCATCACGCAGATTGCCTATCAGTTGTAGACACTTGGCCTTGGCCTTTGCCTTGGGATCGCCGCAGCGGATGACGGTCTTTAGCTCCTGTTTGAGATCCTCGCGAGCCTCTTTGGCCTCGTCGCTTAGTTTGCTCAGTTTAAGCTGCATTATGAGACGCTCCTGACGCTCCAGTTTGATGCGCTGCAGGTCTATGATATCCTGCTGGACTTTGAGTCTAAGGGATAGATAGAATAGCTTTTGGTGAACTAAACGAAAAATGGAATTACTGATCTTACTTGTTCTTAAACTGCTTGGCCATCTTGACAGCCTCCTCCCTTTGCTCCAGAGATTGCTGCGTAACTTTTTCCATTTCACTTGAACTGGGCACTTGCCTGGAGGTCTTTTGACGTCGTTTCTCTTGCCGCACCTTGTCCAGAAACGCATTAATCTTCTGCACCCGATTACCCTGTGAAATGTGGGTTTGTCCCTGCTCACGCTCTATCCTCTCCAGGGTGGTGTAGTGTATCCACTTGAGAAAATATTTACGCATTAAATCCAATTGAGCATCGGACTTGGCCCTAAAGAGTTGGTCAATAATCCGTTGCTTCTCCTGGTCTACGGACTGCAGTGGCTCGATGTCATCTTTCTGAGGCTCCGGTTCTTTGGGTTTCAGTATTACTTTAGGCAGCTCCAGGCGACGTATGAGCAAAGGTAGGGGCTCTGGCTCGGACTCCTCTACCTCAGGCTGGGGTGTGACTGGCTTCTTAGGTGGCAACTGGAACTGCACCTGCTTGATGTTCGCTTGCTCTTTTTGCTCCTCTGCTGCCTCCATTTGCAGTTCATACAAGGCCTCTTCGGCCAGATCGGAAATCACAGAGTCTATGCCATCGCTAGTGTTGGAACAAGTTGAGGATTCCCTTTGCAACTGGGCTGGCTGATTTAGCTGCTGTTCCTGCAGCTCCTCCTCGTGGCGTATGGTGCGCATGTGCAACATTTGACGCTCGGCGGCTCATGGGTTTGAAGAACTCCTCGGTGGTTGTTAAAGGACTGGGTGTGCGACAACGCTCCAACATGGCCTTACTCTCATCCACCTGCAGTTGCTTACTAAACTTTCGATATTCCAGTGAGTCTAAGGGTAGCTCCTCCTTCAATCCTGTTAAGTCCTTCACTGGATTCAAGTTTTTTACCCATATATGCTCCATATCCGCCTCCTGTTCTGCTTCCAAGTGATGAAGTAGACTAGCAGTGGCCTCCATTTTAGAGCTGGAGCATAACTGGACCACCTGACTCATAGCCTGGACAGGAGTATTGTAGAAATTATCCATATGCTGAGATGCCTGGGCCAGACTCTGCATTAGAGGTCCATGGTTGAGCTTGAAATCTGGTTTGGTGGGTCGCACCCTTATCTCTTTTCTAGCCTTGCTGGGATTTTGTCTGGTCAATTGCTGTCGAAATTTCTCCAACTGATTGTGTATAAAACGCTGCTCCACTGCCAAATTGTGAGCCTTGGTCGACTCCAGCGAGTTGCCATTGCCGTGGGCCAAAGTGCCCCAGGGTAGCTTATGTGGAATTTGCTGAAACTATACAAATCGGTATCATTTCCAGAGCCGGATCTAATGTTAGATCAACTCACCATTTGATGGCGCATGTCCATTATAACACTGGGATTCAACTGCTTGGGCTGATCACCCTCAATTAGCAGACGCTCCTGCCGCTTACCTATGTAGTCCACTTCTATAAATCGGCGCACTGCATCCGTTTTCAAAGCCAACGGATTGGCATTCTGATGACGCTTGCGTATGCGATCCCAACGTGTGTCCTTATGGGACTTTTCGCGACGTTTCTGATGCAGATGTGACATGTTGAAAGCATACAAAATTTATTCTAAGTTTTATTATTATTTATTGCTTCGGAAAGAAAATGTTAACTGAATGTGAAAATGGAGTCGAGAAGTAAACAAGCTCGGCTACGTTGTCCGGGCAACCAAACTGAATGAACAGAATACAGATGGTAAGTGCCAAAGACTATTGACAGAGGGATGGTTATTGGTGGGCTATGGGAAAATTCAAAACAGCAAAGTTAATTGTCGGATTGTTTACCCAAATTTGATAATATTTCGAGATAATAATTTGGAAAAATTTATTTTATTTTGCAATATTTTTTCACAAAATCTTAAATCGAGCAGCATTGGGATATGTTTGGCTTTTTTTTAGTTTGTTAATAAAAATGAAGACCTAAGTAAGGTAAGAGATACTCAATTTTTAAAAAACCGAGGTTGGATGGAAATGATAAATTCGAGTCAGTTTCCTTGGAAGGTACGACCATGATGAAATAAACATGTGGTGGTTTCGTCAGCAAAAGCAGTCCCTTAGCTCTGCATAACCAAGAGACCACCTTATTATTGTTACATCAAGGTTCGCCCATTGCACATCGGTCGAATGAGAAATGGAGCAACAAGTATTGGAGAGAAAAATTTAAACGTTAGTGCCCAAAACGATACTTATTACTTACTAGCACATCAGCCTCGCTTCGCTGCGCCTTTAACAGTATAAAACAATACCACCCAAATCCACACCCTTACCGCCCTCACCTTAAAAAAATCCCTCACGCTTCCCCCACACATCCCACCCACTCCCCTTACACCCCTCCCCATTCCCCCCCCCCCCCAAAAAAATGTACCCCCCCCCCCCCCCCAACCCCACCCGCAAAAAAAAAGATCCCCCTAGACAGGATTTTCAAATATCCCTAATATCAGTTATTTTTCAGCTCCTTTGGATGAAGAATAAAGATCAATAAACTATCCTTTTTTTGACATATCCTTTTTAAGCTAAAACGATCCAAGGGAGCTTAGAATAAGAGTGAGCAGGATCTCTTATTGGTTGAAGTATCGAATTTTGTTATCGACAGGCGATAGCCCGATAGCAAGCAAGTCGAGTATGCACGTTGGTGCAAAAAGAGAAAGACATATTGCTTTCGATGTCGTATGCGCTGCGTCATTCGAACTGAACAAATCGCAGAGAGCACACGCGCTAATCGACAGACTGCAGCATAGCCGGCATTTTATTTAAAGCCGTGATGAGTGATATTAAAGTGAATGTAAAGTGAAATAATAATCGTCAGGTAAGTGACATGTGCTTATTTAAAGATATGTTAATAGTTTATTTCACTGTGTTTTCGCATTCGCAGTCAAAATGTGTATGTGTGTGTTTGTGCGCGTACGTCTAAACAAAACTTACATACATATACATGAATGCATTAAAATATGTATAAGTTTTGTTTTGCAAGTCTCACGCGCATCACATATATGTATATATGTGTAGAAATGTGTATTTACTTGATACTAATTTAATTTTATATTTTTCTTGTGCTCTATTACAGATTCAAAAGGATTTTTGGGAATGTTTCCAGAAAAGCAACAGTTTTTGGAACTGAAGTGGTACCCTTCGCTGGATAAGCTAACTTCATATTTTCAAGAATATTAAGAACCCATTTTACCGGAACCTCTTTATAAAAGTCAAGGACAATGTGGATGGCCTTAATAGTAAGTTTTAATATTTTTCCTAAATTCTATTCAAAATCGGTTTTAATAATTTAATTAACTCATCACTTGTATATTTTATCTTTCATTATTTTTCAGGTGAGAAGGACTTGAACTATTTTATACTGCTTCACACAGTATTGAAAACCAACGTCCGCAAGGTGGCAAGCTCAAAAAATCGGGCATGTGTGTCGGGAGCCAATACGCAGGATTCTGTGAACAGCTGCATTTGCTGACTGTACACGATTAACGATTTGACACATTTCCATATTAAATTAGGCAGCAAAAATGTCTTATCTACAAAATACCCATGCAGCCTTTTGTAGTAACTATAGGTGAAAATGAAATTACCACTGAGGAGTTTTATGTATGCTCCAATTTAATTCATTTATCAGCGCATTAGACTGCTGGCTTATGTTGTTTTATGTTTTGACCTTAAATATCAAGAGGAATCCCTTCTGGTGTGGATATTCATCCAAAAATATTTTAATGAAATTTCGCTTCAACATGATTATACAAGTTTCTATATAACAACTCTCATAGATCAACTCACCACAATTAAGACTATGCTACTCACTAATTGTAAGGACAAAGCATACTACTTCTAAATGAATAATATACTATTGTTATTTAAGTGAAAGAATTGAACTGCATAAAATTGTGCACAGCTTACGAGATTAGATCTACGACTGAAACAAAATGATAAGATGAAGTAGTTAAGTTTGAGGTCCTCCCATACATTTATACTTAACATGTAACGGTAAACATATGAAAAGGAGGAAAAAGTTTTAGCAACCGATATTTTTGTGTATATATGTATATGTATATTATAAATAAGTGATACAAATTGTTGAGCTGTCTTTTATTTGGAAGTGATCTTTTTAACAGATCCATGGGATATGTCTTTAAGATTCAATGGATACTAAAAAGGATATTAATAATTGATCCATAGGATATGTCATTAGATCCAATGGATATTAAAAGGATATTTAAAAAAAGATCAAAGGATATTTAAAAAAAAAGATCAAAAGGATATTTCAAAAAGATCCAATGGATATAGAAAAGGGGATATTTTTCAACAGTTCAAATGGATGGTTCGTTAGATCTCCTATGGATCTTTTAATATCCTTTTTTCGAAAATAAATCGACTTCGAAAAAGATCCAATGGATCTTAAAAGAAGTTAATATATAATGGTTTAAAATTAATTAATTCTTTTTTTTATGAGGGCACTTAAAATGACTTAACTATCCCGCCCACATCCCAAATGGATCCAGTTAAACCTCATCTAAGGGATCATATTTTATTATATTTTAATTTTAATATATTATATTTTTTTATTTTATTTTAGTATTTTTTCAATTTTTTTACCTATCCCTCTTTTTTTTTTTTATTGGAAAGTCGCATTTCAAATTAATTCGTATTATATCTTTACAAACCGAGTTTTCAGCCAAGGTAATATAGATCATTTTCATGCAGAATTTTCCGGCCTTTTTACTCCTGGGGGCTTTTTTTCGCCCATTGAAAAATCCCATTTAAAATTATTTCGTATTCTGTCTTTACAAACCGAGTTTCAAGACAATCGGATGAAAAATAGTTTTTTATGCAGAATTTTCCGACCTTTGGGTAAAATTTTCCAACATCAGAAAATTACATTTCGAACTATTTCGTATTCCAATCGGTTTACCAATATTTTTGAGTGCGGAATTTTCCGTACACATTTTCCCCGTGGGCTCCGTCTTAGTACGCACCTTCCCCACTAACAGAACTTCTCTCCAAATTACAGCCCTCTATCTCTTACCGTTAAAGCTGTGCGATGATTGCCAATGAGTCAGTGAATCCGTAGGCCAAAAGTGACATCTGTTGGGAGCCAAAAGTGAGAGAGTATTCGAACTCTTGCGAGCGAATATCGGATTTCTGCTCTTTTCGTCTCAGCTTCGGCAAGCGAACGGGTCGTTTACGTGTGAACAACGAAATGTTTTCGCCCCCCTGGGAGGAACCAAGGACTAAGTATCGCTAGTATAGGGATATTAAAACTCCATTCAAACAATTCAGGATTTATTTGAGCATCTTTATCTTTGTAATAGATGACGCCTTATTAAAAAAACCAAAGGAAATATGCCTTGTGGACTGAGCGCTTAATAATTACAAGTGGTCTACCACCGGATCCAAAAAAGGCCGGGAAAGTCGGTGCGGGGGGGAGTAAGCCCTTGTGTCGGTAGGGTCAAATCATGGCATGACTCGAGCGAAGATTTTTTTCTTTTTTTCCAAATTGTATTTTTAAACAAATATAATTTTTTGTTATTTTTCGATATCAAGAAAACACACTTCTAGTAAATATTTTCAGCAGTTAAACGATTTTTTCGTTTTGGAGAGCAATGGGAGCTGCGTTGAGGAAATACTTTCTTAGTACAATGTCCGATCACAATCGGAAGTTATTTGTGAAATTTTGAAATTTCTAACTACTACGGTCTGGCTTCTAGGCTGATGATCTTCGACAATGTCTTATCACTATGTATATAGATGGTAAAACCTGTAAATAGTCAAATTAAAATCAATTACTGTGGTTAAGCGCGACGAATATTGAAGAGTTCCAGAGAAGTGACAGTTCTGAACTGGTTCCTTCCGAAGTTTCCCTCAGGATAGCTGGTGCATTGAAATATGATATAAAATAATCTTATCTGGTAAAGCGAATGATTAGAGGCCTTAGGGTCGAAACGATCTTAACCTATTCTCAAACTTTAAATGGGTAAGAACCTTAACTTTCTTGATATGAAGTTTAAGGTTATGATATAATGTGCCCAGTGGGCCACTTTTGGTAAGCAGAACTGGCGCTGTGGGATGAACCAAACGTAATGTTACGGTGCCCAAATTAACAACTCATACAGAAACCATGAAAGGCGTTGGTTGCTTAAAACAGCAGGACGGTGATCATGGAAGTCGAAATCCGCTAAGGAGTGTGTAACAACTCACCTGCCGAAGCAACTAGCCCTTAAAATGGATGGCGCTTAAGTTGTATACCTATACATTACTGCTAAAGTAGATGATTTATATTACTTGTAATATAAATTTTGAAACTTTAGTGAGTAGGAAGGTACAATGGTGTGCATAGAAGTGTTTGGCGTAAGCCTGCATGGAGCCGCTATTGGTACAGATCTTGGTGGTAGTAGCAAATAATCGAATGAGACCTTGGAGGACTGAAGTGGAGAAGGGTTTCGTGTGAACAGTGGTTGATCACGAGTTAGTCGGTCCTAAGTTCAAGGCGAAAGCCGAAAATTTTCAAGTGAATTTGTCACAAAACTTATATATGAAACATAATTAAAACACTTGATAATTTTGAACGAAAGGGAATACGGTTCCAATTCCGTAACCTGTTGAGTATCCGTTTGTTATTAAATATGGGCCTCGTGCTCATCCTGGCAACAGGAACGACCATAAAGAAGCCGTCGAGAGATATCGGAAGAGTTTTCTTTTCTGTTTTATAGCCGTACTACCATGGAAGTCTTTCGCAGAGAGATATGGTAGATGGGCTAGAAGAGCATGACATATACTGTTGTGTCGATATTTTCTCCTCGGACCTTGAAAATTTATGGTGGGGATACGCAAACTTCTCAACAGGCCGTACCAATATCCGCAGCTGGTCTCCAAGGTGAAGAGTCTCTAGTCGATAGAATAATGTAGGTAAGGGAAGTCGGCAAATTAGATCCGTAACTTCGGGATAAGGATTGGCTCTGAAGATTGAGATAGTCGGGCTTGATTGGGAAACAATAACATGGTTTATGTGCTCGTTCTGGGTAAATAGAATTTCTATCATTTATGGTAGTGATTTGTTCCTCGGATAGTTTAGTTACGTAGCCAATTGTGGAACTTTCTTGCTAAAATTTTTAAGAATACTAGTTGGGTCAAACCAATTAGTTCTTTTAAATTATAACGATTATCAATTAACAATCAATTCAGAACTGGCACGGACTTGGGGAATCCGACTGTCTAATTAAAACAAAGCATTGTGATGGCCCTAGCGGGTGTTGACACAATGTGATTTCTGCCCAGTGCTCTGAATGTCAAAGTGAAGAAATTCAAGTAAGCGCGGGTCAACGGCGGGAGTAACTATGACTCTCTTAAGGTAGCCAAATGCCTCGTCATCTAATTAGTGACGCGCATGAATGGATTAACGAGATTCCTACTGTCCCTATCTACTCAGTCGGTTTCAGATCGTTGAGGTGAACGGACGTGTTTTTGTGCGCGCTCTAAAAATTTTGACGATTTTTTGTTTTGACTGCTCAGCGGAGCCCCTTGTTTTTGCGATAAGACTTTGCTGCCCACAGAAGTCTCTGTTTACCGCAAGCAGAGCAGTGAAACTTTTTCAACACGAGATAGCGGTAAAACGCTTATCTCAGTTGTAATCGCACATTCTCTTTTGTGCTACGTTCGTAGGAGTGTGGTTTAGGCAGCTTTAGGCAAGCAAGCCCGTGTGCGTGTGAATTCGTAGCGGTTTCTCTTAAACGTGTGTGTGTGCAGTGCCGTTGCTTGTTTTAAAAACACAACAGCTTTGTGCCGGTTGGTGATGTCACCACCGAAGAAGAAGCCTGCGGATGACAAGGTGGCAAAGGCGGCGTCGACGTCGCAGTTGACGTCACCGATGCCATCGGAGAGAGAGAGAGCGGGTGCGTCGTCGGAAGATGACGTCCCGTTGAGTGAAAGGAAGAGGAAGGGGCGCCTGTCGAGGAGGGCAGCCTCTGAGACGGTGCTTGGCCACTCAAGTATGGACGAGGATGAATCGGTGAGTGAGGGGGGTATGAGTGAGGGGGATTCGAGTGATGAGTTGAGTGAAGGGGAGGTTAAACTGGGCGCCCATGGGAAACTTGGTTCGTCCAGTAGTCTCATGGGGCTTGTGGGGGACCTTGTCGGTAGGGCGGCAACTGGAGCTGGCGGCTCAGCTGAGGCGCAGTGTGCACCACGTGTTGTGGAGCGCTCAGTGCCGATGAAGCTGAGTGGGCGGGCTCCAATTGCCCAGATGAAGGCCATCAGCCAAGGCGTGCTGAAATTGGCTTTAGGGAGTGGACTGGAGCAGACGCTGGTTTGTAGTCTTTCTGACTTTACAAGCCAGTATGAGGAGTTGATTTTTTCGCTAATAGCGGAAAATGAGCGCCTGAAAGGGCGTTTGGAGGCCGGCCCTTGTGTGGCTAATGGCCATGCGGTGCATGGCCAGGGCCGCCAAGCGCAGCTTCCGCCGGTGGGCTTGCCCATTGTTGGTTCGGTAGTGGCACCGCCATCACCTCTGGAAATGCCTCGGCCAGTTGAGACCTGGGCCTGTGTTGTCCAAAGCAGCAATGCGGCGGATAACGGAAAGGCCGTGGTTGAAAAGGTGGTGAAGGAGGTGGGACCAACTTTGGGGGTTCGCGTCCATGAGGTGAAGCCTCTGCGGGACGGTGGGGCCATCATTAGGACTCGGTCAGCAGCGGAGCGGAAGCGGATAGTGGACAACGCGAAGTTCAGAGAGGTAGGATTAGAGGTTAGGGCGAACGAGCAGCTAGGGCCAAAGGTGGTGGTCATGGGTGTTCACTCGCAGATTACTCCTGACGAGTTCATGAATAATCTGTTCGAGATGAACTTGAAGGACAAGATGTCCTACGAGGCCTTTAGTAAAGGCGTTAGACTGGTCACCAAGCCCTGGGCTGGAGCCGTTGACACGACGACAAACGTCGTTCTGGAGGGTGCTGGCTCTGCCATGCAGACTCTGTTGGACGCCGGGCGTTGTTACGTCAAGTGGTTCTCGTTCAGAGTTAGGAGCTTCGATCCGGTTGTGGGCTGCTATCGCTGCCTGAGTTTTGACCACAAGGTCGCTCAGTGCAAGGCTACGCAGGACGCTTGTCGTCGTTGTTGTCAGCCGGGCCACCGTGCAGCACGTTGCAGCAATGCAATGTTCTGTCGGATGTGCGATTTTCGTGGCAAGCCGTCTGGGCATCTTATGATGTCTGATGCTTGTCCGGGGTACAAAGCGATAGTTGCCCGAGCGAATGCTCGCCATTAAAATGGCTTGCATTCTTCTTCAGTTGAATTGTCAGAGGTCGTATGCAGCAATGTGTGAATTAGGTGAAATGTTGTGTGAGCGAGGCAGTTCAGTGGCTCTGCTTCAGGAACCCTACGCAACCAATGGTTGTGTGCGTGGATTGCCCGCACGTATGCGGGTATTCTCTGATAGCAGGGCCTACTCTTCTGTAGTGGTGAATGACGTCAGCATTGAGTGCACTTTAGTGAGCTCGTCTGATTGGGGTGTATGTGTAAGCCTTAATGGCAGTTTTGGTAGGATTTTTGTAGCTAGCGTGTATTGCAAGTTCGGGGAACCCCTCGAACCGTATATCGCGTACATGGATGAGGTGCTACTACTGGATAGTAGCGTACCAGTCATCCTTGGTATTGACGCGAACGCGTCATCTCCTTTGTGGTTCAGCAAAATATCCAGACAAGCGTCTGGGTATTCGAGCTACATAAGGGGTGAGACGCTGGCCGAATGGGCTGTGTCCCAGGATGTTCGGGTACTAAACGAACCCAGTGAGTGGTACACGTTTGATAGTCAGGTGGGAAAAAGTGACATAGATGTCACTTTTGTGAATGAGGCAGCAATGAGAGTGTTTGAGTTTTCATGGAATGTTTTGGGTGGGTTTGGTGTGAGTGATCATAGTCCAATTGAGATTATAGTCACTCATACTCCCATTTTGCGTGAAAGTGTTGTGGTTAATGGGTGGCGCACTTGTGGTGTGAATTGGGCCCCTTACAGGGTTCTTGTGAGAGAGGCGGCAACGCAAGTTCCGCTTAGCACCTTCTGTGCTATGAGTGTGGATGAGCAGGTCGAGTGTGTAAATGGGTGGGTGACTGGTGTGAATGACCACTTGTTTGAGAGGAACCGCAAGGCAAATCTCAAACGTGTTAAGTGGTGGACGAGAGAGTTGAGTGTAAAGCGGCGGTTGGTTCGGTCTCAGCGGAAGCGATTCCAAAGGGCCAGATCTTCCAATGCTGAGAATGTGGCCCAGCTCAGGGGGGAATATAGTCGTAGTATGAACGAGTACAAGCAAATGCTTGTAAGTGTGAAAGAGGCTGAGTGGCGTTCATTTTTAGAACGCAATAAGGACGACCCCTGGGGTCGTGCTTATAAAATAATGAGAGGTAGAGGTAGGGAAACGAGTGTGTGTGGCCTCCAGGTCAATGGCACACAGCTAACGGCCTGGAAGGATTGTATGAGTGCGTTGCTAAATGAGTTTTTCCCAAGGGCGGAGCAGCAGAATTCGCCACCTAGTGTGGTGGATCCTGTTGATCCACTTTTGACGAGTGAATTGGAGTGGGCTTTTTCGAGGTTAAAGTCGAGAAAGTCCCCTGGTATGGATGGATTTACCGGAGAAATGTGTAAATGTATATGGAAGTCTATTCCAGAATACATGGACGCACTATTTGGTAAATGTGTGGACGAGGGATACTTCCCATGGAAGTGGAAATGTGCAAAGGTGATTGTGCTCCTGAAGTCTCCCGATAGGGTGAGGAGTAATCCTCGATCCTTTCGCGGAATTAGTCTAATTCCAGTTCTTGGAAAAGTTCTGGAAAGAGTACTAGTGGAGAGGCTCCAGGAGAGAGTGAACGACCAAATGTCTGATAGGCAATTTGGTTTTAGGCAGGGTAGATGTGTGGAGGATGCCTGGAGGTATGTTAGTGACTCGGTGGAGGCTAGCACTTCAAGGTATGTTTTAGGAGTTTTTGTCGATTTTAAGGGTGCGTTCGACTATCTGAGCTGGGATAGTGTGCTTAGGAGGTTGGCTGAATGTGGCTGCCGAGAACTGGCTCTTTGGAAGAGTTATTTCTCTGGTAGACGTGCGTGTTCTGTTGGTTTGAACGATTTTGTGAGTGTGGATGTGGTTCGTGGTTGTCCGCAAGGCTCCATTTGTGGTCCATTTATATGGAACCTAATGATGGACACCTTGCTATTTCAACTCGAACAAGTATACAAGTGTTGTGCGTATGCTGACGACCTGCTCATCTTAATTGAGGGGCAGTCGCGGGCTGAGATAGAGGCAAGTGCAGGGGCGTGCTTGCGCACTGTTTGCGATTGGGGCAACAGTGTCGGCGTCAGCCTAGCATTGGATAAGACGGTGTCAATGTTGCTGAAAGGCAAGTTGTCACCAAGTCGGCCTCCAACGATAAGACTAGATGGCGTTAGCTTGAGGTATGCATTGGAGGTTAAATACCTCGGCATTACTGTCGGCGAAAGGATGAGTTTTACTCCTCATTTCGCCTATCTCAGAGATAGGCTGATTGGTGTGGTTGGACAAGTGCGTCGAATTTTGCGGAATGAGTGGGGCCTCAGCAGGCGTTCTGTTCGAACCATTTACAGTGGTCTGTTTGTTGCTTGCGCAGCATATGGGTCATCTGTTTGGTATAGAGCAGTGTCGACTGCTGTTGGCAGAAAGAAAGTGCTGGCTTGCCAGAGAGTGATTATGTTAGGTTGTTTGCCTGTGTGCCGCACTGTCTCTACTGAGGCAATGCAGGTACTGTTAGGAGTAGCCCCTCTTGACCTGGAGGTACGGCGTAGGGCCATACTCTTCAAAATCAGGAGGCGGCTGCCATTGTTGCAGAATGAATGGTTAGCTGATAGGGACGTAGAGAGCTTAGGGCTTAGTGAATGCAAGAGTGTGTTAATGGAGTATGTTTTGTCTGACTGGCAAGTCAGATGGGACAATAGTGTGAATGGTAGGGCAACTTACGAATTCATTCGTGATGTCACGTTTGTCAGCAGTCGGCCAGACTTTGGTTTCAACCTTAGCTCTGGGTTCCTTTTGACTGGTCACGGCTCCCTCAATGCATTCTTGCATAGGAGGTGCCTAAGTGAGAGTCCGGAATGCCCTTGTGGCTCGCGCGAGGAGACATGGAAACATGTTCTCTGTGAGTGCCCGATGTATGAAGGTCTCAGAGATCTTAGTGCGTTAGGTGTGGTTAGGATTAGTGGTGGGTTTGACGTAAGTCAAGTGCTCTCTACTAGAGATAGGGTCGATAGGTTGAATGAGTTTGGGAGGGCTGCGTTTAATGTACGTCGTCTGGCAGTTCAGATCGAGGACTCAGTATGATTGTGCGTGTGTGAGTGAGGGTTAGGTGTTTTGAATGATGATGGATGATTCTTTAGATAGGTTAGATAGTTTAGTTCCGTGTTGTCCATAGGTAGGGTTAAATGGGGCCACCAGTCCCCAAGCTGCATGGAGCTAATACTGGAAGTGTGCTTTGGGTACACGAACTTGACCAGAGGTTTTTCTGGTACCACAGCCGCTTGGGATCACAGGGACGGTTTCAACTCCCTGCCCTTGCGGAAGCCCTTAGGGGTGTTGGGGACATAAGCTGGCTGCAGTTTACTGCAGTTTGATCACTGATCAATGATTATAAGCCGCTTCTGCGGAAGAGGAAGGAATAGTCCTCGCTCCTAACAGTGAGAAAGCCATGACCATGATAGTGGTGTATACTGTTCCATCTGTGAGTTGGCATCTGCTAGCTTACGATCTATTCCTAACAGCTTTGTCTTATCTTTTCCTTGGGCCACCAACCCGTAACTGCTTTGGAGTTTAAATTGGTAGTGTCCTTGCAGACACGAAGCTTGACCGGAAGCTTAATTCTGGTACCACGGGAGCCAGAGCCCGCGGAACTTGTTCCGTCTGGCTGTGGTGCGGCCCCTCGGGGAGTATCGTGGTGGTTGTGGTTTAACACCCAAATGCGGGTAGAGTTTCTTCGGGGCTCGACGTGGAGTTGCGTTTCAACCGGGTGCCGTGACCCACAGATCGGAAGAGGTTTTAGGTAGGCCTCGCTCCTCACCAAGGAGGGAGTCACGACCATGCAGTAGTGGCTCTAATTGGTACCTTTGGGCTTCTCGAAGTCCATTGGGGCGTTGGTTGACGTTATCAACCCTGTGCTCGGCACCGTGGGATGAAGCCATTGCGGCAGGTGCTCACGTTAAACCCACTTTGACTTTACTGTCCCTATCTACTATCTAGCGAAACCACAGCCAAGGGAACGGGCTTGGAATAATTAGCGGGGAAAGAAGACCCTTTTGAGCTTGACTCTAATCTGGCAGTGTAAGGAGACATAAGAGGTGTAGAATAAGTGGGAGATATCAGGCTTCGGCTTGGTATCGACAATGAAATACCACTACTCTTATTGTTTCCTTACTTACTTGATTAAATGGAACGTGTATCATTTCCTAGCCATTATACGGATATATTTACTATATCTTATGGTATTGGGTTTTGATGCAAGCTTCTTGATCAAAGTATCACGAGTTTGTTATATAATCGCAAACAAATTCTTTAATAAGAGAATGCATTTATGTATTTTCAAATTGAAAATTTGGTATAACTCCAATTACTCAGGTATGATCCAATTCAAGGACATTGCCAGGTAGGGAGTTTGACTGGGGCGGTACATCTCTCAAATAATAACGGAGGTGTCCCAAGGCCAGCTCAGTGCGGACAGAAACCACACATAGAGCAAAAGGGCAAATGCTGACTTGATCTCGGTGTTCAGTACACACAGGGACAGCAAAAGCTCGGCCTATCGATCCTTTTGGTTTAAAGAGTTTTTAACAAGAGGTGTCAGAAAAGTTACCATAGGGATAACTGGCTTGTGGCGGCCAAGCGTTCATAGCGACGTCGCTTTTTGATCCTTCGATGTCGGCTCTTCCTATCATTGTGAAGCAAAATTCACCAAGCGTTGGATTGTTCACCCATGCAAGGGAACGTGAGCTGGGTTTAGACCGTCGTGAGACAGGTTAGTTTTACCCTACTAATGACAAAAACGTTGTTGCGACAGCATTCCTGCGTAGTACGAGAGGAACCGCAGGTACGGACCAATGGCACAATACTTGTTCGAGCGAACAGTGGTATGACGCTACGTCCGTTGGATTATGCCTGAACGCCTCTAAGGTCGTATCCGTGCTGGACTGCAATGATAAATAAGGGGCAATTTGCATTGTATGGCTTCTAAACCATTAAAAGTTTTTAATTTATTTTATAAACGACAATGGATGTGATGCCAATGTTTACTTATAACATAGTCAATTGGGAGGATCGTCGATCACCTGATGCCGTGCTAGTTATAACAGTTAAAACATTATTTAATACAATGACAAAGCCTAGAATCAATCGTAAACGACTTTTGTAACAGGCAAGGTGTTGTAAGTGGTTGAGCAGCTGCCATACTGCGATCCACTGAAGCTTATCCTTTGCTTGATGATTCGATAAAACAAACAAATATTGGATGTGTAAGAACACATCATTTGTATATGACGATATACATTTGATGCTATTATTACACATACAAGTTTAAAAATTACTTTGCAATAGCAGGTAATCAATATAAATGAGTGTTTGACGACTTAACATATATATATACTTCGGTATACATATATGTTTCTGTTATCATTCACACATGTTCATATAGTCTCTATATGGGACTTTATGATAATGAAACAAGAAGACATATATGATGGTGATGTGTCGATAAAACAAAGAATATGGATGTGTAAGAATACATCATATGTATATTTCGATATACATTTGATGCTATTATTACACATACCAATTGAATTACTTGGTTGTAGCAAATAAATATAAATGTGTGTATGATGGACTTAACATATATATATACTTCGGTATACATATTGTTCTGTTATCATACACACATGTTCATATAGTCTCTTTATGGGACTTTATGAAACTGAAGGTAGCAAAATAGCTCGTCATCTTAGTGACGCTGGCAATATATAGTCTCCTATGGGATACTATGAAACAAGAAGCCATGTGGATGGTGGTGATGCAAAAAAACAAAAAATATTTCAAACACTCAGAGTCTCTCTTCTGGGACTTTGTGAAACTGAAGGTAGCAAAATAGCTCGTCATCTTAGTGACGCTGGCAATATATAGTCTCCTATGGGATACTATGAAACAAGAAGACATGTGGATGGATGGTGGTGATGCAAAAAAACAAAAAAATATTTCAAACACTCAGAGTCTCTCTTCTGGGACTTTGTGAAACTGAAGGTGGCCAAATGGCTGGTCATGGTGGTGATGCAAAAAAACAAAAAAATATTTCAAACACTCAGAGTCTCTCTTCTGGGACTTTGTGAAACTGAAGGTGGCCAAATGGCTGGTCATGGTGGTGATGCAAAAAAACAAAAAAATATTTCAAACACTCAGAGTCTCTCTTCTGGGACTTTGTGAAACTGAAGGTGGCCAAATGGCTGGTCATATATAGTCTCCTATGGGATTCTATGAAACAAGAAGACATGTGGATGGATGGTGGTGATGCAAAAAACCCCAAGCCTTTGAAATGAACCACGCGCCAAACAGGATGGATGGTGGTGATGCAAAAAAACAAAAAAATATTTCAAACACTCAGAGTCTCTCTTCTGGGACTTTGTGAAACTGAAGGTGGCCAAATGGCTGGTCATATATAGTCTCCTATGGGATTCTATGAAACAAGAAGACATGTGGATGGATGGTGGTGATGCAAATAAACAAAAAAATATTTCAAACACTCAGAGTCTCTCTTCTGGGACTTTGTGAAACTGAAGGATGAAACAAGAAGACATGTGGATGGATGGTGGTGATGCAAAAAAACAAAAAAATATTTCAAACACTCAGAGTCTCTCTTCTGGGACTTTGTGAAACTGAAGGTGGCCAAATGGCTGGTCAGTCAGGTTTATGAAACAAGAAGACATGTGGATGGATGGTGGTGATGCAAATAAACAAAAAAAATATTTCAAACACTCAGAGTCTCTCTTCTGGGACTTTGTGAAACTGAAGGATGAAACAAGAAGACATGTGGATGGATGGTGGTGATGCAAAAAAACAAAAAAATATTTCAAACACTCAGAGTCTCTCTTCTGGGACTTTGTGAAACTGAAGGTGGCCAAATGGCTGGCAATATATAGTCTCCTATGGGATACTATGAAACAAGAAGACAAGTGGATGGATGGTGGTGATGCAAAAAAACAAAAAAATATTTCAAACACTCAGAGTCTCTTTTCTGGGACTTTGTGAAACTGAAGGTGGCCAAATGGCTGGTCATATTAGTGACGCTGGCAATATATAGTCTCCTATGGGATACTATGAAACAAGAAGACATGTGGATGGATGGTGGTGATGCAAAAAAACAAAAAAATATTTCAAACACTCAGAGTCTCTTTTCTGGGACTTTGTGAAACTGAAGGTGGCCAAATGGCTGGTCATGGTGGTGATGCAAAAAAACAAAAAAATATTTCAAACACTCAGAGTCTCTTTTCTGGGACTTTGTGAAACTGAGGGTAGCCAAATGGCTGGTCATATTAGTGACGCAGGCAATATATTTACATATTACATATACTTTTATATATGAGATACAAAATTTTAACTTAAACAAACTTTAATATGGGATACAAAATTTTTTCTTAAACGAACTTTCATATGGGATATAGAATTTTTTCTTAAATAGACTTTAATATGAAATTTTTTTTTTTAAACTGACTTTCATATGAAAATTTTTTCATAAACTCACTTTCATATTGGATAACAATTTTTTTTTAATCGGGCTTTCATATGAAATTTTTTTCTTAATTTGACTTTCATATGAAAATTTTTTCATAAACTGAATTTCATATGGGATATAAAATTTTTTCTTAATCGGGCTTTCATATGAAATTTTTTCTTAATTTGACTTTCATATGAAAATTTTTCAAAACAACAAGATATAAATTTTCTAACAAAGATTTTTCTTAAGACTTATATAATTTTTTTAAACTGACTTTCATATGAAAATTTTTTCATAAACTCACTTTCATATTGGATAACAATTTTTTTTTAATCGGGCTTTCATATGAAATTTTTTTCTTAATTTGACTTTCATATGAAAATTTTTTCATAAACTGAATTTCATATGGGATATAAAATTTTTTCTTAATCGGGCTTTCATATGAAAATTTTTTCTTAATTTGACTTTCATATGAAAATTTTTTCATAAACTCACTTTCATATGGGATATAGAATTTTTTCTTCAACGGTTTATCATATGAAAAATTTTTCTTAAACTGTAGCTCGGTTCATAAATGCCCGATTTTGAGAAAGCGTGTCACAAAACCTTACTATGGAGTGGGGTCTCTCGTGGCATGCCATATGAAATGCTTGACTTTATAACACAATTTCATATGATTTTAAGCATGCCATGGGGGATTTAGTATATTTATAAGCAATAAATCGAAAAAGTAAAGAATTTTCAAAATACAAAAAAATATACCTTACTTCAATGGTAGGCCGGGTCATAAATGCCCGATTTTGAGAAAGCGTGTCACAAAACCTTACTATGGAGTGTGGTCTCTCGTGGCATGCCATATGAAATGCTTGACTTTATAACACAGTTTCATATAATTTTAAGCATGCCATGGGGGATTTAGTATATTTATAAGCAATAAATCGAAAAAGTAAAGTATTTTGAAAATACAAAAAAATAGACCTTACTTCAATGGTAGGTCGGATCATAAATGCCCGATTTTGAGAAAGGGTGTCACAAAACCTTACTATGGAGTGTGGTCTCTCGTGGCATGCCATATGAAATGCTTGACTTTATAACACAGTTTCATATAATTTTAAGCATGCCATGGGGGATTTAGTATATTTATAAGCAATAAATCGAAAAAGTAAAGTATTTTGAAAATACAAAAAAATAGACCTTACTTCAATGGTAGGTCGGATCATAAATGCCCGATTTTGAGAAAGGGTGTCACAAAACCTTACTATGAGAGTGATGTCGCGCATGACATGGTCATATGGAAATTATTATAAACACCCAATTTCATATGGTATCATATCATGCCATGCCGGCAATGTTAATTTATATGTATTATATCAAAGAGCGGAGTATTTTTAAAATACAAAAATATATACCCTACGTCAGTGGTAGGTCGGATCATAAATGCCCGATTTTGAGAAAGCGTGTCACAAAACCTTACTATGAGAGTGATGTCGCGCATGACATGGTCATATGGAAATTATTATAAACACCCAATTTCATATGGTATCATATCATGCCATGCCGGCAATGTTAATTTATATGTATTATATCAAAGAGCGGAGTATTTTTAAAATACAAAAATATATACCCTACGTCAGTGGTAGGTCGGATCATAAATGCCCGATTTTGAGAAAGCGTGTCACAAAACCTTACTATGAGAGTGATGTCGCGCATGACATGGTCATATGGAAATTATTATAAACACCCAATTTCATATGGTATCATATCATGCCATGCCGGCAATGTTAATTTATATGTATTATATCAAAGAGCGGAGTATTTTTAAAATACAAAATTATATACCTTACGTCAGTGGTAGGTCGGATCATAAATGCCCGATTTTGAGAAAATGTGTCAGAAAACCTACTCATGGTGAACGGTAGTCTTCACCTAGTTGTATTGTAGGTTTGTTTGGTACAATGTTTACTACATACAACTGATTGAAAAGTATGGTATGATTGATATCAATCGGTCGGTATTATTACGTTTATTAAACGGCTTGGCAACGGCAATACCATACTATTAGATTTTGGAAACTATGCCGAGGTATATGAAAGGGTCTATTCACTTTCAATATGCATTTAATTAAGGTTTTCATAATCGTGAATATTAAATTTTTCGTTGGGAGGTTGAGAATCTTGGTGTGCGTTGTTCAACCTCCCCCCTAAACCCATCAATGTATCCTATGAGCACATACACTCAATGATCTTAACCACCTTTTAGGTGATTATTTATCATTGTTATTTTTATATTCACTGTTGTTGTGAGTATAAAGTTTTACTTAATATTATCTTTATCACATTTATATATACATTATTTACAAATTGTTAATTTGTAAGCAAAATATCTATGTTTAATTCAAGCAAATGGTTAAACAAGTTCACGTGTGATAAAAATAGAATTAAGTGAAAATATAAAAATATTTTTGAACGAAATAATAATATATATATTATTGTAGATAAATTTTGTCACAAAAATACGAACGTGAATGCTATAGAAAAATTGCCGAGTTCGTTATTTATTATAAATCTACAGTATATTTTTTTTTATTCAAAAATATATTGAGTTGTCATAAATTACATATGAAAAACAAAAAAAATAACATTATTCTGGTTGATCCTGCCAGTAGTTATATGCTTGTCTCAAAGATTAAGCCATGCATGTCTAAGTACACACGAATTAAAAGTGAAACCGCAAAAGGCTCATTATATCAGTTATGGTTCCTTAGATCGTTAACAGTTACTTGGATAACTGTGGTAATTCTAGAGCTAATACATGCAATTAAAACACGAACCTTCTGGGACGTGTGCTTTTATTAGGCTAAAACCAAGCGATCGCAAGATCGTTATTATGGTTGAACTCTAGATAACATGCAGATCGTATGGTCCAGTACCGACGACAGATCTTTCAAATGTCTGCCCTATCAACTTTTGATGGTAGTATCTAGGACTACCATGGTTGCAACGGGTAACGGGGAATCAGGGTTCGATTCCGGAGAGGGAGCCTGAGAAACGGCTACCACATCTAAGGAAGGCAGCAGGCGCGTAAATTACCCACTCCCAGCTCGGGGAGGTAGTGACGAAAAATAACAATACAGGACTCATATCCGAGGCCCTGTAATTGGAATGAGTACACTTTAAATCCTTTAACAAGGACCTATTGGAGGGCAAGTCTGGTGCCAGCAGCCGCGGTAATTCCAGCTCCAATAGCGTATATTAAAGTTGTTGCGGTTAAAACGTTCGTAGTTGAACTTGTGCTTCATACGGGTAGTACAACTTACAATTGTAGTTAGTACTATACCTTTATGTATGTAAGCGTATTACCGGTGGAGTTCTTATATGTGATTAAATACTTGTATTTTTTTATGTATTCCTCCTATTTAAAAACCTGCATTAGTGCTCTTCATCGAGTGTTATTGTGGGCCGGTACAATTACTTTGAACAAATTAGAGTGCTTAAAGCAGGCTTCAAATGCCTGAATATTCTGTGCATGGGATAATGAAATAAGACCTCTGTTCTGCTTTCATTGGTTTTCAGATCAAGAGGTAATGATAAATAGAAGCAGTTTGGGGGCATTAGTATTACGACGCGAGAGGTGAAATTCTTGGACCGTCGTAAGACTAACTTAAGCGAAAGCATTTGCCAAAGATGTTTTCATTAATCAAGAACGAAAGTTAGAGGTTCGAAGGCGATCAGATACCGCCCTAGTTCTAACCATAAACGATGCCAGCTAGCAATTGGGTGTAGCTACTTTTATGGCTCTCTCAGTCGCTTCCCGGGAAACCAAAGCTTTTGGGCTCCGGGGGAAGTATGGTTGCAAAGCTGAAACTTAAAGGAATTGACGGAAGGGCACCACCAGGAGTGGAGCCTGCGGCTTAATTTGACTCAACACGGGAAAACTTACCAGGTCCGAACATAAGTGTGTAAGACAGATTGATAGCTCTTTCTCGAATCTATGGGTGGTGGTGCATGGCCGTTCTTAGTTCGTGGAGTGATTTGTCTGGTTAATTCCGATAACGAACGAGACTCAAATATATTAAATAGATATCTTCAGGATTATGGTGTTGAAGCTTATATAGCCTTCATTCATGGTGGCAGTAAAATGTTTATTGTGTTTGAATGTGTTTATGTAAGTGGAGCCGTACCTGTTGGTTTGTCCCATTATAAGGACACTAGCTTCTTAAATGGACAAATTGCGTCTAGCAATAATGAGATTGAGCAATAACAGGTCTGTGATGCCCTTAGATGTCCTGGGCTGCACGCGCGCTACAATGAAAGTATCAACGTGTATTTCCTAGACCGAGAGGTCCGGGTAAACCGCTGAACCACTTTCATGCTTGGGATTGTGAACTGAAACTGTTCACATGAACTTGGAATTCCCAGTAAGTGTGAGTCATTAACTCGCATTGATTACGTCCCTGCCCTTTGTACACACCGCCCGTCGCTACTACCGATTGAATTATTTAGTGAGGTCTCCGGACGTGATCACTGTGACGCCTTGCGTGTTACGGTTGTTTCGCAAAAGTTGACCGAACTTGATTATTTAGAGGAAGTAAAAGTCGTAACAAGGTTTCCGTAGGTGAACCTGCGGAAGGATCATTATTGTATGTTCCAACCGTTATTAAAAATGTATAATAATACAAATTTGCCCAACAATATTCAAAATATATCTCGCAAAAACATATATGTATAATAAAATTTTGTCATTCATCCATTATACACGTATGAGATACATATATAAAATGAAAAAGCCATCACATTATATTGAAAATATCTATCATCACTGATTATCATTAAATATTTCAAAATGGGGATAATGAAAATTATATATATTATATATAATAAATAAATGATCATAATAATGATCATAATAATGATGTACAATTGAAACTTGGAGCTAAATGAATGTACACTTATATCGAAATAATGAAATCTTTGGTGTTAGACTATTTTCGTTCGTGTATATGGACCATAATATACACGAGTTGCGATATATGTATTGTTTATCTAAGTTATAAGCATACATTGGTTAATGCAACAACCTAAATATATATGTTGTACCTGCGTTAAGGTTAATGCTTCACATACATTGATTGATATCAAACATTTATCATTATATTAAAATTACGGCAATCGTGTCGGTATCCATCAAATATGTGAATCTAAGACATTTCGCAACATTAATTTAGGTATAAAAAATTTATTGAAGGAATTGATATATGCCAGTAAAATGGTGTATTTTTAATTTCTTTCAATAAAACAATAATAGACGATATGGATTAACAAAATAAATATATCACTCTAAGCGGTGGATCACTTGGCTCATGGGTCGATGAAGAACGCAGCAAACTGTGCGTCATCGTGTGAACTGCAGGACACATGAACATCGACATTTTGAACGCATATCGCAGTCCATGCTGTTATGTACTTTAATTAATTTTAAAGTGCTGCTTGGACTACATATGGTTGAGGGTTGTAAGACTATGCTAAATAAGTTGTTTAAAATTTTAATTTTTTAAAATTTTATGCACATGGTATATTATTGGATATATTTCATATATTCATAATATTAAAAATAAATGAAACACATTATCTCAATAATTTGTATGAGAAAAAAGAAGAGAAATACTTTCTTTTTCAAATCAAATAATACTGAGGAATGTCTAGCATAAAAAATTTGAACATTTTTCATCTAGAATTGCCTCTTATTAATGATGCGGAAAGAAAACTGTTGTATATAATATTGATCTTCGGGTTCTTTTTTAATATTTCAAATAAAATAAGCATTAATAAAAGATAAAAAATATGCAAAGCATATTTCAAATAAAATCATCATGAATGATTAAAGGAACAAAATATAAAAAAGAACTTTATGCGTTTCATTATTGATTGTTTTCTATTACATTATTGTATAGAAACAATCAATTTTTTTTATTTATGTATATAAACAACCTCAACTCATATGGGACTACCCCCTGAATTTAAGCATATTAATTAGGGGAGGAAAAGAAACTAACAAGGATTTTCTTAGTAGCGGCGAGCGAAAAGAAATCAGTTCAGCACTAAGTCACTTTGTCTTTATGGCAAATGTGAGATGCAGTGTATGGAACATCAATATTCTAGTATGAGAAATTAACGATTTAAGTCCTTCTTAAATGAGGCCATTTACCCATAGAGGGTGCCAGGCCCGTATAACGTTAATGATTACTAGATGGTGTTTCCAAAGAGTCGTGTTGCTTGATAGTGCAGCACTAAGTGGGTGGTAAACTCCATCTAAAACTAAATATAACCATGAGACCGATAGTAAACAAGTACCGTGAGGGAAAGTTGAAAAGAACTCTGAATAGAGAGTTAAATAGTACGTGAAACTGCTTAGAGGTTAAGCCCGATGAACCTGAATATCCGTTATGGAAAATTCATCATTAGAGTTGTAATATTTAAACAATATTATAATAATAGTGTGCATTTTTTCCATATAAGGACATTGTAATCTATTAACATACAAAAATTTATCATAAAATATGGCTTATAGTTTATTTAAATTATTATGCTTGCATTTTAACATAAAATAAATGTCATTAATTTGATAAAGTGTTGATAGACTTATATGACTACAGTGCGTTATTTATTCGTAAATATATAATGGCATAATTATCATTGATTTTTATGTTTATTATAAGCACTTGTACGATTAACAATGCGAAAGATTCAGGATACCTTCGGGACCCGTCTTGAAACACGGACCAAGGAGTCTAACATATGTGCAAGTTATTGGGACACAAACCTAATAGCGTAATTAACTTGACTATTAATGGGATTAGTTTTTTAACTATTTATAGCTAATTAACACAATCCCGGGGCGCTCTATATAGTTATGTATAATAATATTTATATTATTTATGCCTCTAACTGGAACGTACCTTGAGCATATATGCTGTGACCCGAAAGATGGTGAACTATACTTGATCAGGTTGAAGTCAGGGGAAACCCTGATGGAAGACCGAAACAGTTCTGACGTGCAAATCGATTGTCAGAATTGAGTATAGGGGCGAAAGACCAATCGAACCATCTAGTAGCTGGTTCCTTCCGAAGTTTCCCTCAGGATAGCTGGTGCATTGAAATATGATATAAAATAATCTTATCTGGTAAAGCGAATGATTAGAGGCCTTAGGGTCGAAACGATCTTAACCTATTCTCAAACTTTAAATGGGTAAGAACCTTAACTTTCTTGATATGAAGTTTAAGGTTATGATATAATGTGCCCAGTGGGCCACTTTTGGTAAGCAGAACTGGCGCTGTGGGATGAACCAAACGTAATGTTACGGTGCCCAAATTAACAACTCATACAGAAACCATGAAAGGCGTTGGTTGCTTAAAACAGCAGGACGGTGATCATGGAAGTCGAAATCCGCTAAGGAGTGTGTAACAACTCACCTGCCGAAGCAACTAGCCCTTAAAATGGATGGCGCTTAAGTTGTATACCTATACATTACTGCTAAAGTAGATGATTTATATTACTTGTAATATAAATTTTGAAACTTTAGTGAGTAGGAAGGTACAATGGTGTGCATAGAAGTGTTTGGCGTAAGCCTGCATGGAGCCGCTATTGGTACAGATCTTGGTGGTAGTAGCAAATAATCGAATGAGACCTTGGAGGACTGAAGTGGAGAAGGGTTTCGTGTGAACAGTGGTTGATCACGAGTTAGTCGGTCCTAAGTTCAAGGCGAAAGCCGAAAATTTTCAAGTGAATTTGTCACAAAACTTATATATGAAACATAATTAAAACACTTGATAATTTTGAACGAAAGGGAATACGGTTCCAATTCCGTAACCTGTTGAGTATCCGTTTGTTATTAAATATGGGCCTCGTGTTTAAGACGAAAATACATATTTAAATTTATGGGAGGAAAACTAGATTGTTACTCTAAATCTGTATAGGAACTGTAAAGGGGCTACTTGGTTCGGCATAAATTGTTATATGTTTACATGTAGATGATAAATTATATTTGGAAGCAAGTAGCCTTTTCACAGTTCCTATAAAAATTTGAGTTACAAATCTAGTTTTCCTCCCATAAATTTAAATATGTAATTTCGTGTTTAAGAGGCTATAACTTTGCCAAATAAATTGATTTAATCGCCATAAAAATCACAAAATTAGATCATATGTTTGTCTATAGGCTCAGATGGCGAAAATATTAATTCAATAACTGCGCTAGCTTTAACGGGCTATAAAAAATGCTAAAAATGCTATAAATCGAAAAATGTCTGTCTCTAGAGGCCAATTTAGACACTTTCCGCTGTACTAACATAGCGGCTATGATTTTTTAAATTTGCATTGATATGTACTTTATCGCAATTAGTTCATAAATTCAGATAAATATGCCTAGTGTGGCCTCCATAAATCCTAGTGCCAAAAAGTCGACTTTTTTGTTTTTCCCCGATATCTTGGAAACAAGAGCTGATTGAACAAAACCAATGATACAGTTTTGTTCAGTGAAGTCTATATTAACATAATCTGTTAAAAATAGACCTGCACCAAAATCACTGTTGGGCTGTGTTATGCACTTTTAGAATATTTTTCATTAGCGGTATCAATGCTGATCCTGCTTCACTCAGAAACTCCTCAGGAGCAAGCACATCATCCCTCGAATTCTTGAAAGAATAACTGTTTAAACGATTTTTAAAACCGGATGAAATCAACTTTACATTCGGATTACTAGCGATTATCTGAGTAAACGCACGACACTTATGAGTACATGATAAAATCACAGCTGGCTGTTAATATTTTGCATACAAGCGGTACAAAATATCACTTCAAAATTCAGCTTGTTGGCGAAGCCATAGTTTAATTATTGAAGATCAAACTCAAACTGAAGGCCTTGCATTTCAAAATCTTAGATTTATAGAAATCGAATCTCCCCACGGATACCCACACATACGCACATACAGATCTTGAACCTTGAAATGTATCTCAACATCAAAATGTTTACAACATTGGTATTCTTTACGTATCCCCAAGAATCCCCGCCTCCAACCTCTCCTCTCTTCACTGACCACTCAACACACAAACAATCAAATCACTGACCGGCAACATCAAAGACTCGCCCAACAACAGGTGCAACCAAAATCAACCCCTCAGGGGAAAGACCTGAACAGGAACAAAAGAAGTCGCCCCTCAATCACACCCTCGCATACTCTTGTTAGAGAGAGAGAGGATCAAATATCGATGAGAGAGCCACGCCCCCCCCCCTTCGCTCACAGCCCACACAGATCCCACATAGAATCCATGCTTTAAGCAAGTTTTTAAACCTTTTATTTTCCCAAGACAAAAACCAGCTGCCCTTTCCTAAAACTATTGCCTACTTACACAAGACAGAAAAAATAGCGGAGGAAATAGCGGGGAAATTAACAATACGAGTAAGAATTAGTGTGGCCAGGTTTTCACGTGGCCCAGAACAGAGATTACCCTACTACTTCTGTAGTCTTCCCAAAGAGCATCCTTTTGGACAAAGCGAAGTAGGAGACGAGTTCCATGTTGAATTTGCTCTACTGTTAGATGTGGCGAATTAGACGGTGTAATGAATTTGTACACGTAACCAAATATGCGTTGCATTTTTCCAAAAGAATTTATGTGGTAATGGTAAGACAATCCTGCATGGGCTGTGATGCTGAGGATGACCTTTTTTCGTATTTCTGGCAGCTGTTGATCGAGAAGACATGATTTGGGCCAGTCACTTTCTGCGGCTTGCAGAAACTTTGGTCCAGTTGACCACAGTGACGATTGGTTCAGCTCCGTTGGTGATGCTCGATAATATATCCGCTGGGTTCAGCTCTGTCGGGATGTGATGCCATGAAATACCATCTGCTACAAAAATGTTGAACCTAGCTTGTTCCTCGCGAATCCATGACAGTACCACAGAAGAGTCTGACCAGCAATGAAAAGGACATTGGAAAATGTTCAGTTCTCTGATTTCGTTCATCAGTTGAGCTAAAAGTTTCGCAGCACAAAGTTCCAGTTTTGGTACCGTCAAAGTCTTTAATGGTGCGACGCGAGCCTTTGAGCAGAGCGAATGAACCTCATTCTGCCCGTTTTGGTATGAGCGCACGTATATACAGGCATCATACGCGTCAATGCTGGCATCACAAAATGCATGAATTTCCAACGAAGCTCCAACCTGCAGAACATAGCGAGGGAATGCTGAGTGCTGAACATTGAAATCCCATAAAGTGAGCACCAAGCGGATTCTAAAGATTGTGGTAGGCTTTCGTCCCAGAGCAATCTTTCTCTTTAAATTCTTTGTAAGAGAATCTTTGCTCTTGTCAGGATGGAGCCGATGAGACCAAGGGGGTCATAGAACCGCGAAATCATTGACAGAATTGATCTCTTAGAGTGCCTTTCAGGATTTGTCTAAGGATTAAAAGAGAAAAAAAGTTATCCTTGACAGGTTCCCAAACGAGACCAAGGACCTTTGTAATGTCACTGCCGTCATCGAACTTCAGGAGGCTTTCCTTCTCTGCATCAGGGATTTTCTAAAGTACATCATCACTGTTCAAACACCACTTCCGTATTTTAAAATGACCCTTGGCGAGAAGATCTGTAGTCTGTTCCTTAATCTCGTTCACCTCCTCGGTAGAATTTCCTCCTGAAATCATATCGTCCTCGTAGAAATCGCGGAGAACGATTTGGGCTCTATAGGGTTCACAGAAGCTTCATTTGGCATTTTGATGTCTGCGTTCCTCGCATTAACCCTCCTACTTCTTCTCGGTCTCCTCTATGGTTCACTCAGCAATTGACTAGCCTAAAAAATAAGAAGTCCCGAGCGTTCAAAAATTTAAGCGCTCGGGATCCCATGCTGACTTCGCAAAATATGAGGTGGCTCGTTCTGAATTTGAAAAGCTTAACGAAGAGTGCTATAAGAATTACCTACTCAATTGTAAGCAAGACTTCCATAATGACCCCAAGAAATTCTACGATTTTGTCCGCTCTAAGCGTAACTCTTCACAATTCCCCCCTCCCTTCATTTTAATAATGCTAGTGCTGAGAACGAAGGTGACATTGCCATCCTATTGGCCTATTTTTTCCAACTCTGCTATACTCTTCCGGATACGAACCACGTTGTTTCTCCATCTTACCCTCACCATATCAGTCGCTCTAACTGCATTCTTCCGCCATTCATCGATCACGATTGTCTCCTATCAAATTTAAAAAAACTTAAGCCATCTTTTTTCAGCTGGACCAGACAATGTCCCTAGCTGCGTCCTTAAATATTGCGCTGATTTCCTCTGTGATCCCCTCCTTAAACTATTTAATTTATCTATTGAGCTCAGTGATTTCCCCCTATTATGGAAGGAATCGTTTATTATTTCTATCCATAAAAAAGGTTCTAGGTCTGATACACAGAGGAACAAAATTCAACTTTTTTTTTTGCCTGGGACTGGGACCAATAAATTGTGAAACTAGAGGCATTAGGTAGCAACACCTCATACCCAGTTTTTCTGGAGCACGTCAAGTTCGCGTTTAATGGGCAACAACCTCTGTTGCTGGTCCGACACGGTGGAAGCCCGGCTTGAGCTCGCCGTATGTGGGAGGGGTATTTGGGCTCTTTGGTCTCCCGAAGGAGCATAACAGTAAAATTTCGTGTCGTAGAGGAAAGAAAAAGAAAAAAAGTAAAAGAGACTGTCTATCGTCCGTCAATCTGTTTTGTCTGCCACAACCAGTCAATAGGTTGATCCGAAACGGATCGGCAGATGTGACCTATACCCACCCCTTCTTTGCCTTCGCATAGCCATTGGACCACACCAGGGCCGGCGGTGTGATCCCCTAAACAGAATCTGGTCAGTCCGTTAAGAAGTCGTGTTTTGTCCTGGCCATACTTACCCACCCCTTTCCCATTACAACACCTCCCTCACACCTTTATTAAGCAAACATGCTTTTCATTTTATTCTCACAATCAAAATTTTTACTTTATTGACGAACATGTTTAATAGAATGCAGAGTTACATCGGTTCCAGAAGGGAAGCCGAATGCGCACCACAACCCGAGTTGTGGCTTACGTGTGCCAAAAGGAGGCCACGCTCTGTGGGCTCATGCGTGAACATGAACTTACAAAGAATCAGACGGACTACATTAATCATAAAAAAAAAAAAACAAGAAATAAAAGAGGGAATTTTGGAATCTTGATGAACACTTAATTATACATTCTACATATGGCAATTTAGCATTAAGTTAAAAATTACAGACGATTACGTGGGAAGGAAGGAGTAAGACAAACAAAAAAAACATAATCATTTCGAAAAAAAAATTTTGTTTTCAAAATCAAAAAAACGGGGGGGGGGGGACGTCCCGCCGAAGTTTTTCAATCGCTTGTCTCAACGATTAGCGACTTCGACCAAACTTCGCAGATCAGCTTAAAAACATTTAACATCACCCAGACCGTGATTGAGAGCGGTAATTGAGAAAAAACAGTTTTCTCATTAAAATCCCTTCAAGAAGTAGCCATCATCCGTCGGTTCCGACATATTAGCAGCGTGAAAAAATATGGAAATTTCAAAATAAAGGAAAACGTAGAAACAGACAGACGGACAGCCGGACGACGACTCAGCTCGTCACGCTATCAAGAAACTCCCTCATGGGCAAAATTATAGCGCTTTTTCAGTGTTAAATATAAATCAAAAATTCCGGACTAGCCGGCACACTGGGGGGGGGGTGTAAAACAAATTTATTATATTTATGTATATGTATAAAACAAATTTTACCACAAAAAAAATTACAAATCAAAAACTTGCCACAGACCAATTCGAGGGACACGGACAACAAAAAAAAATAATAAAACCAAAAAGACTTGGTACCCATAAATTAGGTACGGACTGAGGCCCCGGATATTGTGAAGGCTCTTTCTAGATCCGCAATTGCACTGAGGCGAGAATCACTAGTATCACTATCCAAAATCTTAGATCTTCTAAATGGCGTGTGTGGTCCACCACCTGGATGCTATTCACTACGTTAGCGGTATTATCGGAAAGCTTAGATTCCTTCCCCCCCATGTAAACGAGAACAACTTTGTGGACAGACAAAAAGGTTTCTTAAATAATATAGCTAGGAATGTCTCTATCTACTTATCGTCGACAGCTCCTAATGACCCTCTCTTTTCATAACAGTCTAAAACACACACACTTTCGCGCACAAGGGCGTAGGCGCCTAGAGATAATCCCAGGAGTTGCTGTTGTTGTTGTTGGTGTATGATCCTTTATTTCCTGTTGGCGTTGGGTGTCGCAAAAAAATTATTTTTGTTGGTTTTTTGGCTTTTGTAATCTTCACTTTTTCCTTCACTTAAAAAAGTATATTTTTCGTATTTGTGTAGCTATTTTGTTGGGCTTTGTATTTTTCACTAAAAAATTTTTTTTATTTTTGTTGGGTGTCGCAAAATTTTTTGGCTTTTGTAATCTTCACTTTTTCCTTCACTAAAAAAAAGCTATATTTTTCATATTTTGTAGGCGTTGGGTGTCTCAACTTTTTGTTGGGTTGTCACTTCCTTCGCAAAAATTTCTATTTTTGTTGGCCAAATTATCTGGCTTTTGTAATCTTCACTTTTTCCTTCACTTAAAAAAAAGGTATATTTTTCATATTTTGTAAACGTTGGGTGTCGCAAAAACTATTTTTGTTGGTTTCTGGCTTTTGTAATCTTCACTTAAAAAAAAATTATTTTTCCCTTGGCGTTGGGGACCCGGTAAAAAAAATGACACGAGTTTTCTCAACCGATTGAATTTATTGCCGGCAAACGACTGACCCTCCACAAGGCGGAGGGCTTTTCTTCACCCTAACGGATCGCGCTCGCTGCCTGCGGTGCAGCAGCGGATTTGCACTTGACATTCTCACGCTACCGACGAATCTCAGGTTACCTGAGACAGCCACAGTGGCCCCATCGCAATTTTCGCTGACGTTATCAGAAATTGTGGAATTGTTTCTGGAATTTTTCCCGCGATAAGTCAGCTCCAGCCGGTGGCCTTGATTCCCATATTTTGAAGACATAGGAATCAGGTTACGTTGCCCAAAAGGGTATGGACCTGTCTATTTTACAAAAGGGTCGACCATCGGATACCCTTTTATTTTTTTATTTCTTTTTTTTTTTTTTTTTATTTAAAAAAAACACAAAAATAAAATGTGCATACATAACACATCGAAGTCGTCGATACATTATGCATGGAACGAATTCGAGAAAGGAGGCACATGCCCTGGAACACCCCAAAAAAATTTCTTAAATCAGTCTGATGTGCCTTAGCCAAAAGTGTGGCCTCGTCCCATGACTCTGAGAATGAGAGTGCTCATGCTCCATCGACTTCTCTAGCCGGGCTTATTATTTACGGGTGAGATTATGCCGAACGTGTGGCCTCGACCCATAACCCTGAGATTAAGAGTCTCATGCTCTAGCGACTGAGTCCAGCCTCCCCAGCCACCATCTAGGCTATATACAAGTCCTTAGCATGGAATACGCCTATACTCTTTCCCGAACTGTTACCCAACTCGTAGAGAGAATAGCCCTTCTTTTTTCAAGATAATGCACCTTACTCTATTAGGACCCAGTTTTGCATTGTAACCATCTGCCAAATTACTCTGTTTAAAATTCTTTCTGTATACAACCTGTCCCTCGGAGTAATCTACCCTTCGACAACGGGTGTTATATACCTTTTCACCCTGCTTGCGACTGCGTTCGAGCTGCTGACCAATTTTTTGCCGAATCAACTGCATTTTGTCAGCCAAGTCCAGTTCCTGTTCACCTGAACGGACTCCCTCTAATTTCCGTAGGATAGGATATGCTGATCCATGGGTTACCATTCGGGTCCCGAACTAGCATAATATGGCTCCAAGCCAATCGCGGAATGGCAAGCGCTCCGAAGAGCACAACAACGTTGCTGAGATAGCAGTCCCAGCTCTTCTGATCCCCATCAATCGAACTTCTCAGCATTTGCAAGATAGACTAATTCACCCTTTCAGAACCATTCGCATGCGGAGAGTAAAAACCAGTTTTCACGTGCCGAACTTCATATCTACTAAGTAACTCTGCAAAGGTTTGAGAAACAAACTGCCTGCCGGTTTCAGAGTGTATGAATTCGGGCACCTGAATTGATGGAACACTTGTGTTTCCAGGAACCACACTACTTCGGCTGACCCTGCCTTTCGCATTGGTTGCAACCAGACAAACTTCGTGAAGTGGTCCAGGCACACAAATACCACGGTATTCCCCTTCTAGTTCTTGGGTATGGACCCATGAAGTCTATGTATAGTCTTTGAAGAGGCCGATCAGTGATCATCTGCTGACCCATCGGAGGACGATTAGTTCGAGTTGAAGATTTGCTAACTTTACAAACCTCGCAATTCTTCACCACCTGCTCAACCTGTTTCACCATAGCGGGCCAGTAGTAGTAACGGCGCAGTCTGGCCAGGGTTTGTGTATACCACCATGTCCAGCCGAAGAAGCATAGTGGGCTCTCCAAACCAAATCACTACGCAGCTCCTCCGGTACCCACAGTTTCCAAGCTCGATCGTCTTCTATAGCATCCCCAGTTCAAAACCAGTTCGCTTATAGACATAACCATCAGACACACAGGTATCTGATAGTCTTTCGATTTGATCCTGCACATTCTGGCCTAACGTTTTATAATTTTCAGCCTGGAATGCGGGTGAGTGCAGATCGACTTGTAAATCTTCCTTTGACGGCGCAGGTGTTTTGAGTTCTTCCATATGGACTCTCGAAAGGGCGTCTGGGACTACGTTTAGGGCCCTTTACGGTGTTCGATCATAAAGTCAAACGCCTATAATTTCAAACTCCATCGAGCCAACCGCCCGGACAAATCCCTCTGGTTCATCAACCACTTCAAACTCGCATGGTCAGTGATGACTTTAAACGGCATTCCCTCCACATACGGCCTAAATTTGTAAATACTTAGGATGGCAGCATAACACTCACTGTGCCTTGTTAAGCTTGGCCGACATATAGGCTATCGGATGTTCTCCTCCGTCCTCAGACACCTGGTACAGAACTCCCCCTACACCGGTTGTGGACGCGTCGCACTGTATAACAAAAGGCTTCTTAAAATCGGGGTTAGTCAACACTGGGGCGGACATCATGCTCAGTTTCAGGGCATTAAATGCCTTCAGCCCCTCTTCTCCCAAACCGAAACCCTTTTGCCGATCTTTCTTCAAGCAATCATGGAGTGGAGCCGCAGTTACCGCATAGTTGAACCGAAACCCTTTTGCCGATCTTTCTTCAAGCAATCATGGAGTGGAGCCGCAGTTACCGCATAGTTGACTATGAACCTCCGATACCACCCCGTCATACCAAGAAACCTACGCAGTTGTTTAGCACTCGTTGGTTCTGGAAACTGCTGTATGCTCTGGATTTTTGCTTCATCGGTTTTGATACAACCCCCACCCACCACAAATCCCAGATACCTGGCTTGGCTATAACAGAACTTGCTCTTATCCACGTTGATAGTTAGTTTTGCTTTGATTAGACAATCACTTACTTGTCTAAGCATCTCCAAGTGTTCGGTAAAAGTTGGGGAACAAACTAACAAATCATCTAGGTAGACAATGACATTCTCTCGAGTCGCGCTGGAATGACTTTGTCCATTAACCGGCACATGCGTTGCGCCGCGTTACACAGCCCGAAAGGCATACATGTAAACTGGTACAAAGGTCTTCCTGGAACCGTGAAAGCGGTCTTCTCCCTAATCTTTTTTCCAAGGGAATCTGCCAAAACGCGTCTTTTAAGTCTATCGCGGATATGAAATGAGTGTCTTGTAACCGGCTCAGGATTCCCTCAATGTGAGGCAACGGGTAGGCTTCCTTTGAGGTACGTGCGTTGACTTTCCGAGCGGTGATACTAGACACATTCTTGCTTTAGGACCTTTCACCACCAGCGTCACCGGAGAACTCCAGCTACTGTTGCTTTCCTCTATGACTCCCATCTCCAGCATCCTATCTATTTCCGCGAACAAAAGCGTTTGCTTGGCTGGGGAAATCGGGTAGTGTCTCTGTTTAATAGGGATGTCTTCATTGGAAACGGTGATCACATGTTCCTCCAGGTCTGTCTTCCCTAGTCCGCGCGTGGAGCAAGACGGGAACATGTCTTTCACGCCTTTTAAGAGCTTTGCCTGTTCGTCAGACAACAAGTGTGGGGTACAAGCAGTTTCTTGTAAAGGAGCTTCTTCGGGCGAGGCCAACTCGCTCACTCTTGCCCCTACTGTGTCACCAAGATTCCTGATGGACGGACTCCTACGGCTAACCAACTCTAACCCAAATGTTTTCCAAAACACAATTCCCAAGTAAAAGGATTGCTGTAAGGAGGGAACTATCAGGAATTCCATATCCTTCACGACCCCCTTCCCACAGTACTGGTAGAGAAATAGTACCGATTACTTGGTTTTCACCTCCATTGGCGGTACATACCCGTAATCCCCGACCCCTCTGAATCAGGGTGTGCGTTTCTCCAGAAACTCCTCTGTCCCTAGGCCTATACAATTCACTGCTGCCCCGGAATCTAACAATGCCGTGATCTCTTCGCCATCTACCATGGTTTCCGCGAAGACTCTATTATCCTTAGTTTTGTTAACGATCGCGGCGATGACTTGCCTTTGAGCCTCTCGGTTCCTTGCTGATTTCTGGTGTAGTTGCTGCAACTTCCTTTGACTTCGGGTCGCAAACTACTCTGCTCCCTTTTCTCCCCCTCCCATTAAAAATCCGCTCCCGAGCCGCTTCATACTCTATTTTCCTTTGGTGTAGACCTTTTGAAGGGCATATTTGTTTAGGGAGCGGTCTACCAAGTGGTTTAGTTACTGTCTCGGGGAGGTCCGGGTCTGACCAGGGTTCCCCTGTTCCCCTGGCGGACTTGGAGCTAAAAACGACGAATCTAGGGAGTGGTATGAATCGTTCTTTCCACAGGAAAAATACTGAGACTCATGGAATGCTGACATACATTTGCCTTCCCAATGCTCTGGGCTCAGCTTCCGGTAAAAATCCCCTGGCCTACCGCAAGTGAAACATAGATAAAGATGGAAAGGTGACGAGCAGAACTGTCCTGCTGGCTGGTTCTTGCACAGTTGGGGGCTTTTATCCCCCTTCTGTATGGGAAGTGACTGGCCTCGGTTTTGGCCTCCATTAGTCCCCCCCCCTCCACGTGGTATCTTTTGTAAAGCTTCGATAGGGTGGTCCGAGTCGTCGGAGCCGTCATCATAAAATATTAAAGATCATTTAAATACTTCTTTTGACCTCAATACTCATTCTAAACACATGCTTTTTCAATCACAGGCGGAAAAGGGACTCCTAGGTATATAAATTCTGATGATAATTTTATTACTTCTCTTTTGTAGTCTCATCTTTTAGACGCAGACGCTCTACCTTCTTTTCTACACACCATAATTTCAGACTTTTTTCATATTCACCTACCTTTCACCTCCATTTTCCAACAGTCCTTCGAGCGTATCAAGCGCAAAAAGTAGTGGGGATAGTCTGCATCCCTGCCTTCCCTCGATTTCGCTTTCAAAGTACTTGAATAAAGCTCCTCCTGTCCAACTTCCTGCTACCGTTTGGCCATAAGTCCATTCCAGTAAATTAATACATTTTGATGAATCGCGTATCGCTTTAAAATTCAAAATGAAAGAGTACTTTATATTTCGGGCAGCATTATTTTTATACCCGTTACTCGTAGAGTAAAAAAGGGTATACTAAAGTCGTGCAAATGTATGTAACAGGCAGAAGGAATCATTTCCGACCATATAAAGTATATATATTCTTCATCAGCATCAACAGCCGAGTCGATATAGACATGTCCGTCTGTCCGTCCGTCTGTATGAACACCTAGATCTCAGAGATGGTAAGAGATAGAGGTTTGACATGTATGGGACAAATGCTTCTTATACTTGCAGGCAGATCAAGTTTATTTCCAATTTGGCCACGCCCCTCCCGCCCCGCAATTCGGAAAAAACGTTATATCTCCTACAGTTTTAAAGATAGACGATTCGTACCTTCTAGAGATAGAGAACGAATAAATTGTCCGAAGAAATGATAAGGATCGGATGAGCAGTTCTCAAGTTATGAGCTAAAATGTAATCTATAGGTCAAATGCTTCTTTTATCTGCACGCAGAACAAGTTTATTTCAAATTTTGGCCACGCCCCCTCCCGCCCCCGCAATTTTGAAGATAGACGATTTGTACCTTTTAGAGACAGTTAGTAATTAGCAAAATTAATCGATTTGCCGAAGAAATTATAAAGAGCGGATGAGCGGTTCTCAAGTTATTTGTAAAAATGTGATAAATAGTCGAGTTAAAAAGTGTTGCATACTTTTCAGATGTTCACCCCAAGGAACGCAGGAACACTGTTAAACATGTTTTTTCATGAGTACCACGTGGTATCTTTTGTAAAGCTTCGATAGGCTGGTCCGAGTCCTCGGAGCCGTCATCTTGCCCCTCGCAAACTTCATTGACATGGCACTGTCTAGCCCGTCTTTCCCTCAGCCACTTCTCCACCTTGATACCTTCTTTTTTGAAAACGGCCAAGGTATGTATGGGGGACGCCAACAGGAAGCTCCCCATCTGAGCGTTCAGGTTTTCTTTTAGTATCCCCACGAAGCTTGCTTCCGGGATCCTTGCTTTAAGTTTAAAATGAAGGTTGTGCATTTCCGATAGGAAATCTTCGAATCCTTCATTATACCCCTGCCTACGTTCCATTATTTCTTTTATGGTCACGTAGTCGTTGTCAGCGGTCGAAAAAGCCCGTTTCATCTCTAATTTGAGCGAATGAATCCCAAATTCCTCGTCATGCTCTTTGTCCTCCATCAACTGCCAGTACCACTTTGCAGCGGCACCGGTCAAAAGGCAGTGGAATTCTAAAGAGCTGCCCGGGTGTTAAACCGTAAAGCTCTTGCATCCGTTCTACTCGAAAAAGGAAACTTTCAACGGTCATCCCTTTTCCAGTACCATCAAACTTTATGTTCCATCGATCCAGTCCGACTGGTCGAAAAACTATCCCTCTTACAAGCTCTTCCCCAGTCTCGTCTGGCGACGATCTTCTCTGGGTTCCCCTGAGCTTTGACCAGTGGAGCGAGTCGCCCCCTGATTATAAAAAAGACTGTCTTTGCGTTGGCTGAGGTACTTGACCGATTCCCTGACCGGGGTTGCCCTGAGGTATCTGACCGATTCCCTGACCGGGGTTACCCTGAGGTATCTGACCGATTCCCTGACCGGGGTTACCCTGAGGTATCTGACCGATTCCCTGACCGGGGTTACCCTGAGGTATCTGACCGATTCCCTGACCGGGGTTACCCTGAGGCCTGATCCCTTGTGTCGATATGTCTACCTGGTTAGCTTGGCGTCGATGTGCCCCACCGGTGTTAATTGGGGTCGAAATCCCCATCTGGCCACCATCCCCTGTCGACTCTCTTACTGAGTTGCGGGTGAAACCCATCCACGAGGACTCCATGTCCAACACTCGCTCTTCTATTCCAGACATTTGAACTCTGAAATCCGGCCAACTGAGCGTTTAGTGAGGACGCCATCTCCACATTCTGGACAGCTAGTGCCGCCATCATCCCTTCCAGTCTCTCTCCCAGTCCGGTGTTCCTAAGGTCGTTTGCCGAAGCTCCTGGGTGCTAGGCTAGAGCGAAGGCCTGTTGCGGGCCTAGATCTAGGCCTCCTACGGCGCCTTCTTCCTCCTCCATGTCAGTCCAGTATCCTTCGCGGTCTGGTCTGTGGCCGAGATGATCGATTCGCTCTGTGGGAGTGACCGTGTGGATATCACTATCTCTCTGGGAAAGGCTCGACGGGGCCGCTGAATCAGCAGTGCGCCTAGCTCTTGCAAATGAGACAGCTACTGCGCTTGAGATGCTCCGCGTGACGCGCGGCGGCGGCAGCCAGTATCGTTACCTTTTTCCTGGTGCCCATGAAAGTTTAAGTAACAATTGCTAGGGGTTCACTCGTTCTATCTATTTCTCCTTCTGTCCTCTCTTCCACTAGAGACTTCGCTACAAGAATATTGCTAACCTTACAGGCTACCTCTCTATCTATACTTCCTATTTTTTTTCTTTTACTTTATATTTTTTTTTCCTTTTTTTTTTTCTATATATCTATCCCTATAATCTATATTTATCTACTAATTATAAATTCCCTAATTCCTATTTCTTTACCTCTAAATTTATTCCCTAAAATAGCCCCGATCTTTCAGAACTAGCAATTTAACGCCTTCTCCTATCTCTTAGCTAGTTTTCCCGAATATTAGTATGATCTTCCCCACGATATAATATATATTCGATCCGCCAAAAACTTCATACAACAGTGTTTCAGACCCTATGGGAAATATAACCAATATATGTCTTCGTCAAAGTATGGAACTAGTTTTTCCGAATATTAGTATGATCTTCCCACACGATATAATATATATTCGATCCGCAAAAAACTTCATACAACAGTGTTTCAGACCCTATGGGAAATATAACCAATATATGTCTTCGTCAAAGTATGGAACTAGTTCTATTACTATGGGTAAACAATATTTACAATTACGATATAGATTGAAAATGAATTTTTTTTTTTTCTTTTTATTATATGGTATTTTTTTTTTTTTTATATATATAAGTACAAAAATTTAATAAGAGAGAATGTTTGTTGCATTACCAAAAACAACCAGAGAAATAAAAGCCAAGAGGGCATATCCATCAAAAAATTTATATATCTATATATGGGAAACTACTCGGAATCAACATAATTCTTGTGAGTCATATACGTATATATATATATAAGTGGTCCGGACTATAAAAAGATTTGTATATTATTACGTCATAATCCACAAATCAATATACGATATATTATATAATTAAAAAAAAGAAAAATATGGAAGAGCAATTAATGAGATGGTGTTGAGGTGTTGGTTTGGGAAAAGGGTAAGGCAGACTCCCAGGGTTCTGTCCAATTTTACGCCCCCCAAAACTTTACCTGATGGATCATCGACTCTTCAGGGCTCCACCGGAGACGCCCGTTTCATTGAGGTCCAAGCAGATACCCTAACTTTTTGTCCGAATTCCCCACCCCTCCCGTCTTGAACTTCTTAGGGCTCGAACCTCTCAGCTCAGCCTGGCATATACCTAGCTGGCGGCGGCGTCGGCCTAATTCGTCTTTCTGTCCACCCCCTTTGTCTGTTTGGAGCCTGACGGAGAGAACCTCTCAGCTCGAGCCTGGCATGTACCTAGCTCGGCGGCGGCAATCGACCCCATCAGGCCCACCTGTCCTTCCCCCTCCCCCATATATTAGGAACATTGTAGACTTGCCGCTTTCCAACTCTTGTTCGGTGCCAATTGTTGAGCGAAAAGTCTCTACTGTTCCCTACCCCCCTTTGAACTCGAACCTCTCAGCACGAGCCTGGCATGTACCTAGCTCGGCGGCAGCGTCGGCCAAAAAGGGGAAAACCAAAAAAAATAGAATTTACTTTATAAAACATCACAAGTCTGTATTTGTTAAATCCGTTGGGCGCCATTTGTTACGTCCTCTTCTTGGTCCTACGGACCGGGGGACTCAACCTTCCCCACTTTCCGACACGGTGGAAGCCCGGCTTGAGCTCGCCGTATGTGGGAGGGGTATTTGGGCTCTTTGGTCTCCCGAAGGAGCATAACAGTAAAATTTCGTGTCGTAGAGGAAAGAAAAAGAAAAAAAGTAAAAGAGACTGTCTTTCGTCCGTCAATCTGTTTTGTCTGCCACAACCAGTCAATAGGTTGATCCGAAACGGATCGGCAGATGTGACCTATACCCACCCCTTCTATGCCTTCGCATAGCCATTGGACCACACCAGGGCCGGCGGTGTGATCCCCTAAACAGAATCTGGTTAGTCCGTTAAGAAGTCGTGTTTTGTCCTGGCCATACTTACCCACCCCTTTCCCATTACAACACCTCCCTCACACCTTTATTAAGCAAACATGCTTTTCATTTTATTCTCACAATCAAAATTTTTACTTTATTGACGAACATGTTTAATAGAATGCAGAGTTACATCGGTTTCAGAAGGGAAGCCGAATGCGCACCACAACCCGAGTTGTGGCTTACGTGTGCCAAAAGGAGGCCACGCTCTGTGGGCTCATGCGTGAACATGAACTTACAAAGAATCAGACGGACTACATTAATCATAAAAACAAGAGATAAAAGAAAGGAATTTTGGAATCTTGAGGAATAATTAATTATACATTCTACATATGGCAATTTAGCATTAAGTTAGAAAATTACAAACAATTACGTGGGAAGGAAGGAGTAAGACAAACAAAAAAAAAAACATAATCATTTCGGGAAAAAATTTTGTTTTCAAAAACAAAAAAAAATATAAATCAAAAATAAAAAAACTCGGACTAGCCTGGTCACTTAACCTTGAAACTCCCTCGATGAAAGCGCTTTCATGTTGCGGAGAGGAACGGGGGGGGGTTAAACAAATTTATTATATTTATGTATATGTATAAAACAAATTTTACAACAACAGTGTTTCAGACCCTATGGGATATAACCAATATATGTCTTCGTCAAAGTATGGAACTAGTTCTATTACTATGGGTAAACAATATTTACAATTACGATATAGATTGAAAATGAATTTTTTTTTTTTTTTCTTTTTATTATATATATATATATATTTTTTTTATATATATAAGTACAAAAAATTTAATAAGAGAGAATGTTTGTTGCATTACCAAAAACAACGCAGAAATAAAAAGCCAAGAGGGCATATCCATCAAAAAATTTATATATCTATATATGGGAAACTACTCGGAATCAACATAATTCTTGTGAGTCATATACGTATCTATATATATAAAAGAAAGTCGTGTTAGTTACACCACTTATAACTCAAGAACGGCAGAACAGATTTGGGTGAAAATTGGTAGGGAGGTAGCTTAGAGCCAGGAGACGGACATAAGATACTTTTTATCCCGTTCGACAGCGTTCCCATGTGGAACATTCGCGGTTTTTTGTTTTTCATTCGATCAAGCTCAAACTCATTTTCAAAGATCTATATGAAAATTCAACAACAACTGCATACCAATCTTCCGGAAAATTGGGTGGAAAGTGGGTGGTCAAGGTTGTATGGGCGAAACTATAGTTGCCAGCGATTAGCGTCAAACTCATTTTCAAAATTACACATAACAAAACATAAGTTGTAAGCATAGTACGCAGAAGTGGTCAGTGGGCAAGTGGGTGGGATGTGGGTGGAATGTGGCGGTATGTGGGATGGATGTGGGTGGGATGTGGGTGGCAAGTGGGTGGAATGTGGGTGGAATGTAGGTGGGAAGTGGGCGGAAAGTGGGTGGGATGTGGGCGGGAAGTGGGAGGGATGTGGGTGGGATGTGGGAGGGATGTGGGTGGAATGTAAAAGGGAAGTGGGTGGTTTTTGGGCGGGAAGTGGACGGGAAGAGGGTGGGAAGTGTGTGGAATGTGGGTGGCATGTAGGTGCGAAGTGGGCGGAAAGTGGGTATGATGTGGCGGTAATTGGGAGGGATGTGGGTGGGATGTGGGCCTGAAGTGGGTGTGCGTTGGTTCTATACTGTTGACGGCGCGGCAAAGCGTGACGGGCTATTTGCTAATGAAACAAAAGTATTCTTCCATGGTTGTCTATTAAAACTGACACGCGGACGAAGTCGCGGCGGGTTTTGCTAGTATATATATATAAGTGGTCCGGACTATAAAAAGATTTGTATATTATTACGTCATAATCCACAAATCAATATACGATATATTATATAATTAAAAAAAAGAAAAATATGGAAGAGCAATTAATGAGATGGTGTTGAGGTGTTGGTTTGGGAAAAGGGTAAGGCAGACTCCTAGGGTTCTGTCCAATTTTACGCCCCCAAAAAAACTTTACCTGATGGATCATCGACTCTTCAGGGCTCCACCGGAGACGCCCGGAAAACCGGAAAACCAGGGTCTTAAATATTTAGCGGTCTTATTACCATGGAGATCCCCCAGCTGCGAAATGCGCTTTTCCATTGATTTTGGCATGATTTTGCACATTAAATTGTGAGTAAAGTTTGATTGACATTATTATATTTCTTGATCCTCTTTGGTATTTTTCCGCTATTTTCCGCTAATCTTCACTAACTTATTTACTATTGGTCATCCATGGTAATTATGGCGGTACATTATAGTTCCGCGAATTGATTGTCGTAACAACCGCGGTCCAAGATGATCCCCAAATCTTTATATTGCTGCTTAAGCAAAACATTTTCTTTAAATTAATCAAAATTAAGAAGGCGAATTCTTAGGTACCTTCGAAGAACAATTTAACTCCTAAGATGACCCTTGATGTACTTATAATACTAGAACTTGAATACGATCTAGAAAATTCAACACTGAAGTAAGATTACTAATGAGCACCGAAACCATTACAATTTTACACATGAGTATAAACCATTATCGTGGCATCATAAAAATTGTTATATCAATCAAATGCTGCTGGTTTCTGTACTTAGTTGCAAGCGAAAATAGTGCACCTGATGATATCTTATTTTCTAATCGCAAATTAATAAAACATTCTGTATGCTCTGGTCCATTCTCTTCGCCCTTGATCATTCATGGTATTTTAAAGTGGTTCGGTAAGATGAAAATCATAGTAATGCAGTTATTTGTGGTATTTAAAAGCAGTTTCTTAAGGAATTTCCATCTTAATTGGCATTTAAGTTTGGTGTAATACTTCTTTTAATCTTATTATGCCAGACGGACATGGCTCCGTCCGATCTGCGAAGGAATGATAAAGATCGACTAAACCAAAATCAAGTTATGAGCCAAGGAATGTGCGCTACGGCAGCAAGGCAGCAGGGCTGGTTTAAGCTGCTACTGCACGTACAGAGTAATATTACTGACGGGCTTCAGCGATTTCATACTTGATTTTCCTTTATTTTCTTAATTTAAAATCTTACAAAAGAAAAACAAAACTTACACAGGGCTGTGAAGAAAGTCGCTTACTCCACTTTTGCACACTTTAACTTTGTATGGGTCCACCGAAATTCTTAAAATACTTGTTAGTTAACTTCGGTGCCCCTAAAAGTATTCATTCCCAATATTATTTAATTATTTCATATATTTACTGGTGCTACGAAAATAATCGTACGATCCTCACAATGCAGATTAATACTGGGCACCAAAACCATTACAATTTTACACATGAGTATGAACAAGTAATGTGGCATCATAAAAATGATTATTTTTACCGGTAATCATACGAAGCCGGAATTACTGTTGCAGATTTGAACTACAGACATATGCTACAGTAGTCCGATCTGAACCAAAGTTAGCATGGTGGTAGAAGGACTTAAGGTAAGTGCCTATGCAACATGTCCCGATAGCTTAAATAACTTGGCCAATATTGCAAATCAACGTTTATTTTCAACTTTTAAAATAAACGTTGCAAAATAACAGTTATTTTTGACTTTTAAAATAAACGTTGACAAATAACACTTAAAATCAACTTTTTGAATAAAAAGTTAAAAATAACTGTTATTTACAAACTTTTATATAAAAATTATAAAATAACAGTTAAAAAAAGTTTTTTATTTTTAAAGTTTTGAATAAAAGTTAATGTCATAATTTCATAGTGCTTGTAAAGACTTGAAAAAATGGTACCTTTTTCGTATTTGTAGCTCACTCCCTTCACCGTGATTTTTTTGGTTAAAGTTTAATATCATAACAGTTATTTTCGGTCCCTGATATTTTTCGAATTTTGTAGGCGTTGGGTGTCGCAAAAAATTATTTTTGTTGGTTTTTGGCTTTTGTAATCTTCACTTTTTTCTTCACTTAAAAAAAGGTATGTTTATGTAAATAGTTGACAATATACATATATGTAAAAGAAAAAGAATAAGAATAAATAAAGGCTTGGCTGTATGCCGTTCGCCTAATATATAGGTAGTGTAGAACTGCCCATACCAACGCACCACGGTAGGTACTACCCGCAGCTGCCCCGCTCGTCACGAGATACTACGCCTTTCTCCACCATGATGCGATTGGAATGTTCTGTCTAGACATCTATCATAATTTCTCGCCGATATTCTATAGCCTCTTTAAGGTATCCAATAAGACTATTCCAATTCTGACCATTTAATACTTCGTGCAATTGTTGTGTTGTCATGCTCCATTGTCCAAAATGCAGTGCCCGTAACTCTCCTAGAATCGGACATCGTGCTACAAAATGGGCTATATCTCCTCGTTCCCTAGAATTGCAGAGGGTGCAGCAGCTTACTGTCGTGACGTGTGGTGTATAGCAGAGGCGGATCGATTCTGTTCTTGCTCGAAATATGAGCGATATGGCGTATGTATTGAACTCGTCGTTAAAACAATTATTAGAGGCAAGGTTGAATTCGAGACATTTATAGGTGCCTCGCGTTTCGCTCTGACGTGCTTCGCGCTCGAATTGGCTTCTCTCACTACTGTCTATTTGCCGCAACAAGTTTAACTGCCATACCCCCAGGCACTGCTATCATTTGTAAACATGCTTGTGTTGTGTTCTCTCGCCATACTATCCCATTTTTGAAAGAACTGTGATTTGCTCTCCAGTAGATGCTCAACAATGATTCTTGGTAGTCTCGACGGTTCCATCCGCATAGTTTTATTGACATAATTGAAGTGCAGCTGTAGTGTATATTGAAAGAGGGTTGTCAGTCCCGTTTCAATATGTATGGCATAGTTTGGTGCATTCATTGGCAGGTAGAATACTTTCTTGATAAAAAAGCGCAGGAGTCGCTCTACTTCCTCGTACCGACTAAAGCCCCAGACCTGTGCCGCATAGCACATGATAGCCCTGGCTGTAGCGAGAAACAATTTGTACTTTGTACTGTTATTGACGGTCTTTTTCCCAAGCAGATTTTTCCAGGTACTATTAATAGCGACTTTGGAGTCCGTCAGTTTTTTCCCAGGTGTTTGGTAAAAGACATATTGGGGGTTAGTAACATGCCCAGGTATTGATACTCGCTTACTGTCTCAAGTTCGACTCCGTTTAATGTCCACATCTAATCTTGCCCTGCGGCCTATGCTGTTTCTTATCACCATCGCCTTAGACTTCTCAATGTTTATCTTTCAAGCTCCATCTTTGACAATATGTACTAAGGGCGTCAATCATTTGCTGCATGCTAGTTGGACTGTCAGCCAACAGCACCATATCGTCCGCATACATCAATACCTGATACGCCGTGTTCCCAGTTCTACACCTCCAGGCAGGTTCGCATCAATGTCGTCCACATATAGTGCAAATAGTAATGGACTAAGCAGGCACCCCTGCTTAACTCCTAAATTCGTTTCAAACCATTCAGACAACTCCTTTCCATCCCTTACGGTAGTTTTGTTAAGGCAATAGAGGCTTTGTATGACATCAATGATCTTGTTGAAACTCCCAGGTTGCTTAATTTCAAGATAAGACTACGTCTGTCTACCGTATCGAACGCGGCTTTGAAGTCAACAAAGAATACATACATCTTCTTCTTTTGCTCCAGATAGTGCTTTGCAATTGATGTTAGTGCGAAAATGCTGTCCACAGTCGAGTAGCCTTCCCTGAATCCTGATTGGTATTCTCCCAATATGTCATGCGATTTGACCCAACTCGTAAGTCGCGCTTGCACGATTTAAGTAAATACCTTCATCATCGCATTCAGAAAGGATATGCCTCTGTAATTTCCCGGATCCATAACGTCGCCTTTTTTGTAAATCGGGTATATAATGTTTTTCCTGAAGCTGTCTGGGACTTCTGCTGACTCAAATATGACGTTGAAAGTGTCTGCCATGTGTACTATAAATTGTGGTGTTGCATGTTTTAAAAATTCGGCTGAAACTCTATCCTCCCCCGGTGCTTTTCTGTTTTTGCAGCGCGCTATTGCTTTCGATACATCCGTGGGGTAATATCGCTCGGTCCAATTCGGGAATTGATGCATACGGCAGGGCGAAACTGTGCTGTGTTAATGCAGATTCTTTAAATATTAGGCTTTTGAAATGTACCGCCAGACTGTGCGCATCGACCTTAATAGCTTTACTGGTGTTCGTTCCATTAATTTTTATCACAAGTGACCAAAGTTCTTTGCTATTTTGGACATTGTTAAGTAATGTTTCCAGATTTCTGTTATATGCCCGCTGCGCATCCTTGCATAATAGCTTATATTTCACATTTGCAGTTTGATACCTGGATTTGGATTCACTTGAAGCATTTCTTTGACTCTCTTAGCAATTTCATTACATTCCTCCTTGCCTCCTCGCATTCCCAACTATATCACGGTTGTATTTTTGTGTACTTTGGATTGATGATTTCTGCATAAATTTTGTTGATTTTACAATGCATTCTGTGAGGTTTTCTATCGATGCAGTGAATCCTGGTCTAACTGTCTGTACTAGACTTAGCTCCAGATTTGCCTTGTACCGATTTGCACAATGTTCCAACCAGCGAAGCAGCAGGTTTCTTTTTTTCTCATGTGGTTCCAGAGTCTTCGAATACTCAATACCAACGAATATCGGCATGTGGTCTCGAGAAGATCTCGCTTTTCACCTCCATATCTTCTACGTATTGATGCCATTCACCGCTAATAAGACAGTAGTCTATTGTTGACGTAGCTTGGGATCTAACAAAGGTTAGGTTTCCTTCGCAATCACTATTTGTTCTGCCGTTAAGTACCGTCATACTATAGGACTCCACACAGATCTATGATTTTCTTGCCATTTCCATCAAGGATTTAGTCCTTAGCAGCTCTCCTAAGATTGCAATATTTGTTCTCCGAATGAGAGTCTTCTGTCCACACTTGTTCCTTTGCTATGCGCGCACTCAGATCACCGATAATCATTATGTTCATCTGCTCTGCTTGCTGGAGGGTATCGTATAGTATTTCAAAGTCTCTCGTCCAGTGATTGCAGTTCAGATAAGTGGGGAATATGTATAAGGTCATTTACGCTCATGTTGACAATGGTCAAGCCAGACGATTGAGTGAACCTGCATCTTAAATCTGTACTCAGTTTCCTGCTAATTCCGTATAAAAACGCCACCACTAGCTCGTCCCCTGCTTGCCGTCCTTGTAGCGGGTTCGGAATACAGAGTGTGATTTTGAATGTAAGGCTCATACAATTCTATTGAGTGTTCGGAGAACGTTTCGAAGAGAAAGAAGATGTCATGCGATTTTATAACGGCGAGAAAAATGTGACTGAATCAACTTATTGCTAATACCTGCTATATTGTATGCTAATATCTTAATGCTACCTTTAGAAGAGGAGTAGTTTATTGCGGGACTTCTGCAGTGGCTCGATCTGATTTTGCCCGTTTTTTGGTCCCCTAGCTTTAGCGAGAAGTCCCTCGTAGGTGAAATGGCCGGTTTCAAGACGGATGCCATACAGTTCGTTGATTTCAGCTTCTACTGGTTGTCCTTTGCACACTAGCTTTTGTTGCTGTCGAAGCGCACCCATTTTCCGTTTATATTAATGGAGTCGCTCTTAACGAAACCTTATGGGCGTTGTTGACATTTGTAAGAGCTCTCTTTAACTGTAGGAGCACCGCCTTGTGCTCTTGTTTTTCGATACTGAGATCTCTTTCGATATATATCGACGTTCCCGCTAGTTTTCTTGTGTTTTTAAGCAGCTGCGTAGCCATATCCTCCGTTTCCAACTCCCGACGCGTAATCCACTTTATTGTTCCTTTCAACATCACATGGATATCCTTTACCTTTGCTGAGGCAATCTGCAATTTTGATCGGAACAGCGTATCTAGGCTCTCTTTGATATTTTGTCTTTTTAAGCCCTCTGACTATTATAAATTTGGCTTTGCTTTGCTCAACAAGTTTTGTTAGTTCCCTTCTGTCTCTGTCTCTATCGGCTCTCATTTGGATAAGTTCAGCTTTTAGCTCAATATTCTCCTGCTCCAGAGTCTCAATTTTGTGAACGACCCCACCAATCTGCATTTTAAGGTCTCCAATATCTTCCTTTGTTGCTAGGGTGTTAGCTAAGCTGCTCATTTGCTGATCAAATCTTTCTCCCATGTTTTAAAGTGCGATCATAATATTTTGCAATTGGTTTTCTGGAGACGTAACAGGTCGTTTTCGCTTCCGGCTGTGTTGCCTGTCCGAAGGATTGCATCCCAACTGCCATGCTGGTTGACGCTGCTGAGTTTACTGGTGTATACGGTTCAGTTGGCGTCCTTTGCATAATGTACAAATGCTTTTTTAATATTACTCAAAAATAGAAAAAAACGGACAGCCTATAAGTATGCTTCAAAATAGAGCTAGCTTGAACGGTAGGTGGCGTTTTGTTCTTGAGCTTTTCGTCGAACAGCCGCTTACTTGGATGTTTTTGTTGCTTGGGTTGGCCTGCCGGGGCTGCTGCCAGATGATTGCACCAGTTGCCGCTTTATGCTTAGTGGCCTGATTCCGTCCTTACTTGGTTTTGCCGAGGTTGCCTGCTGCCTCACGGTTCGTTGTACCACGTATCGCAGTTACAAGGTTTATTGCGTACGCTTATTTAAATTCATAAAATTGAACAATTTTTTAAACCGCGAAAAATGTGACCGTACTTGGCGAGCATAAAAATCTCTCCACGGTTTGTAAGGACAAAATACGAAATAAAGTGAAATGTGATTTTTCAATGTCGGAAAATCCGCCCTCGAGAATAATGGTCGGAAAATTCTGCATACAAAAAACTATTTTTCATCCGTTTGGCTTGAAACTCGGTTTGTAAGGACAAAATACGAAATAAATTGAAATATGATTTTTCAATGTCGAAAAATCCGCCAACGAGGAAAATGGTCAGGAAATTTCTGCATGCAAAAATTATTTTTTATCCGATTGGCTTGAAATTCGGTTTGTAACGTCAAAATGAGAATTTATTTTTTGGTTTTACTTTCCGATGTTGGAAAGGATGTGGGTGGTAAGTGTATTTTAAGTGTGTGGAATGTGGCGGGAAGTGGGAGCGTGGGGGTGGGATGTGGGAGGGTTGTGTGTGAAATGTGGGTGGAATGTGGGTGGGATGTGGGCGGTAAGTGGATGGGAAGTGGGTGGGGCGGGAAGAGGGTGGTAAGCGGGTGGGATGTAGGTGGAAACTGGGTGGAAAATTGGTGGAATTAGGGTGTACATTGGATCTATACTGTTGGGACGGATATTGGCTAGCTCTTACAGATATAAAAGAGTGTCCTGATTCACTGACTGATTCACTGATTAACTGATTGGCAATCATCGCACAGCCCAAACGGTAAGAGATAAAAGGCTGTAATTTTCACAGAAGTTTCTGTTGGTGGTGAAAGTGCGTACTAAGACGGGGTTTTGGAAAATTCCACCCGGAAAAGTCGGAAAAGCGTCGGAAAAGTTTGTATGGGAAAAATGTTATTTTTCATCCGATTGGCTTGAAACTCGGTTTGTAAAACAAAATACGAAATAGTTTGAAATGTGATTTTTCAATGTCGGAAAATTCGCCCACGAGGAAAATGGCTGGAAAACTCTGCATGAAAAAACTATTTTTAGTCCGATTGGCTTGAAATTCGGTTTGAAAGGACAGAATACGAAATAGTTTGAAATGTGATATTTTCGAAGTAGGAAAATTTGACCCAACGGTCGGAAAATTTCGGAAAATTTTGCATGAAAAAAACTTTTTTTTTTATCCGATTGGCTTGAAACTCGGTTTGTAAGAGACAAAATACGAAAATAATTTGAAATGTGATTTTTCAATGTCGGAAAATTCGCCCACGAGGAAAATGGCGGAAAAATTCTGCATGCAAAACACTATTTTTCATCCGATTGGCTTGAAATTCGGTTTGAAAGGACAAAATACGAAATAGTTTGAAATGTGATATTCCGAAGTTGGAAAAATTTGACCCAACCGTCCGAAAAAATTTCCGAAAATTCTGCATGAAATAAACTATTTTTTCATCCGATTGGCTTGAAACTCGGTTTGTAAGGACAAATTACGAAATAATTTGAAATGGGATTTTTCAATGTCGGAAAATTCGCCCACGAGAGAAATGGCCGGAAAATTCTGCATGCAAAACACTATTTTTCATCCGATTGGCTTGAAATTCGGTTTGAAAGGACAAAATACGAAATAGTTTGAAATGTGATATTCCGAAGTAGGAAAATTTGACCCAACGGTCGGAAAATTCCGGAAAATTTTGCATGAAAAAACTTTTTTTTTATCCGATTGGCTTGAAACTCGGTTTGTAAGGACAAATACGAAATAATTTGAAATGTGATTTTTCAATGTCGGAAAATTCGCCCACGAGGAAAATGGCCGGAAAATTCTGCATGCAAAACACTATTTTTCATCCGATTGGCTTGAAATTCGGTTTGAAAGGACAAAATACGAAATAGTTTGAAATGTGATATTCCGAAGTTGGAAAATTTGACCCACCGTCCGAAAAAAAAATTTCCGGAAAATTCTGCATGAAATAAACTATTTTTCATCCGATTGGCTTGAAACTCGGTTTGTAAGGACAAATTACGAAATAATTTGAAATGTGATTTTTCAATGTCGGGAAATCCGCCCACGAGGAAAATGGCCGGAAAAATTCTGCATGCAAAACACTATTTTTCATCCGATTGGCTTGAAACTCGGTTTGTAGGACAAAATACGAAATAATTTTAATGTGATTTTCAATATCGGAAAATCCGCCCGTGAGGAAAATGGTTGAAATTCTGCATGCAAAAACTATTTTTATCCGATTGACTTGAAATTTGGTTTGTAAAGTCAAAATAGGAATTAATTTTTGTTTTTATTTTCCGATGTTGGAAATACTACCGGGATGCCCACTGGGAAGTGGTTGGGGAGTGAATGGGTTGTGGGTGGTAAGTTGTTTTGGAAGTGGGTGGAAAGTGGGTGGTAAGTGAATGTTAAGTGTGTGGAATGTGGCGGGAAGTTGGAGGGATGTGGGTGGGATGTAGATGGGAAGGGGGTGGGATGTGGGCGGGAAGTGGGTGGTATGTGGGTGGAATGTTGGACGGATGTGGGTGGAAAATTTGCGGGATTACGCTGTGCATTGGTTCTATACTGTTGAAGGCGCAGCGAAGCGCGACGGGATATTTGCTAGTCTCTCTATATATAAAAGGACTGATTCACTGATACACTGATGGCAATCATCGCAGAGCCTAAACGGTTAGAGTTAGAAGGCTGCAATTTGGACAGGAGTTTCTGTTAGTGGTGAAAGTGCGTACTAAGACGTGGTTTTTGAAAAATTCCACCCGGAAAAGTCGGAAAAGCGTCGGAAAAGTTTGTTTGGGAAAAATGTTATTTCTCATCCGGTTGACTAGAAACTTGGTTTGTAAGCATAGTACGCGCAATAATTTGACAAGCGTTTTCCCGATTTTGGAAAATCCGCCCACGAGGATACTGATCGGAAAATTCTGCATGCAAAAATTATTTTTCATCCTATTGGCTTGAAACGCGTTTTGTGAGGATAGAATACGAAATAATTTGAAATGTGATTTTTCAATGTCGGAAAATCCGCCCGTGAGGAAAATAGCCGGAAAATTCTGCATGCAAAAACCTATTTGTATCCGATTGGCATGAAACTCGGTTTGTAATGTCAAAATGAGAATTCATCTTTGTTTTTACTTTCCTATGTTTGAAATACTGCCGGATGCCCACTGGGAAGTGGTTGGGAAGTGAATGGGATGTGGGTGGTGTGAGAGGGATGTGGGTTGTAAGTTGTTTTGGAAGTGGTGGTAAGTGGATGTAAAGTGGGTGGAATGTGACAGGAAGTGGGTGAAAAGTGACGGGAAGTGGTGGGATGTGGGTGGGATGTGTGGTGAAAGTGGGTGGGAAGTGTGCGGGATATGGGTGGGAAGTGGACGGGAAGTGGGAGAAATGAGGGAGGGATGTGGCCGAGAAGTGTGTGTGGTTTTATACTGTTGAAGGCGCAGCGAAGCGCGACGGGTTATTTGCTAGTCTCTATATATAGTAGTAGTACACTCAAAAAATCAATCCATATGGGATCAAATCAATCCTAAGCGTGGTAATGAAACAACGTAATCCCGGATATGCTTGACCCGATCTGAAAAAAAGATTGAGTTGATCCGACTTTTTTAATCCTAAGAAGGATTACATATATCCTGGGTAATCCTATTAAAGATTGAATATGCAAAAATTCGAGCACAATTTAATTCCGAAGCTGGATCATTTTATGCCTATTCTAGGTTAACTTAAGCTTGATATGCAATATTGATTTGATCTCAGGAAAGATAACGATTCTTCCTCTCCTCCGCCGCCATGCCATTTGCCATAGGACATCCTCATACACTTGAAAGACCACCCACACCAGTTTTGTTTAATTTAAGACTTCTGAAAAGAAGACTTCCACTAGGATTAGAACACACGACCATTCGCACTGAACACGAATGGAACGGCATATCATCGCTCACCACCATACCCATTAGTTGTTGCAGCGTGTCTAAAAGGCTACTTATATTTCTTCGCTCTCGCTCTCTAATTTATGGGCATGTGATCTCGAAAAAGATTGTAGTAAGCACATTTTTTAAATGATACAAGCTCGAAAGGAATGGACCAATCCTAAAAAGATTGAATTGTGTATATCTACGAGTGAATTCAGAATTCGAGTAAAGCCGGGCTTACTTCAAGATTTAAGATAGAGAAAAATCTCGACGTTTTTTTTCTAGTAAGTAGTAGTATTATTATTTTCTTTTTTTTGTAAAGGAGTATGGGCAACTATATTTGAAGTCCAACAATTTAACAAAAAAAGAAGTTGAATAGATAATAAAATAGGGGCTGTGGCAGTTACTGTTAGCCTAGCAAATGACTATGCTTTCCTGGTTTCCAGATCACGTATCGCCGTAGTCCATATGGAAGCTTCGGCGATATTGGAGTGCTCTCCCGCAGCAAGTGTGGTTAACGCTTTCGTTGAGCAGTGCGTGTGATTCCTGGCGCGACAGTGTACATTTTTCCGAAGTGCAGCAAAACCCTAAGTTCTCATAGTATGGGCACCGGGCAAGAAAGGGTTCAGTGTCCTCTCTCCTGTATTGCAGAGTGTGCACTGGCTGGTCGTGGTACTATACGTGTAGTTAGTTCATCAGTTCTGTTCTGCTCGGAATAACGGATATGTCTGCTGCTTCGATGTCATCTTGGAAGTAGTTCCTAGTCGAAAGGATATATTGCAGTTGACTGTAGGTGAGGGACTGACTAGTTTAGCTTCTGCTTCGAAGCTTTAACTCTTTTCAACGCTCCATGTGTTATACTCAATGCATTCGATGTTGTGCGTTCCAGTGCCATGGATTCCTCATGCGGAAAACTGCTTGGTCTCTAGCAGGTACGTCGTAACAACTCTTGGGAGACGAGTGGGGGGGCATTCGCATGGTTTTTGTAACGTAGTCAAAATGAATTTGCATTGTATACTGTGACATGGTGGGAAGTTCTGTTTCTAAATGTATTGCATAGTTGGGGGAGTACTGGGGTAGGTGGAAACCGTTTGACAAAAAAACGAAGAAGCTTTTCACGTCTTCAAATTGATCAACGCCCCACACTTGAGCAAGAGTAACGAATATAATTGCACTTGCAGTGGCTAAAAATAGGGCATATTTGGTGCTGTGGCTGACGTTCCTTTTCCTAAGCAGCTCCTTCCCAAGTCCTGTTTATTGCAATCTTGAGTCGCTAAGTTTTTGGTTAAGGTGCTTATAAACGTCATGCGTGGGGTAAGAATCACTCACAGTTTTATCGATATTCGCTGACCACTTCAAGATTCGTTCCGTTTAATTTTCATGCATTCTGCTATAGCTCTGCCGCCTCTACTTTTTCTCGAATTACCATAACTTTTGATTTTGCGCCCAGTTTACTTGTGGCTCTCTTTTGGCAGTATTCAAATAAGGCGTCTAGCATTTGTTGCATATCTATAGGGCTCTCAGCTAGTAGTACCATGTCGTCAGAAGACATCCCTGTTTTACCCCATGGATTCAAACCATTCTGATAGGTTATTGCCGTCCCACACTGCTATCTTGTTGAAGTAATATGAGCTTCGTATCATTATTATCATCTTTTGTTAAGACTCCAATATTGCCTTCGTTTCAAATAGAGTGCTTTGTCTGTCCACTGCACAGTGGGCGGAAAGACCGATTTTTGGCAAAAACTCCAATTTTGAAGCTAAACTTGTAAATTTGGGGAATTTGCAGCTCATTATTTGTAAATTTTGATTTTTTGTTTAGCGCTGCGAGATACCGTGCCGACGACTTAGAACTGCATTAAATATGAAATTGCGTGACAAATCGGAACATCATTTTATTTTTATAATTTTTTCTTTAAAGTTAATATATTATAAATTATTTTCTAAAAAAAAATAGATAATTGAAATCTATTGTCAAAAACAGAAGTTATTTCATTAAAATGCTATGACATCAATATTACAAAACTATTAATGTAAAAATTGCATCACTTTTATGTTTTTAATCATTATACCCGTTACTCGTAAAGCAAACGGTATACTACTGCAGAAGGAATAATTTCCGACCATATAAAGTATATATATTCTTGATCAGCATCAACAGCCGAGTCGATAAAGACTTGTCCGTCCGTCTGTATGAACACCTAGATATCAGAGACTAGAAGAACCAGAGCCATCACAAAGATCAAGCTTGTTTAAAATTTTTTGCCACGCCCACTCCGCTTCCCCCACAATAAAAATGTAGAATAACTTCCACATTTTTTAAGATGTCGACGATTAAATCAGAGCCGAATTTAACTTACGCTCTCGTTTTATAATGGTAGTTTATCGTTTGTCTTCTTAGCAGACTTAGACGCTTGCACGAATAAGGAGATCAGTTTGGAAACCAATTTTCTTTTTTGACTAGAACTTCCTTTTTCATATGATAGAGGTAAGAGTTTCCCCCTTTATTGTCACAACTATCCTTTTTGAACCAAATGTTATATCTAATGCAAGCCAGCAAACATTTTTTCGTTTCTTTGGCCTTTATTCACAAGTCTCTTGACTTTGACAAAAAAATATTTACTTTCATTTTAATGTCCATTAAAGCATTTTCATCAGTCGAAAGTGGCGTTGATGTTGCAACGCATTTCAACAAACTTCCAGCAAATCGCACGACGAATAGAAACCTCGCTCACACTTATTGAAATATATCGAAAGACCGCAAAAATCCGCTTATGTCTTAAACTCTACATAAATATATACATAATAACGCATTCTACCACATATGCACTTTTTTGAATCCTGCTGTATCTTGCTAGATATGATCCACGATACACAACTATATTGAGGTTAGATTCGTAAAAATGATGATTTATGTATAACATAGAAAACATAACGAAACAAAAGCTTATATAATTTAACACATATACAACTCTTTTCTATATCCCTGACGGTTTATTTTCCATTTTAAATTATTTCAATCCGTCAAACTGTTTAAAATGGAGACTGTCAAATATTTACAAATTTTGTTATCAGACCGCTTACAGATACAGCGTGGCAAAGTCGGCTGACTTTGAAGGGCTAATGTTAAACAACGGTTGTGTAATAAAATTTAAATTAGATATTTTCGATGAGGAGGGACAATTGCTCAATGAAAAAAATTATTATAACCATAGGTTAGGTTAGGTTGAGATGGCTGGGGCAGTAAGACTGTCCCTACACTTAGGCCAAGATAGGCCCATTGCGATACCATATTATTCCTATTTAAGCCAGGGGGGGGGTTCCTCCCGACTGAACCATCGTGTCGACTTTAAGAATTTTAGTAGAGATGGAATCTCAATAGCGGATACTTCCGAGAGGTTGAGTAGAAATGGGTGACCAAGAGTTTTGAGTCTCCTTCTACTAAGAGCTGGGCAATGGCAAAGAAGATGTAGTAATGTCTCCTCCTCTTCTTCACATTGGCAGCTTCTGCAGAAGTCGTTGTGAGCTACACCCAAGCGTGCTGCGTGTCTGCCGATGAGGCAGTGACCCGTTAGGCCCCAACCAGAATTGATATGTTTTCTCTACTTTGGTGCAGAAGACTGTTAGTTCGTTTTAGGTTAAACGTTGGCCACGTGAGTCTAGCTACGGCGCAAACCGGAAGGTTGTTCCATCGTTCTGTAGCCAGGCGCCACGTTTCATTCCTTGTAAGTAGTTTAAATGAGGCTAAGGGCATCCCTATCAAGCTCTTATCTGGGAGGAGCTGAGTGGTAGTGCCCTGTCTTGCCAGTTTGTCGGCTGACTCGTTTCCCTCAATGTTGCGGTGGCCAGGCACCCAGACGAGGTGGATACGGAGATGCTGAGCGATCGCATTTAAGGATCTACGGCATTCCGTGAGTGTTTTGGCGTTATTGGTGTGCGAGTCAAGAGCCCTTAGAGCTGCTTGACTATCTGAGTGTGCTAAGGTATTTGGCGACCTCCTGGATGGCAACCAATTCTGCTTGGTACACACTGCAATGATCAGGGAGTCGGAAAGAGATTTCCATACTTGGGTCTGCGGAGAAAACTCCCCCTCCTACTTTGTTATCGAGCTTTGATCCATCTGTGTAAATATTGATGGAATTGGCTCTGCTGTGGGGCAAGTTATCCCAGTTGAGTCTACTAGGGATATTGACGTCATAAGTTTGTGGAATGACGTTGTGGGTATACAGTAGTCTGTAATAGCGGGAACCGCGCTATGGTGGTTAAGTATTGTTGAGTGTCCTGATTCACCCGTGTACCAGGCTTCAGACTCTCTTAATCTCAGGGCTGTAGTGCACGCTACCTGTTTAGACATCAAGTCTAGAGGAAGTAGATGAAATATGGTGTTTAGTGCTTCCGTTGGGGTGGTTGGAGTGCACCGCTCATACATAATTCAGCACTTCTCTGAAACTTGTGTAAAGTGCTCAGGACTGATGTTTTCTCGATTGCTGGCCACCATACTAGAACTCCATAGAGTAGTATGGGACGTACTATGGCTGTGTAAAGCCAATGAACAATTGCTGGGACACCCCCCATTTGCGGCCTATCGCCCGCCTACAAGAGAAGAGGGCAATGGATGCCTTCTTCACTCGCTCAGATATTGTCATGCCAGAGTAGTTTCCTGTCCAGTACGACGCCCAGGTACTTGGCATTGTCTTTGAATTCTAGACTTATATTGTCTAGTTTGGGAGGGATAAGATCTGAAACTTTGTATCTCCGTGTAAAGAGAACTAAAGTTCTGTCTTTTTCGGATTTACACCCAGACCGCAAGAGGACGCCCACTCAGAAAGTGTCGCCAGCGCGGTCTGCATGAGGTCACATAAGGTTTGTGGAAAACTTCCGCATTTGAATATAGCAATGTCGTCTGCATAAGCCACCACCACATGTCCCTCCGCCTCCATGAGGCGCAGCAGTTGGTTGACTGTTACGACCCAGAGAAGCGGAGAAAGAACACCCCCTTGAGGGGCGCCTCGGTGTACGAATCTGCGAGCGGTTGCACCACCAAGGCTTGAATTCACTGCTCTACTTGAGAGCATAAGGTTGATGAATTCAATCAGTGGTGCGTCCACTCCCACATCCCCCAAAGCAGTGGTAATAGCACCAGGAAGGACATTGTTAAAGGCACCCTGTATGTCCAGAAATGCTGTCAGAGAGTATTCTTTTATTTCAAGCGATTTTTCGATCCTTGAAACTAAGGAGTGTAAGGCAGCTAGGGTTAAGCAACCTCATCATCTGCAGGATTTTTTCCGGTTCCGAAGGGTGGATGGGTAACCAAGCCCTCGCTCTCGGACATGAAGGAATGTCCTTCGCATCCACTACCCTCAGCCGTGCGCCAGGGTATACCTCTCCCACTTTAGCGATGGCAGCTTTGTAGAGTTCCACTGACCGATCGTCCTCGCATGCCACTAGCCGGATGTTTCCTTGGAACCATCCAACGCTGTAGCATGAGGGCGGTGCTCCAGGGTTCTCGAGCAACACATCCAGCGTGACGCGACTAGTAGCTGCCTCGATCCATTTCCAAAAGTGCTTTGGAATGGTACCGGTCGGGCTGCTGTCATCTATGACCCCCACTATCCTTTTGCTCTTTGCCACCTCAGCAAAGGATATCTTTAGTGGGGCTCCATGGGTTTTTAAACGTTTGTGTGACGATGTATGTGACTCCTCCATGGATCTGTCCCTTTTCGTCGTACCAGCAGACTGCTCAGTCGCGGTGGCTGACTGCGCAGGAGCGGTATCTGACTTCGATGGACCCTTTGTGTTCTGATCCATGGAGAAGTCGGGAAAAAACTCGTTTTGCCCAGGCGATGTCTTCCTGTATCTTGGCAAAGTCCTCCTTGGTGGTTTGATCCTCCGTAATCGGATCAGTTGCATTCCTTCTCAAGATGCGAAAGGCTTTTCGCATTTCGTTGGGCCCGGGTTTGGTTGGGTCGGGCCGGGAAAAGTTTGCGGCTCTGCTGCTTACAATAGGAGCAGTCACTGGCTTTCCACTAGCAGAAGAAGCTCAGACGCTTGGTGCTGACTGAAGCTTTTCCTGCTAGTGGAGGACACTGACTGCCCCTCCCGAACAGATGGAGTTGTGATGCCGCCCCCTGTTCGGGCAGTTGCAGTTTCCGACTTTTTCGAGCCCGAGTGTATCGCGGCTCTAGAGTCGGTCACCTTGGGTGGGGTGACACCCTCGCGCATTATCTAAATTAATTTATATATATAATAAGTAAATTAATTAAGAAAATGCCATTCGTTATATAGAACCTAGCCTTAAAACGGCTAGATTCTGTTAGGCTAGATTTACTCTAAATATTGTTAGGGTGTTCACTTTGTTGAGCACTTGAGCACTTGGGGAAAAGTGTAAACATTTCCAACAACAATTTACTCTGAACAAATTGTGCACAGCTTGCTCGACCCAGGCCCTGACTACGAAAAGTCGGGCACTTGTACCTTTGTACTATAAGTGTTATATGTAAAAGCTAAAATCAAATGTGTGATCATTAGACCGTACATGCCTTATATGAAAAGTAATTTTTTGTTAAGTTCTTAGCACAACATGGCTCGAAAAATTCTGCATATTTTATTGAAAATATGTCAAAAATTCAAAATCAGATATATTGAGGTTTGGTGGCCTCGAGAAGGCTTTAAAGGTTCAAATTTCCCCTTAATTTGGTTTTTGAGCTGCTAGAAACGTCATAGTAGGCAGACAAAAATTTTGTTAAAATTGTAAAAATAAATTATTTCAACATGTCGTACAATTGATTCAGCAACACAATCGGACGGCACCAAATTGATGATTATTGCTGATTATGGCATATCCTCATTGCATTTAAACTAGACAAATTTGTATTGTAAAGGAAAAATATTAATGGCATATTCAACTATGCATTTGTAGATTATACAAATAGTGTGTTTACTAAAAATTTAGTTATTTATAAAAAAAAAAAGTTAAGGTTCTACCGAGAATTGAACTCGGTTCGCCGGCTTCAAAGTCCAGAGTGCTTATCACAACACCATTGAACATATAATTTAACATGAAATATTTAATTTATTTGTTCTAAACTTTTGAAAAAGGTCTCTGTCTATGTTGACAATTTAAGATAAATTAAGGAGAAATTGTAACTTTTAAAGCCTTCTCGAGGCCATCAAACCTCAATATATCTGATTTTGGATTTTTGATCAATTTTCTATAAAATATACAGAATTTTTTGAGCCATGTTGTGCAAAGATCGTCACATGTTGAAAATCGTATGGAGAAATGTCCGGTCTAGTGATCATTCATATAAATTGTATGGAAAAAGCGACAACTTTGAATGAACCACCGTAGCATCGTAGGAACCGCACCGTTTTAATCATTTTTACTCATATTTACTTTTCAGGGTTCGGAATCGGCCATTACCTGCAGCTTTCGAGACTGACGGCTTATTAAATCGCGAAATAATACCAAAGAGGATAAAAAAATAGTAATAAAAATAAAGACAGTGCAAATAAAGTGATAAATCATGGCGGGATCATTGCATAAGCGCAATTCGCAGCTAAGGGTTCTCCGAGGCAATAAAAACGCGAACTACTTAAGAAACTGCTTTCCATGGCCAAAAATGACCACACATAACAGCATTACCATGATTAAGACAATGCCGAACCGCGGTAAATACCGTGGATGACCAATGGTTAAAAATACAGTTAAGATCATAAAAAATGTTTCAGACCACTTTTCGTGACTGACAACTCATCACATCGCGGAAAAGTACCGTTGAGGATCAAAAATAGTAATAATGTCAAACAAACAGGAAAAAACCATGTAAGGATCATTGCATACGCGCAGTTCGCAGCTAAGGGTTATCCGTGGAATTAAAACCGCTAATTACTTAAGAAACTAGTTTCAAGGCCACAATAGATACATCACCATGATTATGACCAACCTCTAGTGACTAACCGCGATACATACCACGTATGACCATTAACAAAGAACTTAGAAGAAGAAATTTTCTTCAAAATTTCCGAAAATTTTTTCAAATTAATTGCCGGTGTGGTCATCCATGGTATTTATCGTGGTTCAGTATTATCATAATCATGGTAATGTATTGCTCATGTGTGCGCATTTTTAGCCTCGAAAATCAATTTCTTAAGCACTTAGCGGTTTTATTACCACGGCGATCCCTTAGATGTGAATTGCTTTTATGCATTAATCCTGGCTTGATTTTTTACTTGGTTGGAAGTAAAGTATGTTTGACATTATTTATATTTTTGAACCGCAACGGTATTTTCCCGCGATTTGATGATTTGTCAGTCCTAAAAAGTGGTTTGAAACATTCCTTATGATCTTCACTAGTAGTATTGGTGTCTTTATTTTAGTTTAGAATGCCCTATTACAACATATTGCTTTTAATTTAACATAAATCAACTAAAAATAAAGTAGACGAGTTTTAATCGCCTTTTTTTTGAACCGTCTGTCGATCACCTTACACTTATCCAGTGCTACTTCGGTTAATACACCTGGCTGCCCGGTTCGTCCCCAGATACCAGATCGTTCGCCTTGTAGTATGGAGTAGTGGTTTGGTGTTACAATTTATTACTATTCTTATTGTATAGATTCTAATTTGCCGTCAGCTAATATTGAAATTTAAACTATCAACTAAAGGAAAAAGTTCTGTAAATTGTAAATTTTGTGATTGTATGGGGTATGCTTAAAAAGTTTCAGTTTGTATCTGTCTCCTATAGTTTAGTGCATGTTTTATATAGTTCGCGAGTGCAGTCCAATTCGATCCATTTAAAATGTTTATGGTTTCCTGATGTGTCAGTTGTAATCTGTTTAGGTGTAGCTCTCTGATTTCCTTCAAAACGGGGCATATGGCAACAAAATGAAAAGTGTCTTCAGGTGTCCTTAAGTTACACAGGTCACATTGGCTGTTGGTTCGGTATGGCATGGCGTTTAGTTGCAACATTTCTGTTCGTGCTTTGCATATTAGCGATATCTGCCAGATTTTGAAATCGTCGTGGAAGTAGTTAGCATCTAGATTGCTCTCGTAGAGCTTTGACTGGCCTGAAATTCAAACCTCCTCATGGCTGCGCAACCGATTTGTTCTAGAATTTTTATGTGCGCTAAATCCCATGAGCTTGAATCTGAAATATCCAGAGCTATTCCATGCTCGCTTGCCAGGCACTGCCATTTTTCAAAAAACTGACTTGTACTACTTTGCAGATATTTTGCGATTATTTTTGGTAACCTGGTATCCGGCTTCGTCATTATTTTTCGTATATATGCAAAGTGTGCCTGCAATGCTTCAGTGTGAAACAGCGACAGTCCGGTTTCAAGGTGAATTGCGTAGTTGGGTGTACTTCTGGGTAACTGAAAGATTTTTTTTATGAAGTGACGCTGCAGTTTCTCTGTTTCCTCATAATACGTATGTCCCCAAATTTGCGACGCATACAACATTATCGTGCTCACAGTGGCCTTAAAAAGCTTGTATTTTACACTTGGTAGTACATTTTGTCTGCCAAGAAAGGAGTTCCAAGTGCTATTTAGGGCAATTTTTGCGTCAGATAGTTTCTGCTGTAGATGGCTGGAGTAATTTAAATTTTGCGTTACTGTGACTCCGAGGTATTTAAACTCTTTTACGACCTCCAAGAGTTCTCCATTTAAATTCCAACTCTGGTTGTTTGCTGCGCGTCCTCTTCCATCACGGATGACCAGCACCTTGGTCTTATCAATATTTATTAGTAGGTTCCAACGTTGGCAGTAAGAGAAGAGCGAGTCAATCATCTCCTGTAATTTGTGAGGTGAGTCTGCCATTACCACCATGTCATCAGCATACATTAAAACTTTTATGGTTTGATTGGCAAAGGTAATACCACCTGGGAGAACATTTGTTATGTCGTTTATATAAAGTGAAAAAAAGCAGTGGACTGAGTAGACATCCTTGTTTCACCCCTGTGTTGTTTCCAAACCAATCTGAGAGCTGTTCTCCATTCCATACGGCAGCTATGTTGTTGGTGTACAGATTCCGAATCAAGTTAAGAATTTTTGACGAGACTCCTAACCGGCTGAGCTTAAGCAAAAGGTTTGTTCTGTTTACTGTATCGAAAGCGGCTTTGAAGTCGATGAAGCATAGATACATCTTTTGTTTTCGTTCAAGATAGAACTTTGCTATTGCTGTTAGTGAGAATACACTATCCACCGTTGAATATCCACTTCTAAAGCCGGATTGAAATTCGCTTATCACATTGTTCTCATTCACCCATGTGGTGGCCGCTCCAGTATAACTGATGTGAATACTTTCGTTAGGGCGTTTAAACACGATATCCCTCTATAATTGCTCGCTAATTTGGGGTCACCTTTTTTAAAAAGCGGGAAGATTACACTCTTTTTAAAACTAGACGGTACTTCAGCAGCGTTAAATGTCCTGTTGTATTCGTTAGTTAGTGTGTTAAATAATTCGGGCTGGGCGAACTTTAGAAACTCAACCGGAATCCGATCTTCACCGGGAGCTTTATTTATTTTTGCTCGTTTCACTGAAGGAAAGGTCAGCCTCAATGAAGCTCAAAAGGCTTCGAGTTGGGCCAAACGTGGTTGCTCATAAATAAGTGCGACATCCCTTCATCTACCCCCCTCTTTAGCTGTCGACTGTCTCATAAAGTTTGCTTTGGGCTCGCAATTCTTTTCAAGGCCTCTGAACAAGACATTCTTTTCTTTGCTGTAGTCTACAACCCTGTTTAACTCCTTCCTTTCCATTTCGTTGCTTGCCTTAAGTTCATCCAGTTCACGGCGTAGTTCTCGGTTCTCTTCCTGCAGAGTAGTGATTTGGTTCGATACCGATGCCTGCAAAGCGCCAATGTCTTCCTTTGTCGCCATTACGGAACCAATTGATGCAAGTTTCTCATTAAAGTCATTTTTGGTCTCTCGTATGGCATTCATGATATCACCTAATGTATATTCCTCAGCGGCGCTCACTCCCATATCTCCTCGCAGCCTCTGACGGATTGCAATGCCACCGATCTATTTTCCTCTGTACGTGTCACCGGTGAGCATTGAACCCCTCATATCTTTTCTGTGCGCTACAAATTTCTTCCGACGCCTGATGGTATGCAACGACTTTCCGCTGATTTAGTTGCAAACCCGACAAGAGCTTGGTTCTCAAACCACAGTTTTGTAGTCACAGAAGCTTTCCGCTGGTCAGCTGTTTTGGTTGTTTTTGCTTTTTTTTGGCTTGTTAGTTGCGGGCTGACTGCCAAAACACAACAGCTGTTCGACGAATATCCACTTGGTCGTGAAAGTGAAAACTCTCTTACTTTTCCTTAAATTTGGCGCAATTTCGCAAATTTCTCCCTTAACAAGGTGCTTTGTGGTATTGGTGTGTTGTGGCAAATAAGTTTTAAACGTTTAATACCTTCAGAGTTTCGTCGTTTTACATTGACGTCTCTTCCTCGTTGTGGTGGTACGCGGCCTGTGCAACTTTTGTATGCGGCTAATTAAACTTTCTTGCAGGTGGACTCGCTGAATTCAACAAACAATAGGAGCGGTTATAAACACGTCTGACTCGCACAACAATCACAACTCGAACTCTACCATCTGACCTTCACTATATTCTTTAACATTGGTCATCCATGGTATTTATTGCGGTTCGGTTTATTCAAAATCATGGTAATATAGTTATGTGTGGTCACTTGTGCCCTTGAAAAGCAGTTTCTTAAGCACTAAGAGGTTTTGTTACTATGCAGATCCTTCAGCTGCGAATTGCGCTTATGCATTAATCTAGGCATGATTTTTTTACTTGGTTGGGCATAAAGTTTTTTTGACATTATTAATATATTTATTCTCTTTGGTATTATTTCGCGATTTAATAAGTCGTCAGCCGAGTGCTGGATGCTGGCTCCCAAACTGTGCCACCAAAATAAACCTTGCTAATATTTTGATTATTATTATTTTTAATTTAATTTTATTTTTTACGGTTTTTCGATTATAATCGTACGATGCCACGATGCCGACTACTACTCGGCACCGTAAAAATAAATCATATCTCAAACGTAGTTGTGCACAAATTTTGTGCACAGAGGGCTGCTCACAATACTAGTCAGGCAAAACTGCTCAAGTGCTCAAGTGCTCAACAAAGTGAATACCCCAAGTGTTTTTTATATGAAAAAATTTATTATGTTTTATCCGTTAATAATATGAAAACTAGCTATAAAAAGGCTAGATTAAAAAATTGGTTCTTGGCTAAGGTGTCAGCACTGATGGGTGTCGCAGCACTGACTAAAGACAGGGTCGTTCTTTAGCACAAAAATCAAAACATTGACACAAATTTAGAGTTTTGCGCTACCAGGCGCCTTAAAACTCACTCCGCAATGCACCGTGACGTGCCTTAGACCTCCTTCCACCTGGCTGGTCTGGATCAGGATCTTTCCGCAGTGAGTGTGCGCCGACGCAGCAGTGTGTTCGCCGGCACCGGCTTCAGCGGCAAAAAGGCACAACGTTGGGGTAGGTTGTGGTTGTGCAAACAGGTGGCAGACAACCAAAAACCACACACAGCACAGAAGCACACACACTGTAGGCACTGGTTTCACTTCGCGGTGACTTTCGGGAATTGTTTATTGTTTGTTTGTTGATTACTAGCTGTTTTTGTAGATAATTTATTTAACCGAATCGGAGCTGCAGAAAAAAACACCGCCGATCAGTTTCGATAACGATAACGATTCAATTCGCCCATTATAACCATAAAAATAAACAAAAAAAGTGTTTTTTGCCAAAAAAACAGCCATTCCGCCCAATGTGCACTGTGAAGAAAGCAGCTTTGGAGTCTACAAAGAGATGGAATCTACAATAAGGAGAGAGTGTCTGACTGATTCACTGACTGATTCGCAATCATCGCACAGCCTAAACGGTAAGAGATAGAGGGCTGTAATTTGGACAGCAGTTTCTGTGAGTGGTGAAAGGTGGTGGGTTTTGGAAAATTCCACCCGGAAAAGTCGGAAAAGCGTGCGAAAAGTTTGTATGGGAAAAATGTTATATTTCGACTGATTGAATTGAAACTTTGATTGTAAGCATAGTGCGCAAAATAATTGCAAATTCGCCCACGAGGAAAATGCCCGGAAAATTTTGCACGCAAAAAACTATTTTCATCCGATTTGCTTGAAATTCGGTTTGAAAGGAAAGTAGGTGAAATTAATTGAAATGTGATTTTCCCGGGTTGGAAAATTTGCCCTGAAGGTCGGAAAATTCCCGGAAAATTCTGCATAAAAACAACTGTTTTTCATCTCATTTTCTTGAAACGCGGTTTGAGAGGATAGAAAACGAAATAATTTGAAATGTGATTTTTCAATGTCGGAAAATTCGCCCGTGAGGAAAATGTCCGGAAAATTCTGCAAGCAAAAAACTATTTTTCATCCGATTGGCCTGAAATTCGGTTTTGAAAGGAAAGTAGGTGAAATAAATTGAAATGTGATTTTCCGAAGGTGGAAAATTGCCCTGACGGTCGGAAAATTCCCAAAAAAATCTGCACGAAAACAACTATTTTTCATCCTATTGGCTTCAAACTCGGTTTGTGAGGACAGAATACGAAATAATTTGAAATGTGATTTTTCAATGTTCAAAATCCGACCGCGAGGAAAATGGCGGAAAATTCTGCATGCAAAAAACTTTTTCCCATCCGATTGGCTTGAAACTCGGTTTGTAATGTCAAAATGAGAATTCATTTTTGTTTTTACTTTCCGATGTTGGAAATACCGCAGGGATGCCCATTGGGAAGTGGTTGGGAAGTGAATGGGATGTGGTGGTGTGAGTGGGATGTGGGTGGTAGTTGTTTTGGAAGTAGGTGGTAAGTAGATGTAAAGTGGGTGGAATGTGACGGGAAGTGGGGTGGATGTAGGTGGACAGTGGGCGGGAAGTGGGTGGGATGTGGGGTGGGATGTAGGTGGAAATTGGGTGGGATGTGGGCGGGAAATGGATGGGAAGTGGACGGGAAGTGGGTGATAAGTAGGTGGGAAGTGGACGGAAGAGGGTGGGAAGTAGGTGGGAAAAGGGTATGCGTTGGTTCTATACTGTTGAAGGCTCAGCGAAGCGCGACGGGTTATTTTCTAGTCTCTCTATATATAAAGAGAGTGTCCTGACCGATTGACGGATTCACTGCCTGATTGACAATCATCGCAGAGCCTGAAAGGTAAGATATAGGAGGCTGTAATTTGGACAGGAGTTTCTGTTAGTGGTGATAGTGCGTACTAAGACGCGGTTTTGGAAAATTCCAACCGGAAAAGTCGGAAAAGCGTGGGAAAAGTTTGTATGGGAAAAATGTTATTTTCATCCGATTGTCTTGAAATTTGGTTTGTAAGCATGTAAGAAATGGTATAGGAGAGGCTAGGATTAACAAGAGAACAAGAAGCGGTCACACTTATTAATCCGCTCTCTCTCTCTCTGTCCGTTGATGCATGTGTGTGTGAGTTAAGCTGCAGCGCGGGCGATGCGGCGTAGCCTGTCAGTCGATGCCGGAATCTCAGGAGAGCGAAACATAGTTATATTCGTCAACCAAAGTTTAAGTTATAATCATTGTAGTAATAAATAACATGTATGACCCACTGTGCAATATAACTGTAAGTAGTTTTAAGTAACTGTAAATACATCGTCAAGTTCGTTCAAAGAACAAACTGAACGATACTCTCGCTCTCAATCGCTCTAACAAGCATCAATAAAAGTGACGAGCGGCATTCTTAGAGTGACGCGCAGAGCATACACACGTCTTATACTTGGCTCTGGTCCTCTCCCTACAAATTCAGAAGTGGTTACAGAATTAACGCTTACAAGTCGCAAAGTACTTACAAACTAAATAAAAACAATTTTTCCTATCATAATGGAAGTGTCAGTGAATTTGTGCGATCTAAAATTGCCCGAGATCAAAGTGTGGTGCGGAAAACTTGGTCTGCCGACACAGGGCACAAAATCAGCTTTAATTGCGCAGCTAGCAGCTGCATTACCATTCCAATGGCTCCAAACCTTTATTATGAAAATCTGGACACTAGCAGCGGCAATTGTGATCATGCAGAAAAATCAAAGTACAATAACAATAACGGCTGCAACAAGGGACATGGCGAAATAACTCAGGCAGCCAGCCAACGATGCCAACGAAGTTCCAGCCGAAGACGCCGCCGACGCCAATGTTCTTGGAGTTGCCAACACTCTGCTCAACGCTGAACATGGCAACCCTGAGCAAACAACAACGCCAGTCATAGCGGCGAACTTGACAACGCTGTGCTAAAACTTCTGGAGCGGATCTCAACTCAGCAAAAGACTTTTTACCAGATTTTAACGACGAGAATGACTTCACGAGTGGTGGCAATTGGCCAAAAAGGAGAAGCCGATGAACGATTATGTAAGGTTTTTTGATATATCCTTTCCTGGTATAAAAAATGATTCTAATATGACTTTTTCCATAGAGTGCCTCTTAGATTCGGGGAGTCCTATTACTTTTCTAAAAAGATCTACGGTTCCAAAAGGAGCACATATATACAATGAAAGTTTGAATAAAAGTTATTTTGGAATTAACGAAAGTAAATTAAATGTAATTGGAAAAACAGTTTGTGTTATCAAAAGTTTGAATAAAAATGTTGAAATCGAAGCTCTAGTAGTAAACGACGAATCTACAAGGCACCCAATGGTATTAGGTCTAGATTTTCTAAGCTTAAGCAATTTCTAATTAATTTCAATTGACGAAGTAAAAAGCATCGCTGAGCCAAAGGATAATGTGTTGGACGACAGATTAGGAAAAGAAGACTGGATGACAACGTAGTGAACAATGTAGAGCACAAGGCAGTGAACAACGTAGAGAACAATGTAGAGAACAACGTAGAGTCAAAGATTGATTTCAAGGTTGAGAACACGGTTGAGTCAAAGATAGAGGACAAGTGCAATGCAAAGGACGATGTAGAGATCTATGTTCACGATGTTAAAGAGGACAAATAAAAAAAACATTGTAGAGGAACAGGCAAAGAACAAATGGGAAAAAGTATTGACCAGGAAGGCGAAGAGAGTTTTGATATTCAAATGTTAGCCATAAACGTAATATGCGAAGACAAAGCAACTTATAAAATAGGAAAGAAGATAAGTGAGAGTGTTTCGAAAAGATTTGAAAGCTTGTTTGAGAAATATTATATAAAGCCCGAAAGACCCAAAGAACCCCTAATAAAAGGTACTATGAAAATCACAATCGAAAATGATAAGCCATTCCGATGCTCCCCAAGAAGATTATCATATGCAGAAAAGATGGAACTACAGAAAATGTTAGATGAAAATTTAGCAAAAGGATATATTCGACCAAGCGAATCAGAATACGTGTTGCCGAAATTTAGATCTGCCAATAATTTAAGCCCAGCAGCAGACAAATAAAAGTAACAAAACAGCTGCTAGTCAAACCAAATGCAATCCACATGTAAAGACAACAACAACAACAAACTATGTTAGGCAGCACACAGCGAAGTTACAGTTTGAAATCTCTTTGCTTTGAGCTTGCCATTCTTATCAGTTCTATATCCATTTATGTATAAGTAAATCACATTCAGCTGCGCTGAACTACAAGAAGCAATAGGTGAAGCCAAACCTCGTGGCCAGCCTCTAATTTAGTTGTTTGTTCGCTGTCGAGAGACGAAGACTAGGGTAAGATCTAAGCTAATGAAAAAATTGTATCCAAACCTAACCTAAGTCAAATTGCAGTTTTTTAAAGTGCTACCACCTCAAGTGCTACGCCATATACTACCCACATACGCTACAAATATATACCACCTACTACTCTCATATAGCTAGAGCTGAGTTTAATCTGGATTTGATCATCACAAATATATAAGAGACAACGTGCCATTAAATGTGTTTGATCTGTTTCCATTTTCCTCATTGGCGGTGCTAGAAAACTAGTCGGACGGGCAACAATTCTTTAAAAAACCTACAATAAAGAAAGCAACGCAGTTCTTTAACCACAACTACTCTTAGTCCCACGGGAGAGGAGTGAAAAATAAACCCAACAATTCCTGGCTGTAGTGGCAGCCAGAAAACGGAGAAAGGTATTGAACGAGTCACCCGAGGCGAAAGGTCACGCGGCCGCTAACAGATATGGCATCGGCTAGCAGCTGCAAAATATGTGTCGCCCCGGACAATGATGAGATGTTTACATGCTCAAAGTGTTCAAGCCAATTCCATTACACATGCTGTGGACCGGACCACGACGCCAACACGAGCACGCGGTTGTGTACACCCTGTATCCGACTTAACCTACAAAATGACTCTTCATCTGCTGGAGGTGAACACAACCTCACTTCTCGCCCGTCATCGGCATGCTCCGAGGACGGATCAGGTGTTACGGTTAACCAACCTAACAAAGTAAGCGAGATGGCTGTAGATAGAGAAACTAGCTAAATCACCAGAGGAGCAACGAACATTGCGAATTCTGGAAAATACAACTAAATACCAAGCCGACAGGTATTCCGTGGGTCTACTATGGAAAGATGATAATCGCCAATTCCCAAATAGCCTGGCAACGGCATCAAAGAGACTCACATGTCTCCAAAGGAAGATGGACAACAACCCCCAGCTCGCCATCGAATTAAACCGGCAAATAAAAAATCTCATCGATAAAGGCTACGCCGAAGCTGGACGCCACTACGTTGGCCGACAGCCCCAAAGACGTATGGTATCTGCCAATATTTACCGTACAAAACCCACACAAGCCAGACAGGGTAAGATTGGTGTGGGACGCTGCAGCTAAATCATCAGGCGTATCGCTCAACGACTACCTTATGAAGGGACCAGATCTACTTGTGCCGCTGCTAAAATTATGTACAATTTTCGAATGCGAGAAGTTGGTATATGCGGGGACATAGCCGAAATGTTCCACCGCATAGCAGTACAAGAAGAAGACGCCCGAGCCCAACGTTTCTTGTGGCAAAACTCGGAGACAGGCGCAGTAGAGGTCTACCAATTAAACGTCCTCACATTCGGAGCTACGTGCTCGCCCTGTATAGCGCATTACGTGCGCGATCTGAACGCCACCACACATGCCAGCGAGTATCCCGCTGCTGCGAAAGCCATCACACAACACCACTACGTGGACGACTATGTAGATTCTTGCCACACGCCAGAGCAAGCCATTAAACTAGCGAAGGAAGTCCGAGAAGTTCACGCACGTGGCGGCTTTCACATGCATAAATGGTGTTCAAATTCCACATTGGTCTTGTCAGCTCTAAACGGGACCTCTGAAAAACAAGATGAGAAAAAAATTCTACAACAACGAGGAGATACACTCATGAAAAAAATATTGGGTATGCAATGGAACCCAAACCAAGATGCATTCACATATGCACTCAAGTTTGTGCGAATAAAGCGCAACATCATATCGGATAACATAACGCCGACCAAAAGAGAAGTCCTACAAGTCCTGATGTCGGTGTTCGACCCCATGGGCTTCGTGTCATGCATCATGATGTACCTCAAGATCCTGCTCCAAAACGTCTGGCGTATGAAAATTGACTGGGATGAGGATCTGACACCGGAATTGCGGGACATGTGGCAGACTTGGCTATCGTTCCTCCCCTTGATAGCCGAAGTTAAAATTCCTCGATGCTACTTCCAAGGCTTGGTGGCCGAAGATTGCCAAATTCAGGTTCACGTGTTTGTGGACGCTGGAGAAGATGCTTATGCTGCGGTCGCATATTTTCGTATCGAGCATGAGGGTAAGGTTTTTCTTCGTCTCGTTTCAGCTAAGTCAAAGGTAGCCCCATTGAGGCCACTCTCCATCCCACGCCTTGAGTTACAGGCAGCAGTCACCGGTGCCCGACTATTGAGTTCCATCAAGACACAACATGAGGTCAAAATCCAGCAGCTCCATGTATGGACGGACTCCAAAACCGTTTTGGCATGGCTCGCCGGAGATCCACGACGATATCAGCAATTCGTGATGTTCAGGGTAGCCGAAATCGCTGAGCTCACGGACCTCGACCACTGGAGATGGGTGCCGAGCAAATTGAATGTGGCCGACGTCGCCACAAAACGCCAACGCGGGCCTGATGCCTATACGCAATGGTTCGATGGACCCAATTTCCTGAATTTGCCGCCTTCTGAATGGCCGGCAAAAACAACCAAAATAGACGAAGCCACGGAGGAGCTGCGTCCCCGTTTCCTCTACATGCGTGAAGAAATGTCGCGGCTCAACTACGAGTACTACTCCGACTGGAATCGGCTGTCACGAGCAGTCGCATATTGGCTTGTCTATAAAGAAAAGCTAATCCACAAGATTCGCCAAACCGGTGGAGCTACAGGTCTGCGGGTGAATCATCTCACCAATGCCCAGCGGTTCTTATATCGAACCTTGCAGCTGGAAATTTTTGCCGACGAGTATGCTGCCACCACCAAAGGAAAATCAGTCTGCCGCAGCAGCCCGCTGTGGAGACTTCAACTCTACATAGACGACTCTGGAGTGATGTGTGTACGCAGCCGCGCAAGGCGCTACACGAGCATCCCAATGGACCAAGTCGCATTACCACCCAAGCATTGGGTGACCAAGTTGATAGTGCGCCACTATCACGAAAAGTATTTCCATATCAACCACGAAACAACCATAAATGAGGTGAGGCAAAAATACTCAATTACCAAACTAAGACCTCTCCTTAAAGAAATCCGCCGCAACTGCCAACACTGTAAGCTACAAAATGCTCAGCCTGTGCCACCACTGATGGCGCCACTACCACGAGCCAGGTTGGGCGCATTCAGGCCAGCATTTACGCACGTGGGCGTCGACTATTTTGGCCCAATTACAGTCATCGACGGCAGGAAGGCACTCAAGCGCTGGGGCATGCTCATAACTTGCCTCACAATGCGAGCAATAAGCATCGAGATCGTCCACAGCTTAAGCACAAATTCGTGCCTTATGGGTCTGCGTCGTCACATAGCTCGTCGAGGGACCCCGCCTTTTTACGAGGAACCTCACAGTTGGACGACTCCGAGATGCAACAAAAACTGGCGCAGCGGGGAATAACCTGGTATTTCAACCCGCCATCAGCCCCTCATATGGGTGGCGCCTGGGAGCGCTTGGTGCGTTCCATAAAAGCTGTACTATACCGTATAACCCCAAATCAAAATTCACCGACGAGAGCCTACTCACGGCAATGATGGAGGTGGAGATGACGGTCAACTCTAGACCGTTAACATTTGTGTCCTCGATCACGAGGACCAAGAAGCTATCACCCCGAATCACCTGCTGCTCGGGTCGTCAAATGGCGAAAAGCCGTTCTGCGAGCCGGAACAAATCGACTACAAATGGACTCTGCGCCAAAGTGAGATGTTCGCCAACCAGTTCTGGAAAAGATGGGTCAAAGAGATGCTGCCAAACATAACCAGGAGAACTAAATGGCATCAAAGGTTAGTCCCATAGCTGTCGGCGATATCGTACTGATCGTCGACGAAAATCAACGCCGAAACACCTGGACAAAGGGCCGAGTCATCGAGGTAACAACCGCTGAAGATGGCCAAGTCAGGCGTGCCAAGGTCCAGACATCGGATGGCGTCCTATCCAGGCCAGCAGTAAAGTTAGCAGTTCTTGATGTCAGCAATTAAGTAGTAAGCTCCTCCGTCCTGCGGACTGCGTCCACTTACGGGAGGGAATATTTGCCGAAATTTAGATCTGCCAATAATCTAAGCCCAGCAGCAGACAAATAAAAGTAACAAAACAGCTGCTAGTCAAACCAAATGCAATCACAAGTAAAGACAACAACAACAACAAACTATGTTAGGCAGCACACAGCGAAGTTACAGTTTGAAATCTCTTTGCTTTGAGCTTGCCATTCTTATCAGTTCTATATCCATTTATGTATAAGTAAATCACATTCAGCTGCGCTGAACTACAAGAAGCAATAGGTGAAGCCAAACCTCGTGGCCAGCCTCTAATTTAGTTGTTTGTTCGCTGTCGAGAGACGAAGACTAGGGTAAGATCTAAGCTAATGAAAAATTGTATCCAAACCTAACCTAAGTCAAATTGCAGTTTTTTAAAGTGCTACCACCTCAAGTGCTACGCCATATACTACCACATACGCTACAAATATATACCACCTACTACTCTCATATAGCTAGGCTGAGTTTAATCTGGATTTGATCATCACAAATATATAAGAGACAACGTGCCATTAAATGTGTTTGATCTGTTTCCATTTTCCTCATTGGCGGTGCTCAAGTTTTACTGGTAAAAAAGAAAAGAGGAGAACTTAGAACTTGTGTAGACTATCGACGTATTAACTTTAAAAGATAATTACCCGATTCCGTTGATCGATGATTTGCTGGAAGGATTAGCAAACAAAAGATTTTTTCGAAGCTCGATTTAAAAAATGCTTTTCATCATGTATTTATGGATGAAGACTCCGTGAAGTATACGTCATTTACGACACCACTAGGACAGTTTGAGTACCTAAGAATGCCTTTCGGGCTAACAAATGCGCCGTCTACGTTTCAAAGATATATTAACAAAATATTCGCAGCCTTGGTTCGGACAGGAAAAGTAGTGATATATCTCGACGATATTATGATTGCTACGGAGAGTCTCGATGAACATTTCAGTATTCTCAAGGAAGTCTTCAAATGTCTTGTTAATAACAAACTGGAGCTTAGGCTCGATAAGTGTGAGTTTCTACAGACTTCAGTTGACTATTTAGGATACACTGTCACAGGAGAAGGTATTAAGGCCAATGAGTCAAGATTAGAAGCAATTAGATCTTTCCCAGTTCCAACAAAGGTCCACGAGGTGCAGAGCCTGTGCTCATATTTCAGAAGGTTTATAAAAGACTTTTCTCTGATCGCAAAGCCATTATATGACTTGACAAGAAAAGATAAGAAGTTTGAGTTCAATGAAAAAGAGCTTGACGCGTTCAATGCACTCAAAGATAGGTTGATCGAAGCACCAATTTTAGCGATTTATGACCCCAGAGATGAAACTGAATTGCATTGTGATGCAAGCTCCTTGGGTTATGGCGCAATACTGTTGCAAAGAAAAAAGGACAACAAATTTCATCCTGTGTTTTACTTTTCGAAGCGGACAACAGATGTAGAGTCGAGGTACCATAGCTTCGAGCTAGAAACTCTAGCAATTATAAATGCACTGAAGAGGTTTCGAGTATACTTACAAGGTATCAAATTTAAAATAGTAACTGACTGCAATTCTCTAACGTTAACGTTAAATAAAAAGATCTTAACCTAACGAACAGCTAGATGGGCTCTCGAGTTACAAAACTATTGTTATGATCTCGAGCATAGGTCTGGGAAAAGAATGCAACACGTAGATGCATTAAGTCGAAACAGCAATATTCTTATAATTGAAACGAATACTTTTGAAGAAAACCTTATTATATGCCAAGGAAGAGATAAGAAAAAAGGACAGATAAAAAAAATGTTGAGAGAAAAAGAAAGCGAACATTACGAAATGCGCAATGGCGTGATATATAAGAAGAAGTGTGGTAGATTACTGTTTTGTGTTCCAATGTCAATGGAAGAGAATGTTATATACAAATACCACGATGAAATGGGACATGTGGGAATTGACAAGGTGTCTGATCTTATAAACAAAAGTTATTGGTTTCCAAACGTTAGAAAAAAGGTAGAAAGGCACGTACAAAATTGCCTTAAATGCATTGCGTTTTCAAATAAATCCGGTAAATCCGAAGGTTTCCTACATTCCATACCAAAAGGAACCAATCCATTCGAAGATATTCACATTGATCATTATGGCCCGATCAACAGCTCCGACAGTAAGAAACGACACATATTGGTAATAATCGATGCTTGTACAAAGTTTGTCAGATTATATCCTACCAAAACAACAAGTTCTAAAGAGGCGATTTACGCATTAAAAGATTATTTTAAGGCATATAGTAGGCCAAGAAATATAATAAGTGATAGAGGAAGCTGCTTTACGTCCAAAGAGTTCGACGAGTTCGTTGAACAAAATAACATTCTTCATACAAAAGTAGCTACAGCTTCCCCACAAGCCAATGGACAAGTCGAAAGAATCAACAGAGATCTAGGTCCAATGATGGCAAAGATAATAGATGTGGAGAATAATGAACCGTGGCACAAAGTCTTAGACAAAGTAGAGTATACATTGAACAACACAAAGAATCGAAGCATAAACGAGTATCCTAGTGTGATGCTTTTTTGGAGTCAAACAGAAAGGATTTTCCATACATAGTTTAAGGGAAAACATACTAGAAGGTAATCAAGAGATAGAGACGAGAGACGTAGAAGGAGTACGACAAAGAGCAGAAATAAGTCAGCAAAAGGTACAGGGATACAATAAAAGATACGTAGATGCTAAACGTCAAAAACCTCATGTTTTCTCAAAGGGAGACTACGTTGTGGTCCGGAATTTTAACTCACAGCTTGGAGTATCTAGTAAATTAATTCCTAAATACAGAGGGCCATACGTTGTGTCAAAAGTATTGGATAACGACAGGTATTTTATAGAAGACGTATAGACGAATATCCAACAAACTCAAATGCCGTATTCAGGTATATGGGAGGTACATAACATGAAACCTTGGCTCAGTGAAAAAGAAAATATTGGTTATAACCATAACGAAGGGATAAGTAATAGTCCGGATGAAGATACGGAAGATTTGGAAACAAGAAGTATTAGTCATGATGTTGAAAATATTAATACAGAAAGTTTGAATGAAAATATGTTAAATGAAGAATCAACTGAAAATCATCAAAATGAAAATTGTAAAAATAAATGTAAATATGGCCAAAGCAACATTGTAACTAGAAGTATGTCAAAGAGTATCATGAGATCCTCAACGTCAGGACGGCCGAATTGTAGTAATAAATAACATGTTCAAAGAACAAACTTGTAACGAACCTATTGATTGCCGGCTCACGCTCAGGGCAGTCGCGGGTCGCTCCAACAAATTTATTTTGCGGAGTTGGTAGTAAAATAAGAAGACGGTTGGGGTTTCGATTTTAGTGCCGATTTATTGGCCTTAATACTAAGTTTACACTAGGCGACTTATCACTTAATTGGCTTATTCTCTAATTTTTGACTTATTTTCTACCGTTTATAGCTCGATGGGTGCCCCGGATTAAAATTAACTCCTCCTTCTTCGTTGCTCCGGCTTCCGACCGCGCAGGCCTCACGATTCGCCTGGACACGCTTGCTATTCGCAAAACTCGCCGGCTCTCGTTTCACCGCTCTGCTCTGGGTCTGTTGGCCACGGGTTTTCCTGACAGGAGGCGGAGATGGCTACCTATCTCTGGCACACGATTCGTCCGGACACGCTTGCAAATTTCGCAAAGCTCGCCGACTCTCGTTTGTCCGCACAGTATGAGGATCCCAACCCCTTTCTCGCACTCACTCTGTCACTCTCCCACGATGTATCCTGGGTTCCGCTGGTTAGACTCCTTTCCGTTGTTTCCTTCGTTCACTCACTCGCGTTGGTCTGGCGCACTCGCTTGTATTCACGCACTGGACTGACACACGGGTTGAAAAGACTCGCACTCCGACGTTTTCTTGATTCACCCGTCTTCTGCGCCGCGCGTCCTTTTATAGGCATAGGCCTGGCTCGGCTGCGCATTTGCATGCCGTTAGTTGCCAGGTCCCGTTGTTGCCATGCGCCGCTGGCTCAGTGGAAATTTCCACAGGCCTTCTCCTCTGCCTCTGCGAGTGCGAGTGTGAACGCTCGCTTCTGTGTCCGCTGTCTCCTTTCCTTGTGCCACTGCAACGGTTTCTCTCCCCAGTTCGCGCTCTGCTGAGTGCTCCAACTGTACATCCGTTTCCTCCCCTTCGCCTTGCTCCTCTGGTCCTGCTGCCAATTCGCCGCATTTTGTTAACCCTTGTGTGGCCAACCAGTTCTCGGCCTACGCTTACATACTATAAGTATTCATTACATTCTAGCCTTATATATAAATATAAATCTAATTACCAATATAACTTACATTTAAATTACAAATATAATTTACATTTCCTAGTCTTAACGAATATCCCATCTCTTCATTGTGAGACTTTTAAAATAAAGTCCTCACATCCCTCCCTTCCTTTGGTGACCAAAAAAAAGAATTCGGCTTCCCTTGCATTTCTGTCCGTCTGCACTGTTCGTCTGTGCCAGTTTTCCAGATTTGAACCTCTAACCGTTTCCCTTACCGGTTCCCCAAATTCCCTTGGGCCATTTCCCTCCCAATTATATTTCCCCCCCGGTGACATTTCCTTTTTTTTTTTGAAGAATTTCCCCCCCCATTGAAATTTCCTTTTTGTGGAATTTCCCCTTCCTGTGGAATTTCCCCTTCCTGCCTAACTTCCCATCTTTCCCATTTCCCATATTCCCGCGCAGTGTGACCCCCCTCACGTGATCGTGGCTTCACACGCGGTACTAAACTCCCATCTCTACTATGCACGCCATTACTCCGAAACTCCATTGACGAAAATTTTTTTCCCCTTTTTTCTATTTCCATTCCCCTTCATTAGTATGACTTTAAACAATCAAAAAAAAATTGGGTTTTTTTCAACTGGTTTTTACATTCTCCGGTCCGTAGTGTGGTTTCAGTCCGCTGACGTGGGCTGTTTTTGTACGTCGACTGCCCGGTTCGCGTAATTTACAAATTACTGGCGAGGTAAAATCGACCACTTTAAATGGGCCTCCAAACCTCGGAGCCAGTTTTGCCGCGAAACCCTCTGCCGCCTTCGATAGGTGATGCTCCTTGGCCCAGACCAAATCACCTACGGCTGGCTTCCAGGCTCGTCGTCGCAAATTATAGTGACAAGCCTGATCTTGTGCAGAGCGCTCCAGATTCCGACGCACAAGTTCAAAGATTTCTTTTAGCTTGCCGGCCTTTTGTTCGGGATTTTGCGCTGCCTGCCCCGTACCCAATGCTGTTTCATCGTACAGTGCTTGTGGTAGTCTGGGCTCCCGTCCTTGTATTATAAATGCTGGGCTATACCCTGTGGATTCGACCACACTGGTATAACAGCCAACATTATTTCGGGCAAAGCTTCATCCCACATCCTTTGATCCTACCCTGCAAACTGTGAAACCATGGTCTTCACTGTTCGATTAACTCTTTCCGTGGGATTTTCCTGTGGAGTATATGGGGCTGTGTACTGGTGACGCACTCCCAAATTTTCGACAAATTTTGTAAATATTTTGCTCGTGAATTGGGCACCATTATCTGTGATCAGCATTTTTTGGTACTCCAAACCGGGCTAATATTCTTTCTCGAAAAGCTTTTTGCAAAGCCATGGCTGTAGCTTTTCGTAACGCTACCAACTCTGTCCATTTTGAAAACCTATCCATCATTACTAGTAGCATGGTGTTACCATGCTTTGACCTTAGGCAATGGACCCACAAAATCGGCACAGATAGTTGCCCAAGGCTCCTCTGGGATTTGTGTCAGCATTTTTCCTGCTGCTTGCAGTTGGCTGGATTTGTATTTTTGGCAAATTTCACATTTGCGTACATATCCTCTAACATCCCTATGCAGCCCCGGCCAATAATACCTTGCTGCGACTCGAGCAATCGTTTTCCGGCTTCCCGTATGCCCAGCTGTGGTTTCATCGTGGTTTTCCTTTAATACTCTATTTCGCTGGCTTAATGGTACGCACAGCTTCCACGCTACCACATCCTCATGCCCGGCTCGGATGAGGGATATGCCTATACACATTATTTCCTCGATCATGTAGTCTGGAAATTTTTGTGGGTTTGTTTTTACGTTTTCGCTCAGCTGTTGAATCCAAGTATCGCCTCCGTTTGGATGGCCTTGCGATTCTTGAGCCACAGAAAGTTGTCGGCATGTTTCCTCCCGCATTGGTTGGCGAGACAGTGCGTCCGCCACCACATTTAATTGACCTTTTCGATATTTTACTTCAAAGTCGTATTGTTGAAGTTCCAACGCCCACCTTGCTATTCGTCCGGCTGGACTTTCAATGCTATTCAACCATTTCAAAGCCATGTGGTCAGTAACGACCGTAAAATGGTACCCTTCCAAATATGGTCTAAGTTTTCTTATGGCCCACACTATCGCCAAGCATTCCTTTTCAGTAGCTGAATAATTTCTCTCAGCTCCGTTCAAGGTGCGGCTGGCGTATGAAATAACCCGTTCACCTTTCTCACCTATTTGCGTGAGAATGGCCCCTACTCCATAATCGCTGGCATCCGTTTGCAAAATGAAAGGTCGTTCGAAATCGGGACAAGCGAGAACTGGATCAGATGTGAGTTTTTCTTTCACTTTTTCGAATGCCAGTTGTCTTTCTGGTGTCCAATCCCACTTCGTGCCTTTTTTCAGTAGCGCACTTAGCGGATGGACCAGTGTCGCAAAACTTGGTACGAAACGTCTATACCACGACGCCACTCCCATGTATTGCCGCAGTTCCTTGACGTTTGTTGGCGGTTTTAGCTCAGCTATTGCCGCAACCTTGTCGGGATCGGTTCGAATACCCTGATCCGTAACCAAATGGCCCAAGTATTTTAGTTCTGTCTTGAAGAACTCACATTTTTCGGGATTTATTCTTAGGTTTGCTGCCTGTAGTCGCCGAAATACCTCTTTAAGGTTGGCTATGTGCTCTTCTAGCGTTTTTCCTATAACGATAATATCGTCTAAGTATGCAAACGCTTTCGGCATCATTTCTGGCCCTATAACCTTATCTAACGCTCTTTGAAACGTTGCTGGAGCCGAAGTTAGACCAAACGGCATAACACGCCATTGAAATAGTCCTTTGCCCGGCACTGTAAATGCCGTTAAGGCTCGGCTTTCTACCTCCATTGGGATTTGCCAATAGCCATCCTTTAAATCCAAGCTGCTAATAAATCTAGCCTCCCGTAACTGATCCAAGATGTGGTTTATTCTTGGCAAGGGGTAAGCGTCCTTGATCGTTTTTTTCATTCATGTCTCTAAAATCCATACACAGTCTCCATTTCCCTGTTTTCTTCTTCACCATCACGATTGGGGCACTATGTGGGCTTGTTGATGGCTCTATACAGCCCTTTGCCAACAACTCATCAACTTATGCATTAATTTCGGATTGCATTTTCGGATTTTTCGGAAAATATCTTTGCTTTACTGGTTTGTCGTCCTTTACTACGATGCGGTGTTCTGCCACCGTTGATGTTCCCGACATACCCTCAAAAACTGCTAACTCCTTTTTTAAAAATTCCTCAATTTTATCCGTGTCCTTTTCCGCACTGGATTTTGCCCCTGTACTCGCTATATACATTTCGGCTTCTATTGCGACTGTTAACTTCTCTTCCAGCCAGCCATTTCTCCTTCCCCGTTGTGGTATTTTTAGAACGTGTCCTCCACACGCCAGTTCCACCCCCATTCCCACTAAAAATCCCATCCCAATACCAGTGCGTCAATGATTCCTGGCATTATTAACAAAGATATCTTTTTCTCTTGGTTTCCAAATGCTAAATCCACCTCTAGTGATTTAACGATATCGCTTCTTCTTCCATCTGCTAGCTTTACTTGTTTCCTAGTTTCCACCACTTTACCCGCCTTTCCCAATGCTTCCGCTAACGACTGGCTGATGAAGCATGTCGTAGCCCCTGTATCCACTATAGCCTTGATCTCGTGTGCTCCTATATTCACTGTTGCCGTCAACTGCTCTCCCTCATCCTGAAATCGACCGATTAAATCTGAGGGGCTGTTTGAGTCGACGCCCTCTCGTCCCTCATTTGCAGGGGTCGTCGCTCGTTTCCCGAGGTTCTGCAACAATTAAAGCTACGCACTCCTATTTTCCCGCACTGCCAACAAAACAATATTTGTTGGTTTCGACACCTCTTGACCAGTGTCCTTGCTGTCCGCAACGTCGGCAGGCTTGGGCGGGGTTCGGCACGAAAGGGATTGCACTATTTAAATTCCTTGGCGCCGGTTGTGGTTCCGCCTGGCTTCCTTCCATACAACGCCGGCATGCTTCCACTCTCCCAGGCTGCAAATTTGTGCCACTATTGTGCCTCCCTGGTCTGTTTTCCTCCCAAAACCTCTTCTTATCGTTTTCCAACGCCTCGAAATCGTCCGCTAACCCCATTAATGCATCCAATGTGGAGCAATCATATGGTCGGACAAACATTCTGAGTGCTGGTGTGCTATTATCATAAATTCTTTTGAGCTGTGTCGCTTGTGACCATTTTAACGGACGGATTAACGTTTGCATCTCCACCATATAAACCTTAAAAGTTTCCCCTAACCTTTGTTTTCTCATATGTACCTCTTGTTCCAATTTTTGGAAATAGTCTCGTGGCAGAAAATACCCTTCAAAACTCTCCACGAATGTCTTCCACGTGGACCACTTCTTATTATTTGCTACAAACCAGTTTAATGCCATTCCTTTTTAATAGTTCTGGCATTGTTCTAGGTAACGTGTCTAGGTCAAGCCCGTATGTGTTTGCCGACCATTCTACTCTTTCCAAAAAATCAAATGGTTTCCCTTTACCGTCGAAGCTCAATCCCCATTCGCGCACCTGTTTTGCCACTTTTGGGTAATCTATGGTTGTCACCTGTGGTCGCCCCTCTGGTGTTGCACTGGTTTGTGTTATTATTGGAATTCCTTGTTCGCGTGACTGGCCGTGCAACGAGGCTCTGCGCACTTCGGGAATTGAAAACTCCTCCAGGTTTATTCCTCCCACTGCACCCAGTAGTTGGTGCTTTGGCGAATTCCTGCTGTGCCTTCGGGCCCATTCTCGATTTGAGGTCCTAATATGGGATCGGATTCCATTTTCTGAATCCAATCCCCGAAAACTTTCCTCATTTCCTCCACTGTTCCCTCCATTTTGATGCCTGATTCTTGTCCATATCTGACAAGTTCCTCTTTTTTGAGGTTATAAACCCATGACCGTACCATTTTGTTTCTTTTGTACCTTTTTTCCAACCTTTCGTCACTATTTCTACCACCAAAACCACGTTGGGCGCCAGTTGTAACGAACCTATTGATTGCCGGCTCAAGCTCAGGGCAGTCGCGGGTCGCTCCAACAAATTTATTTTGCGGAGTTGGTGGTAAAATAAGAAGACGGTTGGGGTTTCGATTTTAGTGCCGATTTATTGGCCTTAATACTAAGTTTACACTAGGCGACTTATCACTTAATTGGCTTATTCTCTAATTTTTGACTTATTTTCTACCGTTTATAGCTCGATGGGTGCCCCGGATTAAAATTAACTCCTCCTTCTTCGTTGCTCCGGCTACCGACCGCGCAGGCCTCACGATTCGCCTGGACACGCTTGCTATTCGCAAAACTCGCCGGCTCTCGTTTCACCGCTCTGCTCTGGGTCTGTTGGCCACGGGTTTTCCTGACAGGAGGCGGATATGGCTACCTATCTCTGGCACACGATTCGTCCGGACACGCTTGCAAATTTCGCAAAGCTCGCCGACTCTCGTTTGTCCGCACAGTATGAGGATCCCAACCCCTTTTCTCGCACTCACTCTGTCACTCTACCACGATGTATCCTGGGTTCCGCTGGTTAGACTCCTTTCCGTTGTTTCCTTCGTTCACTCACTCGCGTTGGTCTGGCGCACTCGCTTGTATTCACGCACTGGACTGACACACGGGTTGAAAAGACTCGCACTCCGACGTTTTCTTGATTCACCCGTCTTCTGCGCCGCGCGTCCTTTTTATAGGCATAGGCCTGGCTCGGCTGCGCATTTGCATGCCGTTAGTTGCCAGGTCCCGTTGTTGCCATGCGCCGCTGGCTCAGTGGAAATTTCCACAGGCCTTCTCCTCTGCCTCTGCGAGTGCGAGTGTGAACGCTCGCTTCTGTGTCCGCTGTCTCCTTTCCTTGTGCCACTGCAACGGTTTCTCTCCCCAGTTCGCGCTCTGCTGAGTGCTCCAACTGTACATCCGTTTCCTCCCCTTCGCCTTGCTCCTCTGGTCCTGCTGCCAATTCGCCGCATTTTGTTAACCCTTGTGTGGCCAACCAGTTCTCGGCCTACGCTTACATACTATAAGTATTCATTACATTCTAGCCTTATATATAAATATAAATCTAATTACCAATATAACTTACATTTAAATTACAAATATAATTTACATTTCCTAGTCTTAACGAATATCCCATCTCTTCATTGTGAGACTTTTAAAATAAAGTCCTCCCAAACTTAACGATACCTCGCTCTCAATCGCTCTGACGAGCATCAATAAAAGTGATGAGCGGCATTCTTAGAGTGACGCGCAGAGCATACACACTTATTTTACTTGGCTCTGGTCCTCTCCCTACATCATCCAATAATTAAAGAATATAGCGATCGGGAAAAGATCCAGCATTTATTGATTGCTACTGGTGTACCTCGTGGAAATGGTCAAGTTGAGAGGATGCACAGGATAGTGGTTCCTATGCTTTCTAAGTTAAGTCAAGAAAATCCAGGGTGTTGGTATGAGCACGTACAGCAAGTAATAAACAACACTGAGCCGAGGAGTACTAAAATATCGCCATTTAAGCTACTAACCGGAGTTGACATGCGTAACTCAGGTGATTCAGACCTTAAGGAACTAGTTAAGCAATGCCTTATTTCAGAGCTAGATGTTGAACGCGAACAGTTGCGCAAAGAGACAAGAGAGAGCATTCAGAAAATACAAATGGAAAATAAGAAGTCGTTTGATGCCAAGAGAAAGGCCGAAACTAAGTTTCAGGTCAACGACTTAGTAGCCATTAAACGAACACAGTTCGGTAAAGGGTTGAAACTAAAAGGGAAGTATCTTGGGCCATACAAGGTGATCAAAATCAATGGGCACGGCCGGTAAGATGTTGAAAAGGTTGGAAATGGGGAAGGTCCTAACAAGACATCAACGGTGGCCGAATTTATGAAGGTGCTTGGTGTTCCAGACCTTGCTCTGGAGGAGATTGCGTTTGCGCAATGTATCCAGCAATCCTAAGTTTTGTCCCACTGTCCCGCTTTACCAATTGACGTTGCTGCCTTTTTCCCAAAATGAGATGAATGCGCTTGTGGTTTGGTTATGTGTTCGTTTAATGTGTGTCTTTGTGTCGACCCAATGAGATGCGTGTATGTTTTAATGAATTTTAATTGTACATTTATTTGTGTTTGTCTGCCAATGATCCACAGCCATGCGTATCCAGAAAAAATGTGATTAGGCAGAATTTTCGCTAGTGATCGCAACAATTCTGATTAGTGTGGCCAGATGGGCAAAATACCTCAATTAGTGATGACAACATTAAAACAAAGTCGTGACTTCAAATAAGACTTAAGTTAACTTAAAATGCTAATTAACTTCTACGAAATAGCTTTCCTGCTCCAACATTCTCCCCCCTGTTGAAAGGATCCACGTACATTTCAAATTAATTCATTGGGAGAGGAGCTATTTTGTGAATGGGGCGTCGAAGTGTACCCTTGCTGGTTTTGAGGTCCACTACTCTGACTCTACCATCCTTTCCTGCAATAGTTGACGTGACTCGAGCGAGATTCCACTGTTGAGGTGGTGTATTATCCTCGTGAATGATCACCAATTGCCCTTCACATATGTTAGGCTGAGTAGATGTCCATTTTGACCTTCGTTGTAGCTGTGTATGTAGTCGCGGTGCCACAAGTCCCAAAACTGCTGCTTTAGGAATGTTACTCTTTGCCATCGGTCCAGATACTTCAGCTGAGAATTGGAAGCTGACTTATACAAAGAGTCGTCTGGAGCTGCGAGTAGAGATGAGCCAATCAGCAAATGAGCAGGAGTAAGAGCGCTGCCGTCATTCGGGTCATCGGATTGAGGAGCGATAGGCCTCGAGTTCAGGATGGCCTCCACTTCCGTCAAAACAGTTGCCAATTCTTCGTACGTAAGGTTAGCTTGCGAGACGTTTTTCATGAGCAACGTCTTAGCGGACTTCACTGCTGCTTCCCAAAGCCCACCAAAATGTGGCGCTCTGGGCGGAATAAATGACATTTCAAATCCTTTGGCAGCGCTATAGGATTTGACCAAATCAACTGTCTGTGGGTCGATCACTTCATACTTAAAGTTTGCAAGCTTGTTGGCAGCGCCCACAAAATTTGTTGCATTGTCGCAATACAACTTATTGGGCAGCCCGCGTCGTGCAATAAACCTTCGAATACATAATAAAAAGGCATTAGTTGACAGGTCAGTCACCAACTCAATATGTATTGCTTTCGTCGCAAAGCACACGAAGACGGAAACATAGGTTTTATATGGCGGTTTTCCACGGATTTTGTATGATGTCATAAATGGTCCACAAAAATCGACACCTGTCACCAAAAATGGTCGTTCACCACGAAGGCGATCAGCAGGAAGATCTCCCATTAACTGCTGCATTAGACGTGGTTTGTATCGGAAACAAATAGTGCAATTTCGGACCACTTTCCGCACTAACACTCTGGCGTTTATTACCCATAACCTTTCTCGCAATATGGAAATCAGAATTTTGCAATTGGCGTGCAAATTTTGTTGGTGTAAAAATTCAAGGTAAAGTCGAGTGAAGCGATTTGAGCTAGGGACGATAGCAGGGAATTTAGCATCAAAAGGTAGCTCCGATTTAGCTAGTCTGCCGCCTACTCTTAGTATTTTCACACTCACAGTGTTCTCAAATTCCATCTGATGGAGAAATGGAGCCAGGCTCTGCATGCTGGACTTTAATGACTTTCCGTTTTCTATCAGTTTAATGTCTTCCCCAAATGCTGACTGCTGTATATGCCCTACTATTCGCCAGAATGTTACATTAAGCTCTTGTGCTGGTATGTGTACGATTTCCCTAACCTTAAGTAGACGATTGGGTAAGACTCTGTTGAAGACGCGATAGACATAGGAGAGAATCCTGATGATGCGTATATATGACGACTTGTTTTCAATAGTCTCGTTGATGATTGAATGAGAGATTTCCTTTGATGATTTATTGAGAACCACAGTCGAGTTTAAGCTAGTTGTAGGTAGCTCGTTAGATACCACGAACGCTCTACTCCTAACTTCGATTGGAGTTGGAAGTGGTTCATTCAAGAGTGGCCACTCTTCGGGTGGGCCTTTAAGAAATCTGGACCTGTCAGCCACATGTTAGTTTGAAGATCGGATGTACTGCAGCCTCTTGAAACGATGTCAGCAGGATTCTTAGATGATGGAACATGACGCCATTGAATGTTGCTGGAATCCTCTTGCAATTCAGCTATCCGGTTCGCAACAAAACAATTCAATTTGGAAGAATGCATCTTAAGCCACTGGAGTACGATTTTGGAGTCGGTCCAAAACGTGACATTATTGATATATGGCATAAGCTTTAGCTGAAATTTCCGAAATGTTTTGTTAAGCAAGACGGCTGCGCATAACTCTAGCTTAGGCACCGATTGAACTTTGAAGGGAGCGACCTTAGACTTTGCAATTAACAGTGTTGTGTGAATTAATGAATCGATTTCCATGCGAATGTAAATGCAACACCCGTATGCTCGTTCAGAAGCGTCTGCAAATCCATGGATGTCACCCTTCACTTGGAGTGACGTATGTACATAGCGAGGAAGTTTTAATTGCGAAGTATTTTGAAGATCGTTTCTCAAATCACTCCATAGCTGGTTTAGATTTTCTGGCAACGGATCATCCCATCCAAGCTTTAGTAAGTGTAAGTCTTGCAAGAGTATTTTGCATCGTATGATGATTGGACTCATCAGTCCGAGGACATCGAACATTCTAGCAATTGTTGACAAAACTACTCGCTTTGTAGCGGGTTCGTTTAGCTGAAGGTCGAATCGGTAAACAAGTTGATCCTGCTTAGGTAACCACGATAGTCCTAATGCCTTTGTAGCCTTCTCTTCTTCGATTTTTATAGGAACTTCAGTTGACGATGATGAAATAAGTTGAGTTGAATTGCTGTTGAATTTGGTGATGGTCACTTTCGCCTTTTGAAGAATAGCTATGATCTGATCCTTTTTTTCTTTGAGTTCTCGAATTGTATCGGCTCCTGTGAGGAGATCGTCAACATAGAAATCAGTCATCAGCACCAATGCTCCGATGGGAAATTCTGATTCATACAACTTGGCGATATAGTAAAGACAACGGATCGCCAGAAAGGGTGCTGAAGACAATCCATAAGTAACAGTATTTAACTCGTACATTTGAATGGGGTCGGTTGTGTTGTTTCTCCAGAGGATCAATTGAAATTGTCTATCACGAGGATCAATCATAAATTGTCTATACATTTTCGTGATATCGCCTGTAAGAACGAATTTATGCAGCCTGAACATGAGAAGAGTCGTAATTAAATCTTGTTGGATTGTTGGACCAATCATTAGTAATTCGTTCAACGATTTTCCAGAAGACGACTTAGCTGAACCATCAAATACGACTCTTAACTTCGTTGACAGGCTCTCTGGTCTTAATACACAATGATGTGGGATGAAGAAATGAGGTGTAGTTTGATCAAGTGAAATAATTGGAGACATATGTCCTAACGACAAGTATTCGTTTATAAAATCTGTGTATTCCCTTTTCAGTTGCTCATCGCGATTTAACTTACGCTCTAACATAGTAAATCGTTTGAATGCCATGTTGTATGAAGTCCCAAGATTCGTGGGTGAATCTTTAAAGGGTAAGCGCACGTGTATGCGTCCATCGCTGCAGACTTTAACGGTTTCCATAAAGTGGTCTTCGCACTCTTGTTCTTCAGGATGAAGTTTTGGTGATGATGTCAAGCAATCCTCGATTCTCCAAAAGCGTTCTAGCATTTCTTCTAGTAGTGACGACGTCTTCACGAGATGACATTGATAGGTTGGAAGTATTGTCGGAGTAGTTGCGATATTTCCGCCTACGATCCACCCGAACTCTGTATTGAGAAGGCATGGTTTTCCTGAACCCAGTGTGTGTTTCCCAGTACGAATAGCATCGAAAAATCCTTCTGTGTTTATGAGAATGTGGATTTTTATGCGGCTCATAGAAAAGTGGATCAGCGAGATTGATCCCTTTGGGAAATTTCCATTCAGCTATGTCAACACTGCTGCTCGGCTGGTTGGTGCAAATTGATTTTATGACGGCAAAGGTTGAAGCCCATTCAAATTCCGATACGCGAGACTTGAGTGTCGTTGCTACGTTGTAATTGATGGGTTGAACAGTATCGGATATTCCACTCACAGCTTGCGAAACTCGACACTTTTCTAATTGTAACCGTTTGGCTGTTTCCTCTGTGATTAAGTTTACTCGAACAAGAATCCAACATGGCGCGAACTAGATGATATTCGCCGAACCTGTCCCTGACTTGAACGATAGCTGTAGGTAGAACGCCTCGATTGGCCGCTCGTACTACTAGAGAAACATTTGGCTGAGTTTGGGTAGTTGTAGGTTGTCGTACTGTAGGCTCTGATTGCTTTCCTTGCCCAAAAATATGCAGCAGTGAGTGATGTGCTGCATGGCAAACCCTACACCTGGATTTTGACTGACATTGATTTTTATTGTGGTTTCTTCTGACAGTTGAAGCATAGCGCATGATTTTTTACCCAATCTCTCCTTTGACCATGAAGTAACGTGGCGAAGGTAGAGCAGCTAGATATATAATGTTCTCCTGAATTGCAATATTCGCATTTTTGAGTTTGTAGTCACAAATGCTTTTGATGAATGCACTGGTTTCACCTTATTCTTTAACTCTAGCGATTCTCCCATGCAGAGGCCCTTAGAACGGCTTTCTAAAAACTGGCATCGATGAGTTAGGACCGTACAGCAGTTGTCCCATGAAGGAAAAGACTCGAAAAGCTGCTTTTCATCATAATGAAGTTTAGTGTTTGCGTCCACCCTGAAAGCAAAATGTGAATCATGATTGCATCCATGATCTTTTCAGCAGAGCCAAGAGACAAAAGCGATCCTCTTATTGCTGATACTGAATCAAGTAACTTTGTAAAGCCATAGCATCTGGTTTTTGTATTGATGGTAGGAAAACAAACTTGAAATGTAATCCAAGAAAATGAGAACGTCGTTGTCGTATCTATTTTTTAGTTGCTCTAGTGCTTTAGCATAGTTATCATCAGTGACTTGGAAAATTTGAACAACTTCTAAGGCAGGTCCTGATAGACAATTGAGCAAATAATTGAATTTATCTATTATTGATATTGAGGGATCTTCGTCTACGAGATTTGAAAATGCAGTATTAAATCTCTTGTAGTCAGAGTACTTGCCATTGAACTCAGGCAACTTAATTTTGGGCAGCCTGCTGTGATTTGCAGAGGCACTACTGTTCAAGACACTAGTGTCGGTTACGCTAACTCGCCTCTTTCTGTTCAGGAGAGTCATAATTGATGTTTTTGCCTTGATAAAAATTTCTTCAATGTTGGAACGCCCTGTATCTGCATAAAATACATCTTCGATCTGTGTTTGCAGTTGACAAAGTGTACGAAAATAACTTTCTAAGATTTGTAAGTTACATTCGAGTACATTAACATTTGCTGAGCTGCCTAACTTAGCGACTCTGGTTTCAATATTGGTGATGTTTCGCTCCATTGTTGTCCGCTGTACTCGCAATTTCGTTAATTTCGCTTCATTAACGTCGCCTGCAGGTGGTTGAGAATTGCTTGTACCTTTATTACCTTCTAGGTTATCCTTGGTTCCAACCATTGTTACCAAATAATTGCTCTTGAAAGCCTACCAACGTCTCTTGAGGTCAGAATCGAAATAATAATTAGAATTTACACAGTTGCGTTTTAATCAGACCTGCACCACTGTGCAATGTTTGTGCAAATTAAAATGTAACCTCTGGCGATAGAAATGGACAACAGCAAGAATCTCAGCAAAGATGGAGAATGAGACACCCAAATAACCGCAATTTATTCCCTCACCAATATATGTTTGTATGGTTTTCCTTTACACTTTAAAATTCCAACCTTCAAGTATGTATGTGTATTTACTTGTAAAGGTGTGTAGGTGTGTGAGGAATTGCAGTGATATATATGTATGTGTGAATATACTTGCGATTGGAATGCGTGTGAGTGTGACTGATGTGTGTGTGTGTGCAAATGGTAGGTGAGTGTGTGAGCGTCTCCTGTGGAGTCCCTGGCAAATGTTGTACAGAGGAGTCCCAGTATTCCGAATATACGTGCGTGTCCAGCGAAACCCTGACCAACTTGCTTGTGTGAGTTGGTCCAAAAGCTCTGGCGAACACACAATCACCTTCTTGATCAGCAGCAACTAGATAAAATGCCGATGAAATTTGACGAAGTCGGGCTTTGAAATGGAACGCTACTTAGCTGTTGGAGATGTGTCCTGTCACGGTCGCCAAAAATGTTCCAGACCTTGCTCTGGAGGAGATTGCGTTTGCGCAATGTATCCAGCAATCCTAAGTTTTGTCCCACTGTCCCGCTTTACCAATTGACGTTGCTGCCTTTTTCCCAAAATGAGATGAATGCGCTTGTGGTTTGGTTATGTGTTCGTTTAATGTGTGTCTTTGTGTCGACCCAATGAGATGCGTGTATGTTTTAATGAATTTTAATTGTACATTTATTTGTGTTTGTCTGCCAATGATCCACAGCCATGCGTATCCAGAAAAAAATGTGATTAGGCAGAATTTTCGCTAGTGATCGCAACAATTCTGATTAGTGTGGCCAGATGGGCAAAATACCTCAATTAGTGATGACAACATTAAAACAAAGTCGTGACTTCAAATAAGACTTAAGTTAACTTAAAATGCTAATTAACTTCTACGAAATAGCTTTCCTGCTCCAACACTTGGGGTGAATCCTTCGTCAGGAGGGCCGAATGTAGGAAATGGTATAGGAGAGGCTAGGATTAACAAGAGAACAAGAAGCGGTCACACTTATTAATCCGCTCTCTCTCTCTGTCCATTGAAGCATGTGTGTGTGAGTGAAGATGCAGCGCGGGCGATGCGGCGTAGCCTGTCAGTCGATGCCGGAATCTCAGTAGAGCGAAACATAGTTATAATCGTCAAGCAAAGTTTAAGTTATAATCATCTCATATTTGTTAAACTTAAGCAATTCAGTGAATTAACAATAATCTCATTTAAAACACTCGTGTCTTCGATCTTTTGGACACCACAAGCATAGTACGCGAAATATTTCGACACGTGTTTTCACGATTTTTTGGAAAATCCGCCCACGAGGAAAATGGCGGGAAAATTCAGCATGAAAAAACTATTTATCATCAGATTGGCTTGAAACTCGGTTTGTAAGGACAAAATACGAAATAATTTGAAATGTGATTTTTCAATGTCGGAAAATCCGCCCACAAGGAAAATGACCGGAAAATTCTGCATTCAAAAAACTATTTTTCATCCGATTGGCTTGAAATTCGGTTTGAAAGCAAAGTAGGTGAAATAAATTGAAATGTGATTTTGGGAAGTTGGAAAATTTGCCCTGACGGTCGGAAAATTCCCGGAAAATTCTGCATGAAAACAACTATTTTTCATCCTTTTTGGCCTGAAACGCTGTTATTTGCTATTCTCTATATGGGCTAATCCTGAGTTGCGGACGTTACATTTGTACGCAAATTTGCTTCTTAAAATTGACACAGCTGGCGTCCACTTTGGTATATTTGAAATACGTTTGGTGCAAAATGCAGTTCTTTGGGAGTACTTTCAAACCTAATTTAAGATAATAGGTTATCTGTTTTTGAAAAAAAGTTATGCTTGTTTAAAGTTCCGTTGGGGACGTTACAAAAAATGGAAGTCGACTTTGAGGCTTATGTGCATTTCCACATTTTTTAGCGAGTTTTGCATAAAAACAAAAAAAGTCTAATAACAAAAAATTTAGTAGAATATATGACCAATTCAACCCAGCTTTCAAAAGAATGATAAGTGGTCCCGTTATTAAAATATCTTAATTTTTGTGCTGTTGCGGACGTTACGTTGCGGACGTTACACTTTTCCATTGACCCAAATAGTATTATATAAGAAAATTTTTTTTTTCATCCCTTTGACTTGAAACTGGGTTTGTAAGCTTAGTACGCGAAATAGTTCGACTCGTGTTTTCCCGATTTTGAAAAATCCGCCCACGAGGAAAATTTCCGTAAAATTCTGCTTGCAAAAAATAATTTTTCATCCGATTGGCTTGAAATTCAGTTTGTATTGATTATACTCGAACATTCTGGGTTTTCATTTTCCGATGTTGGAAATTCCGTTTTTTGTCGATATTTATTAATAATTAATATTATTTAAACACACTTTTTGTTACTTTAAGGTTGTTGTTGCCCGTCCGACTAGTTTTTTACACCGCCAATGAGGAAAATGGAAACAGCTCAAACACATTTAATGGCACGTTGTCTCTTATATATTTGTGATGATCAAATCCAGATTAAACTCAGCTCTAGCTATATGAGAGTAGTAGGTGGTATATATTTGTAGCGCATGTGGTAGTATATGGCGTAGCACTTGAGGTGGTAGCACTTTAAAAAACTGCAATTTGACTTAGGTTAGGTTTGGATACAATTTTCCATTAGCTTAGATCTTACCCTAGTCTTCGTCTCTCGACAGCGAACAAACAACTAAATTAGAGGCTGGCCACGAGGTTTGGCTTCATCTATTGCTTCTTGTAGTTCAGCGCAGCTGAATGTGATTTACTTATACATAAATGGATATAGAACTGAAAAGAATGGCAAGCTCAAAGCAAAGAGATTTCAAACTGTAACTTCGCTGTGTGCTGCCTAACATAGTTTGTTGTTGTTGTTGTCTTTACTTGTGGATTGCGTTTGGTTTGCCTAGCAGCTGTTTTGTTATTTTTATTTGTCTGCTGCTGGGCTTAAATTATTGGCAGATCTAAATTTCGGCAGCATTCCCCTCCCAGTAAGCGGACGCAGTCCGCAGGACGGAGGAGCTTACTATTTAATTGCCGACATCAAGAACTGCTAACTTTACTGCTGGCCTGGATAGGATGCCATCCGATGTCTGGACCTTGGCACGCCTGACTTGGCCATCTTCAGCGGTTGTTACCTCGATGACTCGGCCCTTTGTCCAGGTGTTTCGGCGTTGATTTTCGTCGACGATCAGTACGATATCGCCGACAGCTATGGGACTAACCTTTTGATGCCATTTAGTTCTCCTGGTTATGTTTGGCAGCATCTCTTTGACCCATCTTTTCCAGAACTGGTTGGCGAACATCTCACTTTGGCGCAGAGTCCATTTGTAGTCGATTTGTTCCGGCTCGCAGAACGGCTTTTCGCCATTTGACGACCCGAGCAGCAGGTGATTCGGGGTGATAGCTTCTTGGTCCTCGGATCGAGGGACACAAATGTTAACGGTCTAGAGTTGACCGTCATCTCCACCTCCATCATTGCCGTGAGTAGGCTCTCGTCGGTGAATTTTTGATTTGGGGCTATACGGTATAGTACAGCTTTTATGGAACGCACTAAGCGCTCCCAGGCGCCACCCATATGAGGGGCTGATGGCGGGTTGAAGTACCAGGTTATTCCCCGCTGCGCCAGTTTTGTTGCATCTCGGAGTCGTCCAACTGTAAGGTTCCTCGTAAAAAGGCATCTGACCCTCGGAAATTCGTTCCGTTGTCACTGAATATTTGTTGCGGGGTCCCTCGATGAGCTATGTGACGACGCAGACCCATAAGGCACGAATTTGTGCTTAAGCTGTGGACGATCTCGATGCTTATTGCTCGCATTGTGAGGCAAGTTATGAGCATGCCCCAGCGTTTGAGCGCCTTCCTGCCGTCGATGACTGTAATTGGGCCAAAATAGTCCACGCCCACGTGCGTAAATGCTGGTTTGAATGCGCCCAACCTGGCTCGTGGTAGTGGCGCCATCAGTGGTGGCACAGGCTGAGCATTTTGTAGCTTACAGTGTTGGCAGTTGCGGCGGATTTCTTTAAGGAGAGGTCTTAGTTTGGTAATTGAGTATTTTTGCCTCACCTCATTTATGGTTGTTTCGTGGTTGATATGGAAATACTTTTCGTGATAGTGGCGCACTATCAACTTGGTCACCCAATGCTTGGGTGGTAATGCGACTTGGTCCATTGGGATGCTCGTGAAGCGCCTTGCGCGGCTGCGTACACACATCACTCCAGAGTCGTCTATGTAGAGTTGGAGTCCCCACAGCGGGCTGCTGCGGCAGACTGATTTTCCTTTGGTGGTGGCAGCATACTCGTCGGCATAATATTCCAGCTGCATGGTTCGATATAAGAACCGCTGGGCATTGGTGAGATGATTCACCCGCAGACCTGTGGCTCCACCGATTTGGCGAATCTTATGGATTAGCTTCTCTTTGTAGACAAGCCAATATGCGACTGCTCGTGACAGCCGAATCCAGTCGGAGTAGTACTCGTAGTTAAGCCGCGACATTTCCTCACGCATGTAGAGGAAACGGGGACGCAGCTCCTCCGTGGCTTCGTCTATTTTGGTTGTTTTTGCCGGCCATTCAGAAGGCGGCAATTTCAGGAAATTGGGTCCGTCGAACCATTGCGTGTAAGCATCAGGCCCGCGTTGGCGTTTTGTGGCGACGTCGGCCACATTCAATTTGCTCGGCACCCATCTCCAGTTGTCGAGGTCCGTGAGCTCAGCGATTTCGGCTACCCTGAACATCACGAATTGCTGATATCGTCGTGGATCTCCGGCGAGCCATGCCAGAACGGTTTTGGAGTCCGTCCATACATGGAACTGCTGGATTTTGACCTCATGTTGTGTCTTGATGGAACTCAATAGTCGGGCACCGGTGACTGCTGCCTGTAACTCAAGGCGTGGGATGGAGAGTGGCCTCAATGGGGCTACCTTTGACTTAGCTGAAACGAGACGAAGAAAAACCTTACCCTCATGCTCGATACGAAAATATGCGACCGCAGCATAAGCATCTTCTCCAGCGTCCACAAACACGTGAAGCTGAATTTGGCAATCTTCGGCCACCAAGCCTTGGAAGTAGCATCGAGGAATTTTAACTTCGGCTATCAAGTGGAGGAACGATAGCCAAGTCTGCCACATGTCCCGCAATTCCGGTGTCAGATCCTCATCCCAGTCAATTTTCATACGCCAGACGTTTTGGAGCAGGATCTTGAGGTACATCATGATGCATGACACGAAGCCCATGGGGTCGAACACCGACATCAGGACTTGTAGGACTTCTCTTTTGGTCAGCGTTATGTTATCCGATATGATGTTGCGCTTTATTCGCACAAACTTGAGTGCATATGTGAATGCATCTTGGTTTGGGTTCCATTGCATACCCAATATTTTTTCGTGAGAGTGTATCTCCTCGTTGTTGTAGAATTTTTCTCATCTTGTTTTTCAGAGGTCCCGTTTAAAGCTGACAAGACCAATGTTGAATTTGAACACCATTTATGCATGTGAAAGCCGCCACTTGCGTGAACTTCTCGGACTTCCTTCGCTAGTTTGATGGCTTGCTCTGGCGTGTGGCAAGAATCTATGTAGTCGTCCACGTAGTGGTGTTGTGTGATGGCTTTCGCAGCAGCAGGATACTCGCTGGCATGTGTGTTGGCGTTCAGATCGCGCACATAATGCGCTATACAGGGCGAGCACGTAGCTCCGAATGTGAGGACGTTTAATTGGTAGACCTCTACTGCGCCTGTTTCCGAGTTTTGCCACAAGAAACGTTGGGCTCGGGCATCTTTTTCTTGTACTGCTATACGGTGGAACATTTCGGCTATGTCCCCGCATATACCGACTTTTCGCATTCGAAAATTGTACATAATTTTTAGCAGCGGCACAAGTAGATCTGGTCCCTTCATAAGGTAGTCGTTGAGCGATACGCCTGATGATTTAGCTGCAGCGTCCCACACCAATCTTACCCTGTCTGGCTTGTGTGGGTTTTGTACGGTAAATATTGGCAGATACCATACGTCTTTGGGGCTGTCAGCCAACGTAGTGGCGTCCAGCTTCTCGGCGTAGCCTTTATCGATGAGATTTTTTTATTTGCCGGTTTAACTCGATGGCGAGCTGGGGGTTGTTGGCCATCTTCCTTTGGAGACATGTGAGTCTCTTTGATGCCGTTGCCAGGCTATTTGGGAATTGACGATTATCATCTTTCCATAGTAGACCCACGGAATACCTGTCGGCTTGGTATTTAGTTGTATTTTCCAGAATTCGCAATGTTCGTTGCTCCTCTGGTGATTTAGCTAGTTTCTGGGGTACGTTGTCCTCAGAAAGCAGGCATCTTTTGACCATTTCGTGTAGGTCGTGGTCGCAGTGGCATTGGTGAAGGTGGACTTTACCTTCTGATCTGCGTGAGCCACCATATACGGTCCATCCCAATCTTGTCTTTGCAGCAATTGGCTGCTGCCGCTTTCCCTCACGCACTTTGAGCGAGGATATGAGGTTGGGATTGTTGACTCCAATTATCATTTGAGGGACTGCCTTTACGTAGCTTGGTAATGGCAGACCTTTAAGGTGCGGATATCTTGATTTTATTTGATCCGCAACCATTGTCTCAGCAGACATGCCCAGGCTTTTGACTGTGTGAACATCGTTCAGTTTAAATATTTTGGTGCCTGGACCCTGCTTCGAGATTTTTAGATTTAGCCGCCTGGATCGGGGCTCTTGGCGTTTGACTTCTCCGGTCCAGCTTATGCATAGGGGGCTGGCAATGCCTTGTTCGCCCAGCTCTTTCGCTAAGCCCTCCTCAAGGAGTGTAAGAGTCGACCCGTCATCCATGAAGGCGTATATATTGATCGACTTCGACTTCCCATGCAAAGTTACTGGAACGATTCGGAAGAAACTTTCTGCTACGTTAGATGCTGACTTACGATGGTTGTGGAGCGCGCTGGTCGTTAGTGCCTCTGTGCCCTTATGAAGGAGGCTGTTGTGATTTTCGTGGCACCCACTTACGACACAGGATATTCTGCTCCAGCACGATCCCTTGTGCCTTTTGAGGCACTGTACACACAGTCGGTTGGTTCTGACAGCTTCCCACCTGGCCGCCACGGTCATTCGCTTGAATTTTTCGCAAGCTGTGGTACTATGTGGATCCTCACAAATCGCACATTGTGCGCGTTGCTGATCTTCGGCCCTGCCAGCGGCATGTGTGTTGAGCGTGGCCTTTCGTGCTGATTTCTTGTCGGCTGTCAGAGCTATATTCGGGGTTGATACGCGGCATGCGGCATCCGCTAGCTCGAACAACCAATTTGCCAAATCCTGTAAGTTTGGGCACTCAATAGTTTTGGAGTGTATTGCCCAGTTCAGCATCATGTCTGGTCCCATCTTCTCGATGAGTTCCTGTTGTAGCGTTGGATTGTTTAGGTGTGCATCAAGCTTGGCTGCTTTCATTGTTGCACACATATTTTTTGACCGCAAATGCAAACTCGATTAGTGGTTCTAGCTTGCCCCTTGGTGAAGGTAAATTGCGTACATTCTCAATTAGCACTTTTATTATATGTTCCGGGCGTCGAAGTACATTTTTAATGTGCGTACCACGTCCGGCAGCAGATCTGGGAACAAAAGACTGTCTCGCACGGCTTCTAGCGCCTTTCCTTAAGGCACTTCTGCAAACGGACAACATTTTCTTCATTGCTGTAGCCGGCGATCTTTGTGCTGGTCTCGTAAGAGCTGAGAAATAGTGGCCATTCTTTGGGGTCTCCTGTGAAGACTGGTAAGTCCTCGGCAATGATTGTCGAGCGGCCATCTGTTGTGAGGTTATGCCTTCCTTTTTGGCGGCCTCATCTTTGTTTTTTGTGCACGGTGCTGCGGAGTACTGCAACAGCCAGGCTCCATCAAGTGCTTATTAGCTTGGTGTTGGCCCGCTCCATCCGTAATGGTGGGCTGCTGATGACCTGGTGTTGGTCCGTCTGATGGCACGTGCGCGCTTAGTAATTCGTACTTACGGCGCAAGTATTCCCTTTTGATACACATTTCTTCCTCCAGTTGCTGCAATAATAATTGCTGTTCCTCCTGCCTTGCTCTATCTACAGCCATCTCGCTTACTTTGTTAGGTTGGTTAACCGTAACACCTGATCCGTCCTCGGAGCATGCCGATGCCGGGCGAGAAGTGAGGTTGTGTTCACCTCCAGCAGATGAAGAGTCATTTTGTAGGTTAAGTCGGATACAGGGTGTACACAACCGCGTGCGTGTGGTGGCGTCGTGGTCCGGTCCACAGCATGTGTAATGGAATTGGCTTGAACACTTTGAGCATGTAAACATCTCATCATTGTCCGGGGGCGACATATTTTGCAGCTGCTAGCCGATGCCATATCTGTTAGCGGCCGCGTGACCTTTTCGCCTCGGGTGACTCGTTAAATACCTTTCTCCGTTTTCTGGCTGCCACTACAGCCGGGAATTGTTGGGTTTATTTTTCACTCCTCTCCCGTGGGACTAAGAGTAGTTGTGGTTAAAGAACTGCGTTGCTTTCTTTATTTTAGGTTTTTAAAGAATTGTTGCCCGTCCGACTAGTTTTCTAGCACCGCCAATGAGGAAAATGGAAACAGCTCAAACACATTTAATGGCACGTTGTCTCTTATATATTTGTGATGATCAAATCCAGATTAAACTCAGCTCTAGCTATATGAGAGTAGTAGGTGGTATATATTTGTAGCGCATGTGGTAGTATATGGCGTAGCACTTGAGGTGGTAGCACTTTGAAAAACTGCAATTTGACTTAGGTTAGGTTTGGATTACAATTTAGCTTAGATCTTACCCTAGTCTTCGTCTCTCGACAGCGAACAAACAACTAAATTAGAGGCTGGCCACGAGGTTTGGCTTCACCTATTGCTTCTTGTAGTTCAGCGCAGCTGAATGTGATTTACTTATACATAAATGGATATAGAACTGAAAAGAATGGCAAGCTCAAAGCAAAGAGATTTCAAACTGTAACTTCGCTGTGTGCTGCCTAACATAGTTTGTTGTTGTTGTTGTCTTTACTTGTGGATTGCGTTTGGTTTGCCTAGCAGCTGTTTTGTTATTTTTATTTGTCTGCTGCTGGGCTTAAATTATTGGCAGATCTAAATTTCAATTATTTTTTATCAAAATTTAATTACTCAGCAGGCAATAAACCATTATAAACACCTAATTTCACCTCATATTAAAAAAAATTTTTTGAATGTTTTCTTGCCGTTCCGACGTTACACATTTTGGCATTAACTTTTTTCAAAAATATGTGTAATAAAGGTATATTTTTTTTCATCAGTTTAAAGGGCATAAAAAACTCTGTTTATAAAGCAAGTTTGGATAACCGAATTATTAAAATTCATTCTGCTAATGTTGGTTCGCGATGCGTGCCAGAGGCTTTAACCAAAAAAATAGCACCGACTTCAAGCTTTCCCACAGTCCGCTGCCCAATACAAAGGCTTGACTTGAGTTCAATTCAAAAGTGTGCTGACGAAGAGCTGAAATCTTTATGTCTGTCATGTCTTAGTTCTCTATATTACATAATTTTTCTGTTCAATTGTCTTACATTTGTGCTTTCCTCGCCTCTGTTGTTAATGCACATGTACACCGCTTGCCAAAAAATTCTTTACTAAAGCCAGGCATAGCAACGGATTAGAAGTTAGCCGTTGCATTGCATGCAAAAGAAACTACAAAACTACAGAGCATACATAACGGTTGATCTTCGAAAATAGACAGGGGCGTAGTCCGGGTCAAGGGATTTAACATCAGGCGCGGGGCTATTAAAGAGTTAGCGACGCAACATTCCCTCCGGTAATTCACAGCGTCCTCGTGTGGGTTATCAATTTGGCCAGCTTCACGCTGGGCGGTGACAAGCCTTCAGCTGTGCGCACAACAGCACTGCGCACATGGCCATCCTTTCCTCGGTGAACATCTAGCACTCTGCCTTTGGGCCAGAAATTGCGCTTGCGTTTTCGTCCACGATAATCACCAGGTCATCTACATCTATCAGTTTTGGCGGCGGCTGAAACCATTTAGTCCGCTTTCTAAGTGTGGGAGCATACTCCCGAAGCCAGCTCTTCCAAAAGCGGTCAGCTAGTTGGCTGGCCTCCCTAAACTGTTTCGCCAATCGAGCTCCAGATTGATCCAATGAGCCGCTTTCACGCAGTCCACTTTATCTGCCAGTTAAATAATGGTTCGGGGTCAGGGCCTCCGCCTCGCCACAAGCCAGTGGCACATAGGTCAATGGACGGGAATTCAAGATCTGCTCGACATCGGCAAATGCGGCACGTAGCACTTCCTCTCGCAGACCCTCGGCTGGTAGGATTTCTGAAAGTTTAGAATTAGTTGAGCGAACTAGGCGATCGCAGGCGCCACCCATATGCGGAGTGCCAGGTGGGTTGAAGCTGAAACTCAGAGTTGGATGTTGCTGTTCCACGGCCACTGTGGATAGTCTCTCAATGTGATCCCGCAATGCTCGGTTGGCGCCTCTAAAGTTGGTGCCATTGTCTGAGACCATTCGGCGTGGCACTCTTCTTCTTGCTACAAACGCCTTCATGATGCAGAGGAAGGAGTCCGTAGAGAGCGTAACAGCAATTTTCAAATGTACAGCGCGTGTTGGGAGGCACGTGAATAACACACCCCACCTCTTCTCATGTCGTCGGCCTACTACTATGTCAATGTGGCCGAAGTAGTCCACACCGGTAAATATGAAAGGCGGCGTGTACGGTGACAGCCGCTCCATTGGTAAATAGGTCATTTCTGGTGGCATGAGTTGGGCGATTCGTATGGAACACTTTGGACAATTCTTCGCAACTTCTCTCACCAAAGCGCATAGACCTTGAATCCAATAGCTCATTGTGCAAATGATGATACCTTTTGTGCTAAGACTCAGCTATCAGATACGTCACTCTGTGATTTCTGGGCAGTATTATGGGTCGCTTCGTATTCACATCTATGTCGTCGATTGCATCTATACGGTCTTTGATACGGAGCACACCCAAGTCATCTAGGTAAGGGGAGCACTTATACAGCAGGCTTTTGCGATTTGTTACACCGGCTCTTAAAAGGCTTATCTCGTCATGCCACTCCTCCTCCTGGCAAACGCGAATAAAAACAGCATCTGCCACAGCATCTCGTTCAGGGTTTAAAAAGCTGCTCAGCGGTCCTCCAATAGGATTCTTGACTACACGACGCAAGAAGTCTAACACTCGCCTCTGACAGGATTGCAGCCTCTCCAGTTTACTAAATCGTTCGGGGTCGGGTGATATGACGGATAAAGGAGACACATGCACAGGCCTCATGATGGAGAACTTCAGCGTCATCTTTCTCTGTGGTTTTGTCCATATTTGGCCATTGTGTCTCATCTAGATGCAGAAATTCTGGTCCACAAAACCATCTCAAATGACCTGCAATATCCGGTGTTTTCACCCATTTGGTGCCATCATCCGCCACATTTTGCGCGGTTGGCACCCATCTCCAATTCGTGACTTCAGAGCCTTCAAGAATTTCCCCCAATGCGCAGAGCCACGAATTGGTGAAACTTTCGAGCATCAGATCGGATCCAGTAGAGTACATTCCTCGAATCGGTCCAAAATGCGCGCTGGTCAATGCGCACTGAAAGCTCTGCTTCAACACACCTAGCCAACCTTAGACCCAAAACTGCGGCCATAAGCTCCATTCGGGGTATGGAAACGGGCTTGAGAGGCACCACTCTGGTTTTTGAAGCCACCAGCGAGCATAGTACTTCGCCATCCAGGTCGGCACGCAGAAAGACAACAGCTGCGTATGCGTCCATGCTGGCATCCACAAATGTATGTAGCTGCAACCTTTGAGCAGCAGATACCAGCGGCAAGCATCTTGGGATTCTCACTTTCCTTAGCTTTGGCAACAACTCCAACCAGTTTCTCCAATCTGACTCATCGTCCTCCTTAATAGGATCATCCCACGCAACTCCAGAGCGCCAAATATTTTGTAGGATAATTTTGGCTCGAATGATGAAGAATCCAAGGAAACCAAGTTTGTCGAAAATCGACATCAGCACACTCAGCATCTTCCTCTTTGTAGGCCTAGTTGCAGAGGCCTTCTCAATCAGCTCGGGCTTGACGTCATACGTAAGGGCGTCTTTACCAGGCAACCACCACATGCCTAGTACTTTCTCTTGGGCCACGTCTGATAAGGCAATGCGCCTGGGAGGGAAATCTGGTCCGTCTTCAAGGGCTCGCAATACACGCATGGAGTTGGATGTCCAGCTGCGGATTCTCCTCACTGCAGTTGCCAGCATGATCATCTCGTCTTCAGAGTCGACAGATTGCAACCAATCATCGACGAACGTGTTCCTGTAAATAGCTGCCACGGCCTGTGGATGGTGTTAACGCTCGCATTGCGATTTTTTATATAGTAGGCCAATGCAGGAGAACAGGACGCTCCGAAAGTCATGACCATCATGACGTACGTCTCTGGGGCTCGTGAGGAGTCACCGTCGCGCCATAAAAAACCTTTGCGCTGCCTGATCCTCTGGGCGTACTGTAACCTGGTGGAACATCTCACGTATATCACCAGCTACAGCGATCGGACGTTCTCTGAAGCGAATGAGGACGCCCATTAGCGAAGCCAATACGTCTGGGCCCTTGAGCAGGACATCGTTCAGCGACATGCCGTCAACTTTGGCAGCCGCGTCCCAGACCAGTCTTGTCTTCTTCTTATTCGGGTTGGTAACTGTGAAAATAGGAAGAAACCATAAATTTGTACCATATGCGCTCTCACTTTCCTCCAGCTTGCGGATATAGCCCTTCTCCTTATAGCTCCGAATTGTGTTCGTCATAAACATCTTCAGATCTGCATCTTTTGACATTTTCGTCTCCAGGCACTCTAGACGCTTTAATGCCATTTGGTACGAATCTGGCAACTGAATTTTGTCGAACCTCCACAACAAGCCCGTCTGCCAACGCTTCTCAGTTGGGCTATAGCTTGTCGTCGCCTCCATGATATGCGTTGCGCGCTCATCCTCTATTGACCGTAAGGGCTTGGTCGGAACGCTGACGCCAAAGGACTCCAGTGTGAAGTACTCCTTCATGGATTCACCCAGTTGTCGCAAACTACTCGGATCGTTGCATTCACGCATATGCAACAAGCGATTTGAAGACATTTCACCGGCGCAGTGGCGGCCACACACAGACCATCCAAGTTTACAGCGCACGGCAATGATCATCTTCTTCGGCTTCCCGCAGTTCCAACGGCACGCCCATTTTGATATTATCCAGCCCAATAATGATTCTCGCCTTTACCTTCGTTAAAATTGGTACGGACTGAAGGTGACTGCGTGAGCACAGCGTCTTTGCTCACAGATTGAATGGGCAATTCCAAGTGTTCAACTGTGCGCACGCCTTTAAGCTCGTACCTTGCTGCGTCTGGGTTTCTCGCCGATATTCCAACACTCACCGACTTGGAGTCCCTTTCTGTCTGAGTAACATCGCCAGTCCATCTCAAACAAAGTTCCTTGATGGGCCCGTCCAGTTCCAAATCATCGGCTAACGCTCGCTCTATAAGGGTGCACGCAGCGCCTTCGTCTATTAACGCATACGTATTTTGGATGCACTTCCTCCCATAGAGCTTAACTGGAACGTATCGAAACAAGGCCTTAGTTGCTTCTTTACCATGAAACAAAACTGAGGGCTGCACAGGGTTGGCACTTTCCACTACTGCGCGCTGACTCGGTTGCGCACTTTTGGCATTAGAAGCGTGCAGCAGAATGTGGTGAATCATTTTGCAGTCATCGACGCCACAGTTCTTCTTTGCCTTACAGTTTCGGATTATGTGTTGACCAAAACAGCAGAAGCAAAGTCTCTTGTTTTTCACCAAATCCCACCTCTGGCCACCGCTCATCTCCAGAAAGTCGCGGCAGGCTGCCAGCTGATGGGTTTCATTACACTTTGGGCATGAAGTCTTCTTAAAGTCCTTTGATCCATTCTCGTGTCGACCTGATTCACGGCTTTGCATTTCATTATGGACAAAGACTCGTTCCTTTGTCGTTTTCTTCGCTCCTTTGGCACCATCTTCTATTTGAGGAGCATATGGTGTCACCATAGAAGCACACATTGCGACGCCAAACAGCCAATTATCAAACATGCATAAATTGAGGTCACTCGGCATCTTCTCTACAAGGGCACTTAACAGCGCAGGATCATGCAAGTACTCGTTGAGCCCAATCGCAGCCATCGTTGCACAGTAGTTTTGCACGGCCAGAGCAAAACGAATTACCGAATCCAAATCATTTGGACGTATGGATTGGTTCTTCTCTTAGCTTCCGCTGCAGGCTGCACTCAAAGAAAAAAACAGGCCAAATCGCCCTAAAATTTAGAAATTCGCCCAAAAAGGGGTCAAAGGCGATTCGCCTTATTTTTAAGAAAATGCTTTTCTAGACTTCAGGGCAATTTTTCCACAAAAACACTTAGACAATTTTTGGTGTTAGGTCGATTTAAAATTCCCAAGCGGTTATGGCAGCGCTGTCATAAGGAGGAAGCAGTTGACAGTAAGCACTTAAAAATAAATTTTAGGGAGGTTGGGTAGAACCGACCTGAATAACCTGTGTGTGGTTGTGTTTTTGGATCCACCCCGCCCCAACCGTTTGGTTTTTAGGGTTTGTCCCATCCTCCTCCCACCCCCATCACCAGCACCACCTCCTCACACCGAACCACTTTTTCTAAGCTATAGATAGATAGATATATAATTAATTTAGAAATAAGCGCATTAACAATTTTTTTTTACTAACTTTACTGGGACTTGAACACGGGACCTCTCTCAAATACTGAACACTCGGACGGCGCCTAAGCCCACTCGACTACTTGCCTTAAGTAACACGTAGCGACTTAACCACAGTTAATAATGTACACAGTTGAGAGCACGCGTGTGGCGTTTGCGTATGTGTCAAAGAAAAGAAGTAACTAGAAACTGCGACACGGCAACGTCTCCTCTCCTGTTCTCACGACTCTCTTTTTTTTATTTTGTAAATTTTAGGGCGAATTTCTAGATTAATCTTTCTTAATTTTATGGTGAATTTCTAAACAAATTTTTCTAAATTTAAGAAACTTGATTTTCTCAAAATAAGGGCGTTTTACTAACTTTAATTGTGGTCGCTCCATTTTGCTTTTGCATTTCTTTTCTTAATTCAAGGGCAAATCTGCCCTAAATTAAAAGAAAGATTTTTAGGAAAATATCTAGAAAAATTACCCTAAATTTAAGAAAAAAATTACTTTCTAAATTTAAGAAATTATTTTCTAGAAAATCTCATCTAAGGGTTATGTTTTCTAAATTTAGAAGAAAAAATGTCTATAAACAAGAAATTTTTTCTACAATTTAGAAAAAAAAATATTTTATGGCGAATTTCTAAAATGTAGAAAATATTTTTTTTGGGTGTGAAATAAACAATTTCGGGCCGTCCATACAGCATCCTTAGGGTGCCTATAGCATACGGTACTGTAGCCGGACACATCAGCTTGCCTCGCACAGCTTCCATAGCTGGTCCTTTGAGACACCTCTGAAGCCGGATTAGGTTCTCCTCGTTGCTGAATCCGCATCTCTCAGTGGACTGCTCATAATTGCTGATAAAGAGCAGCCACTCTTCAGGCTTTCCGGAGAAAATAGGTAGGTCTCTGCTCAACACATGGCGCGCTGCTATTTGGGCTGAAGATAATGCGGCATTCCTTTGCTCTTTGTCCAGAGGCTGTGCTCCAGGACTTTGTCCCTGCGACGTGGAGGGAGCCAGAAGGTTTGGCAGCTCAGCGTTTGTGCTTGTATATACACTGCCATGTCCAGGTGTCATGCAGTTAAATACAGCCGTATTTGCTAGGAATGGCGGGCTCACACCTTCTGATGGCACTAAAGCTGTTTTGTGAGTGCTCCATGGCGATGGGTCAGGCACTGACAAATTCCCAATCACACTGTCAACTCCTGTGCGATTAAAAAATGTTCCATCAAACAGCCTTTGATTTGTAGCTCCACTGACACCTGCGCCATTGTCAGTCTGGGCCTCAGGCGTCGAGCTGTTTTGCAAATTAGATTGCCTTGAATCCAGTTGGGACACCAATGATCGCACTGATTGTCCCATGCCGGACTCCAAATTAGTATCATCCTTGTCTGGGCTCGACATCTTGTCCCAACCACGCGACGGTGTTACGCAACAGTTAAGGTTAGGTTCTCTATACGGCCAGACGACCCCACACAGATTACGTAATGTTTGAGGTTATGTTTCCCTTAGTTAGTTCAGTCAGCCGGTTTGCTTTTCAGGTGCTACCGCGCTTCTTCTTCCTCTCGCTCTCGCTTCTCACTTGGTTAGCCAGCTCGTTGTTCACGTGCTACTGGCTAGTTTTCACCGTGGATGAAGTCCTCCTAAAGCAGGAAAAAGTTTCTTGGCTGATGAAATATTTGCACACGATCTCTTCTTTGTTCCCTGCAAGCCGGTTCGTTGTTCACGTACTGCCGCACTTGCACTCCACTCTGATTTGGGAGTTGAAAACGTATTACAGGTCGTGCAGCCAGAAAAATATCTCCGGATTTTTCTGGTTGGAAATAAATATTTCAGGATGTTGGTTCGCGATGCGTGCCAGAGGCTTTAACCAAAAAAATTAGCACCGACTTCGAGCTCCCCACAGTCCGCTGCCCAACACAAAGGCTTGATTTGTGGGTTAATTCAAATGTGTGCTGACGAAGAGCTGAAATCTTTATTTACATGTCTTAGTTCTCTATATTACATAATTTTTCTGTTCAATTGTCTTACATTTGTGCTTTACACGGGTCAAGGGATTTAACATTCAGGCGCGGGGCTATTAAAAGAGTTAGCGACGCAACAGCTAAATTAAAAAAAAACCCAAATTTCCGTTACGGACGTTGCACACAGCAAACCGATTTTTAGTTTAAATTCTTAATATATATTAGATATCCTACAAATATAATGAGTACCTTAAATTAAACGAAATGAAACAAACTTTTTATGTTTTGCTAAGCGGAAAATACTATAACGACTGTTTTTACCATTTTTGTGACCAATAAAAAACCCTTTTTTCAAGAATTAATAGAAGCAAGAGGAAGGTGTAGGTATGCCTCTGCCAAGAGCAGACAAACCACCGTAGAACAATATTGCTTACATATTTTGAAGCTTGAATATGTACCCTATTATTCCATTAACAAACATTATTTTTCATCCGATTGACTTGAAACTTGGTTTGTACGCATAGTACGCGAAATAATTCGACACGTGTTTCCCCATTTTGGAAAATCCGCCCACAAGGAAAATGGCCGAAAAGTTCTGCAAATAAATAATTATTTTTTATCCGAAAGGAAAGTAGGTGAAATGAATTGAAATGTGATATTCCGAAGTTGAAAATTTGAACCAACGGACGGAAAATTCCCGGAAAATTTTGCAGAGAAAAAAACTATTTTTCATCAGATTGGCTTGAAACTCGGTTTGTAAGGACAAAATACGAAATAATTTTAAATGTGATTTTTCAATGTCGGAAAATCCGCCCACGAGAAAATTGCTGGAAAACTCTGCATGAAAAAGAGAATACATTTTTGTTTTTACTTTTCGATTTTGAAATACCCCGGGATGCCCACTGGGAAGTGGTTGGAAGTGAATGGGATGTGGGTGGTGTGAGTGGTATGTGGGTAAGTTGTTTTGGAAGTGGGTGGAATGTGACGGGAAGTGGGTGGAATGTGGGTGGTAAGTAGGTGGAAAATGGGTGGGATGTGGGTGGGATGTAGGTGGAAAGTGGGTGGGATGTGGGCGGAAGTGGACCGGGAAGAGGGCGGAAGTGAACGGGAAGTGTGTGAGATGTGGACTTGAAATGGGTGGGATGTGGGCGGGAAGTGGACGGGATGTTGGTGGGAAGTGGGTGGGATGTGGGAGGGAAGTGGGTGAGCGTTGGTTCTATACTGTTGAAGGCGCAGCGAAGCGCGACGGGTTATATCTCTATATATATAAAACAGAGTGTCCTGATTCACTGACTGATTCACTGATTCACTGATTGGCAATCATCCCAGCCCAAACGGTAAGAGATAGAGGGCTGTAATTTTCACAGAAGTTTCTGTTGGTGGTGAAAGTGCGTACTAAGACGGGGTTTTGGAAAATTCCACCCGGAAAAGTCGGAAAAGCGTCTGAAAAAGTTTGTATGGGAAAAATGTTATTTTTCATCCGATTGACTTGAAACTTGGTTTGTAAGCTTAGTACGCGAAATAATTCGACACGTGTTTTCCCGATTTTGGAAAATCCGACCACGAGGAAAATTCCTGGAAAATTCTGCATGAAAACAGCTATTTTTCATCCTATTGGCTTGAGACGCGGTTTGAAAGGAAGGTAGGTGAAATAAATTGAAATGAGATTTTCCGAAGTTGGAAAATTTGACCCAACGGTCGGAAAATTCCCGGAAAATTTTGCATGAAAAACACTATTTTTCATCCGTTTGGCTTGAAACTCGGTTTGTAAGGACAAAATACGAAATAATTTGAATTGTGATTTTTCAATGTCGGAAAATTCGCCCACAAGGAAAATGGCTCGGATTTAGTTTTTGGTTTTTATTTTCCGATGTTGAAATACCGCCGGGATGCCCACTGGGAAGTGGTTGGGGAGTGAATGGGTTGTGGGTGGTAAGTTGTTTTGGAAGTGGGTGGAAAGTGGGTGGTAAGTGAATGTAAAGTGTGTGGAATGTGGCGGGAAGTTGTAGGGATGTGGGTGGGATGTAGATGGGAAGTGGGTGGGATGTGGGCGGGAAGTGGGTGGTATGTGGGTGGGATGTTGGACGGATGTGGGTGGAAAATTGGTGGGATTACGCTGTGCATTGGTTCTATACTGTTGAAGGCGCAGCGAAGCGCGACGGGATATTTGCTAGTCTATATATATAAGAGAGTGTCCTGACTGATTCACTGACTGATTCACTGATTGGCAATCATCGCACAGCCCAAACGGTAAGAGATAGAGGGCTTTAATTTTCACAGAAGTTTCCTTTGGTGGTAAAAGTCGTGCTAAGACGGGGTTTTGGAAAATTCCACCCGGAAAAGTAGGAAACGCGTTGGAACGTTTGTATGGGAAAAATGTTATTTTTCATCCGATTGACTTGCAACTTGGTTTGTAAGCTTAGTACGCGAAATAATTCGACACGTGTTTTCCCGATTTTGAAAAATCCGCCCACGAGGAAAATGGTCGGAAAATTCTGCATAAAGAAAATGATTTTTCATCCGATTGGCTTGAAATTCGGTTTGAAAGGAAAGTAGGTGAAGTGAATTGAAATGTGATATTCCGAAGTTGAAAATTTGAACCAACGGTCGGAAAATTCCCGGAAAATTTTGCACGAAAAAAACTATTTTTCATCCGATTGGCTTGAAACTCGGTTTGTAAGAAAAAAAATACGAAATAATTTGAAATGTGATTTTTCGATGTTGGAAAATCCGCCCGTGAGGAAAATGGTCGGAAAATTCTGCATGCAAAAAACTATTTTTCATCCGATTGGCTTGAAACTCGGTTTGAAAGGACAGAATACGAAATAGTTTGAAATGTGATATTCCGAAGTTGGAAAATCCGCCCGTGAGGAAAATGGTCGGTAAATTCTGCATGCAGAAAAGTATTTTTTGTCCAATTGGCTTGAAGTTCGGTGTGAAAGAATGGAATACGAAATAGTTTAAAGTGTGATTTTCAATGTCGGAAAATGTCGCTCCCAGGCGTGAAAATGCCAGGAAAATTTTACATGCGTACGAAATAGTTTGAAATGTGATTTTTCGATGTTGGAAAGTTTGACCGGTCGGAAAATTCCCGGAAAATTCTGCACGAAGAAAACTATTCTTCATCCGATTATCTTGAAATTCGGTTTGTAAGTGAAAAATGTTATATTTTATCTGATTGAATTGAAACTTGGATAGTAAGCATAATAAGCGAAATAATGGGAAATTCACCCACGAGGAAAATGGCCGGAAAATTCTGCATTCAAAAAACTATTTTCATCCGATTGTCTTGAAATTCGGTTTGAAAAGGAAAGTAGGTGAAATAAATTGAAATGTGATTTTCTCCAAGTTGGAAAATTTGCCCTGACGGTCGGAAAATTCCCAGAAAATTCTGCATGATAACAACTATTTTTCATCCTATTGGCTTGAAACGCGGTTTGTGAGGATAGAATACGAAATAATTTGAATTGTGATTTTTCAATGTCGGAAAGTCCGCCCGAGAGGAAAATGGCCTGAAAATTCTGCATGCCAAAAACTAATTTCCTTCCGATTAGCTGGAAACTCTGTTTGTATTGTCAAAATTAGAATACATTTGTGTTTTTACTTTTCGATGTTGGAAATACCCCGGGATGCCCACTGGGAAGTGGTTGGGAAGTGAATGGGATGTGGGTGGTGTGAGTGGTATGTGGGTAAGTTGTTTTGGAAGTGGGTGGAATGTGACGGGATGGGTGGGAAGTGGGTGGGATGTAGGTGAAAAGTGGGTGGGATGGGCGGGAAGTGGACGGGAAGAGGGCGGGAAGTGAAGGGGAAGTGTGTGAGATGTGGACTTGAAATGGGTGGGATGTGGGCGGGAAATGGGCGGAAAGTTGGTGGGAAGTGGGTGGGATGTGGGCGGGAAGTGGGTGTGCGTTGGTTCTGTACTGTTGAATGCGCAGCGAACCGCGACGGGTTATATCTCTATATATATAAAAGAAAGTGTCCTGATTCACTGATTCACTGACTGAATGACTGATTGGCAATCATCGCCAGCCCAAACGGTAAGAGATAGAGGGCCGTAATTTTCACAGAAGTTTCTGTTGGTGGTGAAAGTGCGTACTTAGACGAAGTTTTGGAAAATTCCACAAAGGAAAAGTCGGAACAGCGTCGGAAAAGTTTGTATGGGAAAAATGCCATTTTTCTTCCGATTGACTTGAAACTTGATTTGTAAGCTTAGTACGCGAAATAATTCGACACGTGTTTTCCCGATTTTGAAAAATCCGCCCACGAGGAAAATTCCCGGAAAATTCTGCATAAAGAAAATGATTTTTTCATCCGATTGGCTTGAAATTCGGTTTGAAAGGAAAGTAGGTGAAATAAATTGAAATGTGATTTTCCGAAGTTGGAAAATTTGACCCAACGGTTGTAACGAACCTATTGATTGCCGGCTCACGCTGAGGGCAGTCGCGGGTCGCTCCAACAAATTTATTTTGCGGAGTTGGTGGTAAAATAAGAAGTCGGTTGGGGTTCGATTTTAGTGCCGATTTATTGGCCTTAATACTACGTTTACACTAGGCGACTTATCACTTAATTGGCTTATTCTCTAATTTTAGACTTATTTTCTACCGTTTATAGCTCGATGGGTTTCCCCGGATTAAAATTAACTCCTCCTTCTTCGTTGCTCCGCTTCCGACCGCGCAGGCCTCACGATTCGCCTGGACACGCTTGCTATTCGCAAAAATCGCCGGCTCTCGTTTCACCGCTCTGCTCTGGGTCTGTTGGCCAAGGGTTTTCCTGACAGGAGGCGGAGATGGCTACCTATCTCTGGCACACGATTCGTCCGGACACGCTTGCCAATTTCGCAAAGCTCGCCGACTCTCGTTTGTCCGCACAGTATGAGGATCCCAACCCCTTTTCTCGCACTCACTCTGTCACTCTCCCACGATGTATCCTGGGGTTCCGCTGGTTAGACTCCTTTCCGTTGTTTCCCTCGTTCACTCTCTCGCGTTGGTCTGGCGCACTCGCTTGTATTCACACTGGACTGGCACACGGGTTGAAAGACTCGCACTCCGACGTTTTCTTGATTAGCCCGTCTTCTTCGCCGCGCGTCCTTTTTATAGGCATAGGCCTGGCTCGGCTTCGCATTTGCATGCCGTTAGTTGCCAGGTCCGTTGTTGCCAGCGCCTCCCTCTTCGCCTTGCTCCTCTGGTCCTGCTTCCAATTCGCCGCATTTTGTTAACCCCTGAGTGGCCAACAGTTTTCGGCCTACGTTTAGATATTATACGTATTCATTTAATTCTAGCCTTACATAGCAAATATAAATCTAATTAAAACTTTAGCTTACATTTAATTACCACTATAAGTTACATTTACTAGTCTTAACAACTATCCCAACTCTTCATTGTGAGACTTTAAACTAAAGTCCTCCACATCCCTCCCTTTCTCTGGTGACCCAAAAGAATTCTGCTTCCTTGCATTTCTGTCCGTCTGCACTGTTCGTCTGTGCCCGTTTTTCAGATTTGAACCTCTAACCGTTTCCCTTACCGTTTCCCCAAATTCCCTTGGCACATTGCCCTTTTTGTAGAATTTCACTCCCATTGAAATTTCCCCTTTGTGATATTTCCCATTTTCCCCATTCCCCTTTTTTCACGAGCAGTGTGACCCCTCACGTGATCGTGGCTTTACACGCGGTGCCAACTCCCATCACTACTACCGGCACACACTTTTCGACCAATTTTTCCATTCATAAATGTTGGCGTCTTCCGCGCAAAAATTTAAACTTTTGGCATTTACTGGCCTGCTAGCTCAGTCGGTAGAGCATGAGACTCTTAATCTCAGGGTCGTGGGTTCGGGCCCCACGTTGGGCGCCAGTTGTAACGAACCTATTGATTGCCGGCTCACGCTCAGGGCAGTCGCGGGTCGCTCCAACAAATTTATTTTGCGGAGTTGGTGGTAAAATAAGAAGACGGTTGGGGTTCGATTTTAGTGCCGATTTATTGGCCTTAATACTACGTTTACACTAGGCGACTTATCACTTAATTGGCTTATTCTCTAATTTTAGACTTATTTTCTACCGTTTATAGCTCGATGGGTTTCCCCGGATTAAAATTAACTCCTCCTTCTTCGTTGCTCCGGCTTCCGACCGCGCAGGCCCTCACGATTCGCCTGGACACGCTTGCTATTCGCAAAACTCGCCGGCTCTCGTTTCACCGCTCTGCTCTGGGTCTGTTGGCCAAGGGTTTTCCCTGACAGGAGGCGGAGATGGCTACCTATCTCTGGCACACGATTCGTCCGGACAGCTTGCCAATTTCGCAAAGCTCGCCGACTCTCGTTTGTCCGCACAGTATGAGGTTCCCAACCCCTTTTCTCGCACTCACTCTGTCACTCTCCCACGATGTATCCTGGGTTCCGATGGTTAGAATCCTTTCCGTTGTTTCCCTCGTTCACTCACTCGCGTTGGTCTGGCGCACTCGCTTGTATTCACGCACTGGACTGGCACACGGGTTGAAAAGACTCGCACTCCGACGTTTTCTTGATTAGCCCGTCTTCTGCGCCGCGCGTCCTTTATAGGCATAGGCCTGGCTCGGCTGCGCATTTGCATGCCGTTAGTTGCCAGGTCCCGTTGTTGCCATGCGCCGCTGGATCAGTGGAAATTTCCACAGGCCTTCTCCTCTGCCTCTGCGAGTGCGAGTGTGAACGCTCGCTTCTGTGTCCGCTGTCCCCTTTCCTTGTGCCACTGCAACGGTTTCTCTCCCCAGTTCGCGCTCTGCTGAGTGCTCCAACTGTACATCCGTTTCCCTCCTCTTCGCCTTGCTCCTCTGGTCCTGCTTCCAACTCGCCGCATTTTGTTAACCCCTGAGTGGCCAACAGTTTTCGGCCTACGTTTAGATATTATACGTATTCATTTAATTCTAGCCTTACATAGCAAATATAAATCTAATGACAACTATAGCTTACATTTAATTACCAGTTGCATTGGTTGGCGAGACAGTGCGTCCGCCACCACATTTAATTGACCTTTTCGATATTTTACTTCAAAGTCGTATTGTTGAAGTTCCAACGCCCACCTTGCTATTCGTCCGGCTGGACTTTCAATGCTATTCAACCATTTCAAAGCCATGTGGTCAGTAACGACCGTAAAATGGTACCCTTCCAAATATGGTCTAAGTTTTCTTATGGCCCACACTATCGCCATTCCTTTTCAGTAGCTGAATAATTTCTCTCAGCTCCGTTCAAGGTGCGGCTGGCGTATGAAATAACCCGTTCACCTTTCTCACCTATTTGCGTGAGAATGGCCCCTACTCCATAATCGCTGGCATCCGTTTGCAAAATGAAAGGTCGTTCGAAATCGGGACAAGCGAGAACTGGATCAGATGTGAGTTTTTCTTTCACTTTTTCGAATGCCAGTTGTCTTTCTGGTGTCCAATCCCACTTCGTGCCTTTTTTCAGTAGCGCACTTAGCGGATGGACCAGTGTCGCAAAACCTGGAACGAAACGTCTATACCACGACGCCACTCCCATGTATTGTCGCAGTTCCTGACGTTTGTTGGCGGTTTTAGCTCAGCTATTGCCGCAACCTTGTCGGGATCGGTTCGAATACCGGCCAAATGGCCCAAGAAATTAGTTCTGTCTTGTGCTCCTATTTTCACTGTTGCCGTCAACTGCTCTCCCTCATCCTGAAATCGACCGATTAAATCTGAGGGGCTGTTTGAGTCGACGCCCTCTCGTCCCCTCATTTGCAGGGGTCGTCGCTCGTTTCCCGAGGTTCTACAACAATTAAAGCTACGCACTCCTATTTTCCCGCACTGCCAACAAATCAATATTTGTTGGTTTCGACACTCTCTTGACCAGTGTCCTTGCTGTCCGCAACGTCGGCAGGCTTGGGCGGGGTTCGTCACGAAAGGGATTGCACTATTTAAATTCCTTGGCGCCGGTTGTGGTTCCGCCTGGCTTCCTTCCATACAACGCCGGCATGCTTCCACTCTCCCAGGCTGCAAATTTGTGCCACTATTGTGCCTCCCTGGTCTGTTTTCCTCCCAAAACCTCTTCTTATCGTTTTCCAACGCCTCGAAATCGTCCGCTAACCCCATTAATGCATCCAATGTGGAGCAATCATATGGTCGGACAAACATTCTGAGTGCTGGTGTGCTATTATCATAAATTCTTTTGAGCTGTGTCGCTTGTGACCATTTTAACGGACGCATTAAGGTTTGCATTTCCACCATATAAACCTTAAAAGTTTCCCCTAACCTTTGTTTTTCTCATATGTACCTCTTGTTTCAATTTTTGGAAATAGTCTCGTGGCAGAAAATACCCTTCAAAACTCTCCACGAATGTCTTCCACGTGGACCACTTATTATTTGCTACAAACCAGTTTAATGCCATTCCTTTTAATAGTTCTGGCATTGTTCTAGGTAACGTGTCTAGGTCAAGCCCGTATGTGTTTGCCGACCATTCTACTCTTTCCAAAAAATCAAATGGTTTCCCTTTACCGTCGAAGCTTAATCCCCATTCGCGCACCTGTTTTGCCACTTTTGGGTAATCTATGGTTGTCACCTGTGGTCGCCCCTCTGGTGTTGCACTGGTTTGTGTTATTATTGGAATTCCTTGTTCGCGTGACTGGCCGTGCAACGAGGCTCTGCGCACTTCGGGAATTGAAAACTCCTCCAGGTTTATTCCTCCCACTGCACCCAGTAGTTGGTGCTTTGGCGAATTCCTGCTGTGCCTTCGGGCCCATTCCTCGATTTGAGGTCCTAATATGGGATCGGATTCCATTTTCTGAATCCAATCCCCGAAAACTTTCCTCATTTCCTCCACTGTTCCCTCCATTTTGATGCCTGATTCTTGTCCATATCTGACAAGTTCCTCTTTTTGACGTTTTAAACCCACCGTACCATTTTGTTTCTTTTGTACCTTTTTCCAACCTTTCGTAACTATTTCTACCACCAAAACCACGTTGGGCGCGTTGTAACGAACCTATTGATTGCCGGCTCACGCTCAGGGCAGTCGCGGGTCGCTCCAACAAATTTATTTTGCGGAGTTGGTGGTAAAATAAGAAGACGGTTGGGGTTTCGATTTTAGTGCCGATTTATTGGCCTTAATACTAAGTTTACACTAGGCGACTTATCACTTAATTGGCCTATTCTCTAATTTTTGACTTATTTTCTACCGTTTATAGCTCGATGGGTGCACCCCGGATTAAAATTAACTCCTCCTTCTTCGTTGCTCCGGCTTCCGACCGCGCAGGCCTCACGATTCGCCAGGACATGCTTGCTATTCGCAAAACTCGCCGGCTCTCGTTTCACCGCTCTGCTCTGGGTCTGTTGGCCACGGGTTTTCCTGACAGGAGGCGGAGATGGCTACCTATCTCTGGCACACGATTCGTCCGGACACGCTTGCAAATTTCGCAAAGCTCGCCGACTCTCGTTTGTCCGCACAGTATGAGGATCCCAACCCCCTTTTCTCGCACTCACTCTGTCACTCTCCCACGATGTATCCTGGGTTCCGCTGGTTAGACTCCTTTCCGTTGTTTCCTTCGTTCACTCACTCGCGTTGGTCTGGCGCACTCGCTTGTATTCACGCACTGGACTGACACACGGGTTGAAAAGACTCGCACTCCGACGTTTTCTTGATTACCCCGTCTTCCGCGCCGCGCGTCCTTTTTATAGGCATAGGCCTGGCTCGGCTGCGCATTTGCATGCCGTTAGTTGCCAGGTCCCGTTGTTGCCATGCGCCGCTGGATCAGTGGAAATTTCCACAGGCCTTCTCCTCTGCCTCTGCGAGTGCGAGTGTGAAAGCTCGCTTCTGTGTCCGCTGTCTCCTTCCCCTTGTGCCACTGCAACGGTTTCTCTCCCCAGTTCGCGCTCTGCTGAGTGCTCCAACTGTACGGTCGTGGGTTCGGGCCCCACGTTGGGCGCCAGTTGTAACGAACCTATTGATTGCCGGCTCACGCTCAGGGCAGTCGCGGGTCGCTCCAACAAATTTATTTTGCGGAGTTGGTGGTAAAATAAGAAGACGGTTGGGGTTTCGATTTTAGTGCCGATTTATTGGCCTTAATACTAAGTTTACACTAGGCGACTTATCACTTAATTGGCTTATTCTCTAATTTTTGACTTATTTTCTACCGTTTATAGCTCGATGGGTGCACCCCGGATTAAAATTAACTCCTCCTTCTTCGTTGCTCCGGCTTCCGACCGCGCAGGCCTCACGATTCGCCTGGACACGCTTGCTATTCGCAAAACTCGCCGGCTCTCGTTTCACCGCTCTGCTCTGGGTCTGTTAGCCACGGGTTTTCCTGACAGGAGGCGGAGATGGCTACCTATCTCTGGCACACGATTCGTCCGGACACGCTTGCAAATTTCGCAAAGCTCGCCGACTCTCGTTTGTCCGCACAGTATGAGGATCCCAACCCCTTTTCTCGCACTCACTCTGTCACTCTCCCACGATGTATCCTGGGTTCCGCTGGTTAGACTCCTTTCCGTTGTTTCCTTCGTTCACTCACTCGCGTTGGTCTGGCGCACTCGCTTGTATTCACGCACTGGACTGACACACGGGTTGAAAAGACTCGCACTCCGACGTTTTCTTGATTAGCCCGTCTTCTTCGCCGCGCGTCCTTTTATAGGCATAGGCCTGGCTCGGCTGCGCATTTGCATGCCGTTAGTTGCCAGGTCCCGTTGTTGCCATGCGCCGCTGGATCAGTGGAAATTTCCACAGGCCTTCTCCTCTGCCTCTGCGAGTGAGTGTGAACGCTCGCTTCTGTGTCCGCTGTCTCCTTCCCTTGTGCCACTGCAACGGTTTCTCTCCCCCAGTTCGCGCTCTGCTGAGTGCTCCAACTGTACATCCGTGTTCCTCCTCTTCGCCTTGCTCCTCTGGTCCTGCTTCCAATTCGCCGCATTTTGTTAACCCCTGAGTGGCCAACAGTTTTCGGCCTACGTTTAGATATTATACGTATTCATTTAATTCTAGCCTTACTTAGCAAATATAAATCTAATTACAACTATAGCTTACATTTAATTACAAATATACTTTACTTACATTTATTTACCACTATAAATTACATTTACAAGTCTTAACAAATATCCCAACTCTTCATTGTGAGACTTTAAACTAAAGTCCTCACATCCCTCCCTTTCTTTGGTGACCCAAAAAGAATTCGGCTTCCCTTGCATTTCTGTCCGTCTGCACTGTTCGTCTGTGCCTGTTTTTCAGATTTGAACCTCTAACCGTTTCCCTTACCGTTTCCCCAAATTCCCTTGGCACATTGCCCACCCAATTATATTTCCCCCGGTGACATTTCCCTTTTTTGTAGAATTTCCCTCCCATTGAAATTTCCCCTTTGTGAAATTTCCCATTTTCCCCATTCCTCTTTTTCACGAGCAGTGTGACCCCCTCACGTGATCGTGGCTTTACACGCGGTGCCAACTCCCATCACTACTACCGGCACACACTTTTCGACCAATATTTTTCCATTCATAAATGTTGGCGTCTTCCGCGCAAAAATTTAAACTTTTGGCATTTACTGCCCTGCTAGCTCAGTCGGTAGAGCATGAGACTCTTACTCTCAGGGTCGTGGGTTCGGGCCCCACGTTGGGCGCCATTTGTAACGAACCTATTGATTGCCGGCTCACGCTCAGGGCAGTCGCAGGTCGCTCCAACAAATTTATTTTGCGGAGTTGGTGGTAAAATAAGAAGACGGTTGGGGTTCGATTTAGTGCCGATTTATTGGCCTTAATACTACGTTTACACTAGGCGACTTATCACTTAATTGGCTTATTCTCTAATTTTTGACTTATTTTCTACCGTTTATAGCTCGATGGGTTTCCCCGGATTAAAATTAACTCCTCCTTCTTCGTTGCTCCGGCTTCCGACCGCGCAGGCCTCACGATTCGCCTGGACACGCTTGCTATTCGCAAAACTCGCACAGTGGGCCAAACAGCTTTGCTAGCGGAATTTAATTAATAACTCGAGTAAATGAATAGATATTTTAATGAAAATTTAAACTTAAGGTTTTTAACGCAACTATCACTTATTCTCTAAATATCAATATTCTAGGTCAACTATATGTCATAGCTCCCATACAACTGAATAATAAACATTTTGGAGTACTTAACATTTTAAATTTCTAATTAATTCAGTTAAGGTATATGAAGCAAAAAACCATTTAAATGTGCTAAAAATTAAGCAACTTATCAGAATCTGATAAATCTGAATCATTGAAGGAATTTTTAGAAATAGCGAGCAACCCAGCTTCAACTTTACCTAACTTTACATCTTTTCTGGTTATAAGCGGATCTGGATGTTACAAGCGGTTCTGATTATAAAGTAATGCAAGGCATTTTCCATCTATTGTCTTTACGGGTATGGTTTTGCCGTAAATTCCGAAATTCTTTATTTCGCGCTTCAAGGGCTACCTGGGAATGTCTGTACTGTAATGTATTAATACATTGTGCGCAGAAGACAAATTTATAGTTGTGTCCATAGCATATAAGCGGAATGCATCTGTATTAACTTCATATCCACTAAGTAAAACACGTTAAATTAATGGTAAATCTGGCTGCTAAATCTGGTTGGGGCGGGCTGCTAAATCCGGTTGGCAAAACAGTCGTCTGGCATTATTACCATTATTAGTATTGTCACTACCAGTCATGGGTATAAGCACCAATAAGCCCATGTGTTTTTAGAGTAGCGGTTAAACTTCCACCTTTGCCTCATCCTTCCCGCGGATTTTTGCCATTTTTTAATTGAACGTCTGTTCGGTATATGTTAAATACATTCAAAAATCGAGTCCATGCATTGAGAGTTGCTAAGCCATATATAAAAGATCTACATCAACTGGATAACTTTTTACCAATCTTAAATTTTTCATATTTTATGGTACTGCACAACACATTCTACATGTATGTTTAGAGACTTCTGCAAATACGCTAAATGTTTTGAGACCCAGCTTGGTACCATGAAATACATGGGAAATCGTAAATTAGTTAAAAAATGGTGGCTTAATTGAAAATATTTGCCTATTATTTTTATTATTTGCAAAAACGTGCGAGTGTGCTTTTTGTAATTCGGCCTACAGTTTATATTTACTAAGCTCTGCAGTGTTGTATGTGTTCAATTCTTGAAGCTTAATGCAGCTTATGGCTTTTATGTATGACCGACATTTCACCTAAAAAGTGCAACAGACATAACAGTTGGTAGTAGTTGGTTATCATGTTTGGTATTTTTACACCACAAGGACCTACACTTTTCATAAATGCTAAACTTAGCTTGAACACGATTGAACAACGTTAGTTATAGTCCAAAGATGTCAGTATAGGCTTAAAAACCATATTTGCTAAAACATCTTACTTCTACCACAATTTTTTGCTACATATAAAAAGACGGGTCACAAAGATATCATTTTTATTTAGTACATACCTTATCTGAATGAGAAAAAAAGATATTAATTCAACAAACTTCAATTTGTTTGTTTTTTGGGTCAACCAACGAAACCCACAAAATGCTGCCAAATCTTTGCTGGCCTTGTGCAAAACATATGTTCACTTTGAAAGTTCGCAGCTGATCAGATAAGCACTTTACAGCTCATACAAAAGTTTTTATAAGCTTTGACAAGTGTTGTCAATTAAAAGAAAAAAAAAAATTTGGAATTTTCCAAAATTGAAATTCGACTTAAATCCCGCTAGATTGGTAATTTGGCCCACTGTGACTCGCCGGCTCTCGTTTCACCGCTCTGCTCTGGGTCTGTTGGCCAAGGGTTTTCCTGACAGGAGGCGGAGATGGCTACCTATCTCTGGCACACGATTCGTCCGGACACGCTTGCCAATTTCGCAAAGCTCGCCGACTCTCGTTTGTCCGGCACAGTATGAGGATCCCAACCCCTTTTCTCGCACTCACTCTGTCACTCTCCCACGATGTATCCTGGGTTCCGCTGGTTAGACTCCTTTCCGTTGTTTCCTTCGTTCACTCACTCGCGTTGGTCTGGCGCACTCGCTTGTATTCACGCACTGGACTGACACACGGGTTGAAAAGACTCGCACTCCGACGTTTTCTTGATTAGCCCGTCTTCTGCGCCGCGCGTCCTTTTATAGGCATAGGCCTGGCTCGGCTGCGCATTTGCATGCCGTTAGTTGCCAGGTCCCGTTGTTGCCATGCGCCGCTGGATCAGTGGAAATTTCCACAGGCCTTCTCCTCTGCCTCTGCGAGTGCGAGTGTGAACGCTCGCTTCTGTGTCCGCTGTCCCCTTTCCTTGTGCCACTGCAACGGTTTCTCTCCCCAGTTCGCGCTCTGCTGAGTGCTCCAACTGTACATCCGTTTCCCTCCTCTTCGCCTTGCTCCTCTGGTCCTGCTTCCAATTCGCCGCATTTTGTTAACCCCTGAGTGGCCAACAGTTTTCGGCCTACGTTTAGATATTATACGTATTCATTTAATTCTAGCCTTACATAGCAAATATAAATCTAATTACAACTATAGCTTACATTTAATTACAAATATACTTTACTTACATTTATTTACCACTATAAGTTACATTTACAAGTCTTAACAAATATCCCAACTCTTCATTGTGAGACTTTAAACTAAAATCCTCACACGGTCCGAAAATTTTCGGAAAATTCTGCATGAAAAAAACCATTTTTTCATCCGATTGGCTTGAAACTCGGTTTGTAAGGACAAAATACGAAATAATTTGATATGTGATTTTTCAATGTCGGAAAATCCGCCCACGAGGAAAATGGTCCGAAAATTCTGCATGCAAAAAACTATTTATCATCCGATTGGCTTGAAATTCGGTTTGAAAGGAAAGTAGGTGAAATAAATTGAAATGTGATTTTCCGAAGTTGGAAAATTTGACCCAACGGTCGGAAAATTCCCAAAAAATTCTGCATGAAAAAAGCTATTTTTCATCCTATGGCTTGAAACTCGGTTTGTAAGGACAAAATACGAAATATTTTGAAATGTGATTTTTTAATGTCGGAAAATCCGCCCACGAGGAAAATGGTCGGAAAATTCTGCATGAAAAAAACTATTTTTTATCCGATTGGCTTGAAACTCGGTTTGTTTATACAAAATAGTTTGAAATGTCATATTCTAAAGTTGAAAAATTTCCGGAAAATTCAGCTTAAAATAATCTATTTTTTAACCGATTGGCTTAAAACTCGGTTTTTAAGGACGGAATGCGAAATCTCTATAAATATAAAAGAGAGTGTCCTGACTGACTGACTGACTGATAGATTGGCAATCATCGCAGAGCCCAAACGGTAAGAGATAGAGGGCTGTTATTTTCACAGGAGTTTCTGTTGGTGGTTGTGAAAAAAATTGAGATTATATGTCCACGGGACCCGAAAAGAATGCCTGTATGCTGCGAGTGTTCTTTTATTACTAATTCTTAAGTCTAATTACAGTCTCATATTAGTGTTTGTGTGTATAGGAGAAGTTGAATGAGGTATAATGAAATGGAACAATAGTGAAACTATATTTAGAATTGAAATGAAACACGTTCATCGAATTCATCAGTTAGATTTAAACTTTAGTTTTTAGTTTTTACATCCTCGGGCCCGGGAAAACTGCAGTGAACTTCCAGTGGGTAAAGCAATTGAATCGTTCGTCTAAGCACCTGCTGATTCTTTAAACGAATATCGCAAGCTCTGGTTCGTCCATCACGTCCGGTATAGGTCGCTATTACCACTGCCAGTTTCCACATTAGCCGCGCTTGATTATCATCTTGAACCAATACTACGTCGCCTTTTGTTAAGCTTCTTGATTTCGAGGGTTTATTGAAATGGAGAGTTCGTAGTTGTGCTAAGTACTCGTCACGGCATCTCTTAATGTAGCGCTTAGTCATCAAGGTTCTAGTGCGCCAAATCTCTGTCAAATTGCTTCCATCAAGCTTAAAGTTATCGCCGCCTAGTAGTCCGCATTTGCCCAAAAAATTAGCGGGGGTCAAGGGCTCCAAGTCTTTAGCATCATTGGTGATGTAGGTTAAGGGCCGATGATTGACAACACTCTCTACTTCCGCTTAGAACGTTTCGAGCATAGGCTGCTTCAATTTGGCCTTCCCTATGACTGCCTTCAGACAGTCCTTTTACAGTGCGCACGAGCCGTTCCCAGAAACCGCCCCACCAGGCGGCTCGTTCGGGAATGAACTTCCATCTTATTCCAGCATGAGCATTAAATTGACGGATTTCGTTACCTTCCATTAGGTTCTGCAGCTTTTGCAGCTCCAGGCTCGTCCTCTTGAAGGTCCTCGCATTGTCTGACATGATAACCTTCACATTAGCTCTGCGCGCAATAAATTTGCGCAAAGCGTTGATACAACTCTCAACGGTCATATCCTGAACCAATTCGAGGTGCACACCACGATATACTGCACACGTGAAAAGCATGATGTAAACCTTCCTTTGAGTAATGCCATCGTCAGTGATCACGTAGAGTGGGCCAGCGAAGTCTAGTCCAGTTGTCTCGAATGGTTCGCCAGCTCTGAGCCTATCCGTGGGCAGACATGTCCATGGCTCAGATGCGCTCTTACCGTGCAACCTCTTGCACACGACACACCGCTGTAGTACGCTCTTGATTAGTTGACGCCCCTGTATGATCCAAAAGCGTTTTCGAATTTGGGTCAGTGTGGTATTGACCCCGCAGTGTTGGACCCGGCAGTGAGCGTCTCTGACGACTAATTCTGAAAAATAAGAGTTTTTTGGTAAAATTATCGGCCAGTAAGTCGCAAGATCCCATCCTTCATAATTGGATTCAGGCAAGTAATTTTGGATTCTTTTGGTATGACCTGTCCTCTCTGCAAGGCGTCGACTTCATTCGGGTATTCTTCTTGTTGGGCGTACCGAATCCAGATATGCTCTGCCTCTCGAATCTCTTCAGCTAATAGCTCTTCAAAGTTGGATGTGTGGGTTTTCGGTCGTTTTGAGTTGCCTCGTACTCGATTTATAAATCTTAATACAAAGCCGGTCACTCGTAGAGTTTTTCTTCAAGGTCCCATATTTTTGTATAGGAAATATGGGACTTAGCTTCACATTAGAGCCCTGCACGAGCTCACACTAAATCATTGTTAACAGTAGGCAATCACACTGTGAACACTATCAAACCGATTCATATGTCGAAACGAAACAGCTCTTATTGAATTATTCAATTTTCATTTTAATTCAAAGATTCATTGAGTCAAAGTTAACCTGCCAAGTGATTCTTGTCATCTCGTATGTCTCGGTCTCACACTAGTTTCAGTTCGTGTTAACAGTGTTAAAAGTTTGTTATTAAAAAAAAAAAAATGGAGAACAATTCTCGCAATGTAAGTATATAGGTTTAAAATTGTACGCGAAAATAATAAACAAGAACATTTTTTAAATTTTTTGTTTTATAAATATGTTCCTTAGAGTCCGCCACCATCTGGAACAATAGCTGAAATAAGGGCCAATAAATGCTACAGGATCTGCAAAATAATCGTGCTTGGAAAAGAGAATGAACCTACTATACACGTAGATGCGGAAACGAAATCATCGGTCACAAGGTCGTTCAAAATTGTCGGCCATTCAGTGTTATGCTTCTTCTGAAATTCATTACAGTCAGTAAAAGCCGATCAATACACATAGCTAAACCGCTTCCTTTCTTATATATACATATATAGTAGACAGCATAACAGACTCCAACAACACATCACAACAGGTCATAACAGATAAGTCAGTGAGGTCCCCATTTAACAAAGATAACAAGAACAGGCAAGATAGAGAACCAACATCCTTATGGTAGTAACACAGCCACACAATGGCGTACAAATCAAGACCCTATGCTGGCTTGCAGTGGGGAGGACAGGCAGGCATCATCTTATAGACATATAAAAGTGAATATGGTGTATATTATTTAAAGATCAACACTGAACTTTGTATACCCCCTCCTGCAGAGACTCTGCGGCACACACGTACAGGCAGGGGAAACATCAGTTATGCATGGCTTTCCATAATGGGGCAGCATATGCTGGGAAGTAAAATGCTTTCAATGCCTACAGACATCCCATAAAACCCACCAACTGGTGGTGGAGGTAAAGAACAGGAAAACAACTCTCTAAATGCTGGTGGGCAACATAAAAGGTCAAGGCAAAAGGGAGAGGCAGATCCGCCCCGCTGGGAACCCAAAGGTACAGCAGAGTAAGAGTGTATAACATAGCATGCGTGCAAAGTGCAGGCAGGTGTGGTGGAGGTCTGAAAGGTGGCTAACATCTGACCTTCAACACATAATAATAATAATATAATACAGTATATAAAACAAAACAAGAAGTGGTAAATATAAACATAGGAAATAAAAAAAGAATAATAGCTGAAACGGACAAATAAATAAAATTGCACGTTACTATTTTTGCTCCTCCTTGGTATTATATTTTTTCGATTTACTAAAGAGTCGACTCGAAAGGGGACTAAAACATTCTTACGATCTCGACTATATTCTTGACATTGGTTATCCATGGTATTTATCGCGGTTCAGTATTGTCATATACATGGTTATTAAGATATCTGTGGTCATTGTCGCCTTGCAGGTCTGTTTCTTAAGCACTTAGCGGTTTTATTACCACGGAGTTCTTTTAGCTTTTAATTCCGCTCTGCATTTATCCTTGCATAATTTTCCTCTTGGTTGGGTATGAAGTTTGTTTGGCATTATTATTATTTTTGAACCTCTTTGGTAATTTTCCGCGATTTATTGATTTGTCAGTCACGGAAAGTGGTTTGAAACATTCTTTAAAACCTTCACTATAATTTTACCATAGGTCATCCATGCTATTTATTGCAATTCAATATTTTCATAATCATGGTAACTTTACTATAATACTTTCGTGTTGTAAACGAACCCTGGTTGCTAGTTTTAATAATGTTCATAGTGTAAACAGTTTTAACAGTGTTGTCAGTTTGATTTTCCTATCATATACATAGACTAGCAAATAGCCCGTCACGCTTCGCTGCGCCTTCAACAGTATTTAACCAACGCACACCCACTTACCACCCACTTCAGGCCCACATTCCACCCACTTTCCGCCCACTTCGCACACACTTTCCGCCCACTTCCCACCCACATTCCACCCACATCCCATCCACTTCCCATTTCCATCCCACCCACATCCCAACCACTTCCCGCCCACATCCCACCCACTTTCCGCCCACTTCGCACCTACATCCCACCCACTTGCCACCAACATACCGCACACTTCCCGCCCTTTTCCCGCCCAAATCCCGATCACTTACCATTTACATCCCATCCACATCCCTCCCACTTTCCGCCCACATCCCACCCACTTTCCACCCACATTCCATCCACTTCCCATTTCCATCCCACCCACTTCCCACCCACATCCCATCCACTTCCAGCCCACATCCCACCCACTTTCCGCCCACTTCGCACCTTCATCCCACCCACTTGCCACCAACATACCGCAAACTTCCCGACCTCTTCCCGCCCAAATCCCGATCACTTACCATTTACATCCCACCCACATCCCTCCCACTTACCGCCACATTCCACCCAGATCCCATCCACCTCCCATTTCAATACCACCCACTTCCCACCATCCGCCCACATCCCACCCCCCCACCTACTTGCCACCAACATTCCTCCCACTTACCGCTACATTCCACCCAACCACTTCCCTCATCCGTCCACTTCCCACTTCCCACATCCCACCCACATCCTCCCACTTCCTGCTACATCTTCACCCACTTTACATCCCCCTTCCAAACAACTTTCCACCCACATCCCTTTCCCATTCCGGAAAATTAAAAACAAAATTCTCATTTTTCAAGCTAAAATTTTCCCGCCATTTTCCTTTTGGGCGGCTTTTCCCACATTGAAAAATCACAAAACAAATTATTTCGTATTTAGTCCTTACAAACCGAGTTTCAAGCCAATCGGATGGAAAATAGTGGTTTTTTATGCAGAATTTTCCGGGAATTTTTTCGACCGTCAGGTCAAATTTTTTCCAACTGCGGAATATAACATTTTTAAACTATTTCGTATTCTATACTTACAAACCGAGTTTCAAGCCAATCGTATGATAAAAACTTTTTTGATTCGAGAATTTTCCGGCCAATTTCCTCTTGTGCGGATTTTCCAAAATCTCTATTTCGCGTACTATGCTTACAACTTATGTTTTGTTATGTGTAATTTGAAAATAAGTTTGGCGCCAATCGCTGGCAACTAAAGTTTCGCCCATACAACCTTCACTACCACTTTCCACCAAGGGGGTGAATTTTCCAGAAGATTGGTATGTAGTTGTTGTCGAATTTTCGTATAGATCTTTTGAAAACAGTTTGAACTTGATCGGATGAAAAACAAAAAGTTTCATACAACCGTTTTCCCCCGCGAATTTTCCACATTTGCCGACAGAATTTTCCAAAATCCGTTCTTAGTACTCACTTTCAGCATAAGATAAAACTACTGTGAAAATCTCATCATCTTTTATGGCTTAGGCTGTACGACGGTCACCAGTCAGTCAGTCAGTCAGTCAGGTTGAACTTTTTTTATATATAGAGACTAGCAAATAGCCCGTCGCGCTTCGCTGCGCCTTCACTTAACGCACACCCACTTACCACCCCCTTCAGGCCCACATTCCACCCACTTTCCGCCCACTTCGCACACACTTTTCCGTAGCCCACTTCCCACCCACATTACACCCACATCCCATCCACTTCCCATTTCCATCCCACCCACTTCCCACCCACATCCCAACCACTTCCCGCCCACATCCCACCCACTTTCCGCCCACTTCGCACCTACATCCCACCCACTTGCCACCAACATACCGCACACTTCCGCCCTTTTCCCGCCCAAATCCCGATCACTTACCATTTACATCCCACCCACATCCCTCCCACTTTCCGTCCATACACCACTCCCCGCACACTTCCCACCCACATTCCATCCACTTCCCATTTCCATCCCACCCACTTCCCCACCAACATCCCCCTCCACTTCCAGCCCACATCCCACCCACTTTCCGCCCACTTCGCACCTTCTATCCCACCCACATTACCACTTGCCACCAACATACCGCAAACTTCCCGACCTTTTCCCTCTCCGCCCAAATCCCGATCACTTACCATTTACATCCCACACCCATCCCACCCACATCCCTCCCACTTACCGCCACATTCCACCCACATCCCATCCACCTCCCATTTCCCACCCCCCACGCACTTCCAACCCACTATCCGCCCATCCCACCCACATTCCACCCACTTGCCACCCACATTCCTCCCACTTACCGCCCCATTCCACCCACCCACTTCCCACCTACATCCCACCCACATCCCACCATTACCCACATCCCACTTCCTGCCCACTTCCCACCCACATACACACACCTCCTGCCGTCTTCCCGTCCACTTCCCGCCCACATCCCAGCCCACATCACCCACTCTCATCCACCCACTCTAATTTACCCCTTTTCCTACCACCCCTCCCTTCACCACACCCCCCCACCCACCCCCCACACACCCAACACCCCACCACATCCCACCACATCCATTCACTTCACAGTGAAAGAATCCATCGGAAAAATTAAAAACAAAATAAATTCTCATTTTGACCTTACAATCCGAGTTTCAAGCTAATCGTATGAAAAATAGTTTTTTCTGATGCAGAATTTTCGCCCTTGGGCGGCCTCCTTGTTGTCGGAAAAATGTCGGAAAACGACATTGAAAAATCACATTACAAATTATTTCGTATTTTGTCCTTACAAACCGAGTTTCAAGCCAGTCGGATGGAAAATAGTTTTTTTTATGCAGAATTTTCCGGGATTTTTTCGACCGTCAGGTCAAATTTTCCAACTTCGGAATATAACATTTTAAACTATTTCGTATTCTATACTTACAAACCGAGTATTAAGCCAATCGTATGATAAAAACTTTTTTGTTTATGAATTTTCCGGCCAAATTCCTCTTGTGCGGATTTTCCAAAATCTCTATTTCGCGTACTATGCTTACAACTTACGTTTTGTTATGTGTAATTTTGAAAATAAGTTTGGCGCCAATCGCTGGCAACTAAAGTTTCGCCCATACAACCTTGACCACCCACTTTCCACCCAGCGGGGTGAATTTTCCGGAAGATTGGTATGCAGTTGTTGTCGAATTTTCATATAGATCTTTGAAAATGAGTTTGAACTTGATCGGATGAAAAACAAAAAAGTTTCATACAACCGTTTTCCGCGAATTTTCCACATTTGCCGACAGAATTTTCCAAAATCCGTTCTTAGTACTCACTTTCAGCATAAGATAAAACTACTGTGAAAATCTCATCTTCCTATCTTTTATGGCTTAGGCTGTACGACGGTCACCAGTCAGTCAGTCAGTCAGGTTGAACAGTTTTATATATATAGATTAAGTTCCTTTGCTAATGCGAGCACTCACAAATCGAAGTAGATCATCAACTCACAATCAGATACTAGATAGTTTAGTAAAATGTCTCGCTTTGACAGTGTGAGCATTGATACTGTTGCCTGTAACACACAATTCATTTCAACGAGATTGAATAATTTTTTGTTTAGTGTGCACTCGTGCAGGGCTCTACTTCACATTAATTATGGGAACATCATTGCGCTGCTCTCCGATCGAAAGGGCTATGCTTTCCTTTGATTTGAATTGTGGCCAAGAGCCAGTGGCTGATAGCCAAGTCGGACCACGCATCCCCAGCTCGGATTTTCGCAATTTTTTGTGTTATCCCACGCGTCAACAGATCTGCCGGATTATATTTTCCTTCACAGTGACGCCAGTCGTATATATTTGTTAATGTTAATTTCATTTACTTTTGAAGTAATATGCATCTTTGGCTGCTTGCCGTCTCCAAAAATCCAGCTATGGGTGATGCTGGAATCTGACCACATATTTGTCGTTGCAAAGTTTAGGTTCATCTCAGACTTCAAATATTGAGACAACCTGGATGCAACAAGAGCGGCTGTAAGTTCCACTTTTGGTAGTGTAGCTCCTTTTAGTGGGCTCACTCGATTCTTGGAGCATATAAACTCAATGTGGATTTCGTTATTACGTGTAATTCTCCCGCAGATACGCAACAGCTCCATAGGCCAGCGGGCTTGCGTCTGCAAATATGTGTAGTTCCAAAATAGAATCTTCTTCCCACTTAACAGCGCTTATTGAGAAGTCCCTCAGATGCTCCATGTCTTCTCTCCAGTTTATAATTCGTCTGCTAAATTCTCTAGTAAGGTGGCACCCCACTCGGAATGCTCTTTCCAGACCTTTTGAAGCAAAATTTTTACATTTATTGTGTAAGGGCCTAAAAGCCTAATGGATCGTAAATTCGAGCCATGGCTCTCATTCCATTTCTTTTTTGTTGGCCGCAAACTCTGCACATATGATATGGTTGCCTCCAGGTCTACAGCTAAGTCATCAGATATGGTGTTCCATATGAGCCCAAGTACCTTCTGCTGCAGGGCTTGACCGTCTTCTTTCTCAGCAAATCTTGACTTCAGGTAGGGGTCGTTGGTGTTTCACTTACGTAAGTTGAAACTCGCTCGCTGCATGACCTCTTTTGCAACGATATACAGTTCTTCCGCCTCCTGCACCGTGGCTACGCTGGTCACCAAGTCGTCCACATCTCTGAAGTTGCTTGCGAACGTCCTCCTTTTCAGACAGCTCCGCGAGCAAATGTTGTTGGATTGTAGACGCCAATAAAAGGGACTGGATGTGACGCCAAATGTCACGCCCGTCATACGATACTCACGACTTCAGAAGATTGGCTGCCAGACTTCGGAACAGACTTATACCACAGAAATCGTTGGTCATCATCTACAAGAATTTGTAAGAACGCCTTCTCAATGTCAGCCACAATTGCTATTCTCTGGCAACGAAACCTCATTAAAACGGCAGTCAAATCTGTTAATAAATTTATACCTGGGCTTAGATGATCATTTAGCGATGCTAAACCTTGCTCGCTTGCTGAGGCATCAAATACGATTCTCATTTTTGTTGAGGCAAATAATAAGCCTTCTCGCTGCTCGCTGCTGGAGAGACTGCCTCAGCCACGCCCGACTTTAGGAGTTCTTGTATACCATTATCATATTCAATTAATTTGTGGTTGTCCTTCAACAGCCTTTTAGTTACGCTATTTAAACGGTTTAACCAATTTTGCTTATTATTTTGCAGATCGTCTTTCGAAATTTTCCATGGCAACCGTGCTGAGTAACGCCCGTTTAAGTTTTCGATATGAGCTGAGCTGATTCGCTGCACGAGTCTATGCCAATTGCCTCATGATTCCAAAATTTTTCAATGTCAAATTCTTCACGATTTTCGATGACATGCAGTACACATTTATTCGTTTTATTAAGCAAATTTCCGTAGTGGCCTTGAATTGTCCATCCAAAAACGTTTCTATTGCCACTAAATATTCGTCTATGTTTTCGCGTTTATCATAGTTAAACTTCCAATAATTGTCTTGGCCTATTAATAGATTTATGCCACTTATCAGCTCTTCGTTTGTTGTAATATGTTCCGCTATATTTTTATCGCTTCGTTTTTGTTACACGCGGCACCGGTAAAACGTCTTCACATATATTTGGCACCACAGTCGCGAATATTTCTATTTCGTCTTCGTTGTATTGGTTTTTTACATTTATTAATACGCGTTTTAGTTGTTTTAGTTGCTTGTTTTCATTTGTTTGACCGAACGCTACGATTCTTGTTTTTTCAGTGCCCACGATTGGCAATTTTAACCGTTTGACCAAATGCTCAGTTATGTATGTGCACTGGCTCCCATTGTCCATTATAATTCGCGAAAGGAGTTTGTTGTTTACATTTGAAAATATTGCCTTTGCCGTTTGTAAATAAATTTCATTGTCGACACGCTGTAATTGTTTGTGCTTAGAGTGGCAGAAGTTGGCCGTGTGGGTGATTAGCTGTGGTGTCGTTGCTTGAGCTGCGCTTTTGCTCATTTCTGTTTTTCACACATGACGGATAAATGCCGGCCACTGCACTGGTTACATTTTGAGTGTTGACTTTTACAAAAATCTTGCTGTATGATTGGCTTTTCCACACCTGAAGCATCGACCCTCGTTACGCAATATTCTTTTCGCTGTTCAATTGTCATATTTTTATCACGGCAATTCCTTTAACTCTGATGCAAAACAAACATTGCTTTTGATGTGCTTGCTCCGCTGAATATAAACCAACAGCTGTTCCTCGCGTGGTTTTCGTTTGTCTAATTTCTTCTGCCTCTGCTCTCTGGTTCCCAGCTGTGGTTTTTTTCTATTCGATTTTTATCATCTCCAATAATGCAGTTAACTGTTCACACGGCTCCGGCTCTATGACTGTTGAACTAACAGTTTTATATAAGAGAGATCATCTCCTTTACGCCTCCTATGGTAATCAATTCATATTTGCTGGGATCGACTTTAGTAGAAGAGAGCTTACCATTATGTTATATTGCGAAGTTGGCACTCCAAGTGCCTTAAGGATTCGTATGGTAGCCACTGTCTCATTGTACAAATGGCGTAGCCCTTTTACGTCGTCCGTTGAGTCCACTGCTTTTATGCTTAGCAACCTTTGTCTGTATTTCTCGGTTAACTTCTCAGTGTCTCCATACTCTTCTAACAGTAGTTCTTTGTAACATGATTCCGTTGGATTTATTCCAATTCCGCAATTGCTTCAGCAGCTTCATTGGTTAGCGCGCTGGCTAAGTGATTAAATTTGTTGCCGCGTCTAGGCCTCGATTTTCATGCACCGATATCATAAATTGCTCTCAAAAGGGTAACCAATTTTCAACTGCTCCATTGAACTTTTTCATTTCAATCGGTGAGAGCCTAGGGGGCTGTGTCTGTATTACGTTTTTCTCTCCTTTTTTCTCGTTCGCTTCGCTGCTTTTGTCATCCTTCTTTTTCTTCGAGTTACTGAATTTCTGGATTAAAAATTCCAGCTTGGCAACAGTACCAATCGCCCGATCGTCGTACTCAAAAGCAGACTCGTAATCTCTTTCCTTGTCTCCCTCTGGTAACGGAATTGCAAAGGCAGCTTCATCAGCTTTCTTTAGATTTTCATGCACGTTCTTTAGCCGCTGAGCGTATGAGTCTAATTAAATCGCTATTGAGCAATCTTCACACACGCCCGTTAGATTTTCTTCTTGATTATATATGTCTAATCGCTCGGGAAATAAAATGTGCTAACATATGTCAACTCTCCGGTTTTGTTTCCCCTTGTTCGACCATTCAGAATGATCAGCCCACTTTCATTGCAGAACTCAACCAAATGTTTTCCGTTTACTGTTTTGTCTTTTGAAACTCTGCTGCCAGTATCTGAGGCGGCAATAAAGTCACCCAAAAAGATCTTCTATATTCTGCTGCAACTCCCCTATGCGTTCATTAAGATCTCCAATAATAACTGGATTTAATATGTCGTGCATTCTCATCAGCAGTTTCAAACTTTCAAAATCATTTGACCAGTGGGCACCTCTTATGTATACAGGGATTAGGGTTAAATTGTTTTTTGAGAAAGAATATCCACTACGAACACATCCTCGACTTCTCGGAAGATATGCCAGCTTTTTTTAAGCATTTGTTTACTCCAAACATTTTTCCACCGCTTGGCTCCCAATAAATATGATGTGACTCGAAAAATTTTTTATTGTCGTTCTGCTTTTCCGCTTCTCCGTGAGTTTCCAGAAGAATGAAAATATCAAATGTGCGTACATACTGAAAGAAACTTGGGAAGGCAACTTTGTTTGCTAGGCCATGAATATTATATGACAATATAGTAATGTTGGACGGCTTATTGCTATTATCTACGTAACAATTGTTTTTAAAACTAAAAGTTCTAGTTGGCTTATTTATATTTAGAGGATATTGATTGCTTTGAACGTTATGAATTTGAGAATCGTTTAAAAATTTTTAGCGTGAGCCCTATGATGTATTTCGCTATATTCTAAATTAATTTCAAAATTTTCCCCGTATATTTGCTTAAAGGTGCCGATAGCCCCTTTTTTCTCGCTCATCAGCTCACCCGATTCGCTCCAGTAAAACCATTTGCCATCAATTAGAAGTTTATCATCCCGCACATTGACTCTTTTGGTAGAATTTTTTGCCAGTATATCACGCCTTAGTCTTAGCATAACCTTCTTCATAACTCTTTTTTCGGCGCTCAGATCCTTCTCTATGTATATTTCCGTTCCAGCTAGCTTCTTTGTCTGTCTCAGCACATCCTGGGCCGCCTTCTTCGTACCGAACTCAACCACAACTCCCATCTTCCCATGTGACTCGTATATTTTCTCGCCGTTTCTATTCTCATCAGCAGTGCAAAGGGGGTTGAATCTGCATCTTTTGCTTAAGAAGTCTGCTGACCGCTTCCATCGGGTACTTGTGTGCCTCCATTCCTCGAACAACCAGATTTTTTCTCCTTAGATCGTCCTCCAGATGTACTATTCTGCGGCTGCTCTCTCCCTTGGCATCCTTGAGCTTCTCTATCTCTTCTATTAGTTCCGCATTTTTTTTTTTGAAGAACCTCCACGCTTGCCGTCAAATTAATTACTCCACTTTTGATGTCCTCTACATCCTCCTTTGTGGGCAGTCTAACTACCAGCTCGTCCATCATTCCGGAGAAACTAGCTTTCATCACAGTCATCAATTGCTCAACTGTCATCGTTCCTACTTGATCCTGGTTTTCCATATCGGGCGAAGTATCAGCCAGTGTACGTTTGTTTTTTTGTTCTGAGGTGTGTACATAACCAGTGTCGCCTAGAAGTATGCAATTGAAAGCGCCTTTGTGGTTCCGTAGCTGTGATCTTCTGAACTGCTGCAGGATTTGGCGTTCTTACTCTGAGAGCGTAGTTGCTCGCCTTGGCAAGGTTTAAAAACTTAATAACACAGGCCAACAAAATGACCATCTTTGTGAGGTGCAGGCCTGCTGATTTCAAAATATGATAAGTTAATGTTTACTGATTCCAAAACTGGTTTCGGATTCGTTCCATCAGCTCTTGTTTCCAAAATATAGCGGAAAAACGAAAATCTTGCATTTTTGGCACTCTAGGATTTATGGAGGCCACACTAGGCATTAATGTCTGAGTTTATAAGCTATTTACGATAAAGGACTTGTCATTGCAAATTAAAAAAAATCGTGCTGCTTTTACGCTTCTACGTTAGTTTCAGAAGACTGAAAATATCAAATGTGCGTACATACTGAAAGAAACTTGGGAAGGCAACTTTGTTTGCTAGGCCATGAATATTATATGAAATATTAAAATTAAAAGTTCTAGTTGGCTTATTTATATTTAGAGGATATTGATTGCTTTGAACGTTATGAATTTGAGAATCGTTTAAAAATTTTTAGCTTGAGCCCTATGATGTTTTTCGCTATATTCTAAATTAATTTCAAAATTTTCCCCGTATATTTGCTTAAAGGTGCCGAAAGCCCCTTTTTTCTCGCTCATCAGCTCACCCGACTCGCTCAGTAAAACCATTTGCTCCCAAAAGGGTAACCAATTTTCAACTGCTCCATTGAACTTTTCATTTCAATCGGTGAGAGCCTAGGGGGCTGTGTCTGTATTACGTTTTTCTCTCCTTTTTTCTCGTTCGCTTCCTGCTTTTGACATCCTTCTTTTTCTTCGAGTTACTGAATTTCTGGATTAAAAATTCCAGCTTGGCAACTGTACCAATCGTAATAGTAGTAGACTCGTAATCTCTTTCCTTGTCTCCCTCTGGTAACGGAATTGCAAAGGCAGCTTCATCAGCTTTCTTTAGATTTTCATGCACGTTCTTTAGCCGCTGAACGTACACCACCATAGCTATATATTTGTCTATTAAATTGCACGAGTGGTTAGCTGCGTTCTGCATGTTGACCTATACGCTGTATCCATTTTTAATTAGTCACTTTCACTAATGAGTCTAATTAAATCGCTATTGAGCAATCTTCACACACGCCCGTTAGATATTCTTCTTGATTATATATGTCTAATCGCTCGGGAAATAAAATGCCAGGGAAAATTTTACATGCAAATTAACTAATATAATAATAATAATAATAATAATATGTTCCTTTATTATCATTATATTTACAAAGAATTTCAGCATGATTTTGGAACAACATTGATTTTTAATCGTCTGTCGGTAAAGAGATTTACAAATTAAATTAAATTTAAGCGAATTCTGTAATAATTAGTTTTCTATATGATAACGCGTTTGTGACGTAGTTAACTAATTTTCCCAGCAGCTTCCATTTAGCTCCAAATCCAACATCGTTGTTCCGGAAGAAGTTTCCCCAAGTGGCGTTAATGCTAGCTTTGGCTGAGTTGGTTCTGTCTTCGATGTGCTTTTTAAAGGATAATTTTTCGTTCACCACCTTTATAGCTTCACCTCTATATTTCCATTGCTCACATCTTGCTAAGGGGCCACCCCTTCTGAAAACCATGATGGCGGACTTTCTGAGGTTGACAATCATGTTCCATTTGTCACAGTACAATTCCAGGTTGTTGATCATTTGCTGCAGGACTTTTGGATCATCTGCCAGTAAAACTATGTCATCAGCATAGAGCAAAACCCTAAGGTTTATATCCTCGAGTTGCATGCCACCACTTAGTTCCTCGTGTAGATCGTTCAAATATGAAGCGAAAAGTAGAGGGGAAAGCAGACATCCCCGTCTGACTCCTGCCTTGGTGGTGAACTCCTCAGACATTGCTTATCCATTCCACACAATCGTTTTTGTATCCGTTAATACTGCTTGCAAAAAGTTTGTCATCTTTGTGGATACCCCCATCATTTTTAGTTTATATGCTAATAAATTTCTTGGTACATTGTCAAAAGCAGCTTTGAAATCTACGAAGAACGCATAGGTTTTCCTCTTCTCCTCAAACTTTAGTTGTATGGCTGCTGTCAGATTGTAGATGTTATCCACGGTTGAATATTTCGCTCTAAAACCAGCCTGGAACTCGTTCATCTTATCCATTGCATCCACCCAATCTGTCAGCCGCTGATTTAGAACTCCCATCATTATCTTTGCCCACGCATTCATAAAGGATATGCCTCGATAGTTCTCCGCCAAACTTGCGTTTCCTTTTTTAAAGATTGGGAATAGGATGCTAGTTTGGAACTCCTCACAGCCAGTACCTTCATTATACATTTTTCGTAAAGCACCCAGCTAGTTCTCGTTGAAAATCTGTGCCGGCATGCCGAAAATGTTCGTAAAAAATTCCATCTATTCCGGGCTTTTTTCGGTTTCGTTTTTCCCAGCATCGCCTCTATCTCTGCTACTGTTATTGGGTTATCTAAATCGTGCACAACAACTAGAGGGGCCGCGTAGAGAACATCAGAAGCAAATTGTACTGGATTCAGGAGGATTTCAAAATATGTGCTAAATTCAGATGGCTCAATGTCCCTTCCATACAAGAAGCTGTAGATTGACCTCGCAGTTCCTTCACAATATTCCACCAGTCTTTGGAGTCGCTGACATCGCCTATTTTTCGCTCAAGTTCCCCATAGTATCTTGATTTGGCCACCGCACATATCAGTTTGTACTTTTTGTTTGCTTGAACATATATCTCTCTACTTCGCTCGAACGACTTTCGAGGTGTTCCGTAGTGCTTCGAATGACGCCCTCCTGGCCTTGTTGCATTTCCAGTCGTACCACTTTTTTCTTCTTTTTGCAGTGGCTTTGGACAAATATTTGCACTTGCAGATATTTTTATTGTGTCCAGCAGGTGGTTTAGAGATAGCTTCTGATTATCGTTTTTGGCTTATCCGGTCGGCATATTTATTTCTGTCGGCGTCTAATCCAGGCTGGTTTTGGTCTTACATTTTGAACATTTTGTTGGTTTGTGGTGGTTTGGAAATTAAGCTCAACAAAATTGGCAAGTGATCTGACCAGCATCGGCGGGTGACAGAAAAATCAGCCACCACTGCGAGCAAATCCTGATACACCGCGCATATGTCATTGACTGATTCTCCACATGTGCTAACATATGTCAACTCTCGGTTTTGTCCCCCTTTGTTCGACCATTCAGCATGATCAGCCCACTTTCATTGCAGAACTCAACCAAATGTTTTCCGTTTCCATTTACTGTTTTGTCTTTTGAAACTCTGCTGCCAGTATCTGAGGCGGCAATAAAAGTCACTCAAAAAAGATCTTCTTTATTCTGCTGCAACTCCCCTATGCGTTCATTAAGATCTCCAATAATAACTGTATTTGGTATGTCGTGCATTCTCATCAGCAGTTTCCAAACTTTCAAAATCATTTGACCAGTGGGCACCTCTTATGTATGCAGGGATTAGGGTTAAATTGTTTTTTGAGAAAGAATATCCACTACGAACACATCCTCGACTTCTCGGAAGATGTGCTTTATGCCAGCTTTTTTTAAGCATTTGTTTACTCCAAACATTTTTCCACCGCTTGGCTTCCAATAAATATGATGTGACTCGAAAAATTTTTTATTGTCGTTCTGCTTTTCCGCTTCTCCGTGAGTTTCCAGAAGAATGAAAATATCAAATGTGCGTACATACTGAAAGAAACTTGGGAAGGCAACTTTGTTTGCTAGGCCATGAATATTATATGACAATATAGTAATGTTGGACGGCTTATTGCTATTATCTACGTAACAAGTGTTTTTAAAATTAAAAGTTCTAGTTGGCTTATTTATATTTAGAGGATATTGATTGCTTTGAACGTTATGAATTTGAGAATCGTTTAAAAATTTTTAGCTTGTTCCTATGATGTATTTCGCTATATTCTAAATTAATTTCAAAATTTTCCCCGTATATTTGCTTAAAGGTGCCGATAGCCCCTTTTCTCTCGCTCATCAGCTCACCCGATTCGCTCCAGTAAAACCATTTGCCATCAATTAGAAGTTTATCATCCCGCACATTGACTCTTTTGGTAAAATTTTTTGCCCGTATATCACGCCTTAGTCTTAGCATAACCTTCTTCATAACTCTTTTTCGGCGCTCAGATCCTTCTCTATGTATATTTCCGTTCCGGCTAGCTTCTTTGTCTGTCTCAGCACATCCTGGGCCGCCTTCTTCGTACCGAACTCAACCACAACTCCCATCTTCCCATGTGACTCGTATTTTTTCTCGCCGTTTCTATTCTCATCAGCAGTGCAAAGGGGGTTGAATCTGCATCTTTGCTTAAGAAGTCTGCTGACCGCTTCCATCAGGTACTTGTGCCTCCATTCCTCGAACAACCAGATTTTTTCTCCTTAGATCGTCCTCCAGATGTACTATTCTGCGGCTGCTCTCTCCCTTGGCATCCTTGAGCTCTCTATCTCTTCTATTAGTTCCGCATTTTTTTTTTGAAGAACCTCCACGCTTGCCGTCAAGTTAATTACTCCACTTTTGATGTCCTCTACATCCTCCTTTGTGGGCAGTCTAACTACCAGCTCGTCCATCATTCCGGAGAAACTAGCTTTCATCACAGTCATCAATTGCTCAACTGTCATCGTTCCTACTTGAGCCTGGTTTTCCATATCGGGCGAAGTATCAGCCAGTGTACGTTTGTTTTTTTGTTCTGAGGTGTACATAACCAGTGCCGCCTAGAAGTATGCAATTGAAAGCGCCTTTGTGGTTCCGTAGCTGTGATCTTCTGAACTGCTGCAGGATTTGGCGTTCTTACTCTGAGAGCGAAGTTGCTCGCCTTGGCAAGGTTTAAAAACTTAATAACACAGGCCAACAAAATGACCATCTTTTGTGAGGTGCAGGCCTGCTGATTTCAAAATATGATAAGTTAATGTTTACTGATTCCAAAACTGGTTTCGGATTCGTTCCATCAGCTCTTGTTTCCAAAATATAGCGGAAAAACGAAAATCTTGCATTTTTGGCACTCTAGGATTTATGGAGGCCACACTAGGCATTAATGTCTGAGTTTATGAGCTATTTACGATAAAGGACTTGTCATTGCAAATTAAAAAAATCGTGCTGCTTTTCCGCTTCTACGTGAGTTTCCAGAAGAATGAAAATATCAAATGTGCGTACATACTGAAAGAAACTTGGGAAGGCAACTTTGTTTGCTAGGCCATGAATATTATATGACAATATAGTAATGTTGGACGGCTTATTGCTATTATCTACGTCACAAGTGTTTTAAAAATTAAAAGTTCTAGTTGGCTTATTTATATTTAGAGGATATTGATTGCTTTGAACCATACCTGTTAAGTTGCCATTAGAATTACTAATCAATTAAATTATTTTTGGAAAATAGTCGTAGTGATTATATAGTTGTCTGGTGAAAAATTTATGATTATTTAATGATTACGATTAAAAATAATCAAAAATAATGGAAAATTACCATAAATTATTAAAAATAATTGAAAATAATGGAAAATAATGGAAAATAATCGTTTCCATTATTTTCCATTATTTTCAATTATTTTCCATTATTTCCATTATTTTCCATTATTCCATTATTTTCCATTATTTCCATTATTTTCCATTATTCCATTATTTTCCATTATTCCATTATTTTCCATTATTTCCATTATTTTCCATTATTTCGACTATTTGAGACTATTTTGAGAGAAACAAATTATTTTCAACATCACATTTAATAACAACAATGTTTCTGTACGAGATTGGCTTACAAAATATTATCAAGAACGTATTAAATATTACATGTTTTCACATAAAATTAAACACAAACATTAAACATATTCAGTAGGGGGTCGATTTGTATGGGCCGAAAAAACGTACCAGGCGTATAGCAAAAACGAAATCTACGGTCAATTCTAAGAAAATTTCACCAAGAAACCAAGGGTCTAAAATGAATTCCGCTGTATTTTCCTTTCCTCGTTTGTAAACAACTTTACTTTTCTGGGACCAGTCTATAGCTCAACATTTGTTGCATGGATTGGGGAAACCCAGATAAAACCCAACCAAGCTATATTTATTACTCCTCTTACTTGTCCAGGTCTCCTGTTCCAGAGGCTTGGGTCCTGGCCGGTATTTTTTTAAAATGGCTCACGTTTCACGTTACTGTACGTTGCCCATCGGACAACTACGATGCTCCCGTCCCTCTCCGTGCCCTCATATTCCTTTGCGTCAAAGTTCGGAGTAAGTTTGTGTGGGAACACCATGTTTTTATAAGCACTCAGTCCCCCTCCTCTACGGTACTTTCCTTTGCCCCTCTCCTTCTGTCCGCGATCAGCTTCCCTTTTTGTTTGTGAATCAAATGTCGATCTCTTTCTGCTGAGTCCGAGTATTCTCCCACCACATCCTGAATTCCGGGAATCTTATCCCGAATCACCCGGTTGAACATTAGTTCTGTTGGCGGGCTACCTGTAGCGCTGTGTGGTGTCACGTTGTACATCAGTACAAATTCTTGTAGTGCTTCCTCTCGATCAACGCATATCCACGGGCCTGTTGGGTGTCCTGTCCTGTTCATTGGTACCGGATTTTCTGCTTGTGCCACGATGATACAGTCCATGCATTCCTTACTTCCTTCTCTGCATCGCGGTCTATCAGTGGCCACCACACATTCGTCCTTAGTCTCCGTTTCATCGATGTTCCCCCGTTGACAGTTCAAACCGGAATGGATATAGCTTATTTGTTGTCGCTGACTCCCAGTTATCTTCGGCTAGACAGGTCATCGCGTCCATTATCTCTTCGTCTCGTGTCGTCTCCTCAGCTACCTCCGTTATTGAGAGTGACACTGGAATAGCGCCTGCCACAACATGGAGAACTCCGTGTTCGCCCCTTTCATCAAAGTACGTGACCCTGACAGTTGACAAAGTCTTGACAGCGAGTCCGCTGTATTTTCCTTTCCTCGTTTGTAAACAACTTTACTTTTCTGTTCTAGCCGGTGGCTTTGATGTCGGCTTGAATATCGCTTCCAAAGATTTGTGGTCAAGGCTAAACTCTCTTTGTTCGTCTGGGAATACCGCTGGGAATACCTCCAGTGTTTGGAAACTAAATATAATAACAATTGCTCAAAAGTATGGAATCAATGGGAGATTTGGTTATTCTCACTGAGAAAATAGTCGACAGTGACTAAGCCATTGAGTGAATGTGAAAACATTGATCCCCCGAATAACCGATTGACGGAATGCTAAGCAGGTACTTGACAGTCCTGGCAAAAGTCATCTCAAGCAGAAATATTTTCCTACTAGCTACCAAATTATCTGCAACACTAGAGAAGCAATGTGTAGAAAGGATAACCCGGCTCGGTTCCACCTGAGAACTTGATTTGCTTTTCTTTGTACCATCTTTCAACGATTAACTGAATCAATTTGATTCTCCATAGTTGCTCGTTGTCAACCCCAATGACTTATTAATTATATAATCTTCTTCAGTGACAAATTGGATCGTTGTTATCAGTTATAAAAACTAAAATAGTGCATTCTAAATAAAATTCACCAATAAATTTAATTTGTTGCTGTCAGGGACATCTTTTGATCAAAAAAGTAGGCAGCTATCTCGGCCGGTAAAGTTACCTTTTCGTAAAGAAGCTTTGGCGAAAAGTCATATGCTAAAAAAATAATACAGGTCCGTCTGTTACTAGGTTTATGCTATGAATTTCACGATTTCTTCAATTTGCAAAATCAAATTTGTTTCTGTAAATTTACAAAATGGCCAGCACATATGAGAATACAAAAGATCTGACAACACCAACTTAACGTAAAGTTGACTGCGCCACGGCATTTTATGAATTGAAGTCGAATTCATAGTTAACTTTCTGTGTAATCGAATTCATAAAATGGTGTTTATGCATGCACTTTCGGAGGCATTTCATGAAACGATTTTGCAAAATGAGCATAGCATAAACGTAGTATGTAAATATGTCCATAAAGCTGTAAAAGTACAGATCTCTGACACGGTAAGAGATAGAGGTTTGACTTGTATGGGACAAATACTTCTTGTACTTGCCGGCAGACAAATTTTTTATGTCACAGGCTGCCACGCCCTATTCCGCCCCCGCAATTTCCCACAGTTTTACAGATAGATGGTTTGTACCCTCTAGAGATATTTTGTAATCATGATTATTTATCGATTCGCCAAAGGAACTATGAAGATCGGATGATCGATAGCGGAGTTATACGTAAAACAAAAAATTTTGATGGGTAGCACCGCTTCAACGTTGATGGGCAGCACTGGGCTCACTTCTTGACACCTTTATCACTTTGTGTGGCTTCTATATAAAATTTATCAGATAAATGCAAGCTCTGGGGTATACAGAACTTGTTATAGTCGGACTTCATCGACTTTCTAACTCGATTTTGGGAAAATGTAACATAAATATTTGAAGTCGATTTGCGCGGACTAGGAATTCATTTTAGACCCTTGGTTTCTTGGTGAAATTTTCTTAGAATTGACCGTAGATTTCGTTTTTGCTATACACCTGGTACGTTTTTTCGGCCCATACAAATCGACCCCCTACTGAATATGTTTAATGTTTGTGTTTAATTTTATGTGAAAACATGTAATATTTAATACGTTCTTGATAATATTTTGTAAGCCAATCTCGTACAGAAACATTGTTGTTATTAAATGTGATGTTGAAAATAATTTGTTTCTCTCAAAATAGTCTCAAATAGTCGAAATAATGGAAAATAATGGAAATAATGGAAAATAATGGAATAATGGAAAATAATGGAAATAATGGAAAATAATTGAAAATAATGGAAAATAATGGAAACAATTATTTTCCATTATTTTCCATTATTTTCCATTATTTTCAATTATTTTTAATAATTTATGGTAATTTTCCATTATTTTTGATTATTTTTAATCGTAATCATTAAATTATTGTGTGAAACCGAAAATAATCGCAATTTAATCATTAATTTAACTTTTAAACAAAAATAATCTAATTAATAATGACTACAACTAATAATCATTATTTAACAGGTATGCTTTGAACGTTATGAATTTGAGAATCGTTTAAAAATTTTAGCTTGAGCCCTATGATGTATTTCGCTATATTCTAAATTAATTTCAAAATTTTCCCGTATATTTGCTTAAAGGTGCCGATAGCCCCTTTTTCTCGCTCATCAGCTCACCCGACTCGCTCCAGTAAAACCATTTGCCATCAATTAAAAGTTTATCATCCCGCACATTGACTCTTTTGGTAGAATTTTTTTGCCAGTATATCACGCCTTAGTCTTAGCATAACCTTCTTCATAACTCTTTTTCGGCGCTCAGATCCTTCTCTATGTATATTTCCGTTCCGGCTAGCTTCTTTGTCTGTCTCAGCACATCCTGGGCCGCCTTCTTCGTACCGAACTCAACCACAACTCCCATCTTCCCATGTGACTCGTATATTTTCTCGCCGTTTCTATTCTCATCAGCAGTGCAAGGGGGTTGAATCTGCATCTTTTGCTTAAGAAGTCTGCTGACCGCTTCCATCGGGTACTTGTGTGCCTCCATTCCTCGAACAACCAGATTTTTTCTCCTTAGATCGTCCTCCAGATGTACTATTCTGCGGCTGCTCTCTCCCTTGGCATCCTTGAGCTTCTCTTTCTCTTCTATTAGTTCCGCATTTTTTTTTTTGAAGAACCTCCACGCTTGCCGTCAAGTTAATTACTCCACTTTTGATGTCCTCAACATCCTCCTTTGTGGGCAGTCTAACTACCAGCTCGTCCATCATTCCGGAGAAACTAGCTTTCATCACCGTCATCAATTGCTCAACTGTCATCGTTCCTACTTGAGCCTGGTTTTCCATATCGGGCGAAGTATCAGCCAGTGTACGTTTGTTTTTTTTTTGTTCTGAGGTGTGTACATAACCAGTGTCGCCTAGAAGTATGCAATTGAAAGCGCCTTTGTGGTTCCGTAGCTGTGATCTTCTGAACTGCTGCAGGATTTGGCGTTCTTACTCTGAGAGCGTAGTTGCTCGCCTTGGCAAGGTTTAAAAACTTAATAACACAGGCCAACAAAATGACCATCTTTGTGAGGTGCAGCCCTGTTGATTTCAAAATATGATAAGTTAATGTTTACTGATTCCAAAACTGGTTTCGGATTCGTTCCATCAGCTCTTGTTTCCAAGATATAGCGGAAAAACGAAAATCTTGCATTTTTGGCACTCTAGGATTTATGGAGGCCACACTAGGCATTAATGTCTGAGTTTATGAGCTATTTACGATAAAGGACATGTCACTGCAAATTAAAAAAAATCATAGGGACCATATAAGTCCAGCGGAAAGTGTCTAATTTGGCCTTTAAAGGAGAAATTTTCGATTTATAGCATTTTTGTCAAAATAAATCATCCCGTTTAAGGAAGCGCGGTAATTGGCATATAGCCATCTGAGCATATAGCCAAACATATAATCTAATTTTGTGATGTGATTTTTTAAATAAGTTTATTTTGCAAAGATAAGGCGTGTTTAAGACGAAAATACATATTTAAATTTATGGGAGGAAAACTAGATTGTTACTCTAAATCTGTATAGGAATTGTAAAGGGGCTACTTAGTTCGGCATAAATTGTTATATGTTTAAATCATAGCTGTTAAGTAATGATTACTAATCGTAATGATTACATATTTGATTATTTTTTTTTTAAAGGCAAAATAATGATTACAATACGACTATTTTCAGTTTTACACGATTACTAATTGATTACTTTCAGAAATAATCAAAAATAATCGGGATTATTAAGGATTACCAAAAAATAATCAAAAATAATCAAAAAATAATTCGACTACTTTACAAGATTCTTTTTGATTACACAGTTTACAAAAAAAGGCCAACTTTTGGACCAGAGGATTAGCAACCGTTCTTTATGTATTTTTGGCCGCTGAACTCAGATAAATTGTCCGTTTTCTTCCAGCACGTCAGGTTCACGAGATATTTGCATTAGAGAGGTATTCTTACATTTGTTGGTCGTGTGGCCACATTAAGTGTCCTATTCGAACCAACTTTGTTTTAATGTAAGCTGCATTGAATGACGTTAAAGAAAAACCAAACACGAAGTTTTGATTTTGCTGATAAGTTACTAAATTTTGGATTTGAACATTAAAAATGTGGGTTTTTTTGAAAAAATCGATTTTTTTTGCAAGTTTAAGAAATTCTGTAAATTTTTCTGCTAATATTAAAAATCTTAGAAAAAAATAGTTGGTTGGCCTTTGTTTCTTCTTATTTCAATTATTTTCAGTTTTTCGATTTCATTGCGATTTTAAAAAGTTATTGTCCAAAAACCTTAAAAAAATTTTGTAATATTTTTACATTTTTTAACAATATTAAGCCTTAAAATGTCTAAAAATTTTCAAAAATCGATCTTAAATAATTTTTTAATATCCATTCTTTGGTTTAAAAATAACTATCGTGTTATTTTCAAGCTACAAGAAATTTTGGCGGTAAATGTTGTCCAAAAAAAGCCAAAAATTTTTATAGTTTTTGGGCTATAACTTCTGAAAGCGCATTCAGATCGGACAACTGAAAATATGTAAAACAAGAAAAACAAAGGACTACCAACTATTTTTTCTAAGATTTTTAATATTAGCGGGAAAGTTTTCAGAATTTTTTAAACTTTGGAAAAAAATCGATTTTTTCAAAAATAACTACATTTTTAATATTACAATCCAAAAATTTGTACCTTATCAGCAAAATCAAACTTCGAGTTTGGTTTTTCTGTAACGTCATTCAATTCAGCTCACATTAAAACGAAGTTGGTTGCAATAGGACACTTAATGCGGCCACAGGACCAACAAATGTAAAGATACCTCGCTTATGCAAATATCTCGTGAACCTGACGTGCTGGGAGAAAACGGACAATTTATCTGAGTTCAGCGGCCAAAAAATACATAAAGAACGGTTGCTAACTCTCTGGTCCAAAAGTTGGCCTTTTTGTAAACTTGTGTTATTTTTGATTATTTTCAAAAAAGGCATAGCCAGATTTGTGGCCCTCAACTGCCTACTAAACTGCCTACTTAAACAAGTCGGCAATGGCGTAGAGGTTAAGACCTGTGACTGGAAGTTGGTGAGTCCTAGGTTCAAGTCCCAGTGTGGGCATGTATTTTTTTTTTTTTTTGTAATGTAGAATTTGAAAATAATTGCATTAGCCCACGTGTACCAGATTATGCTATTAAACACAGCAAGCAAAATATGTATTGTTTCTCCATTTCATTTCATCGTGTACCCAGCGGCGCACAGGTGAATGATGCTGGTCCACAACATGCATTCCGTAGGTGCCCACGTAATGGGAATTTCTCGCTACGTTTTGACATTTGAAAAAAAGGCTCGTCTTTTGGCAAAGTGCCAACTGCTCACACTCTTAATTATGATTACATATTTTGCTTGCTGTGTTTATTATTTATTATTTCAAAATTATAAATTTAAAAAAAAAAAAAACATTGTATGCCCATACTGGGACTTGAACCTAGGACTTACTAACTTCCAGTCACAGGTCTTAACCTCTACGCCATTGCCGACTTGTTTAAGTAGGCAGTTTAGTAGGCAGTTGAGGGCCACAAATCTGGCTATGCCTTTTTTGAAAATAATCAAAATAATCAAAAAGAATCTTGTAAAGTAGTCGAATTATTTTTTGATTATTTTTGATTATTTTTAGTAATCCTAAATAATCCCGATTATTTTGATTATTTCTGAAAGTAATCAATTAGTAATCAAATATTTTTAACCGAGAGGATTATATAATCATTACAATTATTTTTCAAAAATAATGTAATTGATTACTAATCGTAATCGCAATTTAACAGCTATGGTTTAAATGTAGATGATAAATTATATTTGGAAACAAGTAGCCTTTTCACAGTTCCTATAAAAATTTGAGTTACAAATCTAGTTTTCCTCCCATAAATTTAAATATGTAATTATCGTGTTTAAGAGGCTATAACTTTGCCAAATAAATTGATTTAATCGCCATAAAAATCACAAAATTTGATCATAAGTTTGTCTATAGGCTCAGATGGCGAAAAATATTAATTCAATATCTGCGCTAGCTTTAACAAGCATAAAAAATGCTAAAAGTGCTATAAATTGAAAAATGTCTGTTTTTAGAGGCAAATTTAGACACTTTCCGCTGTGTTAATATAGCGGCTATGATTTTTAAAATTTGCATTGATATGTACTTTATCGCAATTAGTTCATAAATTCAGATAATTAGGCCTAGTGTGGCCTCCATAAATCCTAGAGTGCCAAAAAGTCGACTTTTTGGTTTTTCCGCGATATCTTGGAAACAAGAGCTGATTGAACAAAACCAATGATACAGTTTTGTTCAGTGAAGTCTATATTAACATAATCTGTTAAAAATAGACCTGCACCAAAATCACTGTTGGGCTGTGTAAATTATGAAATTTTATTCACAACTACCTCGAAGTGCCTTTATTTTTTGTAGATTGGGCGATATTACGGCTATGACCTGTTTGGCTTAGGCTCCAAATAAAAGTTTTCCATAGAATCAGGAATGAGTTTCGCCGTTGAGCTTAATTCACTCACACACATACACAACAGGGCCTTTGTTTTCACTTTGTATATATTAATGCTTTATTGAAATAATTTCATTGGTATACGTTCGCTGCTGCTTGCGTTCAGTCCTGTTTGAGTTTATGAAATGTTAAGTCGATTTTGTTGAATTTTTTGAGCTTAAATTCACGGTTTGAAACACTTTTATTTACAGAGCTCTCCAGTGTGCGTCTGTTTGCTTTGCTTAACTCTCTCTCTGCAAATTAACTATTTTCCACACGATTGACTTAAAACCAGGGACCGAAAATAATGATTATTTGTAAATTTATCATCCAAAAAAATCATTAACTTGGAGTGCCCGTATGAAAAAATGGAAGATAATAAAATATGATTATTTTTCGGTAATCTATTCATTTCTGCAATGAGTTTTATTTTTTTGATTTCTATTTTATTGCTCAATGGATAATCATTATTTTTTGAGTAATATAAATAAAAATCAAAAATAATGATTACACAAGTTTACAAAAAAGGTAATTTTTTGCAACAGAGAACTTTGCAACCGTTCCATATGTATTTTTGGCCGCTGAACTCAGATAAATTGTCCGTTTTCTTTCAGCACGTCAGGTTCACGAGATATTTGCATTAGAGAGGTATTCTTACATTTCGTGATAAAACAAGCGCAATGATATTGGAAAACTGAAAATAATTGAAATAAGAAAAACAAAGGACTACCAACTATTTTTTTCTAAGATTTTTAATATTAGCAGAAAACTTTACAGAGTTTCTTAAACTTGCAAAAAAATAAATTTTTTAAAAAAAAACCCACATGTTCAATGTTCAAATCCAAAAATTTGTACCTTATCAGCAAAATCAAAACTTCGTGTTTGGTGTTTCTTTAACGTCATTCAATGCAGCTTACATTAAAACAAAGTTGGATCGAATAGGACACATAATGTGGCCACACGACCAACAAATGTAAAAATACCTCTCTAATGAAAATATCTCGTGAACCTGACGTGCTGGAAGAAAACGGACAATTTATCTGAGTTCAGCGGCCAAAAATACATAAGGAACGGTTGCAAAGTTCTCTGTTGCAAAAAATGGCCTTTTTTTGTAAACTTGTGTTATTTTCCGAGTTTTATTTTTTTTGCTCAAAAGTATTACTCAAACAGCGATTACGGCTAGTGCATAAGGAATTTTATTAAGTTTGATGGATGTACCTAGTAAGGGGACTAAAGTGAGTGTAAGTGTATATTACATTGCGGTTTTCAACAAATGAATTTTTTTTTTAGTTACACAATGCAAATTTAACAAAATTTTAATAACCTAGGGAATGACTTAGCGTACGCTATAGAGCAAGTCGCGTATAGCGCGAAGTGAATAAGATCCACACTCAAGGTTTCAATAAAAGGTATATTACATTGCGGTTTTCAAAATTAAATTTTTTTTTAATTATTTAACTTAACAAATAACAATTTTTGCAGCGAGTCCGACGAGAGATTGCACCTCAGATCCGATAATACCAGTTTGAGGGCAGAAAAAGTTCGTTCGACACTTACTTGCATTGCTGGAACGGCATGTACCACTTTGGCCAGCTGGTATAAATTCGGATAGTCGAACTTTTTGCCCTCCCAGTACTCCATTACGTTCATTTTGGTATCGACAGGTTTGGGGTTGTAGCTATCGATTTCGCTATAAGCTTTCTTTGTTTTTTCATTAGGATCTTCATTGTGCTCCTCGTCCTCCGATGCAACCTCAATGGAATTGAGGAACTCATCCAGAGCTGATTGATGTTGAACCTCAGCAGTCTCTTCCATAGTCGTAGTTGCTTCCGCTTGCATTGGAAGACTCTTTGCAATATAATAAAATGGAAATGCTTTATATATTAAGGTTTACGACATAATTTATGAATATTCACTTATAATTAGTTCCAAATTGTATATTTTTAGCATGAGTTTCTTCAGGTAAGCCTCTAGCAACAATTAGGCTTGGTGGATTTTGCAACAATACCCGCCTAATTCGCGGTTCTAAATAGATGCTGCTAACTACAACGGGGTTACCCATCAAGGCCTCATCCCTTTTTTTAATGCAATTGTACAAGATTGGGCTGTTACCATCTTTTGTTGCGCCGACTGTTAGTTTCAGCACCAGCCACAGTTTATAAAAATCGCCCATGTACAACTGGGCACTTTGCAATTTTTGAGTCGCTATATAAGCAGGCTCTAATGTCTTGACAAGGTTCTTAATCTCAATCCATTCAGACGAAGTTAGCTTCACCGGAAGTTCCAAGTGTACTTCACAAAAGCCTTCTAACATTATTAGTTTTTTTAACATTGTAAATGTTGAATTCCATCGGGTAGCAACATCTAGCTCCGCTTGTGGCAATGATTCTGATTGTATTTCATACCTTTAATAAAGATTAATTTATTAAAATCATTTTCAATGTTTAAACTACCTGTATTTAGGCGTTCTTAAAACTTTAACTAGTTTTCTAGCTTTCTCGACGAAGGGAAGTGTCTCCATTTGTTGGTAAAAATCTTTTACTGCAAGCTGCAGTGTATGTGCTGCACACTTCGTGGAGGTAATTGAATGGATTTCCAGTTCTTCCAGTTCAACTTCATCAGAATTGTCATCAGCCAAGTTTTCACCGAACTCATCTGCGCAAGCATTTATTAACGCTACCGCTTTAATTATGTTACGCCCCTTTTTTTTTTTTTTATTGCGTAAATTTGTGACTTGCTGATGTTAAAATCACTCAAAATAGATATAACTTCAGAACTTAGGTTCCTGGATGCAATGTAATATACCTTTTATTGAAACCTTGAGTGTGGATCTTATTCACTTCGCGCTATACGCGACTTGCTCTATAGCGTACGCTAAGTCATTCCCTAGGTTATTAAAATTTTGTTAAATTTGTAGCATTGTGTAATTAAAAAAATTCATTTGTTGAAAACCGCAATGTAATATACCTTTTATTGAAATCTTGAGTGTGGATCTTATTCACTTTGGTCCCCTTACTAGGTACATCCATCAAACTTAATAAAATTCCTTATGCACTAGCCGTAATCGCTGTTTGAGTAATACTTTTGAGCAAAAAAAATAAAACTCGGAAAATAATCATTATTTTTGATTTTTATTTATAATACTCAAAAAATAACGATTATTTCCTGAGTTTTATATATAAAAATCATGTTTAATCATTATTTTTTGAGGAATAAAATAGAAAATCAAAAAATTAATCATTAAAAAATAGATTTTTATAATAGAACTCATAATCGTTACGGTCCCTGCTTAAAACTCAATTTGAAAGGATAGATTTTTTTGTTTGATGATAGAATTCGTTAAGGACTGAATCATTATTGTTTTTATTTTCCGATGTTGGAAATACCGCCGGGATGCCCACTGGTTGGGAAGTGAATGGGCTGTGGGTGGAATGTGGATGGTAAGTTGTTTTGGAAGTGGGTGTTAAGTGGGTGGAATGCGGCTGAAAGTGGGAAGGATTTGGGTGGTATGTGGGCGGGAAGTGGACGGGAAGAGGTCGGGAAGCGGGTGGCAAGAGTGGAATGTGGGTGGGATGTAGGTGGGAAGTGGGTGGGATGTGGTCGGGAAGTGGGTGGGATGTGGGTGAATTTTGGGTAGTAAGTGGGTGGGATGTTGTCGGGAAGTGGGTGGTATGTGGGTGGGTAGTGGGTGTGCGTTGGTTCTATACTGTTGAAGGCGCAGCGATTCGCGACGGGTTATTTGATTGTCTGTATATATATAAAAGAGAGTGTCCTGACTGATTGATTCACTGACTGATTGGCAATCATCGCATCATCGTTGGAAAAGTTTGTAAGGGAAAAATGTTATATTTTATCTGATTGAATTGAAACTTGGATTGTAAGCATAGTACGCGAAATAATTGAAAATTCACCCACGAAGAAAATGGCCGGAAAATTCTGCATGCAAAAAACTTTTTTCATCCGATTGGCTTGAAAGTCGGTTTGAAAGGAAAGTAGGTGAAATAAATTGAAATGTGATTTTCCGAAGCTGGAAAATTTGCCCCGACGGTCGGAAAATTCCCGGAAAATTCTGCATGAAATCAACCTTTTTTTCATCCTATTTTCTTGAGACACTGTTTGTGAGGATAGAATACGAAATAATTTGACATGTGATTTTTCAATGTCGGAAAGTCCGGCCGAAAGGAAAATGGCCGGAAAATTCTGCATGCAAAAACCAATTTCCTTCCGATTAGCTTGAAACTCTGTTTGTATTGTCAAAATGAGAATACATTTGTGTTTTTACTTTTCGATGTTGGAAATACCTCGGGATGCCCACTGGGAAGTGGTTGGGAAGTGAATGGGATGTGGGTGGTGTGAGTGGTATGTGGGTAAGTTGTTTTGGAAGTGGGTGGAATGTGACGGGATGTGGGTGGATTGTGGGTGGGATGTAGGTGGAAAGTGGGCGGGAAGCGGGTGGGGTGTGGGTGGGATGTAGGTGGAAAGTGGGTGGGATGTGGGCGGAAGTGGACGGGAAGAGGGCGGGAAGTGAACGGGAAGTGTGTGAGATGTGGACTTGAAATGGGTGGGATGTGGGCGGGAAATGGGCGGAAAGTTGGTGGGATGTGGGCGGGAAGTGGGTGTGCGTTGGTTCTATACTGTTGAAGGCGCAGCGAAGCGCGTCGGGTTATATCTCTTTAAATATAAAAGAGAGTGTCCTGACTGATTCACTGATTCACTGACTGACTGACTGACTGACTGATTGGCAATCATCGCAGAGCCCAAACGGTAAGAGATAGAAGGCAGTAATTTTCACAGGAGTTTCCGTTGGTGGTGAAAGTGCGGACTAAGACGGGGTTTTGCAAAATTCCACCCGGAAAAGTCGGAAAGGTCGGAAAAGTTTGTATGGGAAAAATGTTATTTTTCATCCGATTGACTTGAAATTCGGAAATTTCCCGGAAAATTCTGCATGAAAATAACTATTTATCATCCGATTGGCTTGAAACTCGGTTTGTTAGGACAAAATACGAAATAGTTTGAAATGTGATTTTTCAATGTCGGAAAATCCGCCCACGAGGAAAATGGTCGGAAAATTCTTCATGCAAAAACTATTTTTCATCCGATTGGCTTGAAATTCGGTTTGAAAGGACAAAATACGAAATAGTTTGAAATGTAATATTTCGAAGTAGGAAAATTTGACCCAACGGTCGGAAAATTGCCGGAAAAATTTTGCATGAAAAAACTATTATTCATCCGATTGGCTTGAAACTCGGTTTGTAAGGACAAAATACGAAATAATTTGAAATTTGATTTTTCAATGCCTGAAAATTCGCCCACGAGGAAAATGGCCGGAAAATTCTGCATGCAAAACACTATTTTTCATCCGATTGGCTTGAAATTCGGTTTGAAAGGACAAAATACGAAATAGTTTGAAATGTGATATTCCGAAGTTGGAAAATTTGACCCAACGGTCGGAAAATTCCCGGAAAATTCTGCATGAAAAAAACTATTTTTCATCCGATTGGCTTGAAACTCGGTTTGTAAGGACAAAATACGAAATAATTTGAAATGTGATTTTTCAATGTCGGAAAATCCGCCCACGAGGAAAATGGTCGGAAAATTCTTCATGCAAAACACTATTTTTCATCCGATTGGCTTGAAATTCGGTTTGAAAGGACAAAATACGAAATAGTTTGAAATGTGATATTCCGAAGTTGGAAAATTTGACCCAACGCACAGTGTAAGATTTTGCTAATCTAGGGGGACTTAATTGAAAAAAAAAATTATTTTTAAGGTCAAAGAGCTTTTAGGAGTCAATTTAGATATGTTCAAATGTTACGAAAACAAGCCCAAAACTAAACCAACAATTTTTGTTCAGAAGATAACGGTACTTAAACCTGTGCATTTAAAATGCATGCAAAATTGCATTGCACAACAAGCGTCAGTTGAGAAAAGTTTGGTGTTCTCATTTGGATCGTGTGGCCACAGTGAGCGGTTGAACTTATTTTTCCCATAATTGTGAAAGCATTATAGATTTTTAGCGCTGTAAAGGGACTTCATAAGTGGCATACAACATTTTTGTTATTTTTTCGAAATAAGTGCCAAAAGTAAGTATATTTTTTACAATATTTTGTTTTTGGTGGAAAAAACTAACAACATTCAATCACATTCAAATCAACCAAAACATACGTATTTTGCAGAAAACTATTCTGAATCAGGATCAGAAATAAAAGTTGCCCATATTTTGCCCAAAGACCTTCAATTAAGCAATGAGTGAAATAAAACGGGCAGATTTTTTTCGAGGTTTGGGTAAGAAACGCAAAAACCGTTAAGCTTAAATCACTCCTAGAGCACGCAGCGATAATTTTGGCAATGATATTGATCATAAAAAGTTAATGTTGCATTTAAAACAGATTGTGCCATGAGTTTGAGTCGAGGTGGACCAGATCTAGGAGAGATAAGTCCAGAATTATGACCGATAATGCAAGTTGGCTTCAGGGCAAAATAAAACTATTTTCTGATCAATCTAGTGAAGAAAGTTGTGATTCAAAATCAGATTATGATTAAATTTGTCAAAAAAAATTTCGCTTAATCTCTTTATCAACTTTGAGTTGTTTTTTTTTAATTAAAAAAAATTCTGAAAAATATGGAAATCGTTTTTTTCTTTCAATAAATGAATTACCTTTGAAACGCATACATTTTTATATTTGTAAGACCAATACTTTTGAAGTTACAAGCAAAAACATGAACATTTAACAAAAATCGTATATTTAAAAAAAAAAAAAATTTTTTTTTCATGATTAATTTAAGAAAAAATATTTTTAAATTGGCTAAAATCAGAACAAAAAACACTAATCTGACACTTTTTTCAAAAAAAAAATTTTCCTATTTTTTATTGCGGATTGTATGTTAAAAAAGTGAAAATTTTCTGGTTTTTACGTACTTTACGCCCTTTAAGGTGCCACGCCCACTACTTTTCGTCCAAAAAATTTCTTTGGGAAATTTTTGAACATTCAGTCCAAAGTTCATGCCGATAGCTTGAAAAATACGACTGCTATTGAATTAAGTCCCCCCCTAGATTGGCAAAATCTTACACTGTGCAACGGTCGGAAAATTCCCGAAAAATTCTGCATGAAATAAACTATTATTCATCCGATTGGCTTGAAACTCGGTTTGTAAGGACAAAATACGAAATAATTTGAAATTTGATTTTTTTCAATGTCGGAAAATTCGCCCACGAGGAAAATGGCCGGAAAATTCTGCATGCAAAACACTATTTTTCATCCGATTGGCTTGAAATTCGGTTTGAAAGGACAAAATACGAAATAGTTTGAAATGTGATATTCCGAAGTTGGAAAATTTGACCCAACGGTCGGAAAATTCCCGGAAAATTCTGCATGAAATAAACTATTTTTCATCCGATTGGCTTGAAACTCGGTTTGTAAGGAAAGTAGGTGAAAGGCATTAAAATGTGATTTTCCGAAGTTGGAAAATTTTCCCTGACGGTCGGAAAATTCCCGGAAAATTCTGCATGAAATAAACTATTTTTCATCCGATTGGCTTGAAACTCGGTTTGTAAGGACAAAATACGAAATAATTTTAATGTGATTTTCAATATCGGAAAATCCGCCCGTGAGGAAAATGGCCGGGAAATTCTGCATGCAAAAAACTATTTTTCATCCGATTGGCTTGAAATTTGGTTTGTAAGGTCAAAATCGGAATTAATTTTTGTTTTTATTTTCCGATGTTGGAAATACCGCCGGGATGCCCACTGGGAAGTGGTTTAGGAGTGAATGGGTTGTGGGTGGTAAATTGTTTTTGAAGTGGGTGGTAAGTGAATGTAAAGTGTGTGGAATGTGGCGGGAAGTTGGAGGGATGTGGGTGGGATGTAGACGGGACGTGGGTGTGATGTGGGCGGGAAGTGGGTGAGATGTGGGTGGGATGTGGGCGGGAAATTGGAGAAGTGGGTGGGATGTGGGCGGGAAGTGGACGGGAGAGGGTGGTATGTGGGCGGGAAGTGGGTGGGATGTGGGTGGTATGTGGGTGGGATGTGGGCGGGAAGTGGACGGGAGAGGGTGGGAAGTGTGTGGAATGTGGCGGGAAGTTGGTGGGTATGTGGGCGGGAAGTGGGTGGGATGTGGGTGGTATGTGGGTGGGATGTGGGCGGGAAGTGGACGGGAGAGGGTGGGAAGTGTGTGGAATGTGGCGGGAAGTTGGAGGGATGTGGGTGGGATGAGATGGGAAGTGGGTGGGATGTGGGCGGAAAGTGGAAGGGAAGTGTGTGGGATGTGGACTTGAAGTGAGTGTGCGTTGGTTCTATACTGTTGAAGGCGCAGCGAAGCGAGACGGGTTATTTGCTATTATGTCTATAAATATAAAAGAGAGTGTCCTGACTGATTCACTGATTCACTGACTGACTGACTGACTGATTGGCAATCATCGCAGAGCCCAAACGGTAAGATATAGAGGGCTGTAATTTTCACAGGAGTTTCCGTTGGTGGTGAAAGTGCGTACTAACACGGGGTTTTGGAAAATTCCACCCGGAAAAGTCGGAAAAGCGTCGGAAAAGTTTGTATGGGAAAAATGTTATTTTTCACCCGATTGACTTGAAACTTGGTTTGTAAGCTTAGTACGCGAAATAATTCGACCCGTGTTTTCCCGATTTTGGAAAGTCCGCCCACGAGGAAAATGGCCGGAAAATTCTGCATTCAAAAAACTATTTTTCATCCGATTGACTTGAAATTCGGAAAATTCCCGGAAAAGTCTGCATGAAAATAACTATTTATCATCCGATTGGCTTGAAACTCGGTTTGTTAGGACAAAATACGAAATAGTTTGAAATGTGATTTTTCAATGTCGGAAAATCCGCCCACGAGGAAAATGGTCGGAAAATTCTTCATGCAAAAAACTATTTTTCATCCGATTGGCTTGAAATTCGGTTTGAAAGGACAAAATACGAAATAGTTTGAAATGTAAATATTTCGAAGTAGGAAAATTTGACCCAACGGTCGGAAAATTGCCGGAAAATTTTGCATGAAAAAACTATTATTCATCCGATTGGCTTGAAACTCGGTTTGTAAGGACAAAATACGAAATAATTTGAAATTTGATTTTTTCAATGTCGGAAAATTCGCCCACGAGGAAAATGGCCGGAAAATTCTGCATGCAAAACACTATTTTTCATCCGATTGGCTTGAAATTCGGTTTAAAAGGACAAAATTCGAAATAATTTGAAATGTGATATTCCGAGTTGGAAATATTGACCCAACGGTCGGAAAATTCCCGAAAAATTCTGCATGAAATAAACTATTTTTCATCCGATTGGCTTGAAACTCGGTTTGTAAGGAAAGTAGGTGAAATGCATTAAAATGTGATTTTCCGAAGTTGGAAAATTTGCCCTGACGGTCGGAAAATTCCCGGAAAATTCTGCATGAAAAAAACTATTTTTCATCCGATTGGCTTGAAACTCGGTTTGTAAGGACAAAATACGAAATAATTTGAAATGTGATTTTTCAATGTCGGAAAATCCGCCCACGAGGAAAATGGTCGGAAAATTCTTCATGCAAAAAACTATATTTCATCAGATTGGCTTGAAATTCGGTTTGAAAGGACAAAATACGAAATAGTTTGAAATGTAATATTTCGAAGTAGGAAAATTTGACCCAACGGTCGGAAAATTGCCGGAAAATTCTGCATGAAATAAACTATTATTCATCCGATTGGCTTGAAACTCGGTTTGTAAGGACAAAATACGAAATAATTTGAAATTTGATTTTTCAATGTCGGAAAATTCGCCCACGAGGAAAATGGCCGGAAAATTCTGCATGCAAAACACTATTTTTCATCCGATTGGCTTGAAATTCGGTTTGAAAGGACAAAATACGAAATAGTTTGAAATGTGATATTCCGAAGTTGGAAAATTTGACCCAACGGTCGGAAAATTCCCGGAAAATTCTGCATGAAATAAACTATTTTTAATCCGACTGGCTTGAAACTCGGTTTGTAAGAAAAGTAGGGTGAAATGCATTAAAATGTGATTTTTTCCGAAGTTGGAAAATTTTCCCTGACGGTCGGAAAAATCCTTCCCGAAAAATTCTGCATGAAATAAACTATTTTTCATCCGATTGGCTTGAAACTCGGTTTGTAAGGACAAAATACGAAATAATTTTAATGTGATTTTCAATATCGGAAAATCCGCCCGTGAGGAAAATGGCCGGGAAATTCTGCATGCAAAAAACTATTTTTCATCCGATTGGCTTGAAATTTGGTTTGTAAGGTCAAAATCGGAATTAATTTTTGTTTTTATTTTCCGATGTTGGAAATACCGCCGGGATGCCCACTGGGAAGTGGTTTAGAGTGAATGGGTTGTGGGTGGTAAATTGTTTTGAAGTGGGTGGTAAGTGAATGTAAAGTGTGTGGAATGTGGCGGGAAGTTGGAGGATGTGGGTGGGATGTAGATGGGAAGTGGGTGTGATGTGGGCGGGAAGTGGGTGGGAAATGGCCGGAAAGTGGGTGATATGCGGGTGGGATGTGGGCGGAAGTGGGTGAGATGTGGGTGGGATGTGGGGGAAATTGGCGAGAAGTGGGTGGGATGTGGGCCGGAAGTGGACGGGAGAGGGTGGTATGTGGGCGGGAAGTGTGTGGAATGTGGCGGGAAGTGGGAGGGATGTGGGTGGGATGTGGGAGGGATATGGGTGGGATGTGGGCGGGAAATGGGCGGCAAGTGGGTGCTGTGTGGGCGGGAAGTGGGTGGTATGTGAGCGGGAAATTGGCGGGAAGAGGGCGGAAAGAGGGTGGTATGTGGGCGGGAAGTGGGTGGGATGTGGGCGGGATGTGGGTGGGATGTGGGCGGGAAGTGGACGCGGCATGTGGACGGGAGAGGGTGAGAAGAGGGTGGGAAGTGGGTGGTATGTGGGAGGGAAGTGGGTGGGATGAGGGCGGAAAATTGGCTGGAAGTGGAAGGGAAGATGGCGGGAAGTGGGTATGTGGGCGGGAAGTGGGTGGGATGTTAGCGGGAAGTGGACGGGAAGAGGGTGGGAAGTGGGTGGTATGTTCCCTCACATGAAGTGGGTGGTATATGGAAGGGATGTGGGTGGGATGTGGGCGGGAAGTGGACTGGAAGTGGACGGGAGAGGGTGAGAAGAGGGTGGGAAGTGGGTGGTATGTGGGCGGGATGTGGGCGGGATGTGGGCGGGATGTGGGCGGAAAATTGGCTGGAAGTGGTCGGGAAGAGGACGGGAAGTGTGTGGGTTGTGGACTTGAAGTGAGTGTGCGTTGGTTCTATACTGTTGAAGGCGCAGCGAAGCGCGACGGGTTATTTGCTAGTCTCTATAAATATAAAAGAGAGTGTCCTGACTGATTCACTGATTCACTGATTGGCAATCATCGCACAGCCCAAACGGTAAGACATAGAGGGCTGTAATTTTCACAGGAGTTTCCGTTGGTGGTGAAAGTGCGTACTAAGTCGGGGTTTTGGAAAATTTCACCCGGAAAAGTCGGAAAAGCGTCGGAAAAGTTTGTATGGGAAAAATGTTATTTTTCACCCGATTGACTTGAAAACTTGATTTGTAAGCTTAGTAAGCGAAATAATTCGACACGTGTTTTCCCGATTTTGGAAAATCCGCCCACGAGGAAAATTCCCGGAAAACTCTGCAGGAAAACTACTATTTTTCATCCGATTGGCTTGAAACTCGGTTTGTAAGGACAAAATACGAAATAATTTGAAATGTGATTTTTAAATGTCGGAAAATTCACCCACGAGGAAAATGGCCGGAAAATTCTGCATGCAAAAAACTATTTTTCATCCGATTGGCTTGAAACTCGGTTTGTAAGGACAAAAACCGAAATAATTTGAAATGTGATTTTTAAAGGTAGGAAAATCCACCCACGAGGAAAATGGCCGGAAAATTCTGCATGCAAAAAACTATTTTTCATCCGATTGGCTTGAAACTCGGTTTGTAAGGACAAAATACGAAATAATTTAAAATGTGATTTTTTAATGTCGGAAAATTCACCCACGAGGAGAATGGCCGGAAAATTCTGCATGCAAAAAACTATTTCTCATCCGATTGGCTTGAAATTCGGTTTGAAAGGACAAAACACGAAATAGTTTGAAATGTTATATTCCGAAGTTGGAAAATTTGACCCAACGGTCGGAAAATTTTGCATGGAAAAAACTATTTTTCATCCGATTGGCTTGAAACTCGGTTTGTAAGGACAGAATACGAAATAACACAGCCCAACAGTGATTTTGGTGCAGGTCTATTTTTAACAAAATATGTTAATATAGACTTCACTGAACAAAACTGTATCATTGGTTTTGTTCAATCAGCTCTTGTTTCTAAGATATCGCGGAAAAACCAAAAGTCGACTTTTTGGCACTCTAGGATTTATGGAGGCCACACTAGGCATAATTATCTGAATTTATGAACTAATTGCGATAAAGTACATATCAATGCAAATTTTAAAAATCATATCCGCTATATTAGTACAGCGGAAAGTGTCTAAATTGGCCTCTAAAGACAAACATTTTTCCATTTATAGCATTTTTAGCATTTTTTATAGCCCGTTAAAGCTAGCGCAGATATTGAATTTATATTTTCGCCATCTGAGCCTATAGACAAACATATGAACAAATTTTGTGATTTTTATGGCGATTAAATCAATTTATTTGGCAAAAGTTATAGCCTCTTAAACACGAAATTACATATTTAAATTTATTGGAGGAAAACTAGATTTGTAACTCAAATTTTTATAGGAACTGTGAAAAGGCTACTTGTTTCCAAATATAATTTATCATCTACATTTAAACCATAGCTGTTAAATTACGATTACGATTAGTAATCAATTACATTATTTTTGAAAAATAACACTATGTCACAAAATTTGAAAAGTTTTTGTATCCGGCACTTTTAGCAATCGATGCTAATGTAAAATTTCACGCTGAATTCATATCTGCTCTCAGATATGTCAAAAGTAGAACGGTTCTTGAGATATCGCGAAATTTTCAATTTTAGTGATTTGAAAAAAGGTAGGTCTTCTAAAGTGCCATTTTCTCTGGTTTTAGTCCACCAATATGTATAAACTGGAACAAATATTAAAGATAATTAAATTATTTCTTAAAAAAACGATAGTTGTTTAAAATCCAATCATAAATTACGAAGTTATGGCACTTCAAAGTTGGATTTTTGAAAATTTTTGATAATTTTTCATTTTTTGCTGCCTTTGATTACGTTTTTTTCAATCTTACCATAAAAACTGCTTAGGTCTCAGATATTGACAGAATTGGGTAGTCTCTTACGAACATTTTTTGCCCTTGGTCATCGAAATCGGATGAAAAATAAACGCTATATTCACAATTAAGTAAACATACCTCTTTTGAGACTATTTTTTGCTAGTTTTTTCAGTATAAAAATCACATCTTAGCAAGCCAAATAAGAATAAACGTTGAGCATTAGGAGTTTGTATTGCAGTTCAAAATTGGATAAAAGTACTCAAATGATATAGACCGCTTTTGTTTTTTGTGCAGACTGTGTGTTTCTCGCAACAAGAACCAGCAATAGTCTCCCATCATTGCCGGATCCCACTTGCCTTGGTAGCGAATCTCCATCTGCTGCATTTGCTGATGGTAGCGTTCCGGGAAAAAATCCAAATGGGAGTGCGAAAACTGTATTTTTAAGGACTTGTTTACTCCTTTAAAAAATAAAAAACAATAAAATTGGTAAATATAAAAACTCGATGAAAAACAGACTGAGATTATACCAATTTTTTTGTAGTTTTCCAATAAATCATGAACAATTTCTTTGTAGTCCTCACTTCTTTTGTTTCCGAGAAAACTAGACACTACTGCGCAAAATGATTCCCATGCTTTTGCCTTGTCTGCTGATAGTGCAGAGTAAAATTCTCTGTCGCTCATAAGCTTTTTGATTTGCGGACCCACAAATACGCCTTCTATGATTTTGGCGTCAGAAAGTTGTGGGAATCGTCGTTTTAAAAATTCAAATGCCGCAGTTTTCATTTTTATGGAGAGCTTCTTGAAGAGACCAAGCTTAATATGCAACGGAGGGAGAATAATTTTGTCCATTTGAACTAGGGGCGGAAATTTTACGTTATCTTTTCCGACTACAAAATTGGCCCTTCCATCCCAGTCTTTACGCAAGTAATGTCTACTGCGATCTCGGCTGTCCCATCTGCACAAAAAACAGCAATGCTTTGTCCATCCTTGTTGCAAGCCTGTTCCCATTGAGCAACTCATGTTGAAGTTCGTAAAATTTTTGTTGAACTGCAATATAAACTCCTAATGCTCAACGTTTATTCTTATTTGGCTTGCTAAAATGTGATTTTTATACTGAAAAAACTAAAAAAAAATACTCTCAAGAAGAGGTATGCTTACTTAATTGTGAATGTAGCGCTTATTTTTCATCTGATTTCGATGACCAAGGGCAAAAAATGTTCGTAAGAGATTACCCAATTCTGTCAATATCTGAGACCTGAGCAATTTTTATGGTAAGATTGAAAAAACTTAATGAAAGGCAGCAAAAATGAAAAATTATCAAAAAATTTTCAAAAATCCAACTTTGAAGTGCCATAACTATTGGTAATTTATGATTGGATTTTAAACAACTATCGTTTTTTTAAGAAATAATTTATATATCTTTAATATTTGTTCCAGTTTATACATATTGGTGGACTAAAACCAGAGAAAATGGCACTTTAGAAGACCTACCTTTTTTCAAATCACTGAAATTGAAAATATCTCAAGATATCTCAAAAACCGTTCCACTTTTAACATATCTGAGAGCAGATATGAATTCAGCGTGAAATTTTACATAAGGATCAACTATTTAGAAGCCGGGATCAAAAATCTGTTGCATAGTGTAATTTTAATGATTATATAATCCTCTCGGTTAAAAATATTTGATTACTAATTGATTACTTTCAGAAATAATCAAAAATAATCGGGATTATTTAGGATTACCAAAAAATAATCAAAAATAATCAAAAATAATCAAAAAATAATTCGACTACTTTACAAGATTCTTTTTGATTATTTTTGATTATTTTCAAAAAAAGGCATAGCCAGATTTGTGGCCCTCAACTGCCTACTAAACTGCCTACTTAAACAAGTCGGCAATGGCGTAGAGGTTAAGACCTGTGACTGGAAGTTAGTAAGTCCTAGCTTCAAGTCCCAGTATGGGCATACAATGTTTTTTTTTTTTTTAAATTTATAATTTTGAAATAATAAATAATAAACACAGCAAGCAAAATATGTAATCATAATTAAGAGTGTGAGCAGTTGGCACTTTGCCAAAAGACGAGCCTTTTTTTCAAATGTCAAAACGTAGCGAGAAATTCCCATTACGTGGGCACCTACGGAATGCATGTTGTGGACCAGCATCATTCACCTGTGCGCCGCTGGGTACACGATGAAATGAAATGGAGAAACAATACATATTTTGCTTGCTGTGTTTAATAGCATAATCTGGTACACGTGGGCTAATGCAATTATTTTCAAATTCTACATTACAAAAAAAAAAATACATGCCCACACTGGGACTTGAACCTAGGACTCACCAACTTCCAGTCACAGGTCTTAACCTCTACGCCATTGCCGACTTGTTTAAGTAGGCAGTTTAGTGGCAGTTGAGGGCCACAAATCCTATGCCCTTTGAAAATAATCAAAAATAATCAAAAAGAATCTTGTAAAGTAGTCGAATTATTTTTTGATTATTTTTGATTATTTTTGATTATTTTTGGTAATCTAAATAATCCCGATTATTTTGATTATTTCTGAAAGTAATCAATTAGTAATCGTGTAAAACTGAAAATAGTCGTATTGTAATCATTATTTGGCTTTAAAAAAAAAAAATAATCAAATATGTAATCATTACGATTAGTAATCATTACTTAACAGCTATGATTTAAACATATAACAATTTATGCCGAACTAAGTAGCCCCTTTACAGTTCCTATACAGATTTAGAGTAACAATCTAGTTTTCCTCCCATAAATTTAAATATGTATTATTGTCTTAAACGCGCCATATCTTTGCCAAATAAACTTATTTAAATGCCATAAAAATCACAAAATTAGATCATATGTTTGGCTATATGCTCAGATGGCAAATGTTATAATCCAATTACCGCGCTTCCTTAAGCGGGATGATTTATTTCGATAAAAATGCTATAAATCGGAAAATGTCTCTCTTTAAAGGCCAAATTAGACACTTTCCGCTGGACTTAGATGGTCCCTATGATTTTTCTAATTTGCAATGATATGTCCTTTATCATAATTAGCTCATAAACTCAGACATTTATGCCTAGTGTGGCCTCCATAAATCCTAGAGTGCCAAAAATGCAAGATTTTCGTTTTTCCGCTATATCTTGGAAACAAGAGCTGATGGAACGAAACCGAAACCAGTTTAGGAATCAGTAAACATAAACTTATCATATTTTTAAATCAACAGGGCTGCACCTCACAAAGATGGTCAATTTGTTGGCCTGTGTAATTTAAAATGTGATTTTTTAATGTCGGAAAATCTGCCCACGAGGAAAATGGTCGGAAAATTCTGCACGAAAACAACTATTTTTCATCCGATTGGCTTGAAATTCGGTTTGAAAGGAAAGAAGGTCAACTAAATTGAAATGTGATTTTCCGAAGTTGGAAAATATGCCCTGACGGTCGGAAAATTCCTGAAAAATTCTGCATGCAAAAAACTATTTTTCATCCGATTGGCTTGAAACTCGGTTTGTAAGGACAAAATACGAAATAATTTGAAATGTGATTTTTTAATGTCGGAAAATTCACCCACGAGGAAAATGGCCGGAAAATTCTGCATGCAAAAAACTATTTTTCATCCGATTGGCTTGAAACTCGGTTTGTAAGGACAAAATACGAAATAATTTGAAATGTGATTTTTTAATGTCGGAAAATTTACCCACGAGGAAAATGGCCGGCTTGAAACTCGGTTTGTAAGGACAAAATACGAAATAATTTAAAATGTGATTTTTTAATGTCGGAAAATTCACCCACGAGGAGAATGGCCGGAAAATTCTGCATGCAAAAAACTATTTCTCATCCGATTGGCTTGAAATTCGGTTTGAAAGGACAAAACACGAAATAGTTTGAAATGTTATATTCCGAAGTTGGAAAATTTGACCCAACGGTCGGAAAATTTTGCATGGAAAAAACTATTTTTCATCCGATTGGCTTGAAACTCGGTTTGTAAGGACAGAATACGAAATAACACAGCCCAACAGTGATTTTGGTGCAGGTCTATTTTTAACAGATTATGTTAATATAGACTTCACTGAACAAAACTGTATCATTGGTTTTGTTCAATCAGCTCTTGTTTCCAAGATATCGCGGAAAAACCAAAAAGTCGACTTTTTGGCACTCTAGGATTTATGGAGGCCACACTAGGCATAATTATCTGAATTTATGAACTAATTGCGATAAAGTACATATCAATGCAAATTTTAAAAATCATATCCGCTATATTAGTACAGCGGAAAGTTCTAAACTGGCCTCTAAAGACAAACATTTTTCGATTTATAGCATTTTTAGCATTTTTATAGCCCGTTAAAGCTAGCGCAGATATTGAATTTATATTTTCGCCATCTGAGCCTATAGACAAACATATGATCTAATTTTGTGATTTTTATGGCGATTAAATCAATTTATTTGGCAAAGTTATAGCCTCTTAAACACGAAATTACATATTTAAATTTATTGGAGGAAAACTAGATTTGTAACTCAAATTTTTATAGGAACTGTGAAAAAGGCTACTTGTTTCAAATATAATTTATCATCTACATTTAAACCATAGCTGTTAAATTACGATTACGATTAGTAATCAATTAAATTATTTTTGAAAAATAATTGTAATGATTATATAATCCTCTCGGTTAAAAATATTTGATTACTAATTGATTACTTTTTGAAATAATCAAATATAATCGGGATTATTTAGGATTACCAAAAAATAATCAAAAATAATCAAAAAATATTTCGACTACTTTACAAGATTCTTTTTGATTATTTTTGATTATTTAAAAAAAAGGCATAGCCAGATTTGTGGCCCTCAACTGCCTACTAAACTGCCTACTTAAACAAGTCGGCAATGGCGTAGAGGTTAAGACCTGTGACTGGAAGTTAGTAAGTCCTAGGTTCAAGTCCCAGTATGGGCATACAATTTTTTTTTTTTTTTTTTAAATTTAGAATTTTGAAATAATAAATAATAAACACAGCAAGCAAAATATGTAATCATAATTAAGAGTGTGAGCAGTTGGCACTTTGCCAAAAGACGAGCCTTTTTTTCAAATGTCAAAACGTAGCGAGAAATTCCCATTACGTGGGCACCTCCGGGATGCATGTTGTGGACCAGCATCATTCACCTGTGCGCCGCTGGTACACGATGAAATGAAATGGAGAAACAATACATATTTTGCTTGCTGTGTTTAATAGCATAATCTGGTACACGTGGGCTAATGCAATTATTTTCAAATTCTACATTACAAAAAAAAAAAATACATGCCCACACTGGGACTTGAACCTAGGACTCACCAACTTCCAGTCACAGGTCTTAACCTCTACGCCATTGCCGACTTGTTTAAGTAGGCAGTTTAGTAGGCAGTTGAGGGCCACAAATCTGGCTATGCCTTTTTCGAAAATAATCAAAAATAATCAAAAGAATCTTGTAAAGTAGTCGAATTATTTTTTGATTATTTTGATTATTTTTTGTAATCCTAAATAATCCCGATTATTTTTGATTATTTCTGAAAGTAATCAATTAGTAATCGTGTAAAACTGAAAATAGTCGTATTGTAATCATTATTTTGCCTTTAAAAAAAAATAATCAAATATGTAATCATTACGATTAGTAATCATTACTTAACAGCTATGATTTAAACATATAACAATTTATGCCGAACTAAGTAGCCCCTTTACAGTTCCTATACAGATTTAGAGTAACAATCTAGTTTTCCTCCCATAAATTTAAATATGTATTATTGTCTTAAACGCGCCATATCTTTGCCAAATAAACTTATTTAAATGCCATAAAAATCACAAAATTAGATCATATGTTTTGGCTATATGCTCAGATGGCAAATGTTATAATCCAATTACCGCGCTTCCTTAAGCGGGATGATTTATTTCGATAAAAATGCTATAAATCGGAAAATGTCTCTCTTTAAAAGGCCAAATTAGACACTTTCCGCTGGACTTAGATGGTCCCTATAATTTTTCTAATTTGCAATGATATGTCCTTTTATCATAATTAGCTCATAAACTCAGACATTTATGCCTAGTGTGGCCTCCATAAATCCTAGAGTGCCAAAAATGCAAGATTTTCGTTTTTCCGCTATATCTTGGAAACAAGAGCTGATGGAACGAAACCGAAACCAGTTTAGGAATCAGTAAACATAAACTTATCATATTTTTTAAATCAACAGGGCTGCACCTCACAAAGATGGTCAATTTGTTGGCCTGTGTAATTTAAAATGTGATTTTTTAATGTCGGAAAATCTGCCCACGAGGAAAATGGTCGGAAAATTCTGCACGAAAACAACTATTTTTCATCCGATTGGCTTGAAATTCGGTTTGAAAGGAAAGAAGGTCAACTAAATTGAAATGTGATTTTCCGAAGTTGGAAAATATGCCCTGACGGTCGGAAAATTCCTGAAAAATTCTGCATGCAAAAAACTATTTTTCATCCGATTGGCTTGAAACTCGGTTTGTAAGGACAAAATACGAAATAATTTGAAATGTGATTTTTTAATGTCGGAAAATTCACCCACGAGGAAAATGGCCGGAAAATTCTGCATGCAAAAAACTATTTTTCATCCGATTGGCTTGAAACTCGGTTTGTAAGGACAAAATACGAAATAATTTGAAATGTGATTTTTTAATGTCGGAAAATCCGCCCACGAGGAAAATGGTCGGAAAATTCTGCATGCAAAAAACTATTTTTCATCCGATTGTCTTGAAACTCGGTTTGAAAGGTCAAAATCGGAATTAATTTTTGTTTTTATTTTCCGATGTTGGAAATACCGCCGGGAAGCCCACTGGGATGTGGGATGGAAAGTGTGTGGAATGTAGCGGAAATTGGGAGCGATGTGGGTGGGATGTGGAAGGGATGTGGGTGGGATGTGGGCGGAAATGGGCGGGAAGCGGGTGGTATGTGGGCGGGAAGTGGGTGGTATGTGGGTGGGATGTGGGCGGGAAATTGGCGGGAAGTGGGGGGATGAGGGGGGATGTGAGTGGAATGTGAGCGGGATGTGGGCGGGAAATTGGCGGGAAGTGGGTGGGATGTGGGTGGTATGTGGGTGGGATGTGGGTGGGATGTGGGCGGGATGTGGGCGGGAAGTGGGTTTTGGAAAATTCCACCCGAAAAGTCGGAAAAGCGTCGGAAAAGTTTGTATAGGAAACATGTTATTTCTCATCCGATTGACTTGAAACTTGATTTGTAAGCTTAGTACGCGAAATAATTCGACACGTGTTTTCCCGATTTTGGAAAATTCCCGGAAAATTCTGCATAAAAACAACTATTTTTCATCTTATTGGCTTGAAATTCGGTTTGAAAGGAAAGTAGGTGAAATGAATTGAAATGTAATTTTCCGAAGTTGGAAAATTTGACCCAACGGTCGGAAAATTCTGCATGAAAAAACTATTTTTCATCCGATTGTCTTGAAACTCGGTTTGTAAGGACAAAATACGAAATAATTTATGTGATTTTTCAATGTCGGAAAATCCGCCCACGAGGAAAATGGTCGGAAAATTCTGCATGCAAAAAACTATTTCTCATCCGATTGGCTTGAAATTCGTTTTGAAAAAAGGTGAATTAAATTGAAATGAGATTTTCCGAAGTTGGAAAATTTGCCCTGACGGTCGGAAAATTCCTGGAAAATTCTGCATGAAAAAACTATTTTTCATCCGATTGACTTGAAACTCGGTTTGTAAGGTCAAAATGGGAATTCATTTTGGTTTTTATTTTCCGATGTTGGAAAATTCGCCGGGATGCCCACTGGGATGTGGGTGGGATGTGAGTGGGATGCGGGTGGAAAGCGGGTGATAAGTGGATGTAAAGTGTGTGGAATGTGGCGGTAAGTGGGAGGGATGTGGGTGGGATGTGGAGGGATGTGGGCGGGAAATGGGCGGCAAGTGGGTGGTGTGTGAGCGGGAAATTGGCGGGAAGTGGGTGGGTTGTGGGTGGGATTGAGCGGGATGTGAGCGGGAAGTGTGCGGGAAATGGACGGTAAGAGGGTGGGAAGTGTGTGGGATGTGGGTGGTATGTGGGCGGGAAATTGGCGGAAGTGGGCGGGAAAAGGACGGGAAGTGGGTGGGATGTGGGCGGGTGGTAAGTGGGTGTGCGTTGGTTCTATACTGTTGAAGGCGCAGCGAAGCGCGAAGGGTTCAGTAGAGAGAGAACTCTTGTGTGTGATAGACGTGCTTTTATTGTGCTCCGCATTTAAATATTTTTGTGCCTCCTATTGTGCCATTAATTTGCCGAAGTCAACTTAAATCGCTGCATTAATTCTACCCACTGTCGGTGAGTGCTTTGCTTTCTAGTTGTGCATCTTGGTATTATTAAATTAATAAATTCAAATAACACGGCGTCTGTCCTGTGTATTTTGTTTTTGTTTTGGTTTCGCTAACTTCGATTTGGCGGTTCCCCCGTTCCCCCCCTTTTATTAGTGTGTGTGCATTCTCTCAGAGTGCATCGCTCTCACCGCAAAAATTGTTGTTGTTTCCATTTGCAATTAAAGCTTTGAGCTTTTGTACTCATTACACCGCTCTAGAGTGAGTTATTGATACGAGCTTTGATTAGGAAACTCTCTTCGATCTTGAACCCCCGTGGTAAATTTAGTGAGAATGTCGTGCTGCAAGAAGTCGTGCCCAAACAAAGATGCTCATGGTTTGGACCAACTACGGTTTGTTAGTTGTTGGTTGTGCCAAAACATGATGCATGGGAAATGTGCTTCACTAAGCGGTCGCGAACTCGACAAAATTTGCTCGCCTAAACAGGACTGCGGGTCTATAAGATGGTCATGCCCTACTTGCACAGATACACAATTTGATTTTTCTCGAATGTGCAATGACATGAGAAAAAATATAATAATCTGCGCAAGTTACATAAGCAATTCACTAGCGAGTTTATCTCCAGTTCTGAGTTGCTTAGTGAATATAAGTTTGAATCATTGCCCTCGCGTCGGTTAGAGTCAGCTGGTCAGTATTTAGAACCGCCACCTTCCGACGTTGGCAAGTCGTCCGAAACGCCTTCTTCTGTGCCAGCTTCGCCGCAATATTTAGATAGGTCACCAACCATTTCTCTGTCCGCATCACCAGGTACTTTGCTTGCTTTGTCTCCCCTTGCCTCCGCCCTTAAATCAAGCTGCTGGTAATGTTGTTGATAATACTCCAACACCGATACTAGACCATCCCCCAATTGTGCCGTCTATACCTGATGTCACTATTTCAGTCCCTTCTCAGCGTCCACTTCTTACTGTGATTGCACCACGTAAGCAAGTTTTTGTGTCTAGGTTGCATTAATACTACTTGCGAGAATATTGCTGCTCATATTGCGAGCAAATCCTCAGCAAGTGTTTCTATTACAAAGTTTAGTTTTGCCCAACCTCGTGATGTAGCTTCCTTTAGCATAAGTGTTCCAGCGGAAGCATTTTCAATCATATGTGACCCAGAATTTTGGCTGCCAGATATGATTGTTCATGAGTTTAAGCAAAGAAATCGAAATAGGCCGAATTCTGTCAGTTTGTCTGCTTTTAATTTATCCTCTCAGCCAGGGACCAACTCTAGTAGGATTTCAAAAAACTAGACACAACTCTTTGTCCTAATATAGCCTATCAGAATGTTAGGGTTTGTTAACCAAACTTTCTACTTTGTTCTTGAATAGTGCTTCATTTGAATTTGACGTTATTGCATTTTCAGAGACTTGGTTAAATCAAACCATCTCTGATTCTGAAATATTGTCCAATGATTTTTTTATCTACCGGCATGATCGACCAGTTCGCAGAGGTGGAGGTGTACTGATTGCAGTTAAATCCAGCCTGCGATCTGAGCTGATCAATGTTAATGTGCCTAGGGATGTTGAATTTGCTGCCGTAAAAGGTAACTTTTCAAACATTCGCTTTATTTATTACCTGCTCGTATGTCCCTCCATCTTCTGATAGTCAAGTTTATATGCAACATATAGCTTGTATTAAAGATGTTTTTACCCAATTAAGAGACATTGACTAAATGGTTGTCGTGGGGATTTAACCTTCCAAACATCACTTGGTCTAATTTTAATGGGTCGACTTATCTTGTACCTTCAGCACATCATGACTTTTTAGATGGTCTGTTGGACATGTCGTTTTTGCAAATTAACGCAGTACCAAACAGTTTAAATAAATTGTTGGATCTCGTTTTCGTCTCTGACAGCGCGAATGTTGTCGTCTCTAGGTCAGCCCCTCTATCACTGCCCGAAGATATTTACCATCCTACGCTTGAAATCTCTATTTCAGCTATCGGACCTACCTCTTCGACTGTTAAGATTTTCAATAAGCCTCGTCGTTGTTTTCGTAAAGGAAACTTTACGTTATTAAATCAACTTATTTGTACAACAGACTGGACTCCTTTGTACAATTCAGTTAATTTAGACTTTGCTTTTAGTTTTTTCTACAGTTCGATTAATTCTCTTTTAGATATCTGTGTTCCTAATAGCGCTCCCTCTCCCGCGTCCATTAATCCTCCTTGGTATTGTCCTAGACTTTCTAATTTAAAAAATATTAAGTCTAGATGCTTCAAAAAAAAAGTAAAAAAGTTCTGGTTCTGCCGTTGACTTTTCTAAGTATTCAATTGCAAAATCGAACTTTACACTTTTTAATGCTGAGTGCTATAGGAAATATCTTGTGCGATGCAAAATTCAATTCGCAGAGGACCCTAAGCAATTCTACAGCTTTGTAAACTCTAAACGTAGGTCTTCTTCTTTACCTTCCTCTTTTTTTCTGGGCGACCAAAAGGCTAACGATGACTCCACAGCCGTTGACCTGTTCGCCGACTTCTTTCAATCTACTTACTCCTCTACGCGCTTTACTAATGCTTCTTATCCTTATAACATTTCTTCTTCTAACTCTATAACTGCTCCCTCGATTTCCGAAAGCTCTTTACTTTCTCATTTAAAATCACTAAAACCTTCATACTCACCTGGGCCCGACAACATTCCTAGTTGTGTGCTCAAAGAGTGTTGTATTTCTTTGTGCAATCCATTGCTTAAACTTTTTAATCTGTCGTTAGAGTCTGGTATTTTTCCAAATCTTTGGAAGGAATCCTATATTATTCCTCTTCATAAAAAAAGGTGGGAAGTCTGATATATCCAATTATAGGGGCATAGCTAAACTATCCGCTATTCCAAAATTATTTGAACAGATTTTAACCTCTTCCCTACAGCACTATTGTAAATCGATTTTGTCACCTTTCCAGCATGGATTTACAAAGCGTCGGTCAACTGCGACCAATTTACTTGAATTTACCTCAATGGTACACGATGGTTTCCTTTTACAAAAACAAACTGATGTCATCTACACCGACTTCAGTAAAGCATTTGATTCTGTGAACCATGATCTTCTTCTCGTTAAACTTGATCGATTAGGATTTCCATCCCCTTTTCTACTTTGGATTTCGTCGTATTTAAAAGATAGAACTCAAAAAGTTCTGCTACGCTCTAATACGTCAAAGCCTGTCTTTGTCACTTCTGGTGTGCCACAAGGCAGTCACCTCGGCCCATTGTTTTTTACTCTATTTATTAATGATCTCCCCACAATAATTTCGAATTCTCGGATACTTATGTACGCCGATGATGTAAAACTTATTTTATCTTTCAACGACCCGATGCACTCCATCAGATTGCAAGATGACTTAAACTCCTTGCAGTCCTGGTGTCTGATTAATCAATTACACCTTAATTGCTCCAAGTGCATGTTCATGACTTTCCATCGTTGCAAGCCTTCGTTGGCTACCTATACGATTGAAATGAACCCTTGGAACGAATTTCTACAGTCGTTGATCTTGGAATTCTTTTTTGACCCCAAATTGAGTTTCAATCCTCATATCTCCTCTATTGTTAATAGAGCAAATGGTGTTCTCGGATTCATTAAACGTTGGTCGAAAGAGTTCAATGATCCATATACCCTCAAAGCTTTTATACACTGCTCTAGTCCGTCCTGTACTTGAATACTGCTCGTCCGTCTGGTCTCCGCAGTATAAAAAGCATATAGATAGTATTGAATCAGTTCAGAAGCAATTCTTGCTTTTTGCCCTACGTGGCTTAAATTGGGACCCTAACCTTCGTCTGCCATCGTACTCTAACAGATTCTTGCTTATTGACCTTCCTTCGTTAGCCAACCGTAGAACAGTATTAGGTGTTTCTTTTCTTTATAAACTAATTATCGGTGATGTAGATTCATCTGAACTTTTAGGTCGCCATAACTTCTCCGTTCCTTCTAGGCCAACCAGAAACTATTTTCCATTAGTATTGCCTAGATGCACAACTGATTATGCAAAGCACAATCGATTTCGAGTCTTATGTCAAAATTATAACGATCTCTATCACCTGCTCTCTACAGATCTCTCTCTCTTCTCTCTGAAAACATATCTCTATAATAATCTTAGGGGAAATCTCTGACCACTCCTGGCTGTGAGTAGGGGCATAGCTTGCCGGACTGGCTAAAAATCTTCCCCCACCGGGTCAGAGATTTCTAGTTATTTTATTTTAAGTATAGCTTATAAATTTTGTATTTTTAATTAGTTTTAAATTTCACTTTTAGTTAGTATTTTTTTTTTTTTTTTTTTATTATTGTTTTCTCCTAAATTTTTTCTCTTTAAATCTGATTTATTTTAGTTTTATTATTATCTTTTCCTTCGCCTCTATTCTGGTTTCGTTTTTTTCCTCTTCTCTATCTCTACATCATTAGTTTTTGGTAGCTCTAATAACGTCTCTGACTACAGTTGGCTGTGAATCGGGGCATAGCTGGCCGGACGGGCAAATAAAACTCCCCCATCGAGTCGGAGTCGTTATTAGTATTTTTGTAATTTTGTTAGTTTTACTTTGTTAGGCTTTCTTAGTCAATAAGGCTTTTTTTATAACGTATGTGTAATTGAGTTGACAGCCTTTTTTTGTCGACTAAATAAATAAATAAATAAATAAAAAAAATAAATAAAACATTTGCTAGTATCTCTATAAATATAAAAGAGAGTGTCCTGACTGATTCACTGATTCACTGACTGACTGACTGACTGACTGACTGACTGATTGGCAATCATCGCAGAGCCCAAACGGTAAGAGATAGAAGGCTGTAATTTTCACAGGAGTTTCCGTTGGTGGTAAAAGTGCGTACTAAGACGGGGTTTTGGAAAATTCCACCCGGAAATGTCGGAAAGCGTCGGAAAAGTTTGTATGGGAGAAAATTTTATTTTTCACCCGATTGACTTGAAACTTGGTTTGTAAGCTTAGTACGCAAAATAATTCGACACATGTTTTCCCGATTTTGGAAAATCCGCCCACGAGGAAAATGGCGGGAAAATTCTGCATGCAAATAACTAATTTCCTTCCGATTAGCTTGAAACTCTGTTTGTATTGTCAAAATGAGAATACATTTGTGTTTTTACTTTTCGATGTTGGTAATACCTCGGGATGCCCACTGGGAAGTGGTTGGGAAGTGAATGGGATGTGGGTGGTATGTGGGCGGGAAATTGGCGGGAAGTGGGCGGGAAAAGGACGGGAAGTGGGTGGGATGTGGGCGGAAAGTGGGTGGGGATGTAAGCGGGAAATGGGCGGGAAATGGGCGGGAAGTGGGTGGGATGTGGCGGGAAGTGGGTGGTAAGTGGGTGTGCGTTGGTTCTATACTGTTTAAGGCGCAGCGAAGCGCGACGGGTTATTTGCTAGTGTCAATATAAATATAAAAGAGAGTGTCCTGACTGATTCACTGACTGACTGACTGACTGACTGACTGACTGACTGACTGATTGGCAATCATCGCAGAGCCCAAACGGTAAGAGATAGAAGGCTGTAATTTTCACAGGAGTTTCCGTTGGTGGTAAAAGTGCGTACTAAGACGGGGTTTTGGAAAATTCCACCCGGAAAAGTCGGAAAAGTGTCGGAAAAGTTTGTATGGGAAAAATGTTATTTTTCATCCGATTGGCTTGAAACTCGGTTTGAAAGGAAAGTAGGTGAAATGAATTGAAATGTGATTTTCCGAAGTTGGAAAATTTGACCCAACGGTCGGAAAATTTACGGAAAATTCAGCACGAAATGTACTATTTTTCATCCGATTGGCTTGAAACTCGGTTTGTAAGGACAGAATACGAAATAATTTGAAATGTGATTTTTTAATGTCGGAAAATCCGCCCACGAGGAAAAGGGCCGGAAAACTCTGCATGAAAAAAACTTTCTTTCATTCGATTGGCTTAAAACTCGGTTTGAAAGAATAGAATACGAAATAGTTTGAAATGTGATGTTCCGGAGTTGGAAAATTTGACCCAACGGTCGGAAAGTTCCCGGAAAATTTTGCATGAAAAAAACTTTTTTTCATCCGATTGGCTTGAAACTCGGTTTGTAAGGACAAAGTACGAAATAATTTGATATGTGATTTTTCAATGTCGGAAAGTCCGCCCGAGAGGAAAAGGGCCGGAAAACTCTGCATGAAAAAAACTTTCTTTCATTCGATTGGCTTAAAACTCGGTTTGAAAGAATAGAATACGAAATAGTTTGAAATGTGATATTCCGGAGTTGGAAAATTTGACCCAACGCACAGTGGTTTTTTTTTGCCTTTTTTTGGCATAAACTCTAGTTTTTACGTTATTGACCACAAATTTGGAATATAATCATATTTTGGGCCCTAAGGACGACTTGGAAAATTTTAATCAGTTTAGATCAATATTTGATATAGCTGCCATATAACAGATCTGGCCGATTTGCTTAAACTTTTGTTGGTTTTCACGCTATTGAACTGAAATTCGGTTTGTACACGTATTTTAAGCTCCTAATACGTTGTACCAAATCTTGTTAGTCTTGGACCGCTATTTGATATAGCTGCCATATAACCGATCTGGCCGATATGGTTCAACTATGTTGTTTTTACCGCTATTGAGCTGAAATTCGGTTTGTACACGCATTTTAAGCTCTTATACGTTTTACCAAATCTTGTTTGGTTTGGACAACTATTTGATATAGCTGCCATATAACCGATTTGGCCGATATGCACCAACTTCGTTGGTTTTAAAGATGTTGATCTGAAATTCGCTTTGAGCACGTATTTTAAGCTTCTTTAGCGACTTATGAAATATGGTTTGATTCGGAATGCTATTTCATATAGCTGCCATATAACTGATACATCCGATTTGCTCCAACTTTGTTGTATTTTACACTATTGAACTGAAATTCGGTTCGTACTTTTCTTTATGGCACTAAATACGTCTTAAAAAACTTTTTTGTGTTTGACGCAACCAAACGAAAAAAATTTTTCTGTCTCTCTTGAGAAATATCTTCAACTAAAGCATGATTTCAGCTGCAATAAGGCCAATTTTCTCGAAAAGTCGCACGTTGTAGCAAGAAGTGTTAGTTACTTTTTAATCTACACTCTTTCGTTAACAACTTTGCATTTAAGACTTTGTGCCATGCTGTGCCATGCACAACTAATCATCCAAAAAACATTGCTACACTTGTTAGGGCCAACATAAAATTACACACAAGCAACACACGGCAAAATTGGACAAAAGCACACAACAATGGCAAACCAGTTATCAAATCTTAACAAAACATACCTGAACTAACAGTTTGCGTTTTACATTTTTTTATTTTGCTTCTAACTTTTTAAACAGACACATTCAAAGTTGGCAAATATTTGCTGCCAGTTTCACAAAAACACGTGGCACACAAACAGCTGACTTCAAGCGCCCGTCAAAAAAGCAGTGTTGCCACTAAGGTTGAATGGGTTTGTTTTTTAAACTAATATGAGTATGGAAATAAAAAATAACCAGTTAACATTTGAAACCTGAAAAAAAAAAATTTTGGGGTTTATGCCAGAAAAAGGCCAAAAAAAACCACTGTGCAACGGTCGGAAAGTTCCCGGAAAATTCTGCATGAAAATAAACTATTTTATATCCGATTGGCTTGAAACTCGGTTTGTAAGGACAAAATACGAAATAAATTTAAAATTTGATTTTTTTATGTCGGAAAATCCGCTCACGAGGAAAATGGTCGGAAAATTCTGCATGCAAAAATCTATTTTTCATCCGATTAGCTTGAAACTCGGTTTGTAAGGACAAAGTACGAAATAATTTGATATGTGATTTTTCAATGTCGGAAAGTCCGCCCGAGAGGAAAATGGCCGGAAAATTCTGCATGCAAATAACTAATTTCCTTCCGATTAGCTTGAAACTCTGTTTGTATTGTCAAAATGAGAATACATTTGTGTTTTTACTTTTCGATGTTGGTAATACTTCGGGATGCCCACTGGGAAGTGGTTGGGAAGTGAATGGGTTGTGGGTGGTGTGAGTGGTATGTGGGTAAGTTGTTTTGGAAGTGGGTGGAATGTGACGGGAAGTGGGTGGAATATGGGTGGGATGTAGGTGGAAAGTGGGCGGGAAGTGGGTGGGATTTGGGTGGGATGTAGATGGATAGTGGGTGGGATGTGGGCGGGAAGTGGACGGGAAGAGGGCGGGAAGTGAACGGGAAGTGTGTGAGATGTGGACTTAAAAATGGGTGGGATGTGGGCGGGAAATGGCCGGAAAGTTGGTGGTAAGTGGGTGGGATGTGGGCGGGAAGTGGGTGTGCGTTGGTTCTATACTGTTGAAGGCGCAGCGAAGCGCGACGGGTTATATCTCTATAAATATAGAAGAGAGTGTCCTGACTGATTCACTGATTCACTGACTGACTGACTGACTGACTGATTAACAATCATCGCAGAGCCTAAACGGTAAGAGATAGAAGGCTGTAATTTTCACAGGAGTTTCCGTTGGTGGTGAAAGTGCGTACTAAGACGGGGTTTTGGAAAATTCCACACGGAAAAGTCAGAAAAGCGTCGGAAAAGTTTGTATGGGAAAAATGTTATTTTTCACCCGATTGACTTGAAACTTGGTTTGTAAGCTTAATACGCAAAATAATTCGACACATGTTTTCCCGATTTTGGAAAATCCGCCCACGAGGAAAATGGCTGGAAAATTCTGCATAAAAAAATTATTTTTCATCGGATTGGCTTGAAACTCGGTTTGAAAGGAAAGTAGGTGAAATGAATTGAAATGTGATTTTCCGAAGTTGGAAAATTTGACCCAACGGTCGGAAAATTCCCGGTTTGTAAGGACAAAATACGAAATAAATTGAAATGTGATTTTTTAATGTCGGAAAATCCGCTCACGAGGAAAATGGTCGGAAAATTCTGCATGCAAAAATCTATTTTTCATCCGATTGGCTAGAAGTTCGGTTTGAAAGTACAGAACACGAAATAGTTTGAAATGTGATATTTCGAAGTTGGATAATTTGACCCAGCGGTCGGAAAATTCCTGGAAAATTTTGCATAAAAAAACTATTTTTTATTCGATTGGCTTGAAACTCGGTTTTTAAGGATAGAATACGAAATAGTGTGAAAGGTGATATTGCGAAGTTGGAAAATTTGACCCAACGGTCGGAAAATTTACGGAAAATTCAGCACGAAATGTACTATTTTTCATCCGATTGGCTTGAAACTCGGTTTGTAAGGACAGAATACGAATTAATTTGAAATGTGATTTTTTAGTGTCGGAAAATCCGCCCACGAGGAAAAGGGCTGGAAAACTCTGCATGAAAAAAACTTTCTTTCATTCGATTGGCTTAAAACTCGGTTTGAAAGGATAGAATACGAAATAGTTTGAAATGTGATATTCCGGAGTTGGAAAATTTGACCCAACGGTCGGAAAATTCCCGGAAAATTTTGCATGAATAAAACTATTTTTCATCCGATTGGCTTGAAACTCGGTTTGTAAGGCCAAAAATACGAAATAATTTGATATGTGATTTTTCAATGTCGGAAAATCCGCCCACGAGGAAAATGGTCGGAAAATTATGCATGCAAAAAACTATTTTTCATCCAAATGGCTTGAAACTTGGTTTAAAAGGTCAAAATCGAAATTAATTTTGGTTTTTATTTTCCGATGATGGAAATACCGCCGGGATGCCCACTTGGAAGTGGTTGGGAAGTGAAGTAAGTTGTTTTGAAAGTGGGTGGAAAGTGGGTGGTAAGTGGATATAAAACGTGTGGAGTGTGGCGGGAAGTTGGAGGGAAGTGGGTGGGATGTGGGTGGGATGTGGGCGGGAAATGGGCGGGAAGTGGGTGAAATGTGGGTGGGATGTGGGCGGAAAGAAGGTGGGAAGTGGGTGGTATGTGGGCGGGAAGTGGGTGGGATGTGGGCGGGAAATGTGCGGGAAGTGGGTGGGATGTGGGCGGGAAATGGGTGGTAAGTGAGTGTGCGTTGTTGTACTATTGAAGGCGCAGCGAAGCGCGACGGGTTATTTGCTAGTCTCTATATATATAAAAGAGAGTGTCCTGACTGACTGACTGACTGACTGATTGGCTATCATCGCACAGCCCAAACGGAAAGAGATAGAGGGCTGTAATTTTCACAGAAGTTTCCTTTGGTGGTGAAAGTGCGTACTAAGACGGGGTTTTGGAAAATTCCACCCGGAAAAGTCGGAAAAGCGTCGGAAAAGTTTGTATGGGAAAAATGTTATTTTTCATCCGATTGACTTGCAACTTGGTTTGTAAGCTTAGTACGCGAAATAATTCGACACGAGTTTTTCCGATTTCGGAAAATCCGCCCACGAGAAAAATGGCGGGAAAATTCTGCAAATAAAAAATTATTTTTCATCCGATTGGCTTGAAACTCGGTTCCCGGAAAATTCTGCATGAAAAAATCTATTTTTCATCCGATTGGCTTGAAACTCGGTTTGAAAGGAAAATAGGTGAAATGAATTGAAATGTGATTTTCCGAAGTTGGAAAATTTGACCCAACGGTCGGAAAATTCCCGGAAAATTCTGCATGAAAAAATCTATTTTTTCATCCGATTGGCTTGAAATCTGGTTTGTAAGGACAGAATACGAAATAATTTGAAATGGGATTTTTTAATGTCGGAAAATCCGCCCACGAGGAAAAGGGCTGGAAAACTCTGCATGAAAAAAACTTTCTTTCATTCGATTGGCTTAAAACTCGGTTTGAAAGGATAGAATACGAAATAGTTTGAAATGTGATATTCCGGAGTTAAAAAACTTGACCCAACGGTCGGAAAGTTCCCGGAAAATTTTGCATGAAAAAAACTTTTTTTCATCCGATTGGCTTGAAACTTGGTTTGTAAGGACAAAATACGAAATAATTTGATATGTGATTTTTCAATGTCGGAAAGTCCGCCCGAGAGGAAAATGGCCGGAAAATTCTGCATGCAAATAACTAATTTCCTTCCGATTAGCTTGAAACTCTGTTTGTATTGTCAAAATGAGAATACATTTGTATTTTTACTTTTCGATGTTGGTAATACCTCGGGATGCCCACTGGGAAGTAGTTGGGAAGTGAATGGGATGTGGGTGGTGTGAGTGGTATGTGGGTAAGTTGTTTTGGAAGTGGGTGGAATGTGGATTTGGGTGGGATGTAGGTGGAAAGTGGGTGGGATGTGGGCGGGAAGTGGACGGGAAGAGGGCGGGAAATGAACGGGAAGTGTGTGAGATGTGGACTTGAAATGGGTGGGATGTGGGCGGGAAATGGGCGGAAAGTTGGTGGGAAGTGGGTGGGATGTCGGCGGGAAGTGGGTGTGCGTTGGTTCTATACTGTTGAAGTCGCAGCGAAGCGCGACGGGTTATATCTCTATAAATATAGAAGAGAGTGTCCTGACTGATTCACTGATTCACTGACTGACTGACTGACTGACTGATTAACAATCATCGCAGAGCCTAAACGGTAAGAGATAGAAGGCAGTAATTTTCACAGGAGTTTTCGTTGGTGGTGAAAGTGCGTACTAAGACGGGGTTTTGGAAAATTCCACACGGAAAAGTCGGAAAAGCGTCGGAAAAGTTTGTATGGGAAAAATGTTATTTTTCACCCGATTGACTTGAAACTTGGTTTGTAAGCTTAGTACGCAAAATAATTTGACACATGTTTTTCCGATTTTGGAAAATCCGCCCACGAGGAAAATGGCTGGAAAATTCTGCACAAAAAAATTATTTTTCATCGGATTGGCTTGAAACTCGGTTTGAAAGGAAAGTAGGTGAAATGAATTGAAATGTGATTTTCCGAAGTTGGAAAATTTGACCCAACGGTCGGAAAATTCCCGGTTTGTAAGGACAAAATACGAAATAAATTGAAATGTGATCTTTAATGTCGGAAAATCCGCTCACGAGGAAAATGGTCGGTAAATTCTGCATGCAAAAATCTATTTTTCATCCGATTGGCTAGAAATTCGGTTTGAAAGTACAGAACACGAAATAGTTTGAAATGTGATTTTTTAATGTCGGAAAATCCGCCCACGAGGAAAAGGGCTGGAAAACTCTGCATGAAAAAAACTTTCTTTCGTTCGATTGGCTTAAAACTCGGTTTGAAAGGATAGAATACGAAATAGTTTGAAATGTGATATTCCGGAGTTGGAAAATTTGACCCAACGGTCGGAAAATTCCCGGAAAATTTTGCATGAAACAAACTATTTTTCATCCGATTGGCTTGAAACTCGGTTTGTAAGGACAGAATACGAAATAATTTGAAATGTGATTTTTTAATGTCGGAAAATCCGCCCACGAGGAAAAGGGCTGGAAAACTCTGCATGAAAAAAACTTTCTTTCATTCGATTGGCTTAAAACTCGGTTTGAAAGGATAGAATACGAAATAGTTTGAAATGTGATATTCCGGAGTTGGAAAATTTGACCCAACGGTCGGAAAATTCCCGGAAAATTTTGCATGAAACAAACTATTTTTCATCCGATTGGCTTGAAACTCGGTTTGTAAGGACAGAATACGAAATAATTTGAAATGTGATTTTTTAATGTCGGAAAATCCGCCCACGAGGAAAAGGGCTGGAAAACTCTGCATGAAAAAACTTTCTTTCATTCGATTGGCTTAAAACTCGGTTTGAAAGGATAGAATACGAAATAGTTTAAAATGTGATATTCCGGAGTTGGAAAATTTGACCCAACGGTCGGAAAATTCCCGGTTTGTAAGGACAAAATACGAAATAAATTGAAATGTGATTTTTTAATGTCGGAAAATCCGCTCACGAGGAAAATGGTCGGTAAATTCTGCATGCAAAAATCTATTTTTCATCCGATTGGCTAGAAATTCGGTTTGAAAGTACAGAACACGAAATAGTTTGAAATGTGATTTTTTAATGTCGGAAAATCCGCCCACGAGGAAAAGGGCTGGAAAACTCTGCATGAAAAAAAACTTTCTTTCATTCGATTGGCTTAAAACTCGGTTTGAAAGGATAGAATACGAAATAGTTTGAAATGTGATATTCCGGAGTTGGAAAATTTGACCCAACGGTCGGAAAATTCCCGGAAAATTTTGCATGAAACAAACTATTTTTCATCCGATTGGCTTGAAACTCGGTTTGTAAGGACAGAATACGAAATAATTTGAAATGTGATTTTTTAATGTCGGAAAATCCGCCCACGAGGAAAAGGGCTGGAAAACTCTGCATGAAAAAAAACTTTCTTTCATTCGATTGGCTTAAAACTCGGTTTGAAAGGATAGAATACGAAATAGTTTGAAATGTGATATTCCGGAGTTGGAAAATTTGACCCAACGGTCGGAAAATTCCCGGAAAATTTTGCATGAAACAAACTATTTTTCATCCGATTGGCTTGAAACTCGGTTTGTAAGGACAGAATACGAAATAATTTGAAATGTGATTTTTTTAATGTCGGAAAATCCGCCCACGAGGAAAAGGGCTGGAAAACTCTGCATGAAAAAAAACTTTCTTTCATTCGATTGGCTTAAAACTCGGTTTGAAAGGATAGAATACGAAATAGTTTGAAATGTGATATTCCGGAGTTGGAAAATTTGACCCAACGGTCGGAAAAATTCCCGGTTTGTAAGGACAAAATACGAAATAAATTGAAATGTGATTTTTTAATGTCGGAAAATCCGCTCACGAGGAAAATGGTCGGTAAATTCTGCATGCAAAAATCTATTTTTCATCCGATTGGCTAGAAATTCGGTTTGAAAGTACAGAACACGAAATAGTTTGAAATGTGATTTTTTAATGTCGGAAAATCCGCCCACGAGGAAAAGGGCTGGAAAACTCTGCATGAAAAAACTTTCTTTCATTCGATTGGCTTAAAACTCGGTTTGAAAGGATAGAATACGAAATAGTTTAAAATGTGATATTCCGGAGTTGGAAAATTTGACCCAACGGTCGGAAAATTCCCGGTTTGTAAGGACAAAATACGAAATAAATTGAAATGTGATTTTTTAATGTCGGAAAATCCGCTCACGAGGAAAATGGTCGGTAAATTCTGCATGCAAAAATCTATTTTTCATCCGATTGGCTAGAAATTCGGTTTGAAAGTACAGAACACGAAATAGTTTGAAATGTGATTTTTTAATGTCGGAAAATCCGCCCACGAGGAAAAGGGCTGGAAAACTCTGCATGAAAAAACTTTCTTTCATTCGATTGGCTTAAAACTCGGTTTGAAAGGATAGAATACGAAATAGTTTGAAATGTGATATTCCGGAGTTGGAAAATTTGACCCAACGGTCGGAAAATTCCCGGAAAATTTTGCATGAAACAAACTATTTTTCATCCGATTGGCTTGAAACTCGGTTTGTAAGGACAGAATACGAAATAATTTGAAATGTGATTTTTTAATGTCGGAAAATCCGCCCACGAGGAAAGGGCTGGAAAACTCTGCATGAAAAAAACTTTCTTTCATTCGATTGGCTTAAAACTCGGTTTGAAAGGATAGAATACGAAATAGTTTAAATGTGATATTCCGGAGTTGGAAAATTTGACCCAACGGTCGGAAAATTCCCGGTTTGTAAGGACAAAATACGAAATAAATTGAAATGTGATTTTTTAATGTCGGAAAATCCGCTCACGAGGAAAATGGTCGGTAAATTCTGCATGCAAAAATCTATTTTTCATCCGATTGGCTAGAAATTCGGCTTGAAAGTACAGAACACGAAATAGTTTGAAATGTGATTTTTTAATGTCGGAAAATCCGCCCACGAGGAAAAGGGCTGGAAAACTCTGCATGAAAAAAACTTTCTTTCGTTCGATTGGCTTAAAACTCGGATTGAAAGGATAGAATACGAAATAGTTTGAAATGTGATATTCCGGAGTTGGAAAATTTGACCCAACGGTCGGAAAATTCCCGGAAAATTTTGCATGAAACAAACTATTTTTCATCCGATTGGCTTGAAACTCGGTTTGTAAGGACAGAATACGAAATAGTTTGAAATGTGATTTTTTAATGTCGGAAAATCCGCCCACGAGGAAAAGGGCTGGAAAACTCTGCATGAAAAAAACTTTCTTTCATTCGATTGGCTTAAAACTCGGTTTGAAAGGATAGAATACGAAATAGTTTGAAATGTGATATTCCGGAGTTGGAAAATTTGACCCAACGGTCGGAAAATTCCCGGAAAATTTTGCATGAAACAAACTATTTTTCATCCGATTGGCTTGAAACTCGGTTTGTAAGGCCAAAATACGAAATAATTTGATGTCGGAAAATCCGCCAACGAGGAAAATGGTCGGAAAATTCTGCATGCAAAAAACTATTTCTCATCCAAATGGCTTGAAACTTGGTTTAAAAGGTCAAAATCGAAATTAATTTTGGTTTTTATTTTCCGATGATGGAAATACCGCCGGGATGCCCACTTGGAAGTGGTTGGGAAGTGAAGTAAGTTGTTTTGAAAGTGGGTGGAAAGTGGGTGGTAAGTGGATATAAAACGTGTGGAGTGTGGCGGGAAGTTGGAGGAAGTGAGTGGGATGTGGGCGGGAAGTGGGTGGATTGTGGTTGGGATGTTAGCGGGAAGTGGACGGAAGAGGGTGGGAAGTGGGTGGTATGTTCCCCTCACATGAAGTGGGTGGTATGTGGACGGGATGTGGGTGGGATGTGGGCGGGAAGTGGACGGGAAGTGGACGGGAGAGGGTGAGAAGAGGGTGGGAAGTGGGTGGTATGTGGGCGGGATGTGGGCGGAATGTGGGTGGGATGTGGGCGGAAAATTGGCTGGAAGTGGTCGGGAAGAAGGCGGGAAGTGGACGGGAAGTGTGTGGGTTGTGGACTTGAAGTGAGTGTGCGTTGGTTCTATACTGTTGAAGGCGCAGCGAAGCGCGACGGGTTATTTGCTAGTATCTCTATAAATATAAAAGAGAGTGTCCTGACTGATTCACTGATTCACTGACTGACTAACTGACTGATTGGCAATCATCGCAGAGCCCAAACGGTAAGAGATAGAAGGCTGTAATTTTCACAGGAGTTTCCGTTGGTGGTGAAAGTGCGTACTAAGACGGGGTTTTGGAAAATTCCACCCGGAAAAGTCGGAAAAGCGTCGGAAAAGTTTGTTTGGGAAAAAACCCGATTGACTTGAAACTTGGTTTGTAAGCTTAGTACGCAAAATAATTCGACACATGTTTTCCCGATTTTGGAAAATCCGCCCACGAGGAAAATGGCGGGAAAATTCTGCATAAAAAAAATTATTTTTCATCCGATTGGCTTGAAAATCGGTTTGAAAGGAAAGTAGGTGAAATGAATTGAAATGTGATTTTCCGAAGTTGGAAAATTTGACTTAACGGTCGGAAAATTCTGCATGAAAATAAACTTTTTTTCATCCGATTGGCTTGAAACTCGGTTTGTAAGGACAAAATACAAAATTAATTGAAATGTGATTTTTTAATGTCGGAAAATCCGCTCACGAGGAAAATGGTCGGAAAATTCTGCTTGCAAAAATCTATTTTTCATCCGATTGGCTTGAAACTCGGTTTTTAAGGATAGAATACAAAATAGTGTGAAAGGTGATATTGCGAAGTTGGAAAATTATACACAACGGTCGGAAAATTTACGGAAAATTCAGCACAAAATATACTATTTTTCATCCGATTGGCTTGAAACTCGGTTTGTAAGGACAAAATACGAAATAATTTGATATGTGATTTTTTAATGTCGGAAAATCCGCCCACGAGGAAAAGGGCTGGAAAACTCTGCATGAAAAAACTTTTTTTCATTCGATTGGCTTAAAACTCGGTTTGAAAGGAAGGAATACGAAATAGTTTGAAATGTGATATTCCGGAGTTGGAAAATTTGACCCAACGGTCGGAAAATTCCCGGAAAATTTTGCATGAAAAAAACTATTTTTCATCCGATTGGCTTGAAACTCGGTTTGTATGGACAAAATACGAAATAATTTGATATGTGATTTTTTCAATGTCGGAAAGTCCGCCCGAGAGGAAAATGGCCGGAAAATTCTACATGCAAATAACTAATTTCCTTCCGATTAGCTTGAAACTCTGTTTGTATTGTCAAAATGAGAATACATTTGTGTTTTTACTTTTCGATGTTGGTAATACCTCGGGATGCCCACTGGGAAGTGGTTGGGAAGAGAATGGGATGTGGGTGGGTGAGTGGTATGTGGGTAAGTTGTTTTGGAAGTGGGTGGAATGTGACGGGAAGTTGGTGGAAAGTGGGTGGGATGTAGGTGGAAAGTGGGCGGGAAGTGGGTGGGATTTGGGTGGGATGTAGATGGGAAGTTATCCATAGTGGGTGGGATGTGGGCGGGAAGTGGACGGGAAGAGGGCGGGAAGTGAACGGGAAGTGTGTGATATGTGGACTTGAAATGGGTGGGATGTGGGCGGGAAATGGGCGGAAAGTTGTTGGGAAGTGGGTGGGATGTGGGCGGGAAGTGGGTGTGCGTTGGTTCTATACTGTTGAAGGCGCAGCGAAGCGCGACGGGTTATATCTCTATAAATATAAAGGAGAGTGTCCTGACTGATTCTCTGATTCACTGACTGACTGACTGATTGGCAATCATCGCAGAGCCCAAACGGTAAGAGATAGAAGGCTGTAATTTTCACAGGAGTTTCCGTTGGTGGTGAAAGTGCGTACTAAGACGGGGTTTTGGAAAATTCCACCCGGAAAAGTCGGAAAAGCGTCGGAAAAGTTTGTTTGGGAAAAAATGATATTTTTCACCCGATTGACTTGAAACTTGGTTTGTAAGCTTAGTACGCAAAATAATTCGACACATGTTTTCCCGATTTTGGAAAATCCGCCCACGAGGAAAATGGTCGGAAAATTCTGCATGCAAAAAACTATTTTTCATCCGAATGGCTTGAAACTTGGTTTAAAAGGTCAAAATCGAAATTAATTTTGGTTTTTATTTTCCGATGATGGAAATACCGCCGGGATGCCCACTTGGAAGTGGTTCGGAAGTGAAGTAAGTTGTTTTGAAAGTGGGTGGAAAGTGGGTGGTAAGTGGATATAAAACGTGTGGAGTGTGGCGGGAAGTTGGAGGGAAGTGGGTGGGATGTGGGCGGGAAGTGGGTGGTAAGTGAGTGTGCGTTGTTGTACTATTAAAGGCGCAGCGAAGCGCGACGGGTTATTTGCTGGTCTCTATATATATAAAAGAGAGTGTCCTGACTGACTGACTGATTGGCAATCATCGCACAGCCCAAACGGAAAGAGATAGAGGGCTGTAATTTTCACAGAAGTTTCCGTTGGTGGTGAAAGTGCGTTCTAAGACGGGGTTTTGGAAAATTCCACCCGGAAAAGTCGGAAAAGCGTCGGAAAAGTTTGTATGGGAAAAATGTTATTTTTCACCCGATTGACTTGAAACTTGGCTTGTAAGCTTAGTACGCAAAATAATTCGACACTTGTTTTCCCGATTTTTTTGTTTTGTTTGTTTTTTTGGCTGACGGAAATCCTCTAACTGAACCCTCCCCGAGGGTGTCGGCTGGGCAATGGACACTGTATGTACCTCGGCTTAAAGCGAGCTATATACCTAGTGTCACTTGCGCGTCTTACACCCAGGAAATGCAGTGTCTAGCTAAGGTGACGGCCAGTTCTGTCCAGCTTTAGCTGGGCAGAGTTGAGCAAGAGCCATGGTTACGAGGTGCCTGGCAGTAGGCATAAAATGCTATGGGGTGGTACCCAAGAACAAAATGCAACCACCATGGTCATTTCCAATGAACAACCTGAAGGACCAAACTCGGGCTGGGATATCAGCCCAAACGTCGGTGGAAGGCGTGACTGCTACCACCGGCGGGCACGGTGAGGAGAAATCCCCTCTTCGTGTCGCCAGCGGTCACACCTCTGTCGCGGTTGGAGCAGGCCAAGACAGTTGTACAGCTACTGCCACAACGTCAAAAGCCAAAGTGTGGCGTGGTACCGCAGTCGATACAGACTCGGACTGCGAGTCGCACGGCGGCTCTATAAATACGGAGGCCGAGGAAAAGCTGCTGCTTTCCCCAGTCCTGTCGGGTTCTAGCACCTCTTGTAAGGTAAGGCCCAAAAGGACGAAGGAAGGCATGCGAGCGAAGGCCCAATATAAGGCGGCCCTCAAGATCAAAGCGAGGCTCGATGGCAGCGGTAAGCTCACCCTAGAGGAGAGCAACAAGCTGGCGTGGGCCGAGCAAAAGATCAAGGAGGGTCGCAAACACTTTGCGGAGAGACAGGCGATGCAAGCCACCTCCGCATTATACGCCAACAAAGTGGAGGAGAGCTTGGCTGTCAAGCGGCAGCGCTCAACTGAGCCAGCGAAGGCGGAGGCCCCAGCGAGCAAAAGGCCACGCCCAAGACCGCAGAGCAAGGCTCCACCAAGCTCTACTCCAAAGGGAAAAACGCCGGAAAGGAGTCAGCCAGTGACGTGGCGAAACGGCATCTGACCGTAGCCCTCGTCGACAAAAGCGACCCTTTCGGCAAAATGACCCTGGAACAGTGGAAGCTAGTGGAGGGGAAGCTGTTCGAGGAGATTTTTAAAAGGATGGACGACCCAGCAGCGCAACCTGTCACGTTTGACGGAGCAGGCTGGCTGTTTGGAGTCAAAATCCTTAAATGTAAGGACGACCTCACCCTCAAGTGGGTCACCAGCGTCGTTGCAGACATGGGAAGCCCATGGGAGGGTGCCCAGCTGGAAGTAGTTGACAGAACTTGTATTCCGTCAGTGCCGAAAGCGAAAGTACTCTTCCCAAGGGTTGTACCAAAGGAGCAAGCGCTGAAACTATTAAGGTGGCAAAACCCAGACGTGCCAACAGCTGACTGGAAGGTACTGCATGTTGCTAAGCCCGACAAGAACGGGCAGCACATGGTCCTCCAGATCAACAAGGAGGCCGATGATTTGCTCTACCCTAAATTCGGGAAGATGGCGTGGGGAGTAGGAAGCGTGCACCTACGACTCAAAAAGCGCCATCCCGAAGACAAGAACGAGCACACGCTAGAGGCTGGAGAGGTCGAGAAAGACCTGGGCATCGACGAGATGGTCGATAAAGCCAGCAGCCTCGATATAACGGAGGTAGAGACCGAAAGGGATGAGGAATCAGCCACAGCAGCTGACCCACCCAGTATGGAGGACGATGAGGATGTGGACGCAACCATGGTAGTTGACCCATCCAGGCCTGGGGACGCCGACAACGACCATGCAGTTGAAGGTCCTCCAGGTCAACTTGCATAAAAGCAAGCTTGCGTCGGCGGAGCTCCTATTAACCCTTGAGACAGGGCCCGCCGAAGTGGCCTTAGTTCAGGAACCTTGGATTGCGGCAGGGAACAAGGTCTCAGGGCTAAGGTCACAAAACTACAACGTTTTCTATCCCACCGCAGTAAGTAAGGCAAGGACGGCCATTCTGGTAAGAAAAGGCATCTATGCTTACCTTATGTCTAATTACAGCACGGATGACCTCACAGTTGTGGCCCTGGAAGGTCGCGATGATGAGCCAATACTATTGGCATCCTGCTATATGGCACACGAGCGAGAGTCGCCACCGCCCGAGCTCGAACACTTAACGGCTGAGGCGAGCAGGAGAAAAAAACCACTCGTCGTCGGAACGGACGCCAACGCACATCACACCGTGTGGGGTAGTCCAGACATCAATGACAGAGGTGAGTCACTTTTAAGCTTTATCCTACAAACTAACCTTAAAATAGAAAACGTTGGAGATGTGCCCACATATGTGGGACCAACATCGGCCAATGTCCTAGACCTAACTCTGACCTTAGGGAATAGTACACAGGCATCAGAATGGAGAGTCCTTGATAGAAACTCCTTCTCAGACCACAAGTACATCCAATTTAAGATCGAGTTCAACCACAACCAAACCAGAAACGCCTATAGGAACCCCCGGAACACAGACTGGGTGAAGTACCTTAGAACGGTAGAATCAAAACTACCAAAGCCAACAGTATCTGCTCGGTAGGCGACATTGAGAGGTCCGTGGAGACGCTCACAGCCAACCTAACCGAAGCATACAAAACCTCCTGCAAACTCACAGTTAGCAAAAAGGAGAACCAGACCCCCTGGTGGACCCCAGCGCTGAAAGAGCAGAGGAAGGACGTGCAAGAATGCTTCAAACTCGCCAAACAAGCGGATGAGCAAATAATCTGGGAGGAATACAAGATTAGACTTCGCGTCTTCAAAAAAAGAAGTACGGAAGGCAAAACAGAACTCTTGGAGAAACTTCTGCTCCAGCATAGAGAAGGTCTCCGAAACAGCTAGACTCAGGAAACTGCTTTCAAAGCAGCCACCCATGCAGAGCCAGCTAAAAACGAACGACGGACACTGGACAGAAAGTAGCAGGGAAGCGACATGTGCTCTACTTGATGCACACTTTCCAGGCTGCACTCCAGTCACTGAGGCAGATACGCCTCAAGACCTACACACGCAACAAGTCAGCATCCCAGACAATATCATCACTCCAGAAAAGATCCGATGGGCGATCGACTCGTTCGCGAGTTATAAATCCCCAGGGCTAGATGGAATATTCCCAGCCATGCTAAAAACGATCAAATGCGCAATCGTCCCATGGCTACGATCCATTTTTATAGCATGCATGAGGTGGAGCTATGTACCTGTGGCCTGGAGGACAGCACGCGTTGTATTCCTGCCCAAAGCAGGGAAATGCAGTCACGTGCAACCAAAGACTACAGGCCCATCAGCCTCACATCATTCCTGCTCAAAACAATGGAGAAGCTACTGGACCTTCACAAAAGAGAAGGCATGAACCTGACCTTGGAGGGAAACCAGCACGCCTACACGAAAGGGAAATCGGTGGAAACAGCGCTACACTCCCTAGTAGCCACCATCGAGAAGGCACTGTACCATCAAGAATTTGCCCTGGGAGCATTCCTTGACATTTCGGGTGCATTCAACAACGTCACTACAGAAGCAATAATGCGAAGCCTAAGAGCCCTAGCAATACACACGGCATTGGACTCCTGGATATATAACCTGCTGAGCTGCAGAAGAGTACAAGCCGAGTGGGGTACCACAACCATTACAAGAGAGGCACACGGCGGAACGCCCCAGGGCGGAGTCCTGTCACCTCTTCTATGGAACCTTGTGGTCAACGAATTACTTAAAAAATTTCGCAGGAAAGCACCCAAGATAACCGCATATGCCGACGACATAAGCATAATTATTATGGGAAAATGTCCATCGACTGTCAGCTCAATCATGGACTCTACTCTCAGAGAGATACTAAAGTGGGCCACAGAAGCCGGACTTAGCATCAATGCGGGAAGACGGACCTCATTCTCTTCACCAAGAGATACAAGGTACCGCAATGGACTCCACCCACGATAAATGGAACACCGCTAACGCCAAAAAACAACGTAAAATACCTTGGAGTAGTAATCGATAGTAAACTATCCTGGAGACTCAATGTGGAGGAAAGGGTGAAAAGGCAACCAATGCGCTATATGCATCCCAGAAGATGCTAAGCAGCACTTGGGGCCTATCACCAAGACTAACACACTGGCTCTTCATATCAGTTATACGACCGATACTACTACACGGTATATTGGTATGGTGGCAAGCCACAGAGAAGTCCACATATCTAAAGCTGATGGAAAAGGCCCAGCGGCAGGCACTGGTCTGCATAACGGGGGTGCTACGGTCTACTCCAACAAAAGCACTGGAACACATCCTAGGTGTCAACCCCTGGACATCCAAGCACGCCTCACTGCACACAGGACGGCCCAACGTCTTTGCGCGGCTGGCACCATGGCTCTACAAAGCTATGGACACAGCACAGTGGGCAGAGAGATCAACAGTAGCACGGACTACATGATCCCAAAAACCAACTTTACAGGCGCATCAGCATTACTGGGACCAGAAGACTGGCGTACAGGGCTGGCTCAGGAAGCAATGCACCTTTTCACGGACGGCTCAAAGATGGCCTCAGGAGTCGGAGCCGCCGTGTACTGCAAGGAACCGGAATTGAAACTCTCCTACAAACTGCCAAACCACTGCACTATATTCCAGGCGGAAGTTTTCGCCATAAGGAAAGCAGCCGAATTGGCAGAATTACACGCACCGAACGATCAAATCAACATATACGTAGACAGTCAAGCGGCAATCAGAGCAATGCAGAGTCACGCCATCAACTCCAAAAATGTTCTGGCAAGCAGAGAAGCATTAGATTCCCTCAGCACCTCCAGCAAGGTGCAAATCTACTGGATTCCCAGCCACCAGGGCATCGATGGAAACGAAATGGCGGACACTCTTGCAAAAGCCGGGGTCGCACTAAGCCGAGAAGCAACACTAAATATACCTATCTCCCTACAGACGCTATACAGCAAGATGGAGGAGATAGCGGAGAAAGAAGCAGAGGAAAAGTGGAAGAACACGACCGGCTGTAGAATCTCTAAAATTATGTGCAATAAGAGAGACAAAAACTCACGCACTATACGCTGCAGCTCCAAAGAAGAGACTGCAGACTGCTTATAGGCATATTAACTGGTCACTGCCTAGCAGCCGCTCACGCGATAAAGCTAGGCATCACGACAGCAGACACCTGCAGGAAATGCAAGGAACCTGGAGTAGCAGAAACTCTAGAACACCTCATCTGCAGCTGCCCAGCAATCGCCACGACAAGATTAAAACATCTGCACTCCCCAAGCTTCACCACTCTGGAAGAGGCAGCCAAGAGCTCCCCCAAACAACTATTGGCATTTGCCAAAACGTCAAGAATCCTACAGGATTTCTAAAGGAAATGGTACCATAAAGCACCCGGCCTCACTAAGGACCGTAAGGTCTATGTGGCCCCCCTACATGGGGCCAGCCGGTAATACCTACCTACCTTTCCCGATTTTGGAAAATCCGCCCACGAGGAAAATGGCGGGGAAAATTCTGCAAATAAAAAATTATTTTTCATCCGATTGGCTTGAAACTCGGTTTGAAAGGAAAGTAGGTGAAATGAATTGAAATGTGATTTTCCGAAGTTGGAAAATTTGACCCAACGGTCGGAAAATTCTGCATGAAAAAAAACTATTTTTCATCCGATTGGCTTGAAACTCGGTTTGTAAGTACAAAATACGAAATAAATTGAAATGTGATTTTTAATGTCGGAAAATCCGCTCACGAGGATAATGATCGGAAAATTCTGCATGCAAAAATCTATTTTTCATCCGATTGGCTAGAAATTCGGTTTGAAAGTACAGAACACGAAATAGTTTGAAATGTGATATTTCGAAGTTGGATAATTTGACCCAACGGTCGGAAAATTCTAGAAAATTTTGCATAAAAAAACTATTTTTCATCCGATTGGCTTGAAACTCGGTTTTTAAGGATAGAATACGAAATAGTGTGAAAGGTGATATTGCGAAGTTGGAAAATTTGACCCAACGGTCGGAAAATTCTGCATGAAAAAAACTATTTTTCATCCGATTGGCTTGAAACTCGGTTTGTAAGGACAGAATACGAAATAATTTGAAATGTGATTTTTTAATGTCGGAAAATCCGCCCACGAGAAAAAGGGCTGGAAAACTCTGCATGAAAAAAAACTTTCTTTCATTCGATTGGCTAAAAACTCGGTTTGAAAGGATAGAATACGAAATAGTTTGAAATGTGATATTCCGGAGTTGGAAAATTTGACCCAACGCACAGTGGTCGCTGCCATAGGCCAAAAATCAAAAAATGAATGTTAAAATTTTCAAACCGTAACTGCCTTAATTTACACCTAATTGGTCAATATTCACAGTGGCATACTTATTTTGCTTTGATTATAACGGTGCTCTCTTAAAAAACCCTTCTAAGTTGTGTTCTTTTTTTCTTTTTTATTTTCACCCCCCCCCCTCCCCCATCATAATTTAATTTAATTAAATTATTGTTTTAAACCATAAAAAATTTAAGTTTTTTTTTATTTTTTTTTTTTATGTAAAGTTTTTAATTTTTTTTTTTAAATTAAAATAAATTTTTTTTTTTTTTTTTTGTTGAATAGAAAGGAGCCGTAACTGTTATAAGTTTTATAATAAAAATTGAGACATAACAGTTATTTCATAACTTTAAAAATAAAAATTTTTTAACTGTTATTTTATAATTTTTATATAAAAGTTTGTAAATAACAGTTATTTGTAACTTTTATTCAAAAAAGTTGATTTTAAGTGTTATTTGTCAACGTTTATTTTAAAAGTCAAAAATAACTGTTATTTTGCAACGTTTATTTTAAAAGTTGAAAATAAACGTTGATTTGCAATATTGGCCAAGTTATTTAAGCTATCGGGACATCAAGTTGCATAGGCACTTACCTTAAGTCCTTCTACCACCATGCTAACTTTGGTTCAGATCGGACTACTGTAGCATATGTCTGTAGTTCAAATCTGCAAGAGTAATTCCGGCTTCGTATGATTACCGGTAAAAATAATCATTTTTATGATGCCACGTTACTTGTTCATACTCATGTGTAAAATTGTAATGGTTTTGGTGCCCAGTATTAATCTGCATTGTGTGGATCGTACGATTATTTTCGTAGCACCAGTAAATATATGAAATAATTAAATAATATTGGGAAGGAATACTTTTAGGGGCATCGAAGTTAGCTAACAAGTATTTTAAGAATTTCGGGGACCCATACAAAGTTAAAGTGTGCAAAAGTGGAGTACGCGACTTTCTTCACAGCCCTGCGTAAGTTTTGTTTTTCTTTTCTAAGATTTTAAATTAAGAAAATAAAGGAAAATCAAGTATGAAATCGCTGAAGCCCGTCAGTAATATTACTCTGTACGTGCAGTAGCAGCTTAAACCAGCCCTGCTGCCTTGCTGCCGTAGCGCACATTCCTTGGCTCATAGCTTGATTATGGTTTTGTCGATATTAAGGTTACTGTATAGTATAGTGAACAGCGATAAATACCATGGATGACCAATGAGCACATATCAAAGGAAGTATATAAGTATATCAGAAAGTGTCTGAATTGGCGTCACCCATAGTAAATGACGTTTGCAAATATTATTGAATAAGGCTTATGGACAACATCTGCCAGGCTCTTGCGCTAAATTACCCGCATAAATGGTAGAACTGAGACATTCTTCTTGCTTTATCTATGTTCTTCAGCACTGGTCATCCATGGTTCGGGGTTTTTTATTGTCAAAATCATGGATATGTAGTCATGTGTGGTCATATGAGGTGTTGAAAACCAGGGTCTTAAATATTTAGCGGTCTTATTACCATGGAGATCCCCCAGCTGCGAAATGCGCTTTTCCATTGATTTTGGCATGATTTTGCACATTAAATTGTGAGTAAAGTTTGATTGACATTATTATATTTCTTGATCCTCTTTGGTATTTTTCCGCTATTTAACGATTTGTAAGGCACGGAAAGTTTTTTGAAACATTCTTTATAATCTTCACTAACTTATTTACTATTGGTCATCCATGGTAATTATGGCGGTACATTATAGTTCCGCGAATTGATTGTCGTAACAACCGCGGTCCAAGATGATCCCCAAATCTTTTATTGCTGCTTAAGCAAACCATTTTCTTTAAATTAATCAAAATTAAGAAGGCGAATTCTTAGGTACCTTCGAAAAACAATTTAACTCCTAAGATGACCCTTGATGTACTTATAATACTAGAACTTGAATACGATCTAGAAAATTCAACACTGAAGTAAGATTACTAATGAGCACCGAAACCATTACAATTTTACACATGAGTATAAACCATTATCGTGGCATCAAAAAAATTGTTATATCAATCAAATGCTGCTGGTTTCTGTACTTAGTTGCAAGCGGAAATAGTGCACCTGATGATATCTTATTTTCTAATCGCAAATTAATTAAACATTCTGTATGCTCTGGTCCATTCTCTTCGCCCTTGATCATTCATGGTATTTTAAAGTGGTTCGGTAAGATGAAAATCATAGTAATGCAGTTATTTGTGGTATTTAAAAGCAGTTTCTTAAGGAATTTCCATCTTAATTGGCATTTAAGTTTGGTGTAATACTTCTTTTAATCTTCATTATGCCAGACGGACATGGCTCCGTCCGATCTGCGAAGGAATGATAAAGATCGACTAAACCATAATCAAGTTATGAGCCAAGGAATGTGCGCTACGGCAGCAAGGCAGCAGGGCTGGTTTAAGCTGCTACTGCACGTACAGAGTAATATTACTGACGGGCTTCAGCGATTTCATACTTGATTTTCCTTTATTTTCTTAATTTAAAATCTTACAAAAGAAAAACAAAACTTACGCAGGGCTGTGAAGAAAGTCGCGTACTCCACTTTTGCACACTTTAACTTTGTATGGGTCCCCCGAAATTCTTAAAATACTTGTTAGCTAACTTCGATGCCCCTAAAAGTATTCCTTCCCAATATTATTTAATTATTTCATATATTTACTGGTGCTACGAAAATAATCGTACGATCCACACAATGCAGATTAATACTGGGCACCAAAACCATTACAATTTTACACATGAGTATGAACAAGTAACGTGGCATCATAAAAATGATTATTTTTACCGGTAATCATACGAAGCCGGAATTACTCTTGCAGATTTGAACTACAGACATATGCTACAGTAGTCCGATCTGAACCAAAGTTAGCATGGTGGTAGAAGGACTTAAGGTAAGTGCCTATGCAACTTGATGTCCCGATAGCTTAAATAACTTGGCCAATATTGCAAATCAACGTTTATTTTCAACTTTTAAAATAAACGTTGCAAAATAACAGTTATTTTTGACTTTTAAAATAAACGTTGACAAATAACACTTAAAATCAACTTTTTTGAATAAAAGTTAAAAATAACTGTTATTTACAAACTTTTATATAAAAATTATAAAATAACAGTTAAAAAAAGTTTTTATTTTTAAGGTTATGAATAAAAGTTAATGTCCTAATTTCATAGTGCTTGTAAAGACTTGAAAAATGGTACCTTTTTCGTATTTGTAGCTCACTCCCTTCACCGTGATTTTTTTTTGGTTAAAGTTTAATATCATAACAGTTATTTTTTCGGTCCCTGTTTTTTTTTTTTTTTTTTTTTTTGTTTTTTTTTTTTTTTTTTTTGACCCCCCCCACCCCCTCATAACATTTTTTTTTTTTTTTTTTTTTTTTTAATATATTTTATATTTAAAATTTTTTTTTAATTAACGTGTACTAATTTGTAACGTAATGCATGTTTTTTTTCTCAATTTTGTATTTGCGTGACGGACAACGGCGTTGCCAGGGGGTGGCGGCTCACGGAGGTAGTGATGGGGGGGTCAGTGGGTAGTTGCCCCTACATCATAGATGAAGGGCCCTGAACGCCGCCCGGGTTAACCTTACATAACCAGCTTTATGTTTTTTGTTTTATGTTTTGTGTTTTCTTTTTTGATTTTTTAGTTGTGCTATGGCAGCTATAAGCTATAGTATCCGGATTTTTACTGAAGTTTCCCAGATTATATACGAAAATTTCCAAAGTTTTGTTCCAATAAAATGGAAAACAAAAGTTTTTCATATAAAAACTGAATATCAGACCGATTGTTCATATGGCAGCTATATGATATAGTTGTCCGATCTGGCTGATTTTTACATATTATTTTAGGATAAATATAAAAAAATTTGCGCCAAGTTTCAAATCCCTACCTCTACTATTTTCGGCCGCTCTCCCCATACAAACCGGACCACTGTGCAACGGTCGGAAAATTCCCGGAAAATTTTGCATGAAAAAAACTATTTTTCATCCGATTGGCTTGAAACTCGGTTTGTAAGGCCAAAATACGAAATAATTTGATATGTGATTTTTCAATGTCGGAAAATCCGCCCACGAGGAAAATGGTCGGAAAATTCTGCATGCAAAAAACTATTTTTCATCCGAATGGCTTGAAACTTGGTTTAAAAGGTCAAAATCGAAATTAATTTTGGTTTTTATTTTCCGATGATGGAAATACCGCCGGGATGCCCACTTGGAAGTGGTTGGGAAGTGAAGTAAGTTGTTTTGAAAGTGGGTGGAAAATGGGTGGTAAGTGGATATAAAACGTGTGGAGTGTGGCGGGAAGTTGGAGGGATGTGGGTGGGATGTGGGCGGGAAGTGGGTGTGCGTTGGTTCTATACTGTTGAAGGCGCAGCGACGCGCGACGGGTTATATCTCTATAAATATAAAGGAGAGTGTCCTGACTGATTCACTGATTCACTGACTGACTGACTGATTGGCAATCATCGCAGAGCCCAAACGGTAAGAGATAGAAGGCTGTAATTTTCACAGGAGTTTCCGTTGGTGGTGAAAGTGCGTACTAAGACGGGGTTTTGGAAAATTCCACCCGGAAAAGTCGGAAAAGCGTCGGAAAAGTTTGTATGGGAAAAATGTTATTTTTCACCCGATTGACTTGAAACTTGGCTTGTAAGCTTAGTACGCAAAATAATTCGACACTTGTTTTCCCGATTTTGGAAAATCTGCCCACGAGGAAAATGGCGGGAAAATTCTGCATAAAAAAATTATTTTCCATCCGATTGGCTTGAAACTCGGTTTGAAAGGAAAGTAGGTGAAATGAATTGAAATGTGATTTTCCGAAGTTGGAAAATTTGACCCAACGGTCGGAAAATTCTGCATGAAAAAACTATTTTTCATCCGATTGGCTTGAAACTCGGTTTGTAAGTACAAAATACGAAATAAATTGAAATGTGATTTTTTAATGTCGGAAAATCCGCTCACGAGGATAATGGTCGGAAAATTCTGCATGCAAAAATCTATTTTTCATCCGATTGGTTAGAAATTCGGTTTGAAAGTACAGAACACGAAATAGTTTGAAATGTGATATTTCGAAGTTGGATAATTTGACCCAACGGTCGGAAAATTCCTAGAAAATTTTGCATAAAAAAACTATTTTTCATCCGATTGGCTTGAAACTCGGTTTTTAAGGATAGAATACGAAATAGTGTGAAAGGTGATATTGCGAAGTTGGAAAATTTGACCCAACGGTCGGAAAATTCTGCATGAAAAAACTATTTTTCATCCGATTGGCTTGAAACTCGGTTTGTAAGGACAGAACACGAAATAGTTTGAAATGTGATTTTCCGACGTTGGAAAATTTGACCCAACGGTCGAAAAGTGTTGCATAAAAAAAAAACTTTCATTTTTCATCCGATTGGCTTTAAATTTGGGTTTTAAGGATAGAATACGAAATAGTGTGAAAGGTGATATTGCGAAGTTGGAAAATTTGACCCAACGGTCGGAAAATTCCCGGAAAATTTTGCATGAATAAAACTATTTTTCATCCGATTGGCTTGAAACTCGGTTTGTAAGGCCAAAATACGAAATAATTTGATATGTGATTTTTCAATGTCGGAAAATCCGCCCACGAGGAAAATGGTCGGAAAATTATGCATGCAAAAAACTATTTTTCATCCAAATGGCTTGAAACTCGGTTTGTAAGGACAAAATACGAAATAGTTTGAAATGTGATATTTCGAAGTTGGATAATTTGACCCAACGGTCGGAAAATTCCTAGAAAATTTTGCATAAAAAAACTATTTTTCATCCGATTGGCTTGAAACTCGGTTTTTAAGGATAGAATACGAAATAGTGTGAAAGGTGATATTGCGAAGTTGGAAAATTTGACCCAACGGTCGGAAAATTCTGCATGAAAAAAAACTATTTTTCATCCGATTGGCTTGAAACTCGGTTTGTAAGGACAGAACACGAAATAGTTTGAAATGTGATATTTCGAAGTTGGATAATTTGACCCAACGGTCGGAAAATTCCTGGAAAATTTTGCATAAAAAAACTATTTTTCATCCGATTGGCTTGAAACTCAGTTTTTAAGGATAGAATACGAAATAGTGTGAAAGGTGATATTGCGAAGTTGGAAAATTTGACCCAACGGTCGGAAAATTCCCGGAAAATTTTGCATGAATAAAACCATTTTTCATCCGATTGGCTTGAAACTCGGTTTGTAAGGCCAAAATACGAAATAATTTGATATGTGATTTTTCAATGTCGGAAAATCCGCCCACGAGGAAAATGGTCGGAAAATTCTGCATGCAAAAACTATTTTTCATCCGAATGGCTTGAAACTTGGTTTAAAAGGTCAAAATCGAAATTAATTTTGGTTTTTATTTTCCGATGATGGAAATACCGCCGGGATGCCCACTTGGAAGTGGTTGGGAAGTGAAGTAAGTTGTTTTGAAAGTGGGTGGAAAATGGGTGGTAAGTGGATATAAAACGTGTGGAGTGTGGCGGGAAGTTGGAGGGATGTGGGTGGGATGTGGGCGGGAAGTGGGTGTGCGTTGGTTCTATACTGTTGAAGGCGCAGCGACGCGCGACGGGTTATATCTCTATAAATATAAAGGAGAGTGTCCTGACTGATTCACTGATTCACTGACTGACTGACTGATTGGCAATCATCGCAGAGCCCAAACGGTAAGAGATAGAAGGCTGTAATTTTCACAGGAGTTTCCGTTGGTGGTGAAAGTGCGTACTAAGACGGGGTTTTGGAAAATTCCACCCGGAAAAGTCGGAAAAGCGTCGGAAAAGTTTGTATGGGAAAAATGTTATTTTTCACCCGATTGACTTGAAACTTGGCTTGTAAGCTTAGTACGCAAAATAATTCGACACTTGTTTTCCCGATTTTGGAAAATCTGCCCACGAGGAAAATGGCGGGAAAATTCTGCATAAAAAAAATTATTTTCCATCCGATTGGCTTGAAACTCGGTTTGAAAGGAAAGTAGGTGAAATGAATTGAAATGTGATTTTCCGAAGTTGGAAAATTTGACCCAACGGTCGGAAAATTCTGCATGAAAAAAACTATTTTTCATCCGATTGGCTTGAAACTCGGTTTGTAAGTACAAAATACGAAATAAATTGAAATGTGATTTTTTAATGTCGGAAAATCCGCTCACGAGGATAATGGTCGGAAAATTCTGCATGCAAAAATCTATTTTTCATCCGATTGGCTAGAAATTCGGTTTGAAAGTACAGAACACGAAATAGTTTGAAATGTGATATTTCGAAGTTGGATAATTTGACCCAACGGTCGGAAAATTCCTGGAAAATTTTGCAAAAAAACTATTTTTCATCCGATTGGCTTGAAACTCGGTTTTTAAGGATAGAATACGAAATAGTGTGAAAGGTGATATTGCGAAGTTGGAAAATTTGACCCAACGGTCGGAAAATTCTGCATGAAAAAAACTATTTTTCATCCGATTGGCTTGAAACTCGGTTTGTAAGGACAGAACACGAAATAGTTTGAAATGTGATATTTCGAAGTTGGATAATTTGACCCAACGGTCGGAAAATTCCTGGAAAATTTTGCATAAAAAAACTATTTTTCATCCGATTGGCTTGAAACTCGGTTTTTAAGGATAGAATACGAAATAGTGTGAAAGGTGATATTGCGAAGTTGGAAAATTTGACCCAACGGTCGGAAAATTCCCGGAAAATTTTGCATGAATAAAACTATTTTTCATCCGATTGGCTTGAAACTCGGTTTGTAAGGCCAAAATACGAAATAATTTGATATGTGATTTTTCAATGTCGGAAAATCCGCCCACGAGGAAAATGGTCGGAAAATTATGCAAAAAAAAAACTATTTTTTCATCCAAATGGCTTGAAACTTGGTTTAAAAGGTCAAAATCGAAATTAATTTTGGTTTTTATTTTCCGATGATGGAAATACCGCCGGGATGCCCACTTGGAAGTGGTTGGGAAGTGAAGTAAGTTGTTTTGAAAGTGGGTGGAAAGTGGGTGGTAAGTGGATATAAAACGTGTGGAGTGTGGCGGGAAGTTGGAGGGATGTGGGTGGGATGTGGGCGGGAAGTGGGTGAAATGTGGGTGGGATGTGGGCGGAAAGAAGGTGGGAAGTGGGTGGTATGTGGGCGGGAAGTGGGTGGGATGTGGGTGGGATGTGGGTGGGATGTGGGCGGGAAGTGGGTGGGATGTGGGTGGGATGTGGGCGGGATGTGGGCGGGAAATATGCGGGAAGTGGGTGGGATGTGGGCGGGAAATGGGTGGTAAGTGAGTGTGCGTTGTTGTACTATTGAAGGCGCAGCGAAGCGCGACGGGTTATTTGCTAGTCTCTATATATATAAAAGAGAGTGTCCTGACTGACTGACTGACTGACTGATTGGCAATCATCGCAAAGACCCAACGGAAAGAGATAGAGGGCTGTAATTTTCTCAGAAGTTTCCTTTGGTGGTGAAAGTGCGTACTAAGACGGGGTTTTGGAAAATTCCACCCGGAAAAGTCGGAAAAGCGTCGGAAAAGTTAGTATGGGAAAAATGTTATTTTTCATCCGATTGACTTGCAACTTGGTTTCTAAGCTTAGTACGCGAAAAATTTCGACACGTGTTTTCCCGATTTTGGAAAATCCGCCCACGAGAAAAATGGCCCGAAAATTCTGTAAATAAAAATTATTTTTCATCCGATTGGCTTAAAACTCGTTTGAAAGGAAAGTAGGTGAAATGAATTGAAATGTGATATTCCGAAGTTGAAAATTTGAACCAACGGTCGGAAAATTCCCGGAAAATTCTGCATGAAAAAATCTATTTTTCATCCGATTGGCTTGAAACTCGGTTTGAAAGGAAAGTAGGTGAAATTAATTGAAATGTGATTTTCCGAAGTTGGAAAATTTGACCCAACGGTCGGAAAATTCCCGGTAAATTCTGCATGATAACAAATATTTTTCATCCTATTGGCTTGAAACGCGGTTTGTGAGGATAGAATACGAAATAATTTGACATGTGATTTTTCAATGTCGGAAAGTCCGCCCACGAGGAAAATGGTCGGAAAATTCTGCTTGAAACTCGGTTTGAAAGGTCAAAATCGGACTTAATTTTTGTTTTTATTTTCCGATGATAGAAATACCGCCGGGATGCCCACTTGGAAGTGGTTGGGAAGTGAAGTAAGTTGTTTTGAAAGTGGGTGGAAAGTGGGTGGTAAGTGGATATAAAACGTGTGGAGTGTGGCGGGAAGTTGGAGGGATGTGGGTGGGATGTGGGTGGGATGTGGGCGGGAAGTGGGTGAAATGTGGGTGGGATGTGGGCGGAAAGAAGGTGGGAAGTGGGTGGTATGTGGGCGGGAAGTGGGTGGGATGTGGGTGGGATGTGGGAGGGAAGTGGGTGGGATGTGGGCGGGATGTGGGCGGGAAATGTGCTTGAAGTGGGTGGGATGTGGGCGGGAAATGGGTGGTAAGTGAGTGTGCGTTGTTGTACTATTAAAGGCGCAGCGAAGCGCGACGGTTTATTTGCTAGTCTCTACATATATAAAAGAGAGTGTCCTGACTGACTGACTGACTGACTGACTGATTGGCAATCATCGCACAGCCCCAACGGAATTAGATAGAGGGCTGTAATTTTCACAGAAGTTTCCTTTGGTGGTGAAAGTGCGTACTAAGACGGGGTTTTGGAAAATTCCACCCGGAAAAGTCGGAAAAGCGTCGAAAAAAGTTTGTATGGGAAAAATGTTATTTTTCATCCGATTGACTTGCAACTTGGTTTGTAAGCTAAGTACGCGAAAAATTTCGACACGTGTTTTCCGATTTTGGAAAATCCGCCCACGAGAAAAATGGCGGGAAAATTCTGCAAATAAAAAATTATTTTTCATCCGATTGGCTTGAAACTCGTTTTGAAAGGAAAGTAGGTGAAATGAATTGAAATGTGATATTCCGAAGTTGAAAATTTGAACCAACGGTCGGAAAATTCCCGGAAAATTCTGCATGAAAAAATCTATTTTTCATCCGATTGGCTTGAAACTCGGTTTGAAAGGAAAGTAGGTGAAATGAATTGAAATGTGATTTTCCGAAGTTGGAAAATTTGACCCAACGGCCGGAAAATTCCCGGAAAATTCTGCATGAAAAAATCTATTTTTCATCCGATTGGCTTGAAACTCGGTTTGAAAGGAAAGTAGGTGAAATGAATTGAAATATGATTTTCCGAAATTGGAAAATTTGACCCAACGGTCGGAAAATTCCCGAAAAATTCAACATGACAAAATTTTTTTTTTTGTCCGATTGGCTTCAAACTCGGTTTGAAAGGAAAGTAGGTGAAATGAATTAAAATGTGATTTTCCGAAGTTGGAAAATTTGACCCAACGGCCGGAAAATTCCCGGAAAATTCTGCATGAAAAATTCTACTTTTCATCCGATTGGCTTGAAACTCGGTTTGAAAGGAAAGTAGGTGAAATGAATTGAAATGTGATTTTCCGAAATTGGAAAATTTGACCCAACGGCCGAAAAATTCCCGGAAAATTCTGCATGAAAAAATCTATTTTTCATCCGATTGGCTTGAAACTCGGTTTGAAAGGAAAGTAGGTGAAATGAATTGAAATATGATTTTCCGAAATTGGAAAAATTTGACCAACGGTCGGAAAATTCCCGAAAAATTCCGCATGCAAACAACTATTTTTCATCCGATTGGCTTGAAATTCGGTTTGAAATTAAAGTAGGTGAATTATATTGAAATGAGATTTTCCGAAGTTAGAAAATTTCCCATGCCGGTCGGAAAATTCCCGGTAAATTCTGCATGATAACAAATATTTTTCATCCTATTGGCTTGAAACGCGGTTTGTGAGGATAGAATACGAAATAATTTGACATGTGATTTTTCAATGTCGGAAAGTCCGCCCACGAGGAAAATGGTTGGAAAATTCTGCTTGAAACTCGGTTTGAAAGGTCAAAATCGAAATTAATTTTTGTTTTTATTTTCCGATGATAGAAATACCGCCGGGATGCCCACTGGGAAGTGGTTGGGAAGTAAATGGGATGTGGGTGGTAAGTTTTTTAGGAAGTGGGTGGTAAGTGGATGTAAAGTGTGTGGAATGTGGCGGGAAGTTGGAGGGATGTGGGTGGGATGTGGGTGGGATGTGGGCGGGATGTGGGCGGAAAATTGGCGGGAAGTGGGTGGTATGTGGGCGGGAAGTGGCTGGGATGTGGGCGGGATGTGGGTGGGTTTTGGACAGGGAAGAGTGCGGAAAGAGGGTGGTATGTGGGCGGGAAGTGGGTGGGATGTGGGTGGGATGTGGGCGGGATGTGGGTGGGATGTTGGCGGGAAGTGGACGGGATGTGGACGGGAGAGGGTGAGAAGAGAGTGGGAAGTGGGTGGTATGTGAGCGGGAAGTGGGTGGGACGTGGGCGGAAAATTGGCTGGAAGTGGAAGGGAAGAGGGCGGGAAGTGGGTGGGATGTGGGTGGGATGTTAGCGGGAAGTGGACGGGAAGTGGGTGGTATGTTCCCCTCACATAAAGTGGGTGGTATGTGGACGGGATGTGGGTGGGATGTGGGCGGGAAGTGGACGGGAAAGGGTGAGAAGAGGGTGGAAAGAGGGTGGTATGTGGGCGGGAAATGGGCGGAAAGTTGATGGGAAGTGGGTGGGATGTGGGCGGGAAGTGGGTGTGCGTTGGTTCTATACTGTTGAATACTGTACCTAAACGGTAAGAGATAGAGGGCTGTAATTTTTACAGGAGTTTTTGTTGGTTTTGGAAAATTCCACCCGGAAAAGTTGGAAAATTTGACCAAACGGTCGGAAAATTCCCGGAAAATTCTGCATGAAAAAAACTATTTCTCATCCGATTGGCTTGAAACTCGATTTGTAAGGACAAAATGCGAAGTGAATTGAAATGTGATTTTTCAATGTCGGAAAATCCGCCCACGAGGAAAATGGTCGGAAAATTCTGCATGCAAAAAACTATTTTTCATCCGATTGGCTTGAAATTCAAAAGGTCACTGGGAAGTGGTTGGGAAGTGAATGGGATGTGGGTGGTAAGTGAAAGTAAAGTGTTTGGAATGTGGCGGGAAGTTGGAGGGATGTGGGTGGGATGTAGATGGAAAGTGTGTGGGTTGTGGACTTGAAGTGAGTGTTCGTTGGTTCTATACTGTTGAAGGCGCAGCGAAGCGCGACGGGTTATTTGCTAGTCTATATATATAAAAGAGTGTCCTGACTGATTCACTGATTGGCAATCATCGCACAGCCCAAACGGTAAGAGATAGAGGGCTTTAATTTTCACAGGAGTTTCTGTTGGTGATGAAAGTGCGTACTAAGACGGGGTTTTGGAAAATTCCACAAGGAATAATCGGAAAAGCGTCGGAAAAGTTTGTATGGGAAAAGTGCCATTTTTCATACAATTGGCTTGAAACGCGGTTTGTGAGGATAGAATACGAAATAATTTGATAGGTGATTTTTCAATGTCGGAAAATCCGCCCTCGAAATTAATGGTCGGAAAATTCTGCATGCAAAAAACTACTTTTTAACCGATTGGCTTGAAATTCGGTTCAAAAGGAGAGTAGGTAAATTAAATTGAAATGTGATTTTCCGGAGTAGGAAAATTTGCCCTGACGGTCGGAAAATTCCCGGAAAATTCTGAATGAAAAAATGATTTGTTATCCTATTGTCTTGAAACTCGGTTTGTAAGAACAAAATACGAAATAATTTGAGATGTGATTTTTCAATGTCGGAAAATCCGCCCACGAGGAAAATTGCTGGAAAATTCTGCATGCAGAAACGTATTTTTTGTCCAATTGGCTTGAAATTCGGTGTGAAAGGATAGAATACGGAATAATTTGAAATGTGATTTTTCAATGTCGGAAAATACGCCCGAGAGGAAAATGGCCGGAAAATTCAGCATGCAAAAAACTAATTTCCATCCGATTAGCTTGAAACTTTGTTTGTATTGTCCAAATGAGAATACATTTGTGTTTTTACTTTTCGATGTTGGAAATACCCCGGGATGCCCACTGGGAAGTGGTTGGGAAGTGAATGGGATGTGGTTGGTGTGAGTGGTATGTGGGTAAGTTGTTTTGAATGTGGGTGGGATGTGGGCGGTAAATGGGCGGAAAGTTGGTGGGAAGTGGGTGGGATGTGGGCGGGAAGTGGGTGTGCGTTGGTTCTATACTGTTGAATACTGTACCTAAACGGTAAGAGATAGAGGGCTGTAATTTTTACAGGAGTTTCTGTTGGTTTTGGAAAATTCCACCCGTAAAAGCGGAAAAGCGTCGGAAAAGTTTGTATGGGAAAAATGTTATTTTTCATCCGATTGACTTGATACTTGGTTTGTAAGCTTAGTACGCGAAATAATTCGACACGTGTTTTCCCGATTTTGGAAAATCCGCCCACGAGGAAAATGGCGGGAAAATTCTGCATAAAAAAATTATTTTTCATCCGATTGGCTTGAAATTCTGATTGAAAGGAAAGTAGGTGAAATGAATTGAAATGTGATTTTCCGAAGTTGGAAAATTTGACCCAACGGTCGGAAAATTGCCGGAAAATTCTGCATGAGAAAAACTATTTTTCATCCGATTGGCTTGAAACTCGGTTTGTAAGGACAAAATACAAAATGAATTGAAATGTGATTTTTCAATGTCGGAAAATCCGCCCACGAGGAAAATGGTCGGAAAATTCTGCATGCAAAAAACTATTTTTCATCCGATTGGCTAGAAATTCGGTTTGAAAGTACAGAACACGAAATAGTTTGAAATGTGATATTTCGAAGTTGGATAATTTGACCCAGCGGTCGGAAAATTCCTGGAAAATTTTGCATAAAAAAACTATTTTTCATCCGATTGGCTTGAAACTCGGGTTTTAAGGATAGAATACGAAATAGTGTGAAAGGTGATATTGCGAAGTTGGAAAATTTGACCCAACGGTCGGAAAATTTACGGAAAATTCAGCACGAAATGTACTATTTTTCATCCGATTGGCTTGAAACTCGGTTTGTAAGGACAGAATACGAAATAATTTGAAATGTGATTTTTTAATGTCGGAAAATCCGCCCACGAGGAAAAGGGCTGGAAAACTCTGCATGAAAAAAACTTTCTTTCATTCGATTGGCTTAAAACTCAGTTTGAAAGGATAGAATACGAAATAGTTTGAAATGTGATATTCCGGAGTTGGAAAATTTGACCCAACGGTCGGAAAATTCCCGGAAAATTTTGCATGAATAAAACCATTTTTCATCCGATTGGCTTGAAACTCGGTTTGTAAGGCCAAAATACGAAATAATTTGATATGTGATTTTTCAATGTCGGAAAATCCGCCCACGAGGAAAATGGTCGGAAAATTCTGCATGCAAAAAACTATTTTTCATCCAAATGGCTTGAAACTTGGTTTAAAAGGTCAAAATCAAAATCAATTTTGGTTTTTATTTTCCGATGATGGAAATACCGCCGGGATGCCCACTTGGAAGTGGTTTGGAAGTGAAGTAAGTTGTTTTGAAAGTGGGTGGTAAGTGGATATAAAACGTGTGGAGTGTAGCGGGAAGTTGGAGGGATGTGGGTGGGATGTGGGCGGGAAGTTGGAGGGATGTGGGTGGGATGTGGGCGGGAAGTGGGTGGGATATGGGTGGGATGTGGGTGGGATGTGGGCGGGAAATGGGCGGGAAGTGGGCGGGAAGTGGGTGGAATGTGGGCGGAAAGAAGGTGGGAAGTGGGTGGTATGTGGGCGGGAAGTGGGTGGGATGTGGGTGGGATGTGGGCGGGAAGTGGGTGGGATGTGGGTGGCATGTGGGTGGGATGTGGGTGGGATGTGGGCGGAAAGAAGGTGGGAAGTGGGTGGTATGTGGGCGGGAAGTGGGTGGGATGTGGGTGGTAAGTGAGTGTGCGTTGTTGTACTATTGAAGGCGCATATATATAAGAGAGTGTCCTGACTGATTCACTGATTGGCAATCATCGCACAGCCCAAACGGTAAGAGATAGAGGGCTTTAATTTTCACAGGAGTTTCTGTTGGTGATGAAAGTGCGTACTAAGACGGGGTTTTGGAAAATTCCACAAGGAATAATCGGAAAAGCGTCGGAAAAGTTTGTATGGGAAAAGTGCCATTTTTCATACAATTGGCTTGAAACGCGGTTAGTGAGGATAGAATACGAAATAATTTGATAGGTGATTCTTCAATGTCGGAAAATCCGCCCTCGAAATTAATGGTCGGAAAATTCTGCATGCAAAAAACTACTTTTCAACCGATTGGCTTGAAATTCGGTTCAAAAGGAGAGTAGGTAAATTAAATTGAAATGTGATTTTCCGGAGTAGAAAAATTTGCCCTGACGGTCGGAAAATTCCCGGAAAATTCTGCATGAAAAAATCTATTTTTCATCCGATTGGCTTGAAACTCGGTTTGAAAGGAAAGTAGGTGAAATGAATTGAAATGTGATTTTCCGAAGTTGGAAAATTTGACCCAACGGCCGAAAAATTCCCGGAAAATTCTGCATGAAAAAATCTATTTTTCATCCGATTGGCTTGAAACTCGGTTTGAAAGGAAAGTAGGTGAAATGAAATGAAATATGATTTTCCGAAATTGGAAAATTTGACCCAACGGTCGGAAAATTCCCGAAAAATTCAACATGAAAAAATTTTTTTTGTTTTTGTCCGATTGGCTTCAAACTCGGTTTGAAAGTAAAGTAGGTGAAATGAATTGAAATGAGATTTTCCGAAGTTGGAAAATTTGACCCAACGGCCGGAAAATTCCCTGAAAATTCTGCATGAAAAATTCTACTTTTCATCCGATTGGCTTGAAACTCGGTTTGAAAGGAAAGTAGGTGAAATGAATTGAAATGTGAATTTCCGAAAATGGAAAATTTGACCAACGGTCGGAAAATTGCCGGAAAATTCCGCATGCAAACAACTATTTTTCATCCGATTGGCTTGAAATTCGGTTTGAAATTAAAGTAGGTGAATTATATTGAAATGAGATTTTCCGAAGTTAGAAAATTTCCCATGACGGTCGGAAAATTCCCGGTAAATTCTGCATGATAACAAATATTTTTCATCCTATTGGCTTGAAACGCGGTTTGTGAGGATAGAATACGAAATAATTTGACATGTGATTTTTCAATGTCGGAAAGTCCGCCCACGAGGAAAATGGTCGGAAAATTCTGCTTGAAACTCGGTTTGAAAGGTCAAAATCGAAATTAATTTTTGTTTTTATTTTCCGATGATAGAAATACCGCCGGGATGCCCACTGGGAAGTGGTTGGGAAGTAAATGGGATGTGGGTGGTAAGTTGTTTAGGAAGTGGGTGGTAAGTGGATGTAAAGTGTGTGGAATGTGGCGGGAAGTTGGAGGGATGTGGGTGGGATGTGGGCGGAAAATTGGCGGGAAGTGGGTGGTATGTGGGCGGGAAGTGGCTGGGATGTGGGCGGGATGTGGGTGGGTTTTGGACAGGAAAGAGTGCGGAAAGAGGGTGGTATGTGGGCGGGAAGTGGGTGGGATGTGGGCGGGATGTGGGTGGGATGTGGGTGGGATGTTAGCGGGAAGTGGACGGGAAGTGGGTGGTATGTTCCCCTCACATGAAGTGGGTGGTATGTGGACGGGATGTGGGTGGGATGTGGGCGGGAAGTGGACGGGAGAGGGTGAGAAGAGGGTGGGAAGAGGGTGGTATGTGGGCGGGAAATGGGCGGTAAATTGGTGGGAAGTGGGTGGGATGTGGGCGGGAAGTGGGTGTGCGTTGGTTCTATACTGTTGAATACTGTACCCTAAACGGTAAGAGATAGAGGGCTGTAATTTTTACAGGAGTTTTTGTTGGTTTTGGAAAATTCCACCCGGAAAAGCGGAAAAGCGTCGGAAAAGTTTGTATTGGAAAAATGTTATTTTTCATCCGATTGACTTGAAACTTGGTTTGTAAGCTTAGTACGCGAAATAATTCGACACGTGTTTTCCCGATATTGGAAAATCCGCCCACGAGGAAAATGGCGGGAAAATTCTGCATATAAAAATTATTTTTCATCCGATTGACTTGAAATTCGGTTTGAAAGGAAAGTAGGTGAAAAGAATTGAAATGTGATTTTCCGAAGCTGGAAAATTTGACCCAACGGTCGGAAAATTGCCGGAAAATTCTGCATGAGAAAAACTATTTTTCATCCGATTGGCTTGAAACTCGGTTTGTAAGGACAAAATACGAAATGAATTGAAATGTGATTTTTTCAATGTCGGAAAATCCGCCCTCGAAATTAATGGTCGGAAAATTCTGCATGCAAAAAACTACTTTTCAACCGATTGGCTAGAAATTCGGTTCAAAAGGAAAGTAGGTAAATTAAATTGAAATGTGATTTTCCGGAGTAGGAAAATTTGCCCTGACGGTCGGAAAATTCCCGGAAAATTCTGAATGAAAAAATGATTTGTTATCCTATTGTCTTGAAACTCGGTTTGTAAGAACAAAATACGAAATAATTTGAGATGTGATTTTTCAATGTCGGAAAATCCGCCCACGAGGAAAATTGCTGGAAAATTCTGCATGCAGAAACGTATTTTTTGTCCAATTGGCTTGAAATTCGGTGTGAAAGGATGGAATACGAAATAGTTTAAAATGTGATTTTTCAATGTCAGAATATCCGGCCGTTAGGAAAATGGCCGGAAAATTCTGCATGCAAAAAACTTTTTTTCATCCGATTGGCTTGAAATTCGGTTTGAAAGGAAAGAAGGTGAAATAAATTGAAATGTGATTTTCCGAAGTAATAAAATTTGCCCTGACGGTCGGAAAATTCCCAGAAAATTCTGCATGATAACAACTATTTTTCATCCTATTGGCTTAAAACGCGGTTTGTGAGGATAGAAAACGGAATAATTTGAAATGTGATTTTTCAATGTCGGAAAATCCGCCCGAGAGGAAAATGGCCGGAAAATTCGGCATGCAAAAAACTAATTTCCATCCGATTAGCTTGAAACTTTGTTTGTATTGTCCAAATAAGAATACATTTGTGTTTTTACTTTTCGATGTGGGAAATACCCCGGGATGCCCACTGGGAAGTGGTTGGGAAGTGAATGGGATGTGGGTGGTGTGAGTGGTATGTGGGTAAGTTGTTTTGAATGTGGGTGGGATGTGGGCGGTAAATGGGCGGAAAGTTGGTGGGAAGTGGGTGGGATGTGGGCGGGAAGTGGGTGTGCGTTGGTTCTATACTGTTGAATACTGCACCTAAACGGTAAGAGATAGAGGGCTGTAATTTTTTACAGGAGTTTCTGTTGGTTTTGGAAAATTCCACCCGTAAAAGCGGAAAAGCGTCGGAAAAGTTTGTATGGGAAAAATGTTATTTTTCATCCGATTGACTTGAAACTTGGTTTGTAAGCTTAGTACGCGAAATAATTCGACACGTGTTTTCCCGATTTTGGAAAATCCGCCCACGAGGAAAATGGCGGGAAAATTCTGCATTAAAAAATTATTTTTCATCCGATTGGCTTGAAATTCGGTTTGAAAGGAAAGTAGGTGAAATGAATTGAAATGTGATTTTCCGAAGTTGGAAAATTTGACCCAACGGTCGGAAAATTGCCGGAAAATTCTGCATGAGAAAAACTATTTTTCATCCGATTGGCTTGAAACTCGGTTTGTAAGGACAAAATACGAAATGAATTGAAATGTGATTTTTCAATGTCGGAAAATCCGCCCATGGTCGGAAAATTCTGCATGCAAAAATCTATTTTTCATCCGATTGGCTAGAATTTCGGTTTGAAAGTACAGAACACGAAATAGTTTGAAATGTGATATTTCGAAGTTGGATAATTTGACCCAACGGTCGGAAAATTCCTGGAAAATTTTGCATAAAAAAACTATTTTTTCATCCGATTGGCTTGAAACTCGGGTTTTAAGGATAGAATACGAAATAGTGTGAAAGGTGATATTGCGAAGTTGGAAAATTCAGCACGAAATGTACTATTTTTCATCCGATTGGCTTGAAACTCGGTTTGTAAGGACAGAATACGAAATAATTTGAAATGTGATTTTTTTAATGTCGGAAAATCCGCCCACGAGGAAAAGGGGCTGGAAAACTCTGCATGAAAAAAAAAAACTTTCTTTCATTCGATTGGCTTAAAACTCGGTTTGAAAGGATAGAATACGAAATAGTTTGAAATGTGATATTCGGAGTTGGAAAATTTGACCCAACGGTCGGACAATTCCCGGAAAATTTTTCATGAAAAAAACTATTTTTCATCCGATTGGCTTGATACTCTTTTTTTTAAAGGCCAAAATCGGAATTAATTTTTGTTTTTATATTCCGATGTTGGAAATAGCGCCGGGAAGCCCACTGGGATGTGGGTGGTAAGTGGGTGGCAAGTGGATGTAAAGTGTGTGGAATGTAGCGGGAATTAGGAGCGATGTGAGTGGGATGTGGGCGGGAAGCGGGTGGTATGTGGGCGGGAAGTGGGTGGGATGTGGGCGGGAAATTGGCGGGAAGTGGGGGGATGAGGGTGGCATGTGATTTGACCCAACGGTCGGAAAATTCCCGGAAAATTCTGCATGCAAAAAACTATTTTTCATCCGATTGGCTTGAAACTAGGTTTGTAATGACAAAATACGAATTAATTTGAAATGTGATTTTTCAATGTCGGAAAATTCGCCCACGAGGAAAATGGCCGGAAAATTCTGCATGCAAAACACTATTTTTCATCCGATTGGCTTGAAATGAAAGGACAGAACACGAAATAGTTTGAAATGAGATATTCCGAAGTTGGAAAACTTGACCATACGGTCTGAAAATTCCCGGAAAATTCTGCATGAAAAAAACTATTTTTCATCCGATTGGCTTGAAACTCGGTTTGTAATGACAAAATACGAAATAATTTGAAATGTGATTTTTCAATGTCGGAAAATTTGCCCGTGAGGAAAATGGCCGAGAAATTCTGCATGCAAAAAACTATTTTTCATCCGATTGGCTTGAAACTCGATTTGTAACGACAAAATACTAAATACTTTTAATGTGATTTTCAATATCGGAAAATCCGCCCGTGAGGAAAATGGCCGGGAAATTCAGCATGCAAAAAACAATTTTTCATCCGATTGGCTTGAAATTTGGTTTGTAAGGTCCAAATCGGAATTAATTTTTGTTTTTATATTCCGATGTTGGAAATACCGCCGGGATGCCCACTGGCAAGTGGTTGGGGAGTGAATGGTTTTGTGGGTGGTAAGTTGTTTTGGGAGTGGGTGGAAAGTTGGTGTTAAGTGAATGTAAAGTGTGTGGAATGTGGCGTGAAGTTGGAGGGATGTGGGTGGGATGTAGATGGGAAGTGGGTGGGATGTGGGCGGGAAGTGGGTGGGATATGGGCGGGAAGTGGGTGATATGCGGGTGGGATGTGGGCGGGAAGTGGGCGGGAAATTGGCGAGAAGTGGGTGGGAGAGGGTGGTATGTGGGCGGGAAGTGTGTGGAATGTGGCGGGAAGTGGGAGGGATGTGGGTGGGAAGTGGGAGGTCAGACTAAATGGGTGAAAATCAAGAAGATGCACTGAACCACATAAAATTAGCCAAATTAATGATTCAGTGCCAGCTTCGCACCAGTTCGATGTACATTTTTTGGGTGTGTGGTGTTGTTCAGTTGTGTGTGTGTGTGTGTGAGGATCGTTAATTGAATAATTTATTGCTTTTTTGGATTCTCAGGTGAAGGAAAATAAGAATATGTTTGTTCTTGCTGCGCCTTGCTTCAAACACACATATCTGGTTTTTTTTTTTACAAAAAAATGTCTGGAAAACAAAAAATATTAAATGCTTTTTTTGAGGCACTTGAAAAAACGATCACAAATTAGATGCGCTAGGCTGAGGATTGTTTTTTTGGGATCGTTACCCGCGCGTCTGGTTGCGATCCTTAGCAGGTATTCACCCCAATTGCTTGGGTGCATGTGTTGTTGTTGGGCGAGTGTCTGATGTCACCCGATGGTCAGTATGTGTGTGTTTTTGTGCGTTTTTTGCATTCACCCCAGCAGACAATGTGTCGGGTTCAGGTCACACAAGTGCGGAGCTGTTCGTGTTAAGAGGGATGTTTTGAAAAAAAGATCAACCACCCCCACACCTGTGCATAAGAGTAAGGAGTTGGAATTTGCGTTACATATCTCAGCATGTGGCTTTTTTGAATGGTGTGGAACTTGATTAGTTGTTGGCAATGTTTTTTTTTTTGCTATTAAAGGCAATGCACATCAATTTTGTTTACGCAGTCGTAGTTGAGCACTTCAGGACCAAAAAAAAAAAAAAAAAAAAAAATGGAAATACCAATGGAATTGCAGATGAACGACAGGGAGATTGAGTTGCGAGGGGGGATGGTTTCGGAATCGCGAACAACATTTGGCCTTGGGGGATCCATTGTCTGGAACCAGGATGATGTCCCTACGCCACTGCGCCCCGTTGAAGAAACTCCGCAACACAACACACCCAACACTCCAGACGGTAATGAAGAAATGGGGGTGAATAGAGCTCCCATAAAAAGACGGAGGCTAAACTTTGATGAAATTGAAGCACCTGGAGACACCCCAAGCAACCCAAAAAAATAAAAATAAAAACATAAATAAAAAAATCAATTTTGAACAAATATTAACCAGTGTAAACATTCATTCTGAAAAAATAAAAACCGCAATGATCTTAACAAAAAACGCAGCAATATTGTTTTTTTGATTTTTTTAGTTAGTTTTATTGGCGCCTGAAAAAAATTATATTTTTTGAGCAACATAATAATAATTTTTTTGTTCCTTTTTTTTAATTTGGAAGTTTTTTTTGGTTTTTTTTTTTTTTAAAGAAAATCCTTTTTGAAAATTAAAAGAAAAAATTGTGAAATTTAAAAACTGCTTCTGATGATGTGTGTTAAGTTTTACTCAAACTTTTTGTATGGCACTTTGGAAGTGGAGTACCTCTCTTTCACGCTGTTCATCCTTTTCCCGCTCTTCCTTTGGATTGTTCGACACACCATACTGTCTCTCCTTGCCGGAATCCCTTTCTCCGCTAAGAAGACGCTTCGAGTCATCCATTTTTAAGCGCTTATTAAATTTGCAGTGTTGTTGTTGTTGCTGTTGCCGATGTTGCTGCTGCTGTTCCTTTTTTTGCAGGCAGTTGCCAATGTTTTTTGGGTGGGTGGCGTTTGCTGCTGCTAGCGTAGATGTTGGTGTGGGCGAAGCCGAAAGATTTTTAAATGATCGAATATGTGAAGCAAAGCTTTAGACCTCGTACTCGTTTTTTGAAAAAATGAAAGAACAAACAAACAAAGTATGTTGCACAGCCTCAAGTGGTTTTGGGTGGGGGTAGTCATCAAGTAAATCAAATTTTTTATGTGATTGGAAATTTGACCAATAGAAGTTTACATGGGAAAAAAATTTTTTAATAGGAGGCTAGCGTGTGACAGAATTTTCCTTTCGCCACATACAGATGTTTTTTTTGTGTGGTTTTTTTGTTTGTAGTTTTGCGACCCCATCCACTTCACATTGCGTGTGTGCGTGTGTGAGTGGTGCGAGGGACATTCTTTTTTGTTTTTGTTTATTGAATTGGGTTATCATTTCATATTTCGACACAGCATATAACTTTGATTGATAAACTGCGGCAAGTGAGTCAAAAAAACTGTGTGACTTAGGTAGTTAACCTTTTTTAGTTATCCTGAGGGTTATTTTTCTCCCCAATCATCCCACGCATTTGGTCGCTATAAAAGCAAACAGTGAATTCGGTATGTTATCCAGTAGCATTCTTGCAACCATGAGAGGCAATGTGATAATAAGCATCGACTGCGACTTGGATGCATCTGTGGAGCTCGTTCTGCCGGAGCTCCCAGTGATAGACGCATCTATTATAAGCATCGGCTCCGACTCGGAGTCATCAGTGGAGCTCCGACAGAACGAGGCCTCAATGATGGGGTGCTCAATTATAAGCATCGACTCCGACTCGGAGTCATCTGAGGAGCATCGGCAGAACGAGCCTTCAATGATGGAGTGCTCAATTATAAGCATCAACTCCGACTTTGAGGCACCTGTAGAGCACCGGCAGAACGAGCCCTCAATGATGGAGTGGTCAATTGTAAGCATCAATTCCGACTTTGAGGCATCTGTGGACCAACCGCTTATCAACAGAGATGATCGATCTTTCCACTGGGAGTGGAACTCAATGGAGGATGAGTCGAGCAGGTCATCCCACATTTCGATGTTAGATGTCTCCTTCAACCCCCTCTTTCTTCCACCCTGAAAGAAGATGAAGATGATGAGATGCCAACATTACCAATCTTCAGGAATTCCACAATGGAATATGTGGAAGAAGCATGCACCAATGTGATTATGGCTGAGGATTTGGGTGATTACTTCAACCAATTTGATTTTTTGCAAAATGCAGAGGAGGAACTAACTGATCGTGAGAGGGCGAGCCAGAATCTCCTTGACAATGAAGTAAATGAAATACTAAATGATAAATTTTTTTAGTTTAAAAGATTAATAAATAAAATAAATATTTGTAAAACTAAAAAACAACAATTCTTTTCAAATTTTGTATAAAAATTTTTTTTTATTTTTCAGGTTTTTTATGCAAAATACATTTTCAAATAAAATAAAATAAAAACAAGTAAGCCCGTTGTAGTCGAGGAGCTCGACTTCAAAATACCCTGTACAATTGACAAACAAACACATACACAAACAAACACACACGTACACATACACATAAACGCATTTAAAATCACGCCCTCACACACACACACACACACACACACACACGCGGGCGCAAGCTGCAAGCAATGCGTAATAAGCAAAGCGTGTGGGGTGGGGGGGGGTGCAAAAATTGTTTCGTGAATAACTTCTGTGTTTTTGCTCAGATCTCATTGTGCGTTTCAGAATAGATAGATTAAGGGCCTAAGATAATATATATTAAGCGACGATGTTGTAACTTTAAAATTGTGGCTCTGACAGTTTTTTGCGGTTTAAGGGGGGAGGGGGGAAATTTTGCAAATCTGAAACAAACTTGATCTGCGTACGGCCTATACCTATGTACATGCAAAAATTTGTATCTCTATCTCTTATAGTCTCCGAGATCGACGCGTTCATACAGACAGACGGACGGACGGACAGACGGACAGACGGACAGACGGACATGGCTAAATCGACTCGGCTGTTGATGCTGATCAAGAATATATATACTTTATAGGGTCGGAAATGCTTCCTTCTCCCTGTTACATACATTTGCACAACTTCATGATCCCCTTTTACCCATTTTCAATGGGTACAGGGTATAACAAACAAAAAAATCAAAAATATATCTTTCATCTTTTCTTCACATTTTATTGAAATTTTTTTAAAATGGGGTTTTTATTTTTCAGGTTTTTATGCAAAATACATATTTTAAAATAAAAATAAAATAAAATAAAAAAATCAAAAAATATAATTACCTTGGATTTTTTTAAAATGGTTTTTTATTTTTTCAGGTTTTTTAGAGTATTACTTTTTTTGAAATAAAATAAAAAAAAAATCATAAAATATAATTGTTATTCTTCTCATTTTATTGACATTTTTTTTTGTTGGTTTGCAGCTGCTGAGTCGTTTTGTGTGTTTTGTAAATGGGCGCTCCAGGTGGTGTGGTGTCAGCAACTTTCCCACCCCTTCCTTGACCACCAATGTTGCAAGTCATATCGCGGGTTGATGATTCCTAAAAAACGCACTTTCGATCTTAAACCACCCCTTAAATGTAGTAGTAGCGAATGAATACTTTGAAAATGAAACTATTATTATAAATCATTAAATTTTATGAAAAAAAGGTATCATTTCAACCAAATCGATTGTGCCAGGTTTCGATCAAAATCTCTCTCCTGATAAAAGTTTTTTTATGAATTCTCGCACTACTTGTTGTTTACTCATTTTATTAACCTTGATTAATTACACAATTATTTCTATGTTGCTTTGCACACTGCTTAGATAGTATTGTTTTCTTATATTCAATTACATCTCGTTTTAGCTCTCTTTTCATTTCCTTAGAAATCTCAAAACATAATCGAGTTAGATCTACTTGAACATCTTGATCGTGAGATCTAACCTAAGTGATCTAGATGCTCTTAGGTAAATATCAATTTTTTTAAGAGATACACACTTAGGAATAATATGATTATAGTAAATAAATGAAATTTGTTTTCTTAGTATTGTATTCCAACATAGAAATGTAAAGAATATTCCTAATCTTAGGAAAGAACGCCAAGATTCGCTATCAAACTCAATTTTATTACCAAATTGATTTATGACTAAAACAAACTGTTTATCTGATTTTCTAAATTTAAAATTACATTTAACTGTTGGGAGTAAGGGGGTGATCAATAATTGTATCCGGCATTAAAAAGTCATACTGATCAAGTTTCAGTTGAATATATTCCTTGTATGTCAACAGTTGGACCCATTCATCTTTTTCTACTCCAATGAAGTTATGCTTGTTTTGCTGCATCCAGATCATTGGGGCAAATTTACGAGAAGTAGAAAAACCACATTTAACCTTTAAATTATGTGCGGCATAGTACTCAAGACCGAAAATTAGCTCGTGATCTTGTTTCTTTCTAGAATCTTTATTTCTTTTTGCTTGAGTGAGTCCATTTCAGATGTGCGCTTGTGAAACACTAACCGCAACTGTCTATTGTGGCTCTATATATAAAGTCTTCGTTTTGAGTATCTCAATTCAGTTTGTTCAGCACCTCCCAAACCGAAATGAGTAAAATTGATCGAAATACTTGTGTATTGGTTGACTTCCAATATTTAATTGGAAATAATAAACAAGTTTTCATCAAAGAGCTAGCATTTATGCAGGCTGGATCTGTTGTCCCTAACGTGTTTCATTTTAAGCCTCCATCTTCCACATCCCACCCTCATCCCTCCCACTTCACGCCCACATCCCGCCCACATCCCGCCGACTTCCCGCCCACATCCCACCCACCTACCACCCAAATCCCGCCCACTTCCCACCCACTTTCTGCCCACTATTTTCCCACTTCCCAGTAGGCAGCCCGACGGTATTTCCAACAACGGAAAATGCAATCACTAATTATTTAGTATTTCATCCCTACAAACCGAGTTTCAAGTCAATCGGGAGAAAAATAGTATTTTGCATGCAGAGATTTCCAGGAATTTTCCGGCATTTGAGTCAAATTTTCCAGCATCGGAAAATCACATCTCAATTTATTTCACTTACTATTCTCACAACCCGAGTTTCAAGTCAATCAGGTGAAAAATAGTTTTTTTCCGCCCAATGTCCTCGTGGGCGGGTTTTCCGAAATTGGTAAAACACGTGTCGAACTATTTTGCGTACTATGTTTGCAAACCAAGTTTTGAGTCAATCGGATGAAAGAAAAATGTTTACCATACAAACTTTTACGACTTTTCCGGGCGGGACTTTCCGGAAAATTGGAAGATAGTTGAATTTTCATATAGATCTTTAAAAATGAGTTTGAATCTGATCGGAAATCAAACAAAAAAGTTTCTAACAACAGTTTTCCGCGAATTTTCCGACTTTGGGAATAGATGTTCCAAAATTTTAAAGTCACTTTTTATATGTTTTGATATGTGTTATTTTGAAAATGAGTTTAGAGCTAGTCGCCGGCAACTAAAGTTTCGCCCATACAACCATGACCACCCACTTTCCACCCAATGGGGTGAATTTTCCGGAAGATTGGTATGCAGTTGTTGTTGATTTTTCGTATAGATCTTTAAAAATGAGTTCGAACTTGATCGGATGAAAAACAAAAAACCGCGAATTTTTCACATTTCCCGACAGAAATTTCCAAAATCCGTTCTTAGTACTCACTTTCAGCTTAAGATAAAACTACTACTGTGAAAATCTTGTCTTCCGATCTCTTATGGTTTAGGCTGTGCGACGGTCACCAGTCAGACAGTCAGGTTGAACAGTTTTATATATCTATATATAGGTCGTGCGCATATGCACGGTATGCCCCCTTATAGGTAATAATATTAGATAATTTTCCTAATTTTCCCAACCAATTCGTCCCCACAGTTTTCCTACAAATGAATTTTAAAGTTTCCCTACATTAATGCCCAACATTAATGATGGCTACCAGTGACCGCAGTATGACCTTATATATCGTTGCTATTTTTCGCAGAGGTCGTGCGCATATGCACGGTATGCCCCCTGATAGGTAATAATATTAGATAATTTTCCTATTTTCCCAACCAATTCATCCCCACAGTTTTCCTGTAAATGAATTTTAAAGTTTCCCTACATTAATGCCCTACATTAATGATGGCTACCAGTGACCGCAGTATGACCTTATATATCGTTGCTATTTTTCGCAGAGGTCGTGCGCATATGCACGAGTATGCCCCTGATAGGTAATAATATTAGATAATTTCCTAATTTTCCCCACCAATTCGTCCCCACAGTTTTCCTGCAAATTAATTTTAAAGTTTCCCTACATTAATGCCCAACATTAATGATGGCTAGTGACCGCAGTATGTCCTTATATATCGTTGCTATTTTTCGCAGAGGTCGTGCGCATATGACGGTGTGCCCCCTGATAGGTAATAATATTAGATAATTTTCCTAATTTTCCCAACCAATTCGTCCCCACAGTTTTCCTGCAAATTAATTTTAAAGTTTCCCTACATTAATGCCCAACATTAATGATGGCTACCAGTGACCGCAGTATGTCCTTATATATCGTTGCTATTTTTCGCAGAGGTCGTGCGCATATGCACGGTATGCCCCCTGATAGGTAATAATATTAGATAATTTTCCTAATTTTCCCAACCAATTCGTCCCCACAGTTTTCCTGCAAATTAATTTTAAAGTTTCCCTACATTTGCCCAACATTAATGATGGCTACCAGTGACCCATTTTGACCTTATATATCGGTTATTTTTCGCAGAGGTCGTGCGCATATGCACGGTATGCCCCTGATTAGGTAATAATATTAGATAATTTTCCTAATTTTCCCAACCAATTCCCACAGATTTTCCTGCAAATTAATTTTAAAGTTTCCCTACATTAATGCCCAACATTAATGATGGCTACCAGTGACCCCAGTATGACCTATATATCGTTGCTATTTTTCGCAGAGGTCGTGCGCATTTGCACGGTATGCCCCTGATAGGTAATAATCTATATATATAAAACTGTTCAACCTGACTAATTGACTGACTGACTGACTGGTGCCCGTCGCACAGCCTAAACCATAAAAGATAGGAAGATGGGATTTTTCACAGTAGTTTTTTTTATGCTGAAAGTGAGTACTAAGAACGGATTTTTGAAAATTCTGTCGGGAAATGTGGAAAATTCGCGATCAAGTTCAAACTTATTTTCAAAAATGAATAAAAATAATTCAACATTAACTGCATACCAATCTTCCCGAAAATCAACCACTTTTGGGTGGAAAGATGGTGGTAAAGGTTGCCAGCCACTTGCTCCCAGTTCATTTCCCGAAAGGCACGCTTTGCTTACAGTTGCATCAGGAGAACAAAGAGCGCACGCAAACCAAAGCCCAGAGAGCATAAATCGAAGAGAAACGATTCCAATGTGTGCGTGGGAGCAATTGAATTGAGTTACTGATCAGGAGCGTAAGAAAATGAAACGAAATTTTTAACACAATGAATCAAGGCAGAGGAATACGTTTTGTTCCGTTGCCTCGCTAACAACAACAAGACAGAGTACAAATTAAAAACGACAGTTGCAATTAAAACAAAAACAAACGCAAATACAAAAACACCAGCAACTCAAATAACAGCAACATGAAATAATGAAAACAAGGAAAGTGGGTGGGATTTGGGCGGTAGGTGGGTGTGAGGTGTGTGGGATGTGGGTCGAAATTGGGTGGGATGTGGGTGGTAGGATGGGTGGGAACTGAATGGGAAGTGGGAGGGATTTGGGTGGGATTTGAGTGGAATGTGAGGCGGGATGTGGGCGGGATGTGGGCGGAATGGCGGGAAGTGGGTGAGATGTGGGTGGGATGTGGGCGAATGTGGGGAATTGACGGGAAGTGGGTGGGATGTGGGTGGGATGTGGGCGGGTTGAGGGCGGTAAGTGGGCGGGAAGTGGAAGGGATGTGGGCGGGAAGTGGACGGCGGAAAGAGGGTGGGGAGTGCGTGGTATGTGGGTGAGATGTGGGTGGGATGGGTGGGATGTAGCAGGAAGGGGCGGGAAGTGGGTGGTATGTGGGTGGGATGTGGGTGGTTGTGGGCGGGAAGTGGGTGGGATGTGGGTGCGATGTGGGTGCGATGTGGGTGGGAAATGGGTGGTAAGTGAGTGTGCGTTGTTGTACTATTGAAGGCGCAGCGAAGCGCGACGGGTTATTTGCTAGTTTTATATATATAGATAGCAAATGGCCCGGTCACGCTTCGCTGCACCTCAGGCCCACACATCCCACCCACTTTCCGCCCACTTCGCACCTACAGCCCACCCACATTCCCACCCACTTGCCACCAACACCGTACACTTCCGCACTCTTCCCGCCCCAAATCCCACCCACTTCCCATTTACATCCCACCCACATCCCTCCCACTTACCGCCACATTCCACACACATCCCATCCACTTCCATTTCAATCCCACCCACTTCACATTTCCATCCCACCACTTCTCGCCCACTTCTCACCTACATCCCACCCACATTACACTCACATGCCACCCACATCCCACCCACATCCTACCCACATCCCTCCCACTTTCGGCCCACTTGCCCCTACATCCCACCCACATTCCACCCACTTGCCACCCACATACCACACACTTCCCGCCATCTTCCCGTCCACTTCCAGCCCACTTCCCATTAACATCCCACCCACATCCCTCCCACTTCCCGCCACATTTCACCCACTTTACATCCACTTACCACCCACTTTCCATCCCCATTTGCTTCACTCCCTCCAGCAATTTATATTTAGCTCAGCACGAAAATCGCTTCTAGCAAGCCGGATGGCTAATCTCGACTTAAATTTGGCGAGGTTAGGTGACTTAAAGATTTTTCTGGACACTATGTTGGACGATCTGTGTCTGGTGGCGTCGAAATGAGAAAAGAGACCGGATGCTGTTGAGGGCGACTTATAGGCCAATGAGACCGAAATATGTAGCTGTCAAATTTTTGACAATGTCAAATGCTCTCAATTCTCTCATTTCCCCCACCCACGGTTGCATTCTTCGTCAACTGCAGCGCTGTCTCGGCACTGATCGAGGGGAAGTTGGCGCGACTTTCAAAAACTTTTGCTGAGTTGAAATTTAACTTATCTCTTATATTACCTAGCAAAAAATAAATAATTAAGCCTGTCCATTACACTGTTTCCTTTCTTATCATTTTGTTGCTTCCCTTTATAACTCTTATTAACAAACACTTTTGCGCTACTTTCTTCTTCTGGACTTTCGTTAGCCTGTCTTTCTGCTTCCTCACATATTTTTTACTTTGAGTGCATTTAACCTTGGAAGCTGATCTCGTGACTCAATCGTTTCAACAAAACTCTCAAATGATTTTTGGCAAACTATTAAGCAACACTACAGTTTTACTTCTTCTGGTATTTCTATTGAAATTGCTCCCAAATTTTCTTCAAGCTCTTGAAACCTCTAAAAAACTCTTTTACACTCTTGTCTGGTGCAATTTTTATTGATAACAATTTTATTAACAACACACGTCTAGCTGGTCCACTAGGAGTATAAATTTCTTTCAATTTTTTCCATGCCAATGTAGACGATTCACAGTGCTTTATATTATTGATTTGACTCGGCTTTACACATAACAAAAATCAAAGCAAGCGCTTTTTGGTCTTTTGCCTAAATGCAGCTATCTCATTACTAGTAGCATGTTCACTAAGAACTAGTTCACCGCTCACTAATTGCCATAAGTTATTTTGGATGAGCACACTTTTCATAAGCACTTCCCATATAGCATAATTGTTGTCATCAAGTTTTTCGATATTGAAATTCATATTTCAACTCATTTTGCAATCAGTTATACCACTGTACCAAATGTTTTTTAATTTCTGAACCCTTTGGATTTTGTTCGTACCTTTTCTCGATGCTGGCAATGCCGTTCACTTTAGTCTGTCTCACTCTATTTGCTGCCAGCTCGTTTTTGCTCGCTTATGATGAAATTCAATTTTTTCCTTTTTGTCTTTGATATGTCTTAAATGGTTTGGCTCGATTGGGGTGATTTATTTGCAATTAAGCCAGATATGCTCCTTCTCACAGCAGATACACTTGCCAAAAAAACTATTTATCTGGCACACAGCCTTTGGAACACTTAGTTCCTGAAATTATAGCACACAGTTATACACACACGGTTCTTGGAATCAACACAGTTTTTGCACAAAGCCTTCCAGAACTCTAAGCAGGAGTGTTTTTTCTCAAAATGTTTTTATTTTGGTTGTATCTCACACACCACTTTAATGCGTAATTTGTTTCACACAGTAACGAAATTGCGCATTAGAAAACGATCTCCGCATACAGCAACACTTTTTTACCGTTCAAGCACAAACACAACTTCACTGCCAATGCCTCTGCCTGGGCCAATGACAATTTTTTGAACTGCACTAACACTGAGTTTTACTATCCGTCTATTTGGTTATCTGGGCCCATAACCTGTTAGAAGGTACTCAAAAGGATCTATTAGGAGTAGAACTTTATTCAATGATAGTCAGTATAAACTTATAGTGTATGTATGTATTGGTAAGTTGATCTGTATATTATTCTGCTTAAAAACAACTGCAAGTCGCGACGTTTGACGAGAGACTCCGCAAGAGTGGTAGGTTCTGTTCATTCATGCCAATGGTGTGGTGGGGTTATCATGAGCAGTGTTGTATATCGTTAACACAGTAACAGCGTGCAAATCAGGTGCTTGAAGAGTTTCCTCAAAGCCTCACCTCACATTGTTGCACAGATACCAAACGAATTCATCGCTAACTGCAACGAATATTCCCATAGCACACAAACAGTAGCCATTCTTTAGTACCACAAGTTAAAATTCCTCCACTCAGCAACTGGCAATTCCACCTTCTGCTTCAGCTTCAGCTCATCATGCTAGTAGTGTACATGATCAAATTATTTTGGCCACAGCTGTAGTTAAAGTAAAGGACCTGTCAGGAGCATTGTTGGATTCTGGATCTCAAGTCAATTTTATGACCGAGGAGTTGTCAAAATCTTTGCGCCTCAAACGAGAGCGGAAGGAAATAAATTTACTAGGTATCGGAAAACCAGATCTACCGTAAGTGAGTTTGTGCAAACTTCAGTGACTTCTCGGAATAATTCGTTTGAGATGATGTGTCGTTTCCATTTAAAAGAAGCCCAGAGTGCTTAGGACTATCGTTCAACACTGCCAAGAGACGATTCCTATCGCTAGAAAGGAAAATGGTTAAGCTTCCAGACGTTCGTTTAATGTACATCGCTTTCATGAAAGAGTGCATCTCTGGGCCACATGGGAGCAATGGACAACAATGTTCCGAGAGAGCAGCATTATTTCGTTCCGTACCAATGCGTGCTACGACCACAAAGCTCATCCACGCAGCTTCGAGAAGTTTTCGATGTCTCGAGTTAAAGTTATACTCAATCATCACTTAATGGCATTCTTATGGTCGGACCCACAATACAACCAGATTTTTATTCTAACCTCCTGCGTTTCCGCCTTCGGAAATGTCCATTAACGGCAGACATTACTAAAATGTACCGTCAAATCGAGACTGACGAAACCCAGCGCAACTTTCAGTTGATTGTCTGGAGAGAATTTCCAACCGATCCGCTACAGATATATCGTCTTAACACTGTGACTTATGGTACGGCATCGGCACCACTTTTGGCTATCAGGTGCTTAAAATATTTGAGTGACCAACATGTGTCATTACATCCGTTAGCGTCCAAGTTACTGGCAATGGATGATCTGTTAGCTGGAGCTGAAACAGCAGAAGAGTTGAGATGCTTGCAGGAAGAGTTGGTGTCTGTCTTAGAAGCATATATGCTAAAATTTTTTTTATTTTTCATTTTAATAAAAAAAAATCCGAAATTAGATCTCGACATGCCCACCAAAACGTAATTTGCGGTTTGCACAAAAATTTTTGTTAATTTTATAAACAATTTCAAAAATCGTCAAAAACGAAAAAATGGAAAAAAAGCGTTTTTTAAAAACGTGATATCTCAGGTTTGGTTTATCGGACAGGTCTCAAGTTGATATCGATGGAAAGAATTTTACTGTATCTACTCAAATTATAATTTTATAGATTTTTAAATTATTTAATAATATTAAGTAAAAGTTGCTAAAAATTATATATAATTTTATCTCAGTGTTAACCACCATGTTAAAGCTTCTGAGGATATGCAATTAATTGCTCTAAATATAACTTAAATTTTGGTGTTTTCAAAAGATGGAGACTTTTATAGTTTAAAAGTTATAATTTTTTAAAGTTATAAACAAATTAAAAGATACCCTTGAAAAAGCTTTGCCACGCAGTCAGTTTTAAAGCTTTTTGATTGAAACTTGACAATTGTGCTTATATTCATCAAGCTTTCCAAAAATGTCAACATCGCGGATCGGATGACTATATCATATAGCTGCCATACGAATATTATGATTAATTGAATTTTGTTGTGAATTAGGGTTACCAGAGCTTGCAAAGTAATTTATAACACTACTAAATTCAGCATTTGTATGGCAGCTATATGATATAGTCGTCCGATCCGCCTGATGTTAACATTTTTAAAAAGCTTGATAAATATAGAGCTCAGTTGCCAGGTTTCAACCAAAAGCTTTAAAACTGACTGCATGGCGAAGCTTTTTTCAAGGGCATCTTTTAATTTGTTTATAACTTCAAGAATTCATAACTTTTTAAACTATAAAAGTCTCCATCTTTTTGAAAACACCAAAATTTAAGTTATGTTTAGGACATTTGATTGTATATCCTCAGAAGCTATAACATGGTGGTTAACACTGAGAAAAAATTATATGTAATTTTCAGAAACATTTACTTAATATTATTAAATAATTTAAAAATCTATAAAATTATAATTTGAGTAGATACAATAAAAATCTTTCCATCGATATCAACTTGAGACCTACCCGATAAACCAAACCTGAGATATTACGTTTTTAAAAAAACCTTTTTTCCAATTTTCCGTTTTTGACGGTTTTTGAAATTGTTTATAAAATTAACAAAAATTTTTTCAAATTACGTTTTGGTGGGCATGTCAAGGTTATTTTTTATCGGTTTAAAAAGAATGACCCATATGGAATTACGCTTACAAAATGGTCATCCAACTGTAAGCCTTTTGAATCTGAGCTTCATGAGTCTATTGCCATCGGTGAACAGGGGGAAACTAAAATGGGTCTCTTTTGATCAGAGTGTTAATTATTCTATTAAAGCAAGAACCAACCTACTAAACGGTGTATGTTATCGTTTGTAGCACGTTTGTTCGATCCTCTTGGGCTATTGTGTCCTTCAATTCAGGTAACTTGGTTGCTTAAGCTGGATTGGGATGAAGCAATACCAACTGACTTGCAAAACAAATTGGTATCTGCAATTTCTTGCTCGTAGGTGTCGAATCGATTTGCATTCCTCGACATGTAGGTGTTTCAAAAGATTCGAAATGGCAGATTCATGGGTTTTCGGATGCATCTACAAGAGCTTACGGATGTTGTATTTACATCCGAGTTGAAGAGTGCGAAAACACTTCATAGCGACTACTCACAGCCAAGTCAAGAGTAGCTCCGCTAAAAACAAAGTCGGTACCAAGACTAGAATTATGCGCTGCGGAATTGCTTGCTAATTTGTGGGAAAAGGTCAGACAGGTCTTAGATATGCCAGTTGATCAAGTCGTTTTCTGGTCGGATTCGCAGGTAGTCTTGCATTGTTTTAAGATGCATCCATCCAGTCAACACATTTGTTTCGAATCGAGTAGCAAAAATCCAGGAATTGACACCAGAGGTTACCTCGAGGCATGTTCCTACCAAGGAGAACACTGCAGATTTATTTTCGCGAGGTTGCTCAGTAAGCGAACTAAAAGAATCATTCTGGTTTAATGTTTCCAGAGTTTTTGCATCATAAAGAGCGGTTTTGGCCAATTAACGTTCACTTTGAGATCACTGAAAATAGAGATGTATTGAAAAGCGCAAGTCACAAGCCACAGTATTGATCGCGGCCGATCTATCCTCTCATCCTATCGTAGAACTCATAGAGAATCCGTCGTACATGAAAATTCTACGAGCAGGGAAGAGCATGAAACACACGTCAAGTGAGCCCACTCCTGCTGAGCTAAATTTGGCATTCATAGCAGTCACCCATATCCTGCAACATGTGTTGTTCGAAGAAGAGATCGCCAAATTACAAAAGTCAATCGTGTGGCCGACCTCAATTCAAAACTTAATCCATTTCTATACCCACACACAATGCTGAGGAACCAAAACAACATTTTGACAGACATGTGGCGGCTCAAGTCACGCAAGGACCAAGGGGCGGAGCCCTCATGGTCATTGGCATTGACGAGGTCTCAATGTAGGCCATCATCTCGATGGGTCGCCAGCTAAACTTCAGGTACGGGAAGATCCCCGTACATGGTCTTAAGAAGACCGCGAGTTGGCTGGACAGACCCATCAGCAAGAGACTGAGGCAGAACATCCCGCCGAAGCGGAAAATAGCGTGTCTCCGTGTGAGAAAACCCTCACAAATAAGGAGGACGTCGCTGAGGACGAGGAACTCGACGGGGAATCCCCCGTAGAGGACATGGAGGTGGTAGAGGATGCAGAGGCACCCATGTCCTCACAAGAGCTCGCCTCAGAGCTCGCAGTCCATGAGGATGAAGAAGCTGACACCACATTGGTGTTCTGAGGCGTCGAGAGCAGTCCTGGCTCTCCGCCAGATGGCGTAGATAATTCGTCGCAATGATGACTCCCCCTCAGTCAGCAAAAGCACCAAGCTAGTCCAGGTGAACGTTCATCTTGCAAAGGCGGCCTCGGCCGTCCTAGCTAGAACGTTCACCCGACAACACCTCGGACTAGCTTTAATACAGGAACCCTGGTGCAATGAGGGAATAAGGGCCTCTATACGAGAGAATCCACGGTAATTTGGGACCAAAGGCATGCCTTCCTTTCAGAATTTCTCTTCAGGGGACTGCGTCGCGATAGCGACCACCGAAGTAAAGCAGGGAAAGACCATGGACATAGCCTCTGCCTACTTCGCTGGAGATAGAACGTGTTCCCCCAAGAGGTGTCGGCCCTGGCAGAATACTGCAGGAGCAAACGCCCACCACGTCGCATGGGGAAGCTCCGATGTAAACGATCGAGGTGGGTGCTTACTAGAATTCCTATCCAGGCTCGACCTGGAAATATATAATGTAGGGTCTGTTCCGACATTTGTAACTCGAGTAAGGGAGGAAGTCCTTGACCTCACCTTCTCCAGCAAGTCAATTAAACCTTTAATAAAGCATTGGCAGGTCTCAATAGAGGAATCTATGTCGGACCATAGAATTATCCAATTTAGATTGGAAGCTTGCACACAGCAGAGTATCCCTAGCAGGAATCCCCGTAAGACAAATTGGGGAGGCTTCCATTCCACGCTAGGAAATAATATGCCTAGGATTCGGTCACCGAAACACCCCCTAGAACTAGAAATCTTTGTCGACGAACTAAACAAAAAGAAAGGGGACTGGCATAAGTACAAGCAAGTCCTGACACTATACAATAGTGAGATTAGGAAAGCCAAAAGAAAGAATTACAGGAAATTCTGCGAGTCTACAGAAGACACGAAAGAAGGAGCGAGATTTCATAGTGTCATGGCCAAGAAAAGCCCGGATGGCAATATCTCGCTTAAAAAGGGTAATGATGCCTATACAGCAAGCTGCGAGGAGAGAGAACGTTTCAAGCTGAAGTATGTGCCATCTCCCGTTGTGCAGACCGTAATATGGGAAAGAACTACCATAACAGAGAAATAGCTATCCTCTCCGATAGCCAAGCAGCGCTTAAAGCACTCAGTAGCAATAAGTTCACCTCTAAGCTAGTCTTAGAGACAAAGAACAAATAAGACCAACTAGGCAGCTGGAACAACCTGACCCTACGATGGATACCGGGACACAACAACATCCCCGGAAACGAATTGGCCGACGAACTGACACGCACGGGTGCAGCCACCGCAATGGTAGGGCCAGAACCCTACTGCGGCATAGGCCAACACACTATAAAAGGACTTTTAAGAAAGGAAGAGAATACGCTTAGAACAGCCTCCAGGGTAAACACCAGGGGAATGAGACAAGCTAAAGCACTAATAGTGAACCACGACCTCGAAAGGTTCCAAAAGTTAATCCGACAAGGAAAGAATGCCCTCAGAATTCTGACAGGGCTCTACAGGGTCACAGCAGACTGAGGAGCCACATGTATAAACTGGGAATAACAAACACCCAGCTTTGCAGATACTGTGAAGAGAAGGAGGAGTCCTCTGAGCATATACTAGCACACTGCGATGCCCTAGCGAGGGGCAGACTAAGCAGATTTGGGAAACACATTTTACACCCTAGCAATATCAATGACTTAAAACCCACAAAAATCCTGGCTTTTGTACAGGAATTAGGGCTGCTAGGAGAGTTGTCAATTCAGTAGGGGGCACAATAGAACAAAATTGGTCGCAATGCAATCGCGTGTGGTGGTTGTTGCGAGTTGGTGGTCGACTTTTTAATGCACCTTTGCCGCACAACACGAAAATTCCCCCTACTCATGCCCAAAAATTGTCGATTTATCAAGCTGTATCTTGACTACTTGCATCGCACAAATTGTCGCGCAGGCTCTCGAATTCTTGTTAGCATTCTTTGGCAACAAGTTTGGCTGATAAATGCTCGAAAGGAATGTAGTGGAATCGTTCGCAATTGTGTGCATTGCTTCAGGTACAAGCCGATACTATTTTCTCAAATAATGGGAAATCTTCCTGCGGACCGGCTACAGGAAAATAGACCATTCGAAGTCAGTGGAGTGGACTTTGCGGTCCAATATCTGTTACTCTAGGTATCAGAGGCAAGGCGCCCGTGAAAATGTATCTCGCAGTATTTGTCTGCTTCACTTCCAAGGCTGTTCACCTAGAACTCGTCACTAATCTCACTTCTAAATCATTTGACATGTGTTTATTTAGGTTAGTCGGTCGACGTGGACTGTTGAAGAAGATTTACTGCGACAATGCCAAGGATGTCATCACCAAGTTTGCTGCGGCTCGAGGGATAACTTTCATGTTTATCCCACCACGAGCACCGCACTTTGGAGGCCTATGGAAGGCCGCAGTCAAATCAGCGAAGAATTTGCTGCTCGAGGCCGTTGGCAGCGCGATACTCCGCCGCGGAAGCAATCATAGCGGACAACACAAATCCCAACGACGGCGAGGCCATCACGCCAGCGCACCTGATAATAGGAACAACGCTAGCTGCCATTCGAGTCAACGCCGCCAACAAAAAGCGGCAATCTCAGTTACTTGCAGCGATTTCAACTGATATCCAGAACGTCAGAAATGGACCAGGGAGTCGAAAGATCGGCAGATTGGAACAGTCGTCATTATCCACGATAATGTTGTCCACCTCAACAGTGAATGCTCGGGAGGGTCGAGGAAACAATTCCAGGCGCAGATGGCAAGTGCGCGTGGCGATCGTTCAAACTAAATCTGGAGGATTCACGCATGCCATCCACAATTTCGCTCCTCTACCTATCGATGAAAATTTATTGAAAAACCTGCGGTCATTCAGCGCGGCCGATGTTAAGTCATTTCATTAAATTAAACTTAAGTTAGAATAAGGTAATAAGTTAGAATAAGATAATAAGTCAAGTCGTACAAAATGAAAATTATGAATTCTCTTAAATGCACTGAAATGAATCTCAGCACATATCAATGCGCTTTCGCACTCTCATTTATCTATCATTGTTATCTTTGATTACTCTCACGAGCCAATGCGTTTGCTCTGAAGGCTTAAGTACCTTTTGTCAAATTAAATCACTTGCGAAATTGAGCTGAAAGCGTGCGGTTGTTTGCCTGGTGCAGTGAAGTCAAATTTTCAAACGAACGATTTTTCGAGTGACCTGTGAAAGGATTCTCATTTGGACCCTAGTTATGCCTTGTATGTGTTGGAAATTCTGTGAATGTTTGACTATTAGCTATTCTCACAAGATTATATGTAACTACATTTTTAAATATGCAAAATATTCATCAAGGAATGTAAAATATAGTGTAGAGTGGTTTAATTTGAGATGCTTTTGTTTCGTGTTGTATTTAATGTATTGTTGGAACATGTAGAACCTAGCCTCAATAATTGTGTTTCATGGAGCAGATCTTGCAAGATTACGCCTTATTGCCGAAAATGTTATTGTGTTAACATTTACATTGAGCTGACAACTTAAGCGCATATTTGCGCAATTTCGAAATATTTTGAAAGATTCAGACAAGGTCGATATTCGTCGTGTCAGTCGCGCAAAATTCCAAAGGAGGCTATTGCGCTTTTGGAGTCACCCCAATTTGAGGTAGCAGACGGAACAGCAGATGATGACAACGAGTTTAAAGTTAAAGAACATTTTGCATTTGAGTTAGAAGTAGATGATGTATAAAAATATAACTAAAATATATATATATAAAAAAATATAAAATAAAAAAAATAGAGGGAAGCTAACTTCGGCTCGACCGAAGTTTATATACCCTTGGAGCTTGATATATGCCTGACAGTTTGTATGGCAGCTATAGTGGTCCAATTTCGACAAATCTTGTTGAAATTATGTAAAATCATTGAAAACTTATAAATACGAGCGTTGGGAGCGATAACATTGAAAACAAAAGTTTTTCTCACTCGGACTATTTTTCAGACATAACTTTTGTATGGCAGCTATACTATATAGTAGTCCGATTTCAACAAGGCTTATTGAAATTATGTGAAATCATTAAAAACTTATAAATACGAGCGTTGGGAGCGATACCATTGAAAACAAAAAAGTTTTTCTCACAAAAACTAGTTTTTCAACCGATCGTTCCTATGGCAGCTATATGCTATAGTCATCCGATCCGGCCGGTTCCGACAAATGTGCAGCGTATTTGTACCAAAAGACTTCGTGCAAAGTTTGGTTACGATAGCTTTAAAACTGACGGAGGAGATAGCATAGAAACAGACGGACGGACAGACGGACAGACGGACATGGCTATATCAACTCAGCTCGTCATGCTGATCAAGAATATATATGCTTTATGTGGTCGGAGATGCTTCCTTCTCTGCGTTACAAACATCCGGACAATTTTAATATACCCTCTCCAAGAGTATAATAAAGGTAAAAAATTATGCAGTAAGTGATAACGAAAGTGAAAAGATCTAGATATAACAAATGAAAAAAGAAAGAATAATAAAGGAAAGGAAATAAAAGCGGTGCACAGTAGACCAAATGTTACAACTCGAAGTATGACAAGGAATAGGATAAGTAATATTTAAGTAAACGACTAGGATCTAGAGATCCTAGAAGTCTGGAATGCCGAATTGCAGTAAGTGGTAATTGTAATATAATCTAACTTAGGATAATTGTGCAATAATAATAATATAGAGTCACGGTATGAATAGTTTTAAGAGTCACTGTAAGCAGAGTAGATATCGATAAGCCAAGCCGAAGCGAGGCATTCTGTGAAAACGCGCAAGCGAGCAAGATTAACTGTACAGAAATAAAAAGCTAAAAATAAGGAAACTGCTATAAAGTGTCATTTAAAACACCCCGAGTACACTCTATAAAGGTAAAATTTTAAAATTTGCTCTACACATCTCGCAAAGTTTTTCAATGATTATTAATTGAGGGCTCTGCGAAATAAGACCCTAAAAATAATATGACATAACGCCCCAACAATTTATATATAAAACAAACACTACCTTTTTTTTGATCAAATTTGGAGCATTATTTCCTTTTTTGGGGCTTAATTTATTAAATTAAATTTCAAATTGAAATAAGACCGCAAAACCAAATTTTTAGGGCCCTGTTAAATTTTTATAAGAAAATGATTTAATTTTAGCGGTGCAGGCGGAAATTTGAAAAAAAACTTACGTAAGCCAAAAGGAGGCCACGCTCTGTGGGCTCATGCGTGAACATGAACTTACAAAGGATCAGACGGACTACATTAATTACAGAGAAAAAAGGACAAAAAAAAAAGGGGAATTTTAGACTGCTGAGGAAAACTTAATTATACATGTTACATATGACAAATTAGAATTCAGTTACAAATTATTGACAGATCACGTGGGAAGGAAGGAGTGTGTCAAAACAAAATAATAAAATCAATTTCGAAAACAAAAGGAAAAAAAAATTTTTATTTTTTCTTCTTATATTTTTGTTCCAAAAAAGGAAAAATAAAAAATACAAAAACTTCGGACTAGCCGGTCACTTACCCTTGAAGCTCCCTCGTTGAAAGCGCTTTCATGTTGCGAAGGAGAACGGGGGGTTGTGTAAAACAAATTTATTATTTAAACAAAACAAAATGATATATATATAATTACATGTTCAGTAATGTTCCGTACTCGATCACAAATAAAAGAAATAAATCAATTCAGTTTTATATCTTTATTTTAATCCAAGTGAATGGTTTGGTGATGATTTTAAGACTAAAGTACAATTCTTGGCTTATGGTCTATTTAAGACGCTTAGGGACGCTTTGGCGTACGTGACAATGAGCATGAGCCAAAGACAAAGGGAATTGGATTTGTTTAGATGCTGCAACCTGGCATCTTCTGATTGGTCAATTCGGAATTTTTGTTATGATTACGTTTGAAGGCCAAAGCGAGGCTTTTTTATTTACGTTAAGATTTCTGCGTATGTCCGAACTCCGACTCGATTTTCGTGTATAGAAGGCGACAAATCTACATGCGGCTACTAGATCAGGTATAACAAAACTCGGAGTTGTGGCAGCAGCTGAAACCGATTGCTTAATCCCAAATGAAATTAAATTGAGAGAAAATTGCGACGGGATCTAGTACCCTCAAATTAACTTGACACTTACGTTTAAATTTATATAAATTGCATTCGAAATTCACATGTTTACACGAAAATCGAGTCGAAGTTCGGAACAGGCCCCAATATACCGCCTTTTTTAGGAATGTTTATTAAGAAGGTACAGCTTAAGTGCCAATTGCACTGAAGCGAGAATCACAAGTATCACTATCCAAAATCTTAAGTCTTCTAAATGACGTGTTTGGTCCACCACCTGGATGCTATTCACTACGTTAGTTGTATTATCAGAAAGTTTAGATTCCTTCCCCCATGTAAACGAGAACAACTTTGTGGACAGACCAAAGATTTCTTAAATAATATGGCTAACCTACGGAATGTTTCTTTCTATTTATCGTCGAAAGCTCTTAATGGGCAGCCGCATTTTTGGCTTTGTTTGCCTGCCCACGCACACAGTCTCTCGCAATCTCTTTCTCGCAGCGGGCCTTAGCTCCCAAAATCGTGTAAAATAAACCCCTAAACATTGAAACAAATTGCGTTAATTATTGGATATTAAATTTGCAACTAAAACTAACAAAAAAGCTTGTTAGTCAAACAGTTTCCTTTACGAAAACAACGACGAGGCTTATTAGAAATCATAACAGTCGAAGAGGTAGGTCCGATAACTGAAATGGAGATTTCAAGAGTAGGCTGATAAATATCTTCGGGCAGTGAAAGAGGGGCAGACCTAGAGACAACAACATTCGCGCTGTCAGAAACAAAAACGAGATCCAACAATTTATTTAAATTGTTTGGTACTGCGTTAATTTGAAAAAACGACATGTCCAACAGACTATAAATGGAGCCAAAGCAAGTGGGTCGCCTTCAAAGGTTGGTACATTTCGAATTTGTTGCAAAAGTTGGCTGAGATTTTGGTCGTTTAACAGGACCATGGCAGGTGGTGCAATAATGTTTGCATCGTGGAGGATCCATTTTTAAAAAAATGTGTTGGTGGTTTAGTTTATTTGCAGTTGGTCAACAAATCATGTTGATTTTAATCACACAATTGGATTCACAGTTTGATTTAAATTGACACGTTAAGTTCTTTTGCGGATCGCGTATTTTTCGAAAAAGGGTTCGATTAAATTGTAACACCGTGCACAATTACACAAGTTGATCAGAAAGGATACCAGTTGTATATTTTCAAATTGATCGTATTACTCACGAACAACGATTTTACATTTATACTGCGATCCTACCGGCTGCGCCAATTACATGTTCAAATCAATTCAGTTTTATATCTTTATTTTAATCCAAGTGAATGGTTTGGTGATGATTTTAAGACCAAAGTACAATTCTTGGCTTATGGTCTATTTAAAGGCAGAGGGACGCTTTGGCGTACGTGACAATGAGCATGAGCCAAAGACAAAGGGAATTGGATTTGTTTAGATGCTGCAACGCTGGCATCTTCTGATTGGTCAATTCGGAATTTTTGTTATGATTACGTTTGAAGGCCAAAGCGAGGCTCTTTTGTTTACGTTAAGATTTCTGCGTATGTTTGGGCCTATGCGTGGCTCTTTGTTATGGTTTGGTATGTTGGCAAATCCACGCTTTAGATTACAGTGGGTTTGAATATGTTTAAAAAAGGGTTGTACAGTGGGTATAAATATGGTAAAAAGGGTAAGGTGAATACTGGATATGTCACTCCTCCACACGTAAAGGAAAGCGTGTCCTCACGCGTATAATTAATACGATCTTATATTTCTGGATACATTTTTGGTACAATATTTAAGTCGAATTGTTCGTTTTCAACTGGAAGTTCTTTTTGATTTTCAATAATGTTTTGTTTCTTAACAATAATTCTTTTTAGAATGTTCTTATATTTATATGTTAGGTATATGATTACACTTAATATTATAATGCTTATCATCATAATTGTTATTGTCTGATATATTCGATTTTCTTTATTATGTTCGAAAATTATTTGTTTGGTTTTAATATACGATAGTGGTTGTAACCGTATAATATTATTTCTTATGTAAATGTTTTGTGTGTAGTCTGAGTTTATATTAGTTGCAAATACTTCATTTAGTATAACTGAACAATTATAGATTTTTATCAAATTATTACCTTCAATTATGATTTCATTCTTCTCGCAATTTTGATTTAAAGTGGTTTTTGGTAGCTTCCATGTTACAATAATATTTGAGTTTTGGTATATCTGAAGCGGGTTTTTGTTTGGTTCAAGATCCCTAATATGCATAGATTAGTAGTTAATTTCTTTGTGTTTTTGTTATACAAATTATTGTTATGTAGATAATATTTGTACTGTGTTTCTTGTAAAATATTTCCGTTGTCATCCGGGTACGGTAGAATTTCATATAGGGGACTTTTAATTATTTTTCTTGGTATATGTGAGATAATAAGGATTTCATTTGAGTCCGATCTAAGCCAAGTTGATGTTTTTATATTAAGAAGCTTTTCAGAATTCACATGTGTCAAAAAGTCGTGTTTTAATAGTTTTGGGTTAAATATTCCTATTCTAGTCAGTTGCATTCCCATTTCTAAATCTTCAATGTATTCTGTAAAGTGTTGTAAATTGAATATATAAGTCAAGCAGTTTAGTGTTTTCGTTGTCATTTTTATTTTTGTTTAAAATTTCTATGCCTTGGTTAAATGCTTCGATTAAGTGATTAAGTTCGTTTACTTGAACGCTATTTTGTGCTATTGAATCTATTTTTCCTTGAAGTTCTTCCTTATCGTTATTGTCCAAAACTCCAAATAAGTATTTATAGGTTGTTACTACAAAATTGATTAAACCTCGCTTACTTCTTCTTACTATTCTTATTCCGTTCATTTCTCTTTGTAATTTCTCGACCAAATATTGAATTTGACTTACTTGTTTATACTTTTCAGCTTGAGTTATTAGTTTGTTGTATGTATTTTCGGTTTTTGTTAAGTTAATTGTTAGACAGTGGTGTTCATAATCATCTGGTAGATCTATCATACCTGACTTAAATAATAGGTAACCATAATTAGTTTTAATAGGATTAATATCTAAAGCTTGATTGTCCACTTGTAGTTGTAGTGTTGACATCAAAAGTGACATCAATGTGAAAGTTAAGAGTCCTGATTTGGGTTTGAGTCCTCCTGTGAATATTTACTTTTGTTAATTTTCTTTTGTCTTTGAAAATTGGTTTTGTAGTGTTTAATTTTACGTCCTCTATTAGTTTCCTCAAAAGGATTATGTAATTTACCATGAATAATGGGTGCTTTTCTGAAGTTAGTATTTATTTCAAAGTCATGTCGGGATTTGTTAAGGTTTTCGATTTTTGTTTCTTTTAAATTTTGTGTATTGTAAGTGGGTGTTCCTGCGTAAATAAAAATGTCTGCTCGGGTTCTACGTCGAGTTGTGTTTTATTTTGTGGTTGTAAGTTTACAATATTATTTCAATTGTCATAAGTCGATTTTCTTCGTTGTCATCAGTGTTAATTACTCGGATTTTCTCATTTATGGTCTTATGTAGCCGTTCAACATCTGCCACACCATTTTTACTTGTTGTTATTTGAATTTTTACTTCTTCTTTGTCAAGCCATTCTTTAAGTGCTATACTCATAAAGGCACTGTCCCTGTCTGTTTTCAAAATAACGGGCTTTCCATATTATTAAATGTACGAATGAGTCCTCTTTTAACTTCCATCCAATCTTTTCCATTTAATTCGGTTATACTTGCAAATTTTGAATACAAGTCAATACATGTCAGATAGTTTTGGTTTTTTATGGTGTATATGTCAACCACATACATTTCTCTACAGTTTTCAACTTCAGGTGTGATTTTAAATGTTAGCGATGTATTTCTATGTTCAATTTTGGCTCTGTTGCAAATTTCACATTCGTTAATAATGTTTTGAATTAATTTCTGGTGATCTGGATAATAGTATGATTCTTTAAAAAGTCTGATCATTTTTTCGATGCCTGGATGTAATAATTTCTTGTGGTTTTTAATGATTATTTCTTTGAACTCTGAGTAATTTTTGATATCTTGTATTTTTATATTTGCTCTCAAGATTTGTATTGTGTTACTGTTAATGAATGCTTTAAATACCTGTTGTAGTAATTCAAAATCAGAATCATGTTCAATGTATACTGCGCTTCCTTTAGTACAAAAATATTCAGACACTATCTGCTTTGCTTTGTCGGTATCCAAGTTTGAATAATAAATTCTTATTTTTGTTTTCTTGAAATAGGATTCAACTTCAACGTTGTCGGTATCGCTCCTAATCATTTCTATCTGTCTTGCGAAATAATTAAGTGGTTTTTCTGTCATGGGTATTAAATTTTCGTTATCTTCTTCAGCGCTATGTGCTGTAGCTTGTGTAATGTCATCGAAATAGTTCTCGTCGATCTTAACTCTAGATAATGCGTCTGCCACGTGGTTTAGTTTCCCTTCTAAATATTTTATTTCGAAGTCGTATTCGCTCAACTTTATTTTCCATCTTTGGAGTTTCATATTTGACTCCTTAAGTTGCTCAACCAAACTAATGGCTTGTGGTCACTTAGTATTTCGAACCTTCTTCCGTATAGGTATGGTCTCATTGTTTTTGTTGCCCATACTATGGCTAACAACTCTATTTCAATCGTGCTGTAGTTTTCTTCGTGCTCGTTTAATGTACGACTTATGTAGCTAATAGGTTTATTATCTTGAGACAGTACTGCTCCTAATGCAACATTACTAGCGTCTGTCGTCAGCTGAAACTTTTGTTAAAATTTGGGTAAATCAACACTGGATCATTTATGATTAGCTGTTTTAACTTTTTAAATGCCTTGATGTAATCTTCGTCTGATATATTTATTTTTCGAACCTTTCTTTAGGCATTTTGTCAAAGGTTTCGCTATATTAGCGAACTGTGGGATAAATTTTCTGTAGTAGCCGCAAAGGCCAAGAAATGATTTTATTTCTTTCTGAGTTTTTTGGAATTGGGAAGTTGTTAATGGCTTTAACTTTGTCTGGATTTGGTTTTTACACCATCTGGCCCTATTATGTGACCCAAAATTCTGCTTCTCGTTTCAAAACTCACATTTGTCGAGCTGTAATTTTAAGTTTGCCTGCCTTAATCGTTCAAACACTAATTTAAGGGGGGACATCTAAGTAGAATTTTTTGAAAATCGAAATTTTTTTTTGGCTTAAATAATGCTTTAGGGTCTTAAAAATAACATACCAAAAAATTGAATCCGCCAAAAGTTTCTAAGTGTCAAAATTTTCCATTCTACGGCGAAGACTCAGCGGACTATACCAAGCGCTTTGATAAATTCTGGCAAAAATTTTTAGATATTGCTACCAATATTGCAACAAGTGTTTTTAACGATGGCCTTATATCAATTTTGAGAACATTTGATGTCATGGACTTGACAATCGACTCGAAAAGTTTCAAGTTTTGCCAGGAAGTGGACCAGTACCGCATTAATAAAGCTGAACAATCACTGAGCGATAGAGCAAAAAGGCTCGCCTTGACTTAAAAGCAGCTCGGAAGGAGAATGAACAGAAGGACATCGATCTTAAAGGCCAATTGTATGGTGCAGGCATCGCAGAATAAATATACATGAATAAATTACACGATTTTACAGTACTTAAAACTTTAAACGCGTTTATCTCGAAACCATTTTTTCAGCTGGCCGGACACATAACTCAGCAAATCTTAACCGATCGATCTGAAATTTTCTGAGTAAATCGGAAATACCTATGGCTATCGATCCACGTAGGATTTTTTTCGATATTTTGCTTACTTTTTTTTAAAAATTTTTTAAGACGTTTTTATACCCTTGGAGAGGGTATATTAAAATTGTCCGGATGTTTGTAACGCAGAGAAGGAAGCATCTCCGACCACATAAAGTATATATATTCTTGATCAGCATGACGAGCTGAGTTGATATAGCCATGTCCGTCTGTCCGTCTGTCCGTCCGTCTGTCCGTCCGTCTGTCCGTCCGTCTGTCCGTCTATTCTATGTTTTGTTATGTGTAATTTTGAAAATGATTTTGGCGCTAATCGCTGGCAACAAAGTTTCGCCCATACAACCTTGACCACCCACTTTCCACCCAGCGGGATGAATTTTCCTGAAGATTGGTATGCAGTTGTTGTCGAATTTTTATATAGATCTTTGAAAATGAGTTCGAACTTGATTGGATGAAAAATAAAAAAGTTTCATACAATTGTTTTCCGCGAATTTTTCACATTTGCCGAAAGAATTTTCCAAAATCCGTTCTTAGTACTCACTTTCAGCATAAGATAAAACTATTGTGAAAATCTCATCTTCCTATCTTTTATGGTTTAGGCTGTGCGACGGTCACCAGTCAGTCAGTCAGTCAGGTTGAACTTTTTTATATATATAGATTATAATAATTTCGATTTTCTAATGCTATTTGTATGTTGAGTTTTCTGTGTGTGTATCTAGAAGTAAGGATTTTAACTTTTAGATTTTTAGCGTGTTACCTAGTATGTTATGCTGTAAATGTAAATGTAATATGTGTTACAGGTGGGTGAAAAGGTATAGTGGGTATTGTTGTCTTTTTGCAGCTATATTCTTCTGTTGGACAGATCGGTTGGGTGGATCCTTTGGAGCCTTCTTCTGGCCCTGATCCCGTTGATCCTTCGCCTTCTAAGTAGTCTTCGAGCCAGATTGTTTGGGTGCCAGGCTACCTTATCGAGGTAACGCGCTGCCTGTTTGTTTAAAGTGTCTCCAACCATAGGGACCCCAGCAATCACGTTCAATATCCCGAGTGCGTATGTACCACTCAGCACCTGTGATTCGTCTGAGGATTTTGGCTTGGAAAACACGAATTCTGTTCAGGTGGGTTTTTGCCGCAATACCATACACCTGAATGCCGTATCTCCAGATGGGCGCCAGGATAACCTTATAAATAAGGACCTTGTTCTTGAGCGATAGCTTGTTGTTAGCGTTAAGGAGCCAGCCCATTTTTATCGCCTTGGTTCGGAGTTTTGCCACTATCTCAGAAGTATGCTGCTTAAACGTCAACCGCTTGTCTAGGGTCACGCCTAGGTATTTGTGTCCGCGTTGTGTGGAAGGACTTCTCCGTGAAGGTATACTCCGGGGCTAATATCCCTTCTTAGCGTGTGGGTGACGCAGACGCACTTTTCTGGGTTGATAGAAATGTTCCAACGGCACGCCCAGTTCTCAAACTTCTTGAGGTACTCTTGTAGAGTGTCAGTTGCGGTGTAGATGCACTCGTCTCTTGCCATTATTGCTGTGTCGTCAGCGAAGGTGGCGATTAGTAGGTCCTGTGGGTCTGCGATTGGTACGTTGTGAGCTGTGGGCATGTCTGACGTGAACAGGCTATATAAGGTTGGGCCTAGCACGCTGCCTTGGGGAACTCCTGCTCTAATAATCTTCTTCTGGGATGCAAGGCCATCCTGGACCACTCTGAACGTCCTGCAGAGAGGAATGATTTAACCATTAGGAAGAGTTGTGGGTTGAGTATTCCCTTTATTTTGGCAAGCAAACCATCGTGCCAGACACGGTCGAAAGCCTGTTGATGTCCAAGTACGCTGCCACAACGTATTCCTTGGCGTGGAATCCTTCCAGGACAAAGTTAACCACTCTGTGTAGTTGTTCAGGTGTACCATGCCTTAGGCGAATACCAAACTGGAATTTCGGTATTTTACGTTTTACTGCAGGAGAATCTAGTATTCTCCGCAGTAGACACCTTTCTAGCAATTTGCCAAAGGCTGGGAGGAGGCTTATTGGCCTGTACGATTCAAGGTCGTTTGGTGGCTCCCTGGTTTGTGGAGCATGATGATATTAGCACTTTCCAAGCGTTAGGGAAGTAGCTGAGGCGGAGTGCTGCATTAAATATGAGAAGGAGGAACAGTATTGCCTTATGTGGGAGCAGCTTTATGGTTCTATTATCCATATTGTCTTCTCCCGGGGCTTTGCTGTTTTTTAGTGAGTCAATTTCACCTTTAACCTCCTCGAATGTGATTGGTGTGGAAGGGAGCCATTTGCAGTGGGACCTCCAATGTCTCCTGTACCAATAGCACTCTATTAGCAGAGGCGGTGGCGTAGGTTGGAATCTATCCTCCAGATTGCAGGCAAATGCTTCAGCACGATCCTGTGGATGCTTGGCCCATGATCCGTCATTATTCCTGATTGGGAATTTTGGCTGCACTTGCCTTTTAAACCTCCTTGTAAGCCTCCAAAGGGCATACTTGGAGTTTTCATAGGGAGTGGCATCCTCGAGGAGCTTGTCGGTCGCCTCCTTCTTGATCGTTGCCAAAATCTTTCTAACCCTATTCGCGATCCTTCTATATCCGGTCTATAGCAGGATCGTAGGTTCGAATATATTCCCTCCTGAGGCGTTTTTTTCAGGCAATTAATCCCTCTGCAGCTGGAGTTATTACCAGATTTCCACGTGTTGTGTGCAAGTGAGGTGGATTTTCTGGGGCAGCGTTGCTTGCGGCATTTTTGATCTTGCTCAAGAAGATTTCAATGGCATCGTCTACATCCTGTGTTGAAAGGATCTCCATATTTAGGTGAAGGGACTCGCTCAACTCGTCCTGGAACCTTTTTAGGTCTGATCCTGGGAGGATAACCCTGTGTTTGGACGGAGCTGTTTTAGGACACATCTCAAGAGTTGCCAGGATTGGCAGGTGATCCGAGGAGAGATCATACTCTTCTCGAACGGACAGAAGGTGATCTGGGAACCCCCTTGTACATGTAGAAGTCCAGGCATGTCGGTGTCCCTCTCTCCTATTGTAAGGGAAATAGGTTGGTCTACCCGTGGCCAGGACCTGCGTGGGAGTCAATAATACAGCTTGGTACAATGCTGTACCTCGAGTGATTTGCTCTAAAGTCACCCCAGAGCCTGTGCTTTGCATTGAAGTCGCCTCCGATTATAAATTTTTGCCCAAGTTGCCTAAAAAGAACTTCAAAGTCCGCAGAGCACCATGGTAGGGTTGGTGGTAGGTAAGCCGCGCCCACAAGGACCTCACCAAACGCTGTGGACACCATTATTGCCGCTAGCTGGATGTAATTGTTGCTGACAGAGTTAAGGTGGGTGTATAAGCTCCTGTTTCACTAGAACACAAGCTCCTCCTCGTGGCCGGCCTCCGGGTGATCAGCACGATAGCAGGCGTATCCATCCACGACAAAGTAGTTTCCTGCGTAAAAAAAACGTCTCTGAGATAAGCATAATATCGATATTGTGATTAGAAAGAAATAGCTTTAGCTCGTTAGCGTTGGGGGAATTATGCTACGAGCGTTCCAGGTTCCGAGGCGTAAGGAGGTCGCCATTATTTGGAACTATTATGATCCTTGGTGGAGCGGAGAACACCCTTATTTCCTGTAGCAGCTCAGCAATGGTGGATTGGAGACCAGTAATGGTTTGCTGCATGGAAAGTATGATTTGGGCTAACGGCCCATCTAGGCCCGCGCTCCCAGGTAGGTTTGAAGGGTTGTGGCCCTGGATAGTTCCCCACTGGGGCAGATAAGTATCCTGGGCTGTATGGTGGGTTGAGCGGCCTTGAGTTGCACCCTGGGCTGAGTTAGCATCCGAGTGGAAAAGATGAGTTGGGCGGCCTGCGCTGCTCCCCTGGGGTTTGTTGATTGGTCGCCTACTCCCAGAGCCGTGCTGGCCCACTCGGGTTGCATCTGCGTAGGAGAGACCCTTTTGCACGATTGAGGTAGGGATGAAGGCCTGGACATTGCGCTGTGGAATTGGGCGCTGTCCATTTCTAGTCATGGGGGCAATGTTAATGCCCGTTCTCCGGCTCTTCAGTCTTCTTAGGTACACCGGACACTTCTTGCTCGATGCCATGTGGTTACCAAAGCAGTTAGAGCATTCCAGATCCTCTACGGTTTTCGCCTGACAGGCATTGGAGTTGGTCCAGTGTCCTTTGCCGCACCTTTCGCATTTCGGCTGCTTCGTACAATAATTTCGAGTATGGTCAAATTCAAAACATCTGTAGCATTGTCTCATCTCCGAGTTCTTCCGCTTTAGCTCGACGGTGACCCTTTGACGTCCCACTTTGATGATTTGCAGTGCTTCTCTTTATTATCAGCTTTTTTCAGGTCAACAAACCAAATATTTTGTTTGGGAGGCTCCTCAGTATTTTCTGGGACTTCAGACTGATTTGCCCTGCCTCTGGGGTTGTATAGGTTAATGACAGTGTGGCCCATTCCGCCGAAAGCTGACAAGATTTGCTCTTTAGGGGTGGATGGCCAGATTACGTACCACCACTTTTAAAAGCCCTATCCTCGGGAAGACAGAAGTGGGTATATTGAATCTGCTTCCCAGAGAGCACCGCAGTTATCTTTCTGTGAGTCTCGGAGTCCTTGGGGAATATTCTCAGATCCCGATTAGGGCCATCTTGAATTCGTAAGAGTCCAGATCCGCCACAGTGTTAATTAAATTTTCTATTGCCAGGATATCATCCACACCGGGAACCGTTATTGGCCTAGGTTTAGGCGGCCTTATTGCAATTACTGCAGGGTTTGGCCTTTGCTGTTCAGTGGAGGGATCAGCCACGTCTCGATCCCCTCCATTTGGTTGATGTCTTCCTCATCGTTGGTTGCCAGGGCCGCAAATCTGTTTAAGCGAGCAGTCTCATCAGCTCCCCGACCTTTTTGGTGTCCTTTTTAGGGGAGATTATACTAACGCGTTTTTTACCGTTAATTTTTTTGCCAAGGTACAGAGGCTGGCACAAATTCCGGCATTTTTCTGATGTCCTGAACTGGAGGTAGAGCTCTAGCAATACTGGAAGATGAATTGGCAGGAGTATCTTGTGCCACCTGGGCACCTATTGGGCTTGAGAAGGTAATCACGCAACTTGAATTTGACTCTGCACTAATTTGACTGCCTCCATTTGCCGCTGGTGCCGTTGTAGCATCGTCGACTACATCAGTCACGCGTTTCCTTTGCAATATATACGGGGCAGCTGCTGTCCTACACTTCAAGGTGGATCCTGCTGTCATGGAGCGTGTTATTGGCCGAATAGGAATATCAACTGTATTATTAACAGCTGAAAATGGGGCTTCCTTTGAATCCGTCCATTTTGGATAATTATTTCCTGAAGACTCAGTCTCCATTGGAGCCATTTGACTAGCGTTCATATTCCGCCCTAAAGGCACTGGCAAGCAGCCAGTGCCCCACGGTGGGTCACTTGGTAATTCCGAACGAGAAATAACGAATCCAAAAAGCGCGAGCAATGGAGAAGATATTGGTTTTTATTATAATTTTTCCAAAAGAAAAAAAGAGAAAATTAAAAACAAAAAAAATTATAATTTTTTTTTTTCGGAGCACACGTCTGACTTGTTTTGCTAACGATTGATTCAATCCGGACAAATTACATTTTTTTCTAAATTTATTAAACGAAAAAGACTAAATATTTTTCGACTTTGATTTGGATTATCAATATCTTATAAATTATTTTATGTTGCGTTTAAAATTATGTGCGTTAAGGTCAATATTTTAAGATAATTTCGTCGAAAATTTCAGCTTTCCAGCTAGTCTTGTGTAGAAAAGCCAGAGTTTTGGCCAAAAAATAAGATTTCTGGCCCACAAAAGCCTAAAAAGCCTTTTCATCTTTCATCCTAGCTGAAAGCATATATATTTCTTATGTGAGTATGGATAAAATAATAAATAATAAATATTCCATCGGCGTGAGACCTACTAACATCTTTTTTTGCTGTGCACAAAAGCAAAGGCTACAGAATTAAAATCTTAGTTCTTTTTGCCAAAATCATCATTGAAAGGCCCTGCTGTGCAGCCTGAGCAAGAGCAGTACATTTATCTCCTCTTCAGAGACGCTCAAGACCTCCTCAATGTGGCAGATCGAGAGAGGGGAAACGATCTTCAACCTCAGCGCAAGCAGTCACCAACTTATCGTCTCAGCATCCCAAGTTATCTCGCAACAGAAAACAAAGTGTACTGGAAAAAAGCTGAACACACCCAAAAAACCCGGTCAAAATTTGAATAAAATTAGTGTTAAAAATTCTGCCTAAAATAAGTTAAAAATTGTCTCAAATCCGACACAAAATTAGTTTAAAAGATTGCGTGAAAAATGAATTAAAATAAGTGTATAAAAGAAGAAGTAAATCGGAAAAAGGGCGAAGTCAAAATGAAATAGAAGTGCGTTAAGCTGAATGTACACGCACAGCATAATTCCAGAATTTAGCTTAAGTTTTATAAATGAACAATTTTAGTTTTTTGTTAGTGAAATTATATAAATGCAGGGAAATGTTTGAAGAACTTTTGTTTCAAACGAAAATTTAAAGCCAGTCAAACATAAAGTGATGTACATGCTGAAACGAAAATGTTTTTGGGTACAGTGGCTCCAAAACTGTAGCGAACGTGATTACATGCACAGCAAATATTGGCTGAAATTGATGCCATTATAATGGATATGAAGGGACTTGAAATAATTTAACAATTTGAAATTCCAACAAAACCTATAGCAATCATTTGGAACAATGGAGCGCTTCATCGGAGTCAAGAGGGTGAGCCAATTTTAACTATTAAATAGTTTCAGTGCCTTTAAACTTTAAGCAGCAACAGAGCAAATGAATAAAGTAAATTAAATAAAGTCAATATTAAACAAAACAAAACATAAACAAGTAAGAGTGTTGCGGTCGAGTGTAAAATTTATTTCAATAAATGGGCATGCACACTTATGTATAAGGTTGTCAAAAAAGTCTTGCGGTATTTTTATTGAATTTTCAATTGTTTATAAAATTGGTTATAATAATGGATTTAAGTCAAATATGCGGCGTTTTGTTCGATGACGAGTTCCCAACGAGATGCCAACTTCATAATGCCCCTCTTAGAAGCTCGCTTCCCTATTGGCAAAAATCTCGGAGAGCCAATTTTCACAGGACTCTCTTGTGGCCAACTTCCGACTACCAAGCTCGTTCGCCATGGACAGAAATAGGTGGTAACCACTTAGTGCGAGATCCGGACTATACGGTGGATGCAAAGAACCTCCCATCCGAGCTCCCGGAGCTTCTGGCGCGTCACCAAAGATGTGTGTGGCCTGGCGTTGTCCTGATGGAAGACAATTCGACCTCTGTTGATCAAAGATGGCCTCTGCATGAGTGCTGCATTCAAGCGGTCCAGTTGTTGGCAGTACAGGTCCGAATTGAGCGTTTGGCCATAGGGGAGCGCTCATAGTGGATGATTCTCTGCCAATACCACGAACACACACAGAAGAACCTTCCTGGCCATCAATCCAGGCCTGGCCACCGTCTGGGCAGCTTCACCGCTTTTCGACCACGGCCGTTTGCGCTTCACGTTGTCGTCAGTGACCCACTTTTCATCGCCAGTCACCATCCGCTTCAAAAAACGAGTCGATTTTGTTGCGATTGTAAGCGATTCGCATGCATCAAACGGGCAAAATGTTTTTTTGCGTCAAGTCGTGTGGGACCCATACATTGAGCTTCTTTTTTGAATCCAAGCTTCTTCAAATGGCTTATAACGGTTTGATGACACATGCCCAGCTCTTGGCCGATGCTACGGCTGCTACTATGCCGGTCTCTTTCGATCAATTCAGCGATTTTATCGCAATTTTCGACGACAGGCCTTCCGGACCGTGGCGCATCTTCGATCACCTCTGCACCAGACCGAAAAACGTTGAAACCATCGTTGTGCGGTCGAAATGGAAACTGTATCGGGTCCATGATGCAACTATACAAGGTGCGGCATTCAGCTGAAAAATGTGGCCCAAGAGCTTTTGCTGAGAGAGCGAAAAAGAGGGAGGATGTCAGCGAGATTCAACGGCGCACATGTACACAAATTAAATATGTGTGTATGTGTGTGCATAAAAAATGCATGTACATGCGTAAGTAGTATACATTTTCTGTTGTGATGAAACAACAAAAATGACAAGTGCACGTAGTGCATAAAAATGTAAGCATTTTATTTCCAAGAACACAACAACATGGCATACATTTTTTTTTTTGCAACGCAACAACATCAAACCAAAAACAAGATCAATTCACTCTAAAAACCCACCCCCCAAATGTGCATTTAATCAACAACAAAAAGAATAAACAAGAGCAAACCATTTATTAATTATTAATAAATTTTTTTGTAAAGCAGCAACAACAAAACAACTACGAGATCGCTTCAAAAATAAACCACCAAAATGCACAAATGTCTCCCGAATACTAAAATTATGTGGCTCAAGCCGAGGCCGCAGTCGGCAATTGCCGCACCTTGTATAGTTGCATCATGATCGGGTCCATAAACTGCACAAATTGTATTGGCAGCATGAGATGCATTTTGCCTTTATCGTAGTAGTACTGTAAAATATGCCGTATTTTCTCTTTAGTTTGCTCCACGTTTGAGACGCTATAACTCACGAACGACTAAAAAACAAACAACAATAAATCTTAAACACTCAGCGCGTCAAAAGAGCTTTCCAAAAAGCTCTAGCGTGAACCGATGCGACAAATACAACTAGAACAGACAACTTGGAAATACCGCAAGACTTTTTGATAACATATATATATAATCCAACCATACCAACCATGGTAGCCAGTGGTATATACGGTAACTCGCGCTTCACTTGACCTACAGCTGCACAGACATATTTTCGGTGTTTTTGCTCGGATCTCATTGTGGTACACAGAATTGATAGATGTTGGGCCTCACTGTATAAATTTATTATTTCTTAGGTTTAAAAAGTTCTGTCAACATTACTGGATACAATTCCAAAACAGAAAAATGTTTCTTACATCTAACTGTTGAAGAGTGAGCAGAAAAATATGGTAATACAAATTATAATTAAAACACAATTTTCGGAAAGGCTCGTAGTGAGCAAAATTTGTTAGGCTAGGCTGTAGGTAGATCGGAGAGAAATTTCTAGTTAGGCGCGAAGGAACCGCAAGATTTATATGGCATAACAGAGCACAAGAGTCAATATCACCAGAAAAAAGTTTGTGAATAAAAAGCACACAATGGCACGTCCGACGGTTCTTAGAGATGGAAGATCAATTAATCTATGCTCGTATGGTGAAAGATGGTTGTGTGGGATCCCAGTTAAGGCCGCGGAGGGCAAAAATTAAAAACTGTTTTTGAACTGATTCAAGCTGGTCTTGATAATTTTGGTAAAGCGGTGACCAAACACACGACCCATATTCAAGTATTGGTCGTACCAGTGAGACGTATATAACCTCAGAAAAAATATTACCTAAAAATAGTTAAAATTAGCTGAATTTTAAGTCCATGTGACCTAAAATTACAAACCAAGGAATGTATGGACTTAGATTCAGGCCTCTATTACACCCAAAAAAATTTGTATCAATATCAATTTGAAACACGTGTTTCAAATTGAAACTGAAACTAGTATCATTTTTTTTTTGTATCAATTTTAGCCTAGAAAGTACTGCATTGAAACGTGGAATGTTACTTTATGCGCAGAAGAATCAATTTGAAACTAACAAATAAATAAAATAAAAAATTATTTTTTGGATTTAGAATTTTCCAATGCCATTTTGCTCGTGTGCGGATTTTCCAAAAATCGGGAAAACACGTGTCAAATTATTTCACTTGCAATCTATATTTGTTGTGTAATTTTGAAAATGATTTTGGCGCTAATCGCTGGCAACTAAAGTTACGCCCATACAACCTTGACCACCCACTTTTCACCCAGGGGGTGAATTTTCGGAAGATTGGTATGCAGTTCTTTGAATTTTCATATAGAGCTTTGAAAATGAGTTTGAACTTGATCGGATGAAAAACAAAAAAGTTTCATACAAAAAGTTTTCCGCGAATTTTCCACACTTTCCGGCAAAATTTTCCAAAATCCTTTCTTAGTACTCACTTTCAGCATAAGATAAAACTAATGTGAAAATCTCATCTTCCTATCTTTTATGGTTTAGGCTGTGCGACGGTCACCAGTCAGTCAGTCAATTAGTCAGGTTGAACTTTTTATATATATAGATACAATAGCAAATAGCCTGTCACGCTTCGCTGCGCCTTCAACAGTAAAGAACCCTCGCACACCCACTTACCACCCACTTCAGGCCCACATCTCACCCACTGCCAGCACATTTCCAGCCCACATCCCACCCACTTCGCACCTGCATCCCACCCACACATTCCACCCATTTGCCACCCACATACCACACACTTCCCGACCTCTTCCCGTCCACTTCCCGCCCAAATCCCACCCACTTCCCGTCCACTTCTTGCCCACATCCCTCCCACATCCCACCCACATCCCTCCCACTTCCCGCCCCACTCCATCCACTTACATCCACTTACCACCCACTCCACCCACTTCCAAAACAACTTTCCACCCACATCCCTCCCACTACCGCCAAATTCACCCACATCCCACCCACTTCCCACCAGTCCACTTCCCGCCCACTTTCCACCTACATCCCACCCACATTCCACCTACTTGCCACCCACATGCCCACACTTCCCGTCCACTTCCCGCCTACTTCTCAATAACATCCCACCCACATCCCTACCACACTCCACCCACTTTACATCCACTTACCATACACTTTCCACCCACTTCCAAAACAACTTTCCACCCACATCCCATTCACTTCCCAGTGAGCATCCAGGCGGCATTTCCAACATCGGAAAATTAAAAACAAAATAAATTCTCATTTTGACCTTACAATACGAGTTTCAAGCCAATCGTATGAAAAATAGTTTTTGCATGCAGAATTTTCCGGCCATTTTCCTCGTGGGCGGCTTTTCCGACATTGAAAAATCACATTTCAAATTATTTCGTATTTTGTCTTTACAAACCGAGTTTCAAGCCAATCGGATGAAAAATAGTTTTTACATGCAGAATTTTCAGGGAATTTGTCGACCGTCAGGTCAAATTTTCCAAATTCGGAATATAACATTTTAAACTATTTCGTATTCTATTCTTACAAACCGAGTTTCAAGCCAATCGTATGATAAATACTTTTTTGGATTCAGAATTTTCCGGCCATTTTCCTCGTGTGCGGATTTTTCCTAAATCGGAAAACACGTGTCAAACAATTTCGCGTACTATGCTTACAACTTATGTTCTGTTATGTGTAATTTTAAAAATGAATTTGGAGCTAATCGCTGGCAACAAAAGTTTCGCCCATACAACCTTGACCACCCATTTTCCACCCAGGGGGGTGAATTTTCGGAAGATTGGTATGCAGTTAATGTTGAATTTTCATATAGAGCTTTGAAAATGAGTTTGAACTAAAAAATTTCATACAACAGTTTTCCGCGAATTTTCCGACATTGGGGATAGATTTACCAAAATTTGAAAGTCACTTTGTTTATGTTTTATTATTTGTAACTTTTAAAATGAGTTTCGAGCTAATCGCTGGCAACAAAAGTATCGCCCATACAACCTTGACCATCCACTTTCCACCCAGGGGGAGTGAATTTTCCGGAAGATTGGTATGCAGTTGTTGTTGAATTTTCATGTAGAGCTTTGAAAATGAGTTTGATCTTGATCGGATGATAAACAAAAAGTTTCATACAACAGTTTTCCGCGAATTTTTCACATTTGCAGACAGAATTTTTCAAAATCCGTTCTTAGTACTCACTTTCAGCATACGATAAAACTACTGTGAAAATCTCATCTTCCTATCTTTTATGGTTTAGGCTGTGCGACGGTCACCAGTCAGTCAGTCGGTCAGTCAGTCAGTCAGGTGGAACTTTTTTATATATATAGACTAGCAAATAACCCGTCGCGCTTCGCTGCGCCTTCAATAGTACAACAACGCACACTCACTTACCACCCATTTCCCGCCCACATCCCACCCACTTCCCGCCCTTTCCCGCCCTCTTCCCTTCCACTGCCCGCCAATTTTCCGCCCACATCCCACCCCCATCTCACCCACTTCCCGCCCATTTCCCGCCCACATCCCACCCACATCCCGCCCACATTCCACCCACTTCCCGCCCACATCCCACCCACATCCCGAACATTTCCCGCCCACTTCCCCCCCATTTCCCGCCCACATCCCACCCACATCCCGCCCACATCCCGCCATTTTCTCGCCCAATTCCCACCCTCTTTCCCCCATCCCACCAACATCTCACCCACTTCCCGCCCACATCCCACCCACATCCCGCCCACATCCCACCCTCGTCCCCCCACTTCCCGCCAATTTCCCGCCCACATCCCACCCACTTACCGCCCACATACCACCCGCTTCCCGCCAATTTCCCGCCCACTTTCCGCCCACAACCCGCCCACAACCCGCCCACATCCCACCCACATCTTACCCACTTCCCGCCAATTTCCCGCCCATTTACCGCCCACATCCCGCTCACATTCCACTGTCATCCCACCCTCATCCCCCCACTTCCCGCCAATTTCCGCGCACAATAGATACATAATGTTTTAATTTTGAAATTCCATTCATAGGTCTAATGGAAGCAGATTTTGTGTGAACTGGTAAATTAAGAAAATTTGCTCTCATCATATTTATTGATGAACCTGTATCTATGAGACACCTGTAACGGTTGTTATTTATCATGATTTCTATGTAATGATTTATCCCGAGGCATTCATTTGAAAATTTTCGTGATTGATTACGTCACCCTGACTTTGCCGATAATCATCCAATTCTGGCTGATTATTGCATTCTGTTTGTTGATAATGTTCATCAACCTTCATTTTTCGTGAGTCACTAAAATTTCCCCGCATACGTTTATAAGGTTGATTTAGTATTGGACCAACTTGATTTTGGGAATTTCGATTAAAATTTATTGGATTGTTCATTTGTCCTTGTTGTAAATTCTGTCTGAATTCTTGCATTAGTCCTTTATTTTGACCTGAACTGATATTAGTCTGTCTGTTCGAAGGAGGTTGCAAATAAGTTTGGTTTGGTCTGTTTAAGTAATTATTCTGTGAGTAATAATTGGGATTATATTGGTTAGTAGGCTGGGGATGAGTGTTTTTGTATGGTTAATGGTAAATTTAGACTTTTCCAATTTATTGTTGATAACATGATCTGTCTCTTCATAATAGCCTTCCATTTGTGCCACTTGTTATACCCTTAGAGAGGGTATATTAAAATTGTCCGGATGTTTGTAACGCAGAGAAGGAAGCATCTCCGACCACATAAAGTATATATATTCTTGATCAGCATGACGAGCTGAGTTGATATAGCCATGTCCGTCTGTCCGTCTGTCCGTCTGTCCGTCTGTCCGTCCGTCTGTTTCTATGCTATCTCCTCCGTCAGTTTTAAAGCTATCGTAACCAAACTTTGCACGAAGTCTTTTGGTACAAATACGCTGCACATTTGTCGGAACCGGCCGGATCGGATGACTATAGCATATAGCTGCCATAGGAACGATCGGTTGAAAAACTAGTTTTTGTGAGAAAAACTTTTTTGTTTTCAATGGTATCGCTCCCAACGCTCGTATTTATAAGTTTTTAATGATTTCACATAATTTCAATAAGCCTTGTTGAAATCGGACAACTATATAGTATAGCTGCTATACAAAAGTTAGGTCTAAAAAATAGTCCTAGTGAAAAAAATTTTTTTGTTTTCAATGTTATCGCTCCCAACGCTCGTATTTATAAGTTTTTAGTGATTTCACATAATTTCACCAAGCCATTTTGAAATCGGAAAACTATATAGTATAGCTGCCATACAAAAGTTAGGTCTGAAAAAAAGTCTTAGTGAGAAAAACTTTTTTGTTTTCAATGTTATCGCTCCCAACGCCCGTATTTATAAGTTTTTAATGATTTTACATCATTTCACCAAAATTTTTCGAAATCGGACCACTATATAGTATAGCTGCCATACAAACTGTCAGGCACATATCAAGCTCCAAGGGTATATAAACTTCGGTCGAGCCGAAGTTAGCTGGCCTCTATTTTTTTAGTTTTAAAATTGTTGAGATGTCATGTCTCTCGAGAGTCATGAAAAGCCTATCAGGTAATTTCTTTTGAATAAGATTTTTCACTGTATTTGTCATGGAGTTTGTATACAATCTTGAGTTTTCAGCGTTACCTTCTAACTCTAATTTATTACTTATGATGAGCATTTTGCCTTCTACGTCGCCGCAGAACTTACGAAGGTTTCCTTGGTAATTTGTGTTGTATAGTCGTCTTTGAAGTTCTTCTTCAGGTGTTTGTGTTTTATATTCGGAAATCAGGGCTTGCCTCAGCCCGACCCAATCGTTTATCTGCCACATTTGGAGCAGTTTCTGCGCTTCTCCTGAAATCTGGATCTCAATTGCCCCGAAGATGATGCTCTGTTGGCGCTCGTTGTTTGTGCCAAATAGTTGGAGTAAGTAGTCAATCCTTCTTTATTTATTTATTTATTTATTTAGTCGACACAAAAAGGCTGTCAACACAATTTCACATACGTTATAAAAAAGCCTTATTGACTAAGAAAGCCTAAAAAAGAAAAACTAACAAAATAACTAATAACGACTCCGACTCGATGGGGGAGTTTTATTTGCCCGTCCGGCCAGCTATGCCCCGATTCACAGCCAACTGTAGTCAGAGACGTTATTAGAGCTACCAAAAACTTTAATGATATAGAGATAGAGAAGAGGAAAAAAACAAAACCAGAATAGAGGCAAAGGAAAAAAATAATTATAAAACTAAAATAAATCAGATATAAAGAGAAAAAAATTTAGGAGAAAACAATAAAAAAAAAAAAAAAAAAAAATACTAACTAAAAGTGAAACTTAAGACTAATTAAAAATACAAAATTTATAAGCTATACTTAAAATAAAATAACTAGAAATCTCTGACCCGGTGGGGGAATTTATTCAACCAGACCGGCAAGCTATGCCCCTACTCACAGCCAGGAGTGGTCAGAGATTTCCCCTAAGATAATTATAGAGATATGTTTTTAGAGAGAAGAGAGAGAGATCTGTTGAGAGCAGGTGATAGAGATCGTTATAATTTTGACATAAGACTCGAAATCGATTGTGCTTTGCATAATCAGTTGTGCATCTAGGCAATACTAATGGAAAATAGTTTCTGGTTGGCCTAGAAGGAACGGACAAGTAAAGGCGACCTAAAAGTTCAGATGAATCTACATCACCGATAACACAAGTTTACAAAAAAGGCCATTTTTAGCAACAGAGAACTTTGCAACCGTTCCTTATGTATTTTTGGCCGCTGAACTCAGATAAATTGTCCGTTTTCTTCCAGCACGTCAGGTTCACGAGATATTTGCATTAGAGAGGTAACCTTACATTTATTGGTCGTGTGGCCACATGAGATGTATCTTATTCGAACCAGCTTTGTTTTAATGTAAGCTGCATTGAATGACGTTACAGAAAAATAGAAATAGAGATATGTTTTTAGAGAGAAGAGAGAGAGATCTGATGAGAGCAGGTGATAGAGATCGTTATAATTTTGACATAAGATTCGAAATCGATTGTGCTTTGCATAATCAGTTGTGCATCTAGGCAATACTAATGGAAAATAGTTTCTGGTTGGCCTAGAAGGAACGGAGAAGTTAAGGCGACCTAAAAGTTCAGATGAATCTACATCACCGATAATTAGTTTATAAAGAAAAGAAACACCTAATACTGTTCTACGGTTGGCTAACGAAGGAAGGTCAATAAGCAAGAGTCTGTTAGAGTACGATGGCAGACGAAGGTTAGGGTCCCAATTTAAGCCACGTAGGGCGAAAAGCAAGAATTGCTTCTGAACTGATTTAATATGATCTATATGCTTTTATACTGCGGAGACCAGACGGACGAGCAGTATTCAAGTACAGGACGGACTAGAGCAGTGTATAAAAGCTTTGTGGTATATGGATCATTAAACTCCTTCGACCAACGTTTAATGAATCCGAGTACACCATTTGCTCTATTAACAATAGACGAGATATGAGGATTGAAACTATATTTTGGGTCAAAAAGAATTCCAAGATCAATGACTGTAGAAATTCGTTCCAAGGGTTCATTTCAATCGTATGGGTAGCCAACGAAGGCTTGCAACTATGGAAAGTCATGAACATGCACTTGGAGCAATTAAGGTGTAATTGATTAATCAGACACCAGGACTGCAAGGAGTTTAAGTCATCTTGCAATCTGATGGAGTGCATCGGGCCGTTGAAAGATAAAATAAGTTTTACATCATCGGCGTACATAAGTATCCGAGAATTCGAAATTATTGTGGGGAGATCATTAATAAATAGAGTAAAAAACAATGGGCCGAGGTGACTGCCTTGTGGCACACCAGAAGTGACAAAGACAGGCTTTGACGTATTAGAGCGTAGCAGAACTTTTTGAGTTCTATCTTTTAAATACGACGAAATCCAAAGTAGAAAAGGGGATGGAAATCCTAATCGATCAAGTTTAACGAGAAGAAGATCATGGTTCACAGAATCAAATGCTTTACTGAAGTCGGTGTAGATGACATCAGTTTGTTTTTGTAAAAGGAAACCATCGTGTACCATTGAGGTAAATTCAAGTAAATTGGTCGCAGATGACCGACGTTTTGTAAATCCATGCTAGAAAGGTGATAAAATCGATTTACAATAGTGCTGTAGGGAAAGAGGTTATAATCTGTTCAAATAATTTTGGAATAGCGAATAGTTTAGCTATGCCCCTATAATTGGATATATCAGACTTTCCACCTTTTTTATGAAGAGGAATAATATAGGATTCCTTCCAAAGATTTGGAAAAACACCAGATTCTAACGATAGATTAAAAAGTTTAAGCAATGGCTTGCACAAAGAAATACAACACTCTTTGAGCACACAACTAGGAATGTTGTCAGGCCCAGGGGATTATGAAGATTTTAGTGATTTTAAATGAGAAAGTAAGTAGCTTTCGGAAATCGAGGGGGCAGTTATCGAGTTAGAAGAAGAAATGCTATAAGGATAAGAAGTATTAGTAAAGCGCGTAGAGGAATAAGTAGATTGAAAGAAGTCGGCGAACAGGTCAACGGCTGTGGAGTCATCGTTAGCCTTTTGGCTTAAGAAGAAGACCTACGTTTAGAATTTACAAAGCTGTAGAATTGCTTAGGGTCCTCTGCGAATTGAATTTTGCATCGCACAAGATATTTCCTATAGCACTCAGAATTAAAAAGTGTAAAGTTCGATTTTGCAATTGAGTATTTAGAAAAGTCAACCGCAGAACCAGTTCTTTTATACTTTTTAAAGCATCTAGACTTAATATTTTTCAAATTAGAAAGTCTAGGACAGAACCAAGGAGGATTAACTGACGCGGGATTCATAGAAAAAGGTAGAAGCTAAGTCTAAATCAACCGCATCGTACAAAGGAGTCCAGTCTGTTGCACAAATAAGTTGATTTAATAACGTAAAGTTTCTGTCGGGTCCAGCAGCCTTAACTTTATTTACATAACACAGGCCAACAAAATTACCATCTTTGTGAGGTGCAGCCCTGTGGTCTTAAAAATATGATAAGTTTATGTTCACTGATTCCAAAACTGGTTTCGGTTATGTTCAATCAGCTCTTGTTTCCAAGATATAGCGGAAAAACCAAAAAGTCGACTTTTTGGCACTCTAGGATTTATGGAGGCCACACTAGGAATAAATGTCTGAGTTTATGAGCTAATTACGGCAAAGGACATATCAATGCAAATTTAAAAAATCATTGGCGCTATATAAGTACAGCGGAAAGGGTCTAAATTGGCCTCTAAAGACAGACATTTTTCGATTTATAGCATTTTTAGCAATATAAACCATCCCGTTTAAGCTAGCGCAGTTATTGAATAATTAATTTTGCCATCTGAGCTTATAGCTTATATAAATATTATTTAAATTTTTATATTTTTATGGCGCAATTTAAAGAAATTTAATTGGTAAAGATATGGCGTGTTTGAGAGAAAATAATATAAATATAGGAGGAAACTAGATTGTTACTCTAAATCTATAGAGAAACTATAAAGGGTCCTATTTCTTCCCCAAAAATTTTTAAAATTTTTATGTGGGGGGGAAAATTTATTTGGGGAAGCGAGGAGACATTTTTTAGTAAACTGTAAAAGGGTCTATGTTTAAATTTGAAATGTTTATAGAGTAAATTTTGTGTGGAAAATAAAGGTAAAAAAAATTAGCCCATAGGTTTGTCTATAGGCTCAGATGGCGAAAATATTAATTCAATAATGTTCTATAGTAAAATGTATGGAAAAAATGGTGGATTTGAGGATTTCGATTATTTTTAAGATATATTTGATGAAAATGGGTAGACATAAGAGGAGGAAGTAAAAATACGGGCACCAAAATCACTGTTTGGGCTGTGTAATTATTCTTTAATATATCTCCGTGGCGCAATTTAACGTAACTTCAATCTACTGTTTTAATTTGATATTGCCCATGGTTTTGCATAGCACAAAACACACCCATTGTTATTTCGTATGCTCAGCTTTGAGTTGATCGCATTTTCTCGCTCTGTAATCTTTCGCCTTTATAACTGTACTCGCTCTTATAATCTCTTTCTCGCTCTCTCGGTGCAGTTGGGCAGCCGCATTTTTGGCTTTGTTTGCCTGCCCACGCACACAGTCTCTCGCAATCTCTTACTCGCAGCGGACCTTAGCTCCCACAATCTTGTTAAATAAACCCCTAAACATTGAAACAAATTGCGTTAATTATTGGATATTAAATTTGCAACTAAAACTAACAAAAAAGCTTGTTAGTCAAACATTTGGTGACCCCGACGTGATCTTGTGCACTAAACAATTATAAAATTATTAATAAAGAGTGAACAATTCGTGTGCGCAAACTCACAAGCATTAATTGCCGGCAAAATTGTTTGCCCTTTTTGCAATTCGTTTCGTTGGTCGGTGTGCGTGTGCATAGGTGGTTGATTTGTTTTAATAAAACCATAAAATATTGGCAAAAAAATTGTGCGTTTATTTGTCGGTCTCTACATATGTACATAAGTACCGCAAAGGCTCGCGCCCGCTCAAACGCACACACACACACACATACACATATAAATACGTGCATAGGCATACATAGCGAGCCCGTTGCTTTGCGTCCCGTTACTTTTGCAGTTTGTCTTGCGTTCGTTGCGTTGCGGGTCTCGCTGAAAATTTATTTCTGCTGTTGCTATGACGAACACAACGGAAAATTTAACATTGAACAGGGTGCCGTTTTTAAAACGCAAGGCAACCTCTGTGTATGGACAGTTACAAAAACTACAAAGTTTGTTAACCACAGATTCGATTGTGTTTTCTAGCGAGACTTTGCTCACCACGCGTTTGGAGCAAATCGAAGAGCTGAAAGTGACATTTCATGAGACACACGATAGTCTCGAAGAGCTCGATTATGACGAAATTGGTAGTGATCTCCGCGAGAACTTTGATGAGTTGTTCGTAACACTCAAATCGTCGGTTCGGTTTGAAATTGCAAAACGTTGCTCGCAAATGCCGCTATGTTCTACCTTGCTACCTCCACCTCCTGAACCTGCACCACCTGCACCTGCATCTGTGCCACCGCCAACTAGGCCCCCTTCAACTGTACCTCCATCAACTAGGCCAGGTTCAACTGCATCTCTATCAACTAGGCCGAAAACAGTTTGTGCGTTGCCTCCTGTAAAATTGCCAACATTTAGTGGAGGGTACACGAACTGGTCCGAATTTTATTCTATGTTCACGACGATCATAGACAATCATCCGGATCTCAGTAATGTGGAAAAGCTGCAGCATCTACGTTCGTGTCTCAAGGATTCTGCAATGGATACAATTCGCTCATTGGAGATTTCGAACAAAAATTATGAGATCGCTTTACAACTCTTGCAAAACAGATTTGATAACCGACGTTTAGTTTTTCAGGCACACATCATGGAAATCTTGGGTCTAAAGGCAGTGGAGAATGGGTCAGTGGCTATGCTTCGGGAGCTATCGGACAAGTTCAACGCACACATTCGCGCCTTGGAAAGCTTGGGAAACAAACAGCAGATCGCCGGATGTTTTATTGCACAGGTGCTTCTACAAAAATTGGACCCTGTATCTCAAGCCAAGTGGGAGGAAAAGCTAGATGAACCAGCGTTTGTGAATCTCATTCCATCATGGGAAGCTATGGCCTCTTTTCTGGAGCAGCGGTGCAGAACTTTGGAATCGGTTGATTTCGCTATGGCAAGCTATACGCCAAGCGCTCAGGTGGGCAAGAATAAAAAACCTAACACAAGTAGATCATCTTTGGTTGCCACTAATACAGCGTCCTCGGGCTGCGTTTTTTGTGATAACGCTAGCCATGGTATATATAATTGCTCAAGATTTGGAAACCTGTCACCTGCCCTTCGTCTGACAGAAGCCAAGAAACTTGGACTTTGCTTAAATTGCTTAAAAAGAGGTCATCGGGTGCGCCAATGCAGTTCAACCAATTGTCGTACCTGCGGATCTAAGCATCATTCGCTCCTTCATCTTGGCACCGCTGGTTCTACTGCACCACAGGGTGTCTCATCGTCGTTGCAGCCAGTCAATACTTTTTCTTCAAACCATAGCACTGCACCCCCTGTATCTTCCTCTGCCTCAACTACTTTAGTAGCCCAAGATCTCAACAATGATGTTGTGCTCTTGGCCACTGCCATAATTTTGGTAAAAAATCGTTCCGGTTCATACATTCCATGTCGTACTTTGCTTGATTCAGGTTCACAGCTGCATCTTATAACGTCCCGATTTGCAAATCAGCTGCAGCTTAAGAAATCGAAGTCAATAGCTACTATCTCTGGTATCGGCGACTCCAGTTTTGCAACCGATGGATACGCTGTTAGCGTCAGCCTGCAATCTCAAACATCGGAGTTCTCAACAACCCTTACTGCTCTGGTAGCTACCACTATTACCGACAAGCAACCCAGTTTTAATGTCAACATCGTAGATTGGAATATACCTTCTAACATTAAGCTAGCCGATCCAGCGTTTAACAAACCACAGCGCGTTGACTTGCTAATTGGAGCAAGCCTTTTTTATGAGCTGCTGTGCGTGGGTCAAATTAAGCTGTTGCCAGGATTGCCTCTTATTCAAAAGACTCGGTTGGGTTGGGTTGTCTCTGGTGGTGGTCGCATGAATTGCACTTCTCTTATGGCAACCAATGTATCTTCAGAGCCCAAATTAGCTTTGAGTTTGGATTCTCGACTAGATGAACTTCTTCGTCGATTTTGGGAGGTTGAAAGTTGCTCTGAACCAATTGTAAAGGCGTCTAAGGAGGAGCTTGAGTGTGAGGCACACTTCGTCAAGCACTTCAGGCGATTGCGTACTGGCGAGTATTCTGTTCGGCTGCCAGTCAAGCTCAATTTGGATCTTCTTGGAGAATCGTACCCACAGGCACTTCGTAGATTCTTTTCCCTAGAGAGAAAGTTGGAGCGCCATTCATCTCTCAAGGATCAATATGCATCTTTTATACGTGAATACATAAAATTAAACCACATGTCAGCTGTCCCTGCGGAATCTTTGAATATGTGCAGATACTTTCTTCCGCACCATTGCGTCTTAAAGGAAGATAGTTCATCGACCAAACTTCGGGTCGTGTTTGATGGCTCAGCGGCGACTTCATCTGGATACTCCTTAAATGAGGTTTTGATGGCAGGACCCGTAATTCAACCGAAATTGTTCATAATATTGATTCGGTTTCGGTCTTGTCAGGTTGCAATCACTGGAGACATATGCAAGATGTATCGCTGCATTAGAGTTGCGCCTCCAGATAGTTTCTTGCAGTGCATTCTATGGAGGGATTCGCCTGATGAGGATGTAAAAGTGTACAAGCTTGACACTGTGACCTATGGGACTAAGCCAGCATCGTTCTTATCGGTTCGCGCTATGCACCAATTGGCTATCGATGAACAAGCTGCATTTCCCATTGGATCAAAGGTGCTTCGGAGGGATTTTTATGTCGATGACATGATTTCTGGAGGAGATTCTGTTGAGGAGGCGATCGACATCATGCACCAGACTGCTGGGATTCTGGCTAAAGGCCAATTCAAGCTTCGGAAATGGTGTTCCAATCGGCCAGACGTTCTAGAAGGAGTTGCTGATGAAGATAAAGAGTCGTACCTAAAATTTGACGATGGTGGCAATTTTACTAAGACACTCGGCCTTGCATGGGACCCTTCTTCTGACCAGCTTTTGTTCTCTTTTTCTGTTTTGCATCCCACTGAGAAGCCCTGCAGGCGATCAGTTTTGTCAACCATCGCTCGGTTTTACGATCCGCTTGGCCTTGTTGGGCCAGTTATAACAAAGGCTAAAATATTCCTTCAGCAGCTCTGCAAGGAGAAATTGTCGTGGGACGAAAGCCTTCCATCGGCAATTCATTCAGCTTGGCTTGAATTGTGCTGCAGTTTTGGGCATGTACGTCGCTCCGAGTTTCCCCGGTTAGCATTGATTCCAAACTCTGACTTGGAGATACATGGATTCTGCGATGCCAGCCTGGAGGCTTATGGTGCCTGCGTGTATGTGGTATCTAAAGGACAACGGACCAGTAGTCACCTTCTTTGCTCTAAGTCCCGAGTTGCGCCTTTGAAATCAATCACAGTGCCTAAACTGGAGTTATGTGGAGCAGAGCTGCTGGCGAAGTTGATGGACGAAATTGCTCGGATGGATGTGTTTAAAGGCCAGTATTATTGTTGGTGCGATTCTGCTGTTGTTTTATCATGGATTCGAGAGGAGCCGGCAAGGTTCAATGTATTTGTTGCCAATCGAGTGGCCGTAGTTCAGGATCTTACTGGTAAAATGGAATGGCGTTACGTCCCGACGGCTTCTAATCCTGCCGATATACTCTCTAGAGGTGCGATTCCTGAAGAATTGAATCAGTCTTCGCTCTGGTCCAATGGTCCAGACTTTCTGTGTGGCAGCAAAATCGATTGGCCCTCCACTGTTCTTCAGGAAAGGCCGACACTTGAGCTGCGGAAGAGCGTTCTCATCATCAAATCGCCCTTTGTAGACATCACTGTAGAGTCCAAATATGGGAATTCCTTTGCCTCTTTGCAGCGCGTGTTTGGATACGTCTACAAGTTTTGCAATCGGATTCGGCATCCTGGACTGAATGTTTCAGATGTTCATCATGGCACCCAACTTTTATTACGTCTTGTTCAAAGAACTCATCTTTGGGAGGACATCAAATCATTGCAAACGAAGGGAAGGGTGGCGTCATCGAGTCCCATTTCATCTCTTACTCCGTTTGTGGATCAGTTTGGGCTTCTCCGGGTTGATGGTCGCCTAAAAAACTCATCGCTGGACTTTGACGGCCGCCATCCTATCATTCTTCCAAGAAACCACCCTGTCACGCTGGCAATCATCAAGCACTTCCATGAGCGAAACCTTCACACTGGGCCCCGGGCTCTTCTGGGATTGATTCGATCTCTATACTGGCCCATTGGGGGGAGAAAGACTGTAAACAAGGCTGTAAACAGATGCGTCCGATGCTTCAGAGCCAAGCCTCGGCTCGTAGAGCACATTATGGCAGACCTTCCGAAGGAGCGGCTTGATGGATCCCATGCATTCGATGTAACTGGTGTGGATTATTGCGGTCCATTCTTCTACAAGCCTGAAGTTCGCAGCAAAGGTTCGGTCAAATGCTACGTCTCTGTTTTTATTTGCTTCGCCACCAAGGCTGTTCACCTGGAGTTAGTCAAAGACCTTTCTACAGAGGCTTTTCTTCACGCTCTTAAACGCTTTATTTGTACTAGACGCAAGCCGAGTCAAATCTGGTCAGACAACGCCACAAACTTTGTTGGGGCGAGGAATGAGTTGCTGGATCTGAGGCGATTGGTGCTGAGCGATACTCATCAGAAGGCTGTGCTTGAGTTTTGTTTGGCAGACATGATTGATTGGCGTTTCATCCCTCCCCGTTCCCCTCATTTCGGAGGGCTCTGGGAAGCCGCGGTTAAAACTGCCAAGCATCACTTCTACCGAGCTGTGGGCTCTTCCATTCTCAACTTTGAAGAGCTTCGAACCCTTGTATGCCACATCACGGCCGTCATTAATTCCAGACCTTTAGTCTCAATTTCAGAAAATCCTGCTGATCTTGACGTGCTGACGCCTGCACATTTTTTGAATGGTGGTCCACCAGCGTCCTTTGCCGAGCCTGATGTAACCCAGTTAAACTTCAATCGTTTGGATGGCTGGCAGCGGGTTTCCTACCTGCAACAAATATTTTGGTCTCGTTGGCGAGAGGAGTATTTGACTCTCCTGCAGCAGCGCTCCAAGTGGCGCACTCCAAAGCCTGGCTTGGCAGTCAACGACGTCGTTCTGGTCAAGGATGAGAATCTTCCACCATTGAAATGGCCTTTAGCACGAGTGGTCGAGCTGGTTTCTGGAGGAGATGGTGTTTCCCGAGTGGCTGTGCTAAAAACTGCCACTGGAGTCACTAAGCGAGCCGTCAACAAGCTGTGTCTGCTGCCCCTTAAGGACGATGTTGAAAGCCGTACTTCCAACGGGGGGAGTATGTCGGGTCCAGCAGCCTAAACTTTATTTACATAATTATTCTTTAATATATCTCCGTGGCGCAATTTAACTTAACTTCAATCTACTGTTTAAATTTGATATTGCCCATGGTTTTGCATAGCACAAAACACACCCATTGTTATTTCGTATGCTCAGCTTTGAGTTGATCGCATTTTCTCGCTCTGTAATCTTTCGCCTTTATAACTGTACTCGCTCTTATAATCTCTTTCTCGCTCTCTCGGTGCAGTTGGGCAGCCGCATTTTTGGCTTTGTTTGCCTGCCCACGCACACAGTCTCTCGCAATCTCTTACTCGCAGCGGACCTTAGCTCCCACAATCTTGTTAAATAAACCCCTAAACATTGAAACAAATTGCGTTAATTATTGGATATTAAATTTGCAACTCCAACAAAAGCTTGTTTGTCAAACAGTTTCCCTTTACAAAAACAACGACGATGGTTAATAAAAAAAAAAACAAGGAGGGAGGTGGGAGTTCTAAAAAATTGAAATTTAGATTTAAGAGGAGGAATTTTAAATTTTTTTGGGGAGGGGAAAGACTGGAAAAAACAAAAATACAAATGTTTGAAAGAAACAAAAAAAAATTATATTTTATTTTTTTTTTTTTTTTTTTATTTTTGTAAAATGGAAAAAAAAAAAAAATAAAACAAACAAAAAATGGGGCCAAACAAATTGGTTATTGGTACATTTCGAATTTGTTGCAAAAGTTGGCTGAGATTTTGGTCGTTTAACAGGACCATGGCAGGTGGTGCGATAATGTTTGCACGTGGAGGATCCATTTTTAAAAAAAATGTGTTGGTGGTTTAGTTTATTTGCAGTTGGTCAACAAATCATGTTGATTTTAATCACACAATTGGATTCACAGTTTGATTTAAATTGCACGTTAAGTTCTTTTGCGGATCGCGTATTTTTCGAAAAAGGGTTCGATTAAATTGTAACACCGTGCACAATTACACAAGTTGATCAGAAAGGATACCAGTTGTATATTTTCAAATTGATCGTTTTACTCACGAACAACGATTTTACATTTATACTGCGATCCTACCGGCTGCGCCAATTACATGTTCAAATCAATTCAGTTTTATATCTTTATTTTAATCCAAGTGAATGGTTTGGTGATGATTTTAAGACCAAAGTACAATTCTTGGCTTATGGTCTATTTAAAGGCAGAGGGACGCTTTGGCGTACGTGACAATGAGCATGAGCCAAAGACAAAGGGAACTGGATTTGTTTAGATGCTGCAACGCTGGCATCTTCTGATTGGTCAATTCGGAATTTTGTTATGATTACGTTTGAAGGCCAAAGCGAGGCTCTTTTATTTACGTTAAGATTTCTGCGTATGTCCGAACTCCGACTCGATTTTCGTGTATAGAAGGCGACAAATCTACATGCGGCTACTAGATCAGGTATAACAAAACTCGGAGTTGTGGCAGCAGCTGAAACCGATTGCTTAATCCCAAATGAAATTAAATTGAGAGAAAATTGCGACGGGATCTAGTACCCTCAAATTAACTTGACACTTACGTTTAAATTTATATAAATTGCATTCGAAATTCACATGTTTACACGAAAATCGAGTCGAAGTTCGGAACAGGCCCCAATATACCGCCTTTTTTAGGAATGTTTATTAAGAAGGTACAGCTTAAGTGCCAATTGCACTGAAGCGAGAATCACAAGTATCACTATCCAAAATCTTAAATCTTCTAAATGACGTGTTTGGTCCACCACCTGGATGCTATTCACTACGTTAGTTGTATTATCAGAAAGTTTAGATTCCTTCCCCCATGTAAACGAGAACAACTTTGTGGACAGACCAAAAGATTTCTTAAATAATATGGCTAACCTACGGAATGTTTCTTTCTATTTATCGTCGAAAGCTCTTAATGACCCCCTCTTTTCCTAACTTTCTAAAACACACACAATTTCGCGCACAAGAGCGTAGGCGCACTAGAGATGATCCCAGGAGTTGCTAATGTGGTTGTTGTTGGGGGTATATGATCATTTATATCCGGGACGTAGTTCAGCTCCGGCTCTGTTGTACCGCTCGGTGCGTGTGCGCGACAACAGCGGGCAGCAAAAAATTATCTTTGTTGGTTTTCGGCTTTTGTAATCGTTAATTTATCACTTTACTTAAAAAAATTATACCTTCGTTTCCTAATGGCGTTGCGGGCCGAAAAATCACTTTTGTTGGTTTTCGGCTTTTGTAATCGTCAATTTTTCACATCACTTAAAAAAATTATACTTTCGTTTCCTGGTGGCGTTGGGTGCCGCTCATATTTTTGGCATATGTATACAACAGTTTTCACTTTATCAAAAAAAATAATTTTTGTTGGTTCTCTTCCTCCTGCTTTTTGTGACCGACGGATCGGATTTTCAATTCTTTATTTTCATTGTTGTTATTTTCTACAACTTTTTCACTTCACTTAAAAAAATTATGTTTTCGTTTCTTGCTGCGTTGGGGGACGCTCATATTATTGGCATATAAATACTAAAATTTTCACTTCACCAAAAAAAAAATGCTGTGTCGCTTAGTGCGTGTGCGCGACGACAGCGGTCAAAAAAATAATTTTTGTTGGTTCTCTTCCTCCTGCTTTTTGTGACCGACGAATCGGATTTTCAACTCTTTACTATTATTGTTGTTATTTTCCACAACTTTTTATACCCTTGGAGAGGGTATATTAAAATTGTCCGGATGTTTGTAACGCATAGAAGGAAGCATCTCCGACCACATAAAGTATATATATTCTTGATCAGCATGCCGAGCTGAGTTGATATAGCCTTTAGCATGCAACGTGCAACAAAATGTTGCAGGCACTCGAGCGGATGGAGGAGTAGCTGACTCGGAGGGGCACGCGCTTGTTCCGGCTATTTTAATCGGTAGTGGGATGGGTTCCACAAATGGTTCCTAGTTGCCACATGCTCGCCTATATATGCTCAATTTTATAGAAATTCGCGTGCGGGTTCTTATTCAAATCGATCGATCAGATAGTGAGGAAAGAAAGTAAGAAGTGAAAAGGAAGGAAACTAACTACATATAATACTCATCCGACGGCCCAAACGGCTATCAGAGCCAGAGTCGCTGTCATTTGTGCTGTGCAGATGTTGTTGCCACAGCTAATGCCCACCCTACCATGACCACCTTTATGCCAAGGTCAAGCTATGACCGGTGATCCCTAAGGACAGTCGACTCTAAGATTCCATTCTCTTCTTTAAACGTTGCATGGTTCCCAAACAAACGTAATTAGCAGATCATCACTTCATTCAACATTCTAAATTTATTAATAAACATCTTCATTATCTCCAGCAAAAATTAAAATCATCATAAAGGGATATATTCAGGGATTAAGGCAAATAACTAATATTAGAATATAAAAATATATGTAAAGTTGATTAAATGTACAAATAATAAGGCTAGCAATAAGATTTAGTTAATTTCCTATATTTATCTTTAATTAAGTTTCATTATTAAGAATGGTTAGCACTAAGATTTAGTTCAATTTCAATATTTGATTTCAATGTTTGATTTTAAGCTTTTCTAGTTTCGTTTTTATTTTACTTCATCATTAAGTTAGAACGTTCATGGTTTGATTGACGTTAATGATCATTTGCTATGACAAGCATTTTAACTAACCGCGAGGCCTACGAATGGCTCGAGAAACAAAAAGAACTTCGCTAATGATCATTAAGAGTCATAAATGCATTGGCTGATAAGCATGTAAATATTTTATGGCAATAAAATAACAGCTGATTGATTTTAAATTGAATTGAAATTAAACATTTAATTACATTTAGGTTGCGCGAATGAATTTTGAATTTTGGTTCGCTTAGGTATGAAGATCGCCAGTAAATAAAACAAACATATTTTTGGTTTAATTGTTCGGCTTAAGCCGGTCACTCACCCAACACATATCCAACGTTGAAAGCGCTCTCAGGTTGTTGTTGTTGCTGTTAAATTGCTTGGGACTTTTGTTGTAAGAAAAATATATTGTTTATTTATTTGGGCGGGGATATTAGAACCTTGAGCTTAAGCAAAGACCCTTTCTTCGGCAACAAAAAAATGAATAAATGCACTTTGATGTGGACACCTTTGCATGTGTGAATTTTTGGCTATTTTTTTTTTTCCATGAATTTTCGCACTTAGTAACAGGAGGAGACTTTAACTTTTAAAAATTAATTGAACATTTTTATCTATTTGCTGACCGCTTTGTTGTTAGCTGATTGAGTTGAACTTCATATAGAATTATAATTTTTTTCTGCACGTGGGCAGACCATTATGTAACAATTTAGCTGGGAGGATTAAGGGTTTTCACCACCAAAATTTCCGCAATTTCCACTTCTGGAGGAAAAACCGAACTAGGCTGTAGTTTTGGGCTGCGACTTCTCTAGCCACGCGTGTGTAGGGCTTAGCTTTCGCAATGGAACTGCACTCAACGGCAGACGAATGATCGGTGGATGCTTTGCGTATTCCTCTGTGGCTCTGCTCAAGTTAGAGTGGAAGAGGGGAAGTGAAGAGAAACAAAAAAGCATTTAATGCCGGCGCTCGTGGCTTTAGGTGGAGTACTCCAGCGGCATGAGTCCGGGGGATTCTTGCTCGATCCACATGAATTGGGGAGGATGGCCTGAGGTACCAATCTTCTCGCGCACTTTAAGTTTCTTCACTAGGAGGTGAATCTTCCATGGGTACTCTGGGGTACAATGGAGGCCACAAAAGGCACCTTGGGGGTCGCACTGGGGGCCAAACCTATAAGGTTAGAAAACCACCAGGTTAGATACGGCCATGGACAGGACAATATATTGAAATATTCTTTCTCTGCTCTTGAGTGAACTTACTCTTGCAGTCTGGCCGGTAGGGATTGTTTGTGGGGCTGGCTTAGCCAAGCTCTTAATCACTTTTTACTTTGAACTTTTCAATTTGCACTAATGACTTTATTTTGCTCGCGCTTGAAATGGAGTACTGCACTTGTGGATAGTCCAAACGGAAAAGGAAGGGCTGGTTTGGTTAGGAGAGCATTGGACCTGTTAACAGAGGCTTGGTTGCAATTTTGATAAAATCCCAAATTTTTTTATTTGACGTTTGAGTCTGCTATGAGCGTTTTGATTAATTACATTTTGTTGCTCATAACATTTCGCTCAACCAAGTTTACCTAGTATGCTTTTAGGCTTGGTTAATATAGGGAATTGTGAGTGAAATAATATTTTGACTCAATTTTACCTACATGGAAAAAAAAACTGAAATTCGAACGACAAGCGCCCTACATTTCCCTCCCACCAAAATCTCACTTGGGGGTGGAAACTCACAAGAGGGATCAACGCTTGGAGTTAACTTTCAAGACATATTGGTTGTGAACCGAAATATATATGCTTAGTTGAACAAATTCTGATTATAGCATCATATATAATGTAGGTAACGCAGGTTTTCACAATTTTTTCTTCATGGATACAACAACAAGTCTTGACTAGGGATTTTAGTTCGTCGGGTAGCATGCACGCGTAGGTACTTGCTGCCACAAAAACCGGACACTCGCATTCAATGGAAAGTCGTTGTCGCATGCAAGTATAGCGTTCGAAGTTTCTAACTTTTTCGTTTCGTTTAATTTTGGCTTACAAAATACAACCCTAACACTATGAGCGATGAGAAGAATAATTCAACACGCACGCTCAATTCTAAGATGGGATTAGTTCTTAACGTGCAATGTTTTTGACCAGAGCACTCCGGTTGACAGGTGACTCCGGTTCTCGGGTTCAAGCCAAAATTGATTAGTAATTATTGTTAGAAATTTGTATGTTTGAGGGGTTTGGGTGAGGGCTCTGGATTGAACCTTGTGTTATCTCACCTTTTTCCAAATTTAAAAAGAAGTCCAATAACATGTACAATATACACAATAATCCGAATTTCTTGACATAGAAAATTAAACTTGGCTTAGACTTGAGTCGACTATAACTCAGAAGTTCCGAAAACTATAGTGACTTTTGTGAGCGTCAACCTCGCGGAATTAACTCTGTCCATCATCATATCGTGAGAGTGCTTTGAAGAAAGGAGTTTAACCCTTGTAGTCAATCAGAATATAATGTGTCTGTCGTTTAGCTTCCCGATCGAGGCTCTAAAAAAAAATATAGCCTATTATGGGTGTTGGCTATAATCTAGCTCTATCTAGACTTTTTTTTATAAAAAGGCTTTGTGATTTTCTTGAGATTTTTCGAATTTCACACTATATCTACCTGATATTGCCAGGCAGGGGGAGACAACTTTCTTTTTCTAAATTCTGGGATTTGGTTAAGGTTTGGTTTAGAGTGAACAGTTCTCTAAATTCCAGGTTCGAACTGGTTCGGGTTAATACCGGTTTGCAGTCCTAGTCTAGACTGAGGTGAAAGGCGGCTTACATTTCTGCTTACTTAGACAGGCCTTACCTCAGGTGATCTGCCGACTACAATAATCAAATGAATTGATTTGCAAGCTTGCGCCGTTTCTTAAAGTTTATCCTACCAATACTAGAGCGTGATATGGTAGTATCAGGGAAATCCGAAATTGGTGTTAAATGTCGAGGGTAAAAGTCGAGAGATTGGCAGGTCTTGTGCAATAATGGTGCAACGACAAAGCAGACTCTATTAGTCAGTGCTTTTGAGTTACGTTTCAACTTGTTTGGGTTGCTGCCAGCAAAGCGAAGCTTACATTTAGACAATATCTTACTGAAGTGGGCTTGTTTCTGTTTAAAGCTCGTAGTACTATATCTGGAAACTACTGGATCGTTATTTTCCACTCTTGTTTGCTGGACAAGATCAGCTGGGATCTTAACATGGATCTGTAAGTCTTGTCTTGAATGAGTCTGATAATTATCATCAGGTACATGGACTGCACAACTAGGTGCTGGACCAGGGTGTGGTTCAACATTCGAAGTTGAAATTATTTGGTCCAGAGCTTGTTGTTCAGCATTGGTATCGGTCTGCATTTGAGCCGAAAAAATATATGAAGTTGAGTTTACAGAAATGCTTTGAAGGCCTTGATTGAAAGCCTGAATAATTTTCTCAGTTCGCTCAACTAATGCTCTCGCAATAAGCTGAGTATGATGCGCCATGGCTGTGGCCACTGCTTCAGCTATAATCTGTTCTAAGGTTCTTGCTGAGACTTGCGGCTCCAGATGGACTGCAGCGGCAGATCTCTGCGAATGGCCGTTATTTTGGTCAGTCATGGCTGATTGAAATCTAGTTTCTGCTATTCTTTTTTTTTTTTTGATTTAGCTAGAAGAAACTGTAATTGATGAGGTGCACAAGTCTTCAGAAGTTACTGAGTGAACTGGCTCTACGGATTGTTAACACAATGGGAAGGATTTTTCTGTTTTGCTAAATTCTGAACTATGAACTAACATAATTTAATACAAATCTAATATATAATTGGATTTTTAAACCCACTAGCAAAACCCGCCGCGACTTCGTCCGCGTGTCAGTTTTAATAGACAACCATGGAAGAATACTTTTGTTTCATTAGCAAATAGCCCGTCACGCTTCGCCGCGCCTTCAACAGTATAGAACCAACGCACACCCACTTCAGGCCCACATCCCTCCCACTTACCGCCACATCACACCCACTTTCCGCCCACTTCGCACCTACATGCCACCCATTTTCCACACACTTCCCACCCTCTTCCCGTCCACTTCCCGCCCAAAAACCACCCACTTCCCTTTTACATTCCACCCACATCCCTCCCACATCCCTCCCACATCCCACCCACATTCCACCCACTTGCCACCCACATCCCACCCACATCCATCCCACATACCGCCACATTCCACCCACACTCCACCCACTTGCCCACAGACCACTTACTATGCTTACAACTTATGTTTTGTTATGTGTAATTTTGAAAATGAGTTTGACGCTAATCGCTGGCAACTATAGTTTCGCCCCAACCTTGACCACCCACTTTCCACCCAATTTTCCGGAAGATTGGTATGCAGTTGTGGTCGAATTTTCATATAGATCTTTGAAAATGAGTTTGAACTTTATCGGATAATAAGCAAAAAGTTTCATACAACAGTTTTCCACGGATTTTCCGACTTTGGGGATAAATTTTCCAAAATTTGAAAGTCACTTTTATGTTTTGTTATATGTAAATTTGAAAATGAGTTTGGAGCTAGTCGCTGGCAACTAAAGTTTCGCCCATACAATCTTGACTACTACCACCCACCCAATGGGGTGAATTTTCCGGAAGATTGGTATGCAGTTGTTGTTGAATTTTCATATAGATCTTTGAAAATAAGTTTGAGCTTGATCGATGAAAAACAAAAAACCGCGAAGTCCACGTGGGAACGCTGTCGAACGGGATAAAAAGTATCTTATGTCCGTCTCTGGCTCTAAGCTACCTCCTACCAATTTTCACCCAAATCTGTTCTGCCGTTCTTGAGTTATAAGTGGTGTAACCAACACGACTTTCTTTTATATATATAGATTAAATAAAACTAAAATAAAAGCGAAAAAATTAGTTTTGTACAAAAAACTCAATCGGTAAATCATATATTACTTGAACCATGCAAACGCTTCAAGAAATTCATCTGTAATAACGTTTGCTATTTTTAGAAAGGAAAATAAGGGGAACTAGTAACGCCTAGAGGTTTGACCGCAAGGCCCGACTACAACAACCAATCCCCACTCCCTTCCACCACCAAACAAAAAAATACAACTACATTAAGAAGAGGAGGTAGAATAGCTAGATAGTTCAATGTATAGAGTATAAAACAAAAAACTAACTTACAGAAGACCAAACTAAATCTGAGAAAATTGAAGATTGATCCGACTTTTAAAAAGAACTAACACGAAAAGAAAGCGATAGGAGGAGAATAAATGATCTGACTAGACCATGCATTTTAAAAGGTTAATGGGTTTATATAATTTTAATTAAGTTATGGGGTTTGGGTTTTATGTGGGTGGTATGTATAACACACTTCCAACTACAGGTACACAAGGATCAAATGGCTTATACTATAAGTGACAGCGGAGCTATAACCAATCAGAAGTTATAACACGTCCAGCGAGTCAGCATAAACACATGCTCTATTGTTCTCAGAAATACTAGGCCAAGGAAGTACTAAATACTAATTATGGTATCCATAGTACCTGAACAATAGGTTGGACTAAGGGTGTGACGAAAAAATTAAAAGATCGATTCTCATAAGTTGTAAAGTCAGATGATGTGACTAAATTAATGTTTTTGATCGGGTCAGACCGGATCGTGCCCCACGTTGGGCGCCAAATAAAATTGTAGCATGCAACGTGCAACAAAATGTTGCAGGCTCTCGAGCGGATGGAGGAGTAGCTGACTCGGAGGGGCACGCGCTTGTTCCGGCTATTTTAATCGGTAGTGGGATGGGTTCCACAAATGGTTCCTAGTTGCCACATGCTCGCCTATATATGCTCAATTTTATAGAAATTCGCGTGCGGGTTCTTATTCAAATCGATCGATCAGATAGTGAGGAAAGAAAGTTAGAAGTGAAAAGGAAGAAAACTAACTACATATAATAATAATAATACACATCCATCGGCCCAAACTGTTATCAGAGCCAGAGTCGCTGTCATTTGTGCTGTGCAGATGTTGTTGCCACAGCTAATGCCCACCCTACCATGACCACCTTTATGCCAAGGTCAAGCTATGACCGGTGATCCCTAAGGACAGTCGACTCTAAGATTCCATTCTCTTCTTTAAACGTTGCATGGTTCCCAAACAAAAGAACTTAGCAGATCATCACTTCATTCAACATTCGAAATTTATTAATAAACAACTTCATTATCTCCAGCAAAAATTAAAATCATCATAAAGGGATATATTCAGGGATAAAGGCAAATAACTAATATTAGAATATAAAAATATAGGTAAAGTTGATTAAATGTACAAATAATAAGGCTAGCAATAAGATTTAGTTAAGTTCCTATATTTATCTTTAATTAAGTTTCATTATTAAGACTAAGATTTAGTTCAATTTCAATATTTGATTTCAATGTTTGATTTTAAGCTTTTCTAGTTTCGTTTTTATTTTACTACATCATTAAGTTAAAGTCGTGGTTTGATTGACGTTAATGATCATTGGCTATGGCAAACATTTTAGCTAACCGCGAGGCCTACGAATGGCTCGAGAAACAAAAAAGAACTTCACTAATGATCATTAAGAGTCATAAATCATGTAAATATTTTATGGCAATAAAATAACAGCTGATTGATTTTAAATTGAATTGAAATTAAACATTTAATTACTTTTAGGTTGCGCGAATGAATTTGAATTTTGGTTCGTTTAGGTATGAAGATCGCCAGTAAATAAAACAAACATATTTTTGGTTTAATTCTTCGGCTTAAGCCGGTCACTCACCACCCACATATCCAACGTTGAAAGCGCTCTCAGGTTGTTGTTGTTGCTGTTAAATTTTTGGTTTCCTTTTTTTGTGTAAAAATATATTGTTTATTTATTTTGGGGCGGGGATATTAGAACCTTGAGCTTAAGCAAAGACCTTTCTTCGGCAACAAAAAATGAATAAATGCACTTTGATGTGGACACCTGCATGTGTGAATTTTTGGCTATTTTTTTTTCATGAATTTTCGCACTTAGTAACAGGAGGAGACTTTAACTTTTAAAAAATTAATTGAACATTTTTATCTATTTGCTGACCGCTTTGTTGTTAGCTGATTGAGTTGAACTACATATAGAATTATAATTTTTTTTCTGCACGTGGCCAGACCATTATGTAACAATTGGGTATGATGTGACTGAGGGTACGAAGCAACAAGAAAAACTCTGTTTGCACTATCCAATATTTAGCTGGGAGGATTAAGGGTTTCACCACCAAAATTTCCGCAATTTCCACCTGGAGGAAAAACCGAACTAGGCTGTAGTTTTGGGCTGCGACTTCTCTAGCCACGCGTGTGTAGGGCTTAGCTTTCGCAATGGAACTGCACTCAACGGCAGACGAATGATCGGGGGATGCTTTGCGTATTCTTCTGTGGCTCTGCTCAAGTTAGTGTGGAAGAGGGGAAGTGAAGAGAAACAAAGAGCATTTAATGCCGGCGCTCGTGGCTTTAGGTGGAGTACTCCAGCGGCATGAGTCCGGGGGATTTTCGCTCGATCCACATGAATTGGGGAGGATGGCCTGAGGTACCAATCTTCTCGTGCACTTTAAGTTTCTTCACTAGGAGGTGGTTCTTCCAAAGGTACTCTGAGGTACAATGGAGGCCACAAAAGGCACCTTGGGGGTTTGCACTGGGGGCCAAACCTATAAGGTTAGAAAACCACCAGGTTAGATACGGCCATGGACAGGACAATATATTGAAATATTCTTTCTCTGCTCTTGAGTGAACTTACTCTTGCAGTCTGACCCGTAGGGATTGTTTGTGGGGCTGCCTTAGCCAAGCTCTTAATCACTTTTTTACTTTGAACTTTTCAATTTGCACTAATGATTTTATTTTGCTCGCGCTTGAAATGGAGTACTGCACTTGTGGATAGTCCAAACGGAAAAGGAAGGGCTGGTTTGGTTAGGAGAGCATTGGACCTAGTAATAGAGGCTTGGTTGCAATTTTGATAAAATCCCAAATTTTTTTATTTGACGTTTGAGTCTGCTATGAGCGTTTTGATTAATTACATTTTGTTGCTCATAACATTTGCTCAACCAAGTTTACCTAGTATGCTTTTAGGCTTGGTTAATATAGGGAATTGTGAGTGAAATAATATTTTGACTCAATTTTACCTACATGGAAAAAAAAACTGAAATCTGAACGACAAGCGCCCTACACCATGTCCGATCTGTCCGTCTGTCACGTCCGTCTGTTTCTAATGCTTATCTCCTCCGTCAGTTTACGCTGCACATTTGTCGGAACCGGCCGGATCGGATGACTATAGCATATAGCTCCCATAGGAACGATCGGTTGAAAAACTAGTTTTAGTATAGCTGCCATACAAAAGTTAGGTCTGAAAAAAGTCTTAGTGAGAAAAACTTTTTTGTTTTCAATGTTATAGCTCCCAACGCCCGTATTTATAAGTTTTTAATGATTTTACATCATTTCACCAAAATTTTTCGAAATCGGACCACTATATAGTATAGCTGCCATACAAACTGTCAGGCACATATCAAGCTCCAAGGGTATATAAACTTCGGTCGAGCCGAAGTAAGCTTGCCTCTATTTTTTCACTTCACTTGAAAAAAATTATATTTCCGTTTCTTGTTGGCGTTGGGGACCCAATTAGGGTGACACGAGTGCTCTTAACCGATTCAAGTAATTGCCGGCAACGACTGACTCTCCACAAGGCGGAGGGATTTTTCTTCACCCTAATGGATCGCTCGCGCTGCCCACGGTGGCAGCAGCGATTTGCACCTGACATTCTCACTCTAGCGACACGTATCAGGGTTACCTGAGACCGCCACAGTGGCTCCGTCGCAATTTTTGCTGACGTTATCAGAAATTGTGGAAATTGTTACTGAGCTTTTCCCGCTATAAGTCAGTCCCAACTAGTGGGCTTGATTCCCTGATAATTTGTAAATGTTCAGTTCGAAATTACATGAACTATAAACCGAAGAAAAGATTAATAAAATCACCTTAAGTTGTGATAACGATAAGAGAAAACTTCGTGAGGACAATATCAGTACATATGCTTTGGGTCATTTCAGATTAAAGGTGCGGCGAGAGAAGGAAAAGGAAGAATGAGGAAGTCAGTGATTCAGCGGAGAAGCGTTTAGAAGTAGAAAGGTTGAGAGAAGACATGGTAGTTGATGAAGTATTGTAAATTGTTAACAAAAAAAATCCAAAAAAATAATAATAAAAATTTGTAAATAATAATTTTTAAATAGAAGCAATTAAGAAAATGTGCTTGTTCACACAGCATACACCAATAATCCAACTAAAATCATCAAGAAAAAAAGTGTTATTCTGCTGGTGAACGAACTTGATAGAGTTCTTGTAACAAAGTTATCGATATATTTCTGTTGGTAGAAGGTTTAAATTTTTGACAACAAACAGCTTAATAAAATTAAGAACTGACTACCATTTCGTTAAGACTTTGTAAGCCATTAAATGTTTGTTGTAGGACCGGCACCGGCGAGAATGAACATCCGATGGCCTAATTCCTTTTCTGTCCAAGCAGAAGGGTCTGAAAATGTTAAGTTTAACAAAGTCGCCCATGGCTAAGAGCAGAGAAGGGCGAATATTTGTACCCGTCCCGATCCCGACCAAAATATTTTAATTAAATGCTACATGCCTGCCAATAAGGCACTGTGCGTTTCATTCCAACGAGAACCACGTGACCCAGCTATAGCGCAAGCCGAAGGTTATTCCATCGTGCCGTAACTAGGCGCCGGGTTTCATTCCTTGTGATTATCTTGTATGAGGATATGGGCATCCCTATCAAGCTCTTCTCTGCACCCAAAAAATTTGTATCAATATCAATTTGAAACACGTGTTTCAAAACTGAAACTAGTATCATATTTTTTGTATCAATGTTAGCCTAGAAAGTAATGCATTGAAACTAAGAATATTAATTTAATTTAACTTCTCTTAACCCTTCACATCTGTCACTTATGAACATCCCACCGGCCTTGCCATATATGTGGGTTGCAAAAGTGAACAGGATAATTAAGCAAATACCATTGGTTGAGTATAGAAATTTAAACTTATAGGCTGCAGATCCCGACAGTATCCACCCAAACACCGTGTTTTGTCCCACAGGCGAGCCACCATGGCTGGGAATCAATCCAGGAAGGCTTATGTTAGATGAACATCTGCACCATGCAGAAAAATACCGAAGATGGCCGGAACCAGCGATCGTCGACAAGCACGATGTGGGTAGAATTCTCGCCAAGCTTGTCGTTGACAGCCCTAGTGGGTGTCCTGCGCTGAAGCGCGGATTCCACCTTGAGGATAACTTCCAGGTTTAGAGCAGTTTCCTTTGAGCGGATGACTGCCGTGCACGCGAGTCTGCACCAATACGGGTGACGAAGGCCGTTGCCAATGATGTACTGATGCGACTCTAGAGCAGCACGGGTCGATCAGTGCTCGCATCTCAAATGTTTTTCTACCAGTGTAAAGCTAGTACCGTGGCTTGGGCAAAATGCAGGTACTTTGTGCTGCAAGAGCGTAGCCAGAAAATTTGGTGCTTTTGAAGAAGATGTACTTTTGAAGAAGGAAGTGTTTTTTGAAGAAGGAGATGCCGTGGACTGCGATATAGTGCGGATGCGGACGGAGACGCACTTTCCGGCGTGTGGCACCTTGACCGCCTTCTCTCGTGCATATGAAGCAGAGTATGCACTATGGGGAATTTTCCCAAAAATCAGGCATTAATTAATAACTTAAAACACCGTTGCTCTATACGTGTAAAAAAGTGGGCGTGGAAGCACTTCAACCCGCCTTAAAAAAAAACTAAATAAAAATATTTGTTTTTTTTAAAGAAAAATTGTTTTTTTGCTATTTTACATAAGAATGAATGTTCAATTAGTGACGCGTAATAAGAAACATATTTTTTGGCCGCAAACTTTATGGAATATCGGGACTCCTGAAAAAAATGCGGCTCATTTACTTTTGTCGATTTCTGTTCTGTTCTTACTGTCATTTCAAACTGCACAATACTAGCATATAAAATTTCGGATCATTTTTTGCCTTATAGAAACTATCTTAAGAACTGCTGCATGGTCAGTTAGTCCTTTTTACTTATTACGAGCAGCTGTGCTTGCTTCTTCAACCAATTTATCTCCAGCAGCTTGATTTTACGATTTCTAATACGCTTTAGCGTTAATGACCATGGGGAACGACTCTGTGTTCATGTGCTGCTCAATGGCTTAGAACAGAACTTTGCGTTCAATTTCGGCGTGCATTATTCGGTTAAATTTTCGAGATTCATCTCCAGAATTGCACAAAATATCCTTCCTTTTTTCTTTTAAATATCTTTCATATGCGACTGAAAGACTTTGGCCTAACCCTTCTCTTAAGTAATCAAAAATAACATCTTCCCGACTCGTCACATTTTTTTCATTTGGCATGCAAGTAGGCATTGGAAAAATTGAGGTTGTGTCCTAAAAAAGTGAAATTTTTCAAAGAAATGCGCATAAATGCGGATGAGCAAAAGTGAATCAGAAGTGGAATTGATAGCTCTAAAAGGTGGTAAAAGTCCCAGCTCTAACATATCTAAACAAAATTTGTGGGGCTTTGCAAAGTTGAATTTTCTTTCCCAATTTTTTTTTTGTGAGATGAATCACGAATACCGTCAAATACAGAGACGCAACGATTAATTTCTACAGATCAAAGGCACTAAAACATAGCACATACCACAACGATTAGATTCATTATGTGTCAAAACAGCAACGACTTTTCAGCAACGAATTGAACGGTGGAATATGGAACAAAAATAATATTTTTGTTTTTAAGTTTACTCACTAACTACTTAACCGATTGAGACATATTAAATATCAAAATGTTCAGAAAAGCGTAAACTATTGTTTTGAATGAAGCTTGGGTGGATTTGAGCATTCCAGGTACTGAAATCATCGAGTCAAAAATTGACCTTCCACAAAAGGATGAATATCTGGCTCTCAGAGGTCGTAGCTATACACGGTATACAGACGTAAAGAAGACATATTCAAGATTATTTTAAGTCCCCATTTACGTACACAGTTTTGAGCAAATCAATTTACAGTGGACCAACCTCAAATTTTCCCCATACAAAATTTGCCAAAAAATTTTGTTCAAAAACTTACATTAATAACTCCTTCAGAGGTCGTGCAGCAATGCACGGAATATTAACGTAAAGAAGGCACTTTCAAGAGTATTTTAAGATACCGTTCATAAAAAATTGTCCCCACAGTTTCTGAAAAAATCCTTTATCAGTGATCAAACCTCGGCCGAGTATTTGTTACTGATAAGGCTAACAGTTCAAACGAGTTGAGTGCGACCGGAGCTACCCAAATTCGTTGCTAATTTTTGCAGAGGTCGTGCGCAATTGCACGGTATGCCCCCTGATAGGTAATAATATGAATATTTTCCTAATTTTCCCAACCAATTCGTCCCCACAGTTTTCCTGTAAATGAATTTTGAGTTTCCCTACATTAATGCCCAACATTAATGATGGCTACCAGTGACCGCAGTATGACCTTACATATCGTTGTTATTTTTCGCAGAGGTCGTGCGCATATGCACGGTATGCCCCCTTATAGGTAATAATATTAGATAATTTTCCTAATTTTCCCAACCAATTCGTCCCCACAGTTTTCCTGCAAATGAATTTTAAAGTTTCCCTACATTAATGCCCAACATTAATGATGTTGCTACCAGTGACCGCAGTATGACCTTACATATCGTTGTTATTTTTCGCAGAGGTCGTGCGCATATGCACGGTATGCCCCCTTATAGGTAATAATATTAGATAATTTTCCTAATTTTCCTTAACCAATTCGTCCCCACAGTTTTCCTGCAAATTAATTTTAAAGTTTCCCTACATTAATGCCCAACATTAATGATGGCTACCAGTGACCGCAGTATGACCTTATATATCGTTGCTATTTTTCGCAGAGGTCGTGCGCATATGCACGGTATGCCCCTGATAGGTAATAATATTAGATAATTTTCTAATTTTCCCAACCAATTCGTCCCCACAGTTTTCCGGCAAATGAATTTGAAAGTTTCCCTACATTAATGCCCAACATTAATGATGGCTACCAGTGACCGCAGTATGACCTTATATATCGTTGCTATTTTTTCAGAGGTCGTGCCCATTTGCACGGTATGCCCCCTGATAGGTAATCTATATATATAAAACTGTTCAACCTGACTGACTGACTGACTGGTGACCGTCGCACAGCCGAAACCATAAAAGATAGGAAGATGAGATTTTCACAGTAGTTTTATCTTATGCTGAAAGTGAGTACTAAGAAAGGATTTTGGAAAATTCTGCCGGGAAATGTGGAAAATTCGCGGAAAACTTTTGTATGAAACTTTTTTGTTTTTCATCCAAAAACAAACGCAAATACAAAAACTCCAGCCACAATTAAAATAACAGCAACATGAAATAATGTGTGGGTGGGTGGGAAGTGGGCGTCAAGTGGGTGGGAGATGGGTGGGAACTGGAGGTGTGTGGGATGTGCGTGGGAGATGGGTGGAAACTGGATGGGTAGTGGGAGGATGTGGGTGGGTGTGTGTGGAATGTGGGTGGGAGATGGGTGGAAACTGATGAAAAGTGGGAGGGATGGGTGGGATTTGCGGGAAGTGGGTGGGAGATGGGTGGGAACTGGAGGGATGTTGGTGGGAGGTGGGGTGGGGAATTTTGGGTGGGATTGTGGGTGGGGAGATGGGGGGGAACTGGAGGGGATGTGGGTGGGAGGTGGGATTTGGGCTGTGGGTGGGAGGTGGGTAGGAGGTGTGTGGGATGTGGGTGGGAGATGGGTGGAAACTGGATGGGAAGTGGGAGGGATGTGGGTGGGAGGTGTGTGGGATGTGGGTGGGAGATGGGTGGAAACTGGATGAAAAGTGGGAGGGATGTGGGTGGGAGGTGGGTGGGATTTGGGCGGGAAGTGGTGGTGGGATGTGGGTGGGAGGTGGGTGGGAACTGGAGGGGATGTGGGTGGGAGGTGGGTGGGATTTGGGCGGTGGGTGGGAGGTGGGTGGGAGGGGTGTGGGATGTGTGGGGAGATGGGTGGAAACTGGATGGGAAGTGGGAGGGATGTGGGTGGGAGGTGTGTATGTGGGTGGGAGATGGGTGGAAACTGGATGGGAAGTGGGAGGGATGTGGGTGGGAGGTGGGTGGGATTTGTGTGGGAAGTAGGTGGGAGGAGGGCGGGAAGTGGGTGGAATGTGGGTGGAAAGTGGGCGGGAATTGGGTGATAAGTGGGTGGGATGTAGGCTGGAAGTGGGTGGAAAGTAGGTGGGAAACGGGTGGAAGTTGTGTAAGAAGTTGATTGGGAGTGGGTGGGGTGTAGGTGGGATGGGGGTGGTAAGAACGCAGCAGCAAAGTCGTAACGGTGAAAAAGCAAAGTAGTAAAACGTTGATTTCAAGCCTATGTAAGTATGATTTGATTTCTGGGCTCTACAGAGGAAACAAATTTATAGAATGTTTTCAAATTTGATAAATATTTGACTCTCACGATTGACTTCAAACTGATTCTGATATGGGTTCTATACTGTTCAAGGCGCAGCGAAGCGCGACGGGCTTTTTGCTAGTAATATTATATAATTTTCCTAATTTTCCAAACCAATTCGTCCCCACAGTTTTCCTGCAAATGAATTTTAAAGTTTCCCACATTAATGCCCAACATTAATGTTGGCTACCAGTGACCGCAGTATGACCTTATATATCGTTGCTATTTTTCGCAGAGGTCGTGCGCATATGCACGGTATGCCCCCCCGATAGGTAATAATATTAGATAATTTTCCTAATTTTCCCAACCAATTCGTCCCCACAGTTTTCCTGCAAATTAATTTTAAAGTTTCCCTACATTAATGCCCAACATTAATGATGGCTACCAGTGACCGCAGTATGTCCTTATATATCGTTGCTATTTTTCGCAGAGGTCGTGCGCATATGCACGGTATGCCCCTGATAGGTAATAATATTAGATAATTTTCCTAATTTTCCCAACCAATTCGTCCCCACAGTTTTCCTGCAAATTAATTTTAAAGTTTCCCTACATTAATGCCCAACATTAATGATGGCTACCAGTGACCGCAGTATGACCTTATATATCGTTGCTATTTTTCGCAGAGGTTGTGCGCATTTGCACGGTATGCCCCTGATAGGTAATAATCTCTATAAATATAAAAGAGAGTGTCCTGACTGATTCACTGATTCACTGACTGACTGACTGATTGGCAATCATCGCAGAGCCCAAACGGTAAGAGATAGAGGGCTGTTATTTTCACAGGAGTTTCCGTTGGTGGTGAAAGTGCGTACTAAGACGGGGTTTTGGAAAAATCCACCCGGAAAAGTCGGAAAAGCGTCGGAAAAGTTTGTATGGGAAAATTGTTATTTTTCACCCGATTGACTTGAAACTTGGTTTGTAAGCTTAGTACGCGAAATAATTCGACACGTGTTTTTCCGATTTTGGAAAATCCGCCCACGAGGAAAATGGCGGGAAAATTCTGCATAAAATAAATTATTTTTCATCCGATTGGCTTGAAACTCGGTTTGAAAGGAAAGTAGGTAAAATGAATTGAAATGTGATATTCCGAAGTTGGAAAATTTGACCCAACGGTCGGAAAATTCCCGGAAAATTCTGCATGAAAAAACTATTTTTCATCCGATTGGCTTGAAACTCGGTTTGTAAGGACAAAATACGAAATAATTTGAAATGTGATTTTTCAATGTCGGAAAATTCGCCCACGAGGAAAATGGTCGGAAAATTCTGCATGCAAAAAACAATTTTTCGTCCGATTGGCTTGAAATTTGGTTTGAAAGGACAGAATACGAAATAGTTTGAAATGTGATATTCCAAAGTAGGAAAATTTGACCCAACGGTCGGAAAATTCCCGGAAAATTTTGCATGAAAAAAACTATTTTTCATCCGATTGGCTTGAAACTCGGTTTGTAAGTACAAAATACGAAATAATTTGAAATGTGATTTTTTAATTTCGGAAAATCCGCCCACGAGGAAAATGGTCGGAAAATTCTGCATGCAAAAAACTATTTTTCATCCGATTGGCTTGAAATTCGGTTTGAAAGGACAGAATACGAAATAGTTTGACATGTGATATTCCGAAGTTGGAAAATTTGACCCAACGGTCGGAAAATTCCGGAAAATTCTGCATGAAAAAAAAGTATTTTTCATCCGATTGGCTTGAAACTCGGTTTAAAGGTCAAAATCGGAAATAATTTTTGTTTTTATTTTCCGATGTTGGAAATACTGCCGGGAGCCCACTGGGAAGTGGTTGGGAAGTGAATGGGATGTGGGTGGTAAGTTGTTTTGGAAGTGGGTGGAAACTGGGTGGTTAGTGGATGTAAAGTGTGTGGTATTTGGCGGCAAGTTGGGAAGTGGGTGGGAAGTGGGCGGGAAGTGGGAGGGATGTGGGCGGTAAGTGGGCGGGAAAGTGGCGGGAAGTGGGCGGGATGTGGGCGGAAGTTGGGCGGAAGAGGGGTTGTGGGCGGGAAATGGGCGGGATGTGGGCGGGAAGTGGGTGGGAAGTAGGCTGGAAATGGGTGAGATGTGGGCGGTAAGAGGGCGGGAAGGGGTGAGACGTGGGTGGGATGTGGGCGGTAAGTAGGCGGGAAATTGGAGGGAAGTGGGCGGGATGTGGGCGGGAAGTGGACAGGAAGAGGGCGGGAAGAGGGTGGGAATTGGGTGGAATGTGGGCGGGAAGTGGGTGGGATGTGGACTTGAAGTGAGTGTGCGTTGGTTCTATACTGTTGAAGGCGCAGCGAAGCGCGACGGGTTATTTGCTAGTCTATATATATAAAACTGTTCATCCTGACTGACTGACTGACTGGTGACCGTCGCACAGCCGAAACCATAAAAGATAGGAAGATGAGATTTTCACAGTAGTTTTATCTTATGCTGAAAGTGAGTACTAAGAAAGGATTTTGGAAAATTCTGCCGGGAAATGTGGAAAATTCGCGGAAAACTTTTGTATGAAACTTTTTTTGTTTTTCATCCGATCAAGTTCAAACTTATTTTCAAAAATCAATAAAAATAATTCAACATTAACTGCATACCAATCTTCCCGAAAATCAACCACCTTTGGGTGGAATGTTGGAGGTCAAGGTTGCCAGCCATTTGCTCCCAGTTCATTTCGAAAGGCACATTTTACTTTACAGTTGCGAGAGCAGAGAGCGCACGCAAAACCAAAGCCCAGAGAGCATAAATCGAAGAGAAACGATTTCAATGTGTGCGTGGGAGCAATTGAATTGAGTTACCGATCAGGAGCGTAAGAAAATGAAACAAAATTTGTAACACAATGAATCAAGGCAGAGGAATACGTTTTGTTCCGTTGCCTCGGCAACAACAACAAGACAGAGTACAAATTAAAAAACTACAGTTGCAAATAAAACAAAAACAAACGCAAATACAAAAACTCCAGCCACAATTAAAATAACAGCAACATGAAATAATGTGTGGGTGGGTGGGAAGTGGGCGTCAAGTGGGTGGGAGATGGGTGGGAACTGGAGGTGTGTGGGATGTGCGTGGGAGATGGGTGGAAACTGGATGGGAAGTGGGAGGGATGTGGGTGGGAGGTGTGTGGAATGTGGGTGGGAGATGGGTGGAAACTGGATGAAAAGTGGGAGGGATGTGGGTGGGATTTGGGCGGGAAGTGGGTGGGATGTGGGTGGGAGATGGGTGGGAACTGGAGGGGATGTGGGTGGGAGGTGGGTGGGATTTGGGCGGGAATTGGGTGGGATGTGGGTGGGAGATGGGTGGGAACTGGAGGGGATGTGGGTGGGAGGTGGGTGGGATTTGGGCGGTGGGTGGGAGGTGGGTAGGAGGTGTGTGGGATGTGGGTGGGAGATGGGTGGAAACTGGATGGGAAGTGGGAGGGATGTGGGTGGGAGGTGTGTGGGATGTGGGTGGGAGATGGGTGGAAACTGGATGAAAAGTGGGAGGGATGTGGGTGGGAGGTGGGTGGGATTTGGGCGGGAAGTGGGTGGGATGTGGGTGGGAGGTGGGTGGGAACTGGAGGGGATGTGGGTGGGAGGTGGGTGGGATTTGGGCGGTGGGTGGGAGGTGGGTGGGAGGTGTGTGGGATGTGGGTGGGAGATGGGTGGAAACTGGATGGGAAGTGGGAGGGATGTGGGTGGGAGGTGTGTGGAATGTGGGTGGGAGATGGGTGGAAACTGGATGGGAAGTGGGAGGGATGTGGGTGGGAGGTGGGTGGGATTTGTGCGGGAAGTGAGGTGGGAGGTGGGCGGGAAGTGGGTGGAATGTGGGTGGAAAGTGGGCGGGAATTGGGTGATAAGTGGGTGGGATGTAGGCTGGAAGTGGGTGGAAAGTAGGTGGGAAACGGGTGGAAGTTGTGTAAGAAGTTGATTGGGAGTGGGTGGGGTGTAGGTGGGATGGGGGTGGTAAGAACGCAGCAGCAAAGTCGTAACGGTGAAAAAGCAAAGTAGTAAAACGTTGATTTCAAGCCTATGTAAGTATGATTTGATTTCTGGGCTCTACAGAGGAAACAAATTTATAGAATGTTTTCAAATTTGATAAATATTTGACTCTCACGATTGACTTCAAACTGATTCTGATATGGGTTCTATACTGTTCAAGGCGCAGCGAAGCGCGACGGGCTTTTTGCTAGTATAATATAATTTTCCTAATTTTCCCAACCAATTCGTCCCCACAGTTTTCCTGCAAATGAATTTTTAAAGTTTCCTACATTAATGCCCAACATTAATGATGGCTACCAGTGACCGCAGTATGACCTTATATATCGTTGCTATTTTTCGCAGAGGTCGTGCGCATATGCACGGTATGCCCCGTTATAGGTAATAGTATTAGATAATTTTCCTAATTTTCCCAACCAATTCGTCCCCACAGTTTTCCTGCAAATTAATTTTTAAAGTTTCCCTACATTAATGCCCAACATTAAAGATGGCTACCAGTGACCGCAGTATGACCTTATATATCGTTGCTATTTTTCGCAGAGGTCGTGCGCATATGCACGGTATTCCCCCTGATAGGTAATAATATTAGATAATTTTCCTAATTTTCCCGACCAATTCGTCCCCACAGTTTTCCTGCAAATAATTTTAAAGTTTCCCTACATTAATGCCCAACATTAATGATGGCTACCAGTGACCGCAGTATGTCCTTATATATCGTTGCTATTTTTCGCAGAGGTCGTGCGCATATGCACGGTATGCCCCCTGATAGGTAATAATATTAGATAATTTTCCTAATTTTCCCAACCAATTCGTCCCCACAGTTTTCCTGCAAATTAATTTTAAAGTTTCCCTACATTAATGCCCAACATTAATGATGGCTACCAGTGACCGCAGTATGACCTTATATATCGTTGCTATTTTTCGCAGAGGTCGTGCGCATATGCACGGTATGCCCCCTGATAGGTAATAATATTAGATAATTTTCCTAATTTTCCCAACCAATTCGTCCCCACAGTTTTCCTGCAAATTAATTTTAAAGTTTCCCTACATTAATGCCCAACATTAATGATGGCTACCAGTGACCGCAGTATGACCTTATATATCGTTGCTATTTTTCACAGAGGTCGTAATTTTCCCAACCAATTCGTCCCCACAGTTTTTCTGCAAATAAATTTTAAAGTTTTTCCTACTTAAGTGTTCGTGATGGTGAAAGAAAATTGGCTCACGCGCGCATCTCTTCGTGTGTTTCTGTCTATGTGGCAGCTTTGCCATCCTCCGTTATTTATTAACGGCGCACAGTGGCCGGTCTGTCTGATTTAACGTTGCAAAAATAAAAAAAATTCATGGATTGGTTGTTTTTTGGCCGCATTTACTTAATTTATTAAAGGGAACCCCAATTAGACCAAAAAACATTGGTTAATGGAATTTTTTCAATTATTTTAGTTTTTACAGTGGTACAAAGTCTAACAAATTTTCAAACTGATAAATTGTTGTTTGATTTTGGTTTCAAATGTCATGTTTGGGAACGTATAAAGAGCAGACGGAAATTCGGATTGGAGTCTGGTTTTTTTTTAAGAGGCTTCAATTTTAGAGAAAACTGAGTTTAAAAAAATAATATTTTGTTTTAAATAGTTGATTTTTTGGCGTTATATTGAAGTACTACTTTTACCATAATTTCCAACTTTGATGGACTGTAAATAATGCACAGTGAAAATTTTGGTGAAAAACATATTTCGATATATAGGAGAAAAATATGGGCTTGCGCCTTTAGCATCTTGTAAGTATGAGCGAATTGCGCTCTCCTCTGCCTCTATCTTCCTTCTTAGGTCCTCGAAGTGGCGACTCGCTCCGACGAAGTTCGTCGCATTGTCGCAATGGACGGCTTGGGGAACGCCTCGGCGACCAACGAACCTTTGGAAAGCCAATAAAAAAGAGTCAGTTGATAAGTCTGATACAAGTTCTAGATGCCTTGGATGCAAACACCACAAAAAGGGCTATATAAGACTTATACGGAGGCTTTCCACGAATCTTAAGAGACGTATTAACAGGGCCACAAAAATCAACGCCACATGTAGAAAATGAGCGGAGAGCACGAAGCCGATCTGCAGGCAAATTTCCCATGATTTGCGTCATCAGATGAGGTTTGCCTGAGTGGAAGTTGGTCTGGTGAAGATAACGGACATAGCTTTGCACAAACTGCGAGCGCTTCGTCAACAAAAAGTGGAAACTTGGCATCGTACGAAATAGGAGCATTTACTAGTCGCCCCCAACTCGCAACAACGAAAAGGCACACCAAGTTCCCCGACATTCATGGATGAAGGGATTTAATCGCTGAAAACTTGGGCCTACACGCGCGCTCTTTCTAACCCTTTCTATGTCGTCTTCGGATTCATGTTTTTGAACAATTTCGACTATTTTCTCAAATGCTTCTTTTAGTTCAAGTGCTGAAGGAATATTTTCAAATTGGATTGACTTTTCTTTACATTTTCGGATAAAGCGGAACATATAAGCGAACACTCTCAGCAGTTTAAGGTGTGACGAGTACCCCTCGATGATGTCCAACAACTCTGAATTTTTCCTTGCAACTGTCAGCCCGACAGCTGATTCCGAACTTCCATCTCGAGGATCTCTTTTGACAACGTAAAATGAGGGTTTTTAGGCCAATCTTCTCCGCTTCTAATAAAAAGGATGGACCAGTCAACCAAATTGACTCCATTAACTCATTAACGTCACAACCTCTAGATACAATATCTGCTGGGTTCTGCTTTGTTGGTACATGCCTCCACGTTGCGTTCTCTGTCCACTCTTGAATTTCAGCCACTCTATTTGAATCAAAGGTAGATAAAGAAGAGGGATGTGACCGAATCCAATGGAGCGTTATTTCTGAGTCTGACCATAGCACAATGCGTTCGATCGGAGCCTTAATCCAAGGCTTGACTCGATGACAGAGTTCTGCTAAAAGGTGAGCGGCACATAACTCAAGCCTTGGGAGGGTTTTGGTCTTGAGCGGCGCTACTTTAGATTTAGAGGTCAACAATGACACTTTAAAACCTTCTGCAGTCAAACAACGAACGTAAATACACGCACCATATGCTCTCATAGAAGCATCGGCGAAGGCATGAATTTGAATCGGTGACGTTGGCTCTATGTGTACAAATCGTGGAACAGCCACTTTTTGTATATTCGACAAAATTTGTTTAAGAGCTTCCCACTCAGTTTCCAATTTCATTGGAATTGACTCATCCCAGTCCAATTTTAATAACCAAAGTTCTTGCAATAAGATCTTTCCTTTAATAATAAGGGGACTAAGCAAACCGAGGGGATCGAAAAGTTTAGACGTCACCGACAAAATGTTCCGTTTTGTCGCTCGTACACTCATTGAAGACTCGTCCAGCTTAAATTTGAAGACGTCTTCATGAGGTACCCAAAGAATTCCTAACGCTTTTGTTGAGTCTGAGTCTGAGATCGTTATTGGTTTGACTGTGCTCTCGGATGCGGAAATCTCAGGGCAGTTCGAAAACCATTTTGCTAGTTCGAACCCTGCTTCTTGCAACACCTGAGATACTTCAGACTTAATCGCCTTCAGTTCTTCGACACAACCAGCACCAGTCAACATATCATCGACATAAAAATCGGACCGAATAACGTTTGCTGCTTTTGGGTGGGAGACTTGGGCACTTTCACTCAACCTTTTTAAACACCGGATGGCAAGAAAAGGCTGGCGCAGTGCCATAAGTCACAGTGTTCAGTGCAAAAATTCTCAGACTCAGATGGATCTCTCCTCCAAACTATGAGCTGAAACTGTCTATCCGCTTCATTAACCATTACTTGGCGATACATCTTTTTAATATCCGCAGTTAGCGCATACTTATTTAGTCTGAAGCGGAGTAGAGTCGAGTATAGCACCTCCTGGATCGTAGGACCGACCATCAGGATGTCATTCAACGCAACATGAGTAGACGTCTTGCAAGACGCGTCAAAGACAACGCGCAGCTGTGTGGACGTACTTTCTGGTCTCAAGACGCACTGATGCGGAATGAAATAGTGAGGAGTGTTAGGAATTTTGTTCTCAATTTCTGACATATGTCCCAATGAAAGGTACTCTTCCATGAAATTCATGTACATTGCCCTTACTTGATCATCTCGGGACAATCTTCTTTCGAGCGACAAAACCGCCGTTTTGCAACTTCAAATGAGTTGCCCAATATCTTAGGATCAGACTTGAACGGCAGTCTTACTTGGAAGCGACCTGATGGTAAAATTTCCACATTATTTGCGAAATGTTTCTCACACAACTGTTGTTCTGGAGACATAACTTTGTTTGAAGATGGGAGGCTTTCCAGTGACCAAAATTTTTGTAATGTGCTATCTATCGAAGCTATCGAATCCTCTTGACAACTTAGATTTACCACTTTCTCTTGGCCGTTGGTCGAGTTCATTGTATATCGTCCAGACACAATCCAACCAAGAAGGGTTTTTGTAAAATCGGACTTTGGACCTTGTTTAATCTGACCGATAGCTAAAAGTTCAAAAAATGTTTCAGCTCCTATCAACATGTCTATTTTTTGTGGCTTATAAAAGTAGGGATCCGCCAATTGTAGGTTTTCAGGAATATTCCAGCCGCTCACGTTTACTGTGTGGTCGGGCTTGTAGCTCGAAATCGATTTTAATATCCAAAAATCTGCTGAAAACTCACTGCAATTAACTCGCGACTTCACCACAGTATGTATCTTTTCTTGACTTGAGAATTGGCTTCTCCAATTCCTAGCAAGCTGATACATGAATCTTCCCTACGCATCTGCAATCGTTGGGCAAGCTCTTCTGTTACGAAGTTTGTTTGCGAACCAGAGTCGAGCAGAACTCGAGCTTATATTAGTTCGCCGCTTTTAGTTCGAACATTAACGATTGACGTAGCCAAAATCACCTTCTCTAATGCCGTCGCATGCATAGCTTGTGATGTGGAAGAGTGATCTGTATTGGAAGTTTGGTCATTGGATGGTGGTGGTAACGCTAAACTGTTGCTAACAGCTGTATATCTGTGGAGGAGCGTATGATGTGAACGGCTACAAACTCGACACTTTGCTGTTTTGCACCTTGCAACAGTATGACCCCTTTATAGACAGTTTATACATAAGGGAGCTTTGCGAACTCAAACCTTTGTGCGACTGATAACGAAGAAAACGACGAGCAATTCCCAATCGAGTGCCCTTCTGAATTACAATACACACATTTTTTGGCATTTTTTTGATGGGGGTTGAGTCGCAGAACACGAAAATGAGGTACGGTTATGCTTGCTTTGAATTGGCTTCGCTTCTAATGTTGGTTTGGTAGACTCCTCAGCTGACATATGCTGGTATCTGCGATTTAACACCTTCTCGCAATCCACCCAAAGCGGAATCTTATCAAAGTCAAGTTAATCTTCCCATTTTCGTTTGGTCACTGGATCGACTTTGTTCATAACTAGATGAATTAGCATAGCATTTGTGATCTTTTAGTCATCGCCAATCGTCAGCAATGAAGCATACACAGCCGAAACTGTGTCGATAAGGCTTCGCAAGGCCGATGCTGTGGGCGAGACAATTTTGGGAAGACCGAACAACGCTGAAATGTGGTCCTTAAATATAAGGCAGTCGTTGTCGTATACATTTTTTAAGCTTGCTAATGCTTTCTCGTAATTGCTCGCGGTGACTTGAAATGCTCTAACAGTTCCGAGAGCTTCACCTGAGAGACAAGAAATTAAATGATTAAATTTCTCTATCGATGCAATGGAGTCATCTTTATGAACTAACGTCTCAAAAAGGCTAATAAAATTTTTATATTCCGAATATTTCCCACTAAACTTCGGTAACGATAAATTCGGAAGACGAGATCGTGTTTGTAAGGTAGTGGTAGCCTTTTTCTTCTGATTTTTTATCAGCACTTGCCGTTTTGAGTGCAGTAATTAGAAATAGTATACCGGCCTTTGTCTAAATACACATTTCTTCTAATTCTCCACCATCCTCATCTTCATCATCAAGCTCGTCAATCTTTCCCTGTAATTGACTCGCTTTTTCAATGTATTTATTTAGGACTTCTAATCTGCACTCCAATTCTACTAATTTAAGTCCTAAGCTTCCTGAATCCAATTGTTTTTTGATCCTAAGAATATTTTTCGTTGGACCTTTGATTTTTATTTTTAACTCCTCAAGAGTTGGCCGGGACTTCTTCTGATCTTCTGGATCAGGTGACATTGTTATATACAAATATTATTCCTTTTTGAAAACTAATATGCTCAAATAATAGGTGTAGGGAGTTGGTACACTACTTATGATCCCCACTGAACTAATTATCGAAAATAATTTAGACGACAATAACACAGCCCAACAGTGATTTTGGTGCAGGTCTATTTTTAACAGATTATGTTAATATAGACTTCACTGAACAAAACTGTATCATTGGTTTTGTTCAATCAGCTCTTGTTTCCAAGATATAGCGGAAAAACGAAAATCTTGCATTTTTGGCACTCTAGGATTTATGGAGGCCACACTAGGCATAAATGTCTGAGTTTATGAGCTAATTATGATAAAGGACATATCATTGCAAATTAGAAAAATCATAGGGACCATCTAAGTCCAGCGGAAAGTGTCTAAAAAGTGTCCCGCCGACTAAAAAGTGTCCTGGACTGATAGCAAGTAAATCAGAAGGATCCTCCGACATGGGTGAGATGGGCCTTGAATTTAGACAATCTTGGATAAGAGCGTGGACAGCTCATGAAAGGAATACTTTAGGGATGAAGTTGACTTATAAAAAGTGTCTTAAAACTTTTAACACCTGCCTCCCATAAACCGCCCATGTGAGGTGCTCCAGGAGGATTGAATTGCCATAACAGATTGTAGTGACTGTAAGCGGATACTATGCTTGTCCTTGTAGCTTCCAGGAAATCGCGAGTTAGGATCTCTGGATGCTCCAACAAACGTTTTGCCGTTGTCGGAGTACATTCGTTGTGGGCAGCCACGTCTTGCCATTGGTCCAGCAAAATCGACATCAGTGTGAGTAAAAGGACGGGAAAACGTGGATCTTTCCACTGGTAAAACACCCATGAGCTGACTTTTGTATTCTTCTTCTGTATGCGACACAGACTCGACAGGAGTTCACCATAGCTTTTACCAGATTTTTAAGCTTTGGAATCCAATACTTGGCACGAATGAGACGCATCATTAGTTGGTTGCCCCGTGGAGCGAAATGTAGTGGGTAAAACGAACAAGAAGGCGTGTGCTCAAAGCTTTGATGATCCCAAACGTCCAGATACTCTCATGACTCCTTTCTGATAAATAAATGGATTCAAATTGAGTATAGAACTGGATTTTGGAATTGGTTGCTTTTTTGGAATACTCTGTTCGCTGTGTGCACACAATCAGCAATTATTGTGTGACAGCTAGCTCGCTGTTAGTGAGCTCATTGGTAGGCTGCGTAGGAGACTTCCGACAGCGTTTTATGAAGCGGTAAACATATGAAATGACTCTCAAGGCCCTTCCGATATTTAAAAATCGTGTGAGCAGGTCAAACGGTAAAGGCACACAGGCTAAATTGGATTTAATAGGACGCTGTTCAAGATCAGTTTCGACATATGATTCTAGCAGAGTTGGCCATTGGTGTTCTGGAAGTCGGAGCCATTCCGGCCCTTGCCACCAAAGCTGATTGTCCAGAAGCTCTTGTGGGGAAACACGTCGACTCGCTAGGTCCGCAGGGTTGCTTTCTGATCGAACATGTGACCATTTCTTTGAGGCAGTGGCTTGAGAGATCTTGGTGACTCTATTTGCCACAAAGGTCGTCCACGTACAGGGGGGCTTGTGCAGCCAAGATAAAACTATTGTTGAATCTGTCTAATAGTGTGTTTCACAACGTTCAGGAGGTAATTGATGAAGGACTACTGAGGCGAGCTCAGAAAGGAGGACAGCTCCACCCAATTCTAGCCTGGGAAGGGAAATGGTTTTTACAGGTGCGACTCATGTTTTTGCAGTGAGGAGATGGACTAAGACTTGTTGACCTATTTTAACTCGCAAGTAAAGGGCTGCGCCATATGCGCGTTGCGATGCGTCGCAAAACCCGTGATACTGCATGCGTACCCATGGAGAATAATTTACCCATCGTGGAATGCGGATATCACCTAAAGTAGGATAGTTGTCGTGGAGTTCTTGCCATCTTCGGACAAGTTCTATAGGTAACGAATCATCCCAACCTAGTTCTTGCATCCAGATTTACTGCATAAATATCTTCACACGAACGATGACAGATGCCAGCCATCCCGCTGGATCGAACAATTTTGCAATTTGAGCGAGAACTTCTCGTTTTGTGAACGACTTCTTGGACTTATGGATGGAAGGGGCGAAGAAGAATTCGTCAGTATCAGCTTGCCATCGGATTCCGAGAGTCTTCGCAACGCTAGCTTCTTCGATCTCTAAAAAATCTACACAAAGTAAGTGATCTTTGGGAATGCCACTCAATACTCCTCTCTCGTTCGACGTCCATTTTCGCAAAGGAAATACAGCTGTATCTAGGGCCTTGCGAAGCTCTCTGATGGACAAAATTGCTTGCTCCTTTGTATGAGCCCCCGCAAGTACAACGTCGACGTACATGTAATTCGAAATAACATCGCTCGCTAGTGGAAATTGAGCTTTCACATCTTTGGAAAGCTCTTGCAATACTCGTATCGCCAAGAACGGGGCACAGTTAACACCAAACGTAACTGTATTCAGTTAAAAGTCGCAAAGTTCCCCTTGTTGAGTGCGGTAAAGAATTCTCTGGAAGGGCGTGTGCTTAGGGTCCATTAAGATCTGTCGATACATCTTAGTTATGTCGGCATTGAAGACGTACCGAAAAAACGCCTCTTTAAGATCTGAATCGTCAGATATGACTGAAGTACTGGCCCTAGATGTCGGATGTCATTTAGGCTGTTGCCCTTTGTAGATGGACTTGACGCATTAAATACAATGCGAACCCTCGTGGTAGTGCTGTCGGGTTTAAAAACAGCTTGGTGCGGAAGAAACTCCTGTCAGGAGATATTGACTCTATCGCTTTGTTATCTAATACTAGCAAATAACCCGTCGCGCTTCGCTGCGCCTTCAATAGTACAACAACGCACACTCACTTACCACCCATTTCCCACCCACATCCCACCCACTTCCCGCCAATTTCCCGCCCACTTACCGCCATCTCACCCACTTCCCGCCAATTTCCCGCCCACTTCCCGCCAATTTCCCGCCCACATCCCACCCACATCTCACCCATTTCCCGCCAATTTCCCGCCCACTTACCGCCCACATCCCGCTCACATTCCACTCACATCCCACCCTCATCCCCCCACTTCCCGCCCACATCCCACCCACTTCCCGCCCACATACCACCCGCTTCCCGCCCATTTCCGCCCACATCCCACCCACATCTCACCCACTTCCCGCCAATTTCCCGCCCACTTACCGCCCACATCCCGCTCACATTCCACTCACATCCCACCCTCATCCCCCACTTCCCGCCCACATACCACCCACTTCCCACCCTCTTTCCGCCGTCCACTTCCCGCCCACATCCAACCCACTTCCCGCCAATTTCCCGCCCACTTACCGCCCACAACCCGCTAACATCCCACCCACATCTCACACACTTACCGCCCACATCCCGCTCACATTCCACTCACATCCCACCCTCATCCCCCCTCTTTCCGCCGTCTTCTTCCCGCCCACATCCCACCCACTTATCGCCCACAACCCGCCAACATCCCACCCACATCCCACCCACTTCCCGCCCACTTCCTGCCCACATACCACCCACATACCACGCACTCCCACACTCTTTCCACCGTCCACTTCCCGCCCACATCCCACCCACTTCCCGCCCACATCCCTCTCACATTCCACTCACATCCCACCCTCATCCCCCACTTCCCGCCAATTTCCCGCCCACATACCACCCACATCCCACCCACTTCCCGCCCACATACCACCCGCTTCCCGCCCCTCTTTCCGCCGTCCACTTCCCGCCCACATCCCACCCACTTCCCGCCAATTTCCCGCCCACAGTTACAAATCATTTGTATGGGAAAAAAGAAAAGGGCTATTTTTTAGGGTTTTTCCAGCAATAATTCTAATTTTTCTCGCCGTAAAAAACCATCCTTGAACTTCAACGAACATTTTAAAAAAGATTTGGCCAAATTGGTCCAGGCGTTGTTGAGTTATGCGCTTACCAACACATTTTGCGATTCATTTTTATATTATTAGATAAGTCTTGCAGTCCCACAACGCGTTACTAGAAATTTTTATCCTATTTATCTACAGCCTTGTGTAACAAACTACGCTCATCACGAACCCTTCCGAAACCTTTGTTAAAACTATAACTTGCATTTCCACATTTTTTCATCTCAATCCTCCTTGTTTGTAGTAAAAAATAATTTATTGTCGTTCCTAAGTAGGCCCTCTTTAAGTTAGACAGAACATTGTTAAACTATAAGTAAATAAATAAACACTGCTCCTTGAGAGGAGTGTTTCTATTTAAACGGCTTTCGTTCTTCAGAAACTGAGCAAGTGCGATGGATCTTGAATGCCCCAAATTTATGTGATCTGTATTCTTGAATGGGAGGGACAAATCTACCGGTTTCATCTCTAGTTGTGGTACGAATGAAGTTCTGTTCACATAAAGAACCGGCCTCTTTTTATTGGTTTTACCGAATATCCTCCACCTCTCAAAATTTTGTGAGTAGATTATCCAGTTTTAGTTGTGGGTCTATCGAGACCTTGGTTGTGAAGGACGAGATGGATACAAATGCTGAGGTTTCTATATGAATCCTCGGTTTTGTTGGAGAGCCAATACTGAAATGGCACAGCTTTTGTGGTTTGGCAGCAATTGCTTGGTTCAAGCCAGCGACTTGTGCTTTAACAGGTTGGTAAGGATGTTTAATTAAATTAAAAATTCTCTCTGATATAAATGTAGCCTCTGATCCTGAGTCGATGAGTGCTCGGGCTTTATATTTAGTGCCTAGATGACATATATTTATAATGGCAGTGCCAAGCAGAACACCTTGTGTATTCGCAGTGAAGTATGTTTAGATGTTTCTTTCATGTTGGGGAGAAGTGGACAGTACATTCGAAGTATTCGACATAGAACGCCTGGAAGGTACTAATGTAGGGGATACTGCTGGAAGGTCGCCACGATATAGGAGTGTATTGTGACGACCTATGCACGAGAAGCAGTTATGAGCACTCGTGCAATCTTTAAGATGGTGGCCTCTTTCGAAAAAAATTGAGGAATAACTTTTGCTGTTTTATATATGATGCCCTATCACTAACAGCCATCTGAAGAAAACGTGGGCATAACCGTATTGGATGGGTTTCTTTTGCACATAACTTAAACGTCTGCGTCTTCATGCTAACCTTGTTCTCGATGGAATGAATTTTTTTGAAGTTGCTTCATTTCTTGTGGGCCTTGAAGTGACTTGTACGCTTGTATTGGGCTTAAGGTCATCTAAAGCCTCAAAAGTAAGATATCGCTCCATTAGAAATTCGTTTAATTGAACCCAAGTCGGAATATCTGCTTTGTTATGGAGCGATTGTTCCCACAATAAGACAGTGATCTTTGGCAGTTTGGATGCGCACAGGAAAACTAATAAGCAATCCCAATTTCCGGTATCGATTTCTGCTAGCTTTAGAGCGGTCAAGCACCCTTGGATTGTGCTTTGAAGATCTTTTAAAGCAGCTCCAGACTCTTGGGATACTGATGACAGGTTGAAGAGAATTTTAAGTTGGCTATTAACCAACAATCTTTTGTTTTCATGCTGACTGAAAACCATCATTTGTAAGAGGATTGCCCTTGCCTCGACTTTAGTTTTGGCATTGAGGTGGAACAGTTTCTCGATTAGGATTATTGATGTAGACTGCCTTCAAGAGGTCTCTGAATGTAGGCCATCGCACATAGTCCCCACTGAATATTTCAGTATTGCATGGGGGAAGGTTACAGACTTTAGGTATGGAACCAATGACTGATTCCTTAAGTTTGGAAGAAGCTTTTTGAATTTTTTCATTGAGCTGAGAACTATATTTTTCATAAGTCAAGTAACAGTGCTTATACTTGGCTTTTAGGACTATCAGATCGCCAGAACTGTCCTCGTGACTCAGTGCCTTGGAGCACCGCTCAAACTCTTGCTCAACTTTAGTCCATAATGATCGGGTTTGGTCAAGGCGGACTTGGAGCGTAAAGGATGACACATCACCAGTTGAGCCGTCGAACATAGACTCAAACTCACTTAGTCGGTCTGATACCGAAATGAATTCATTTAGCGCCATTTTTCGGAAATCCTGTACTTTCTGGGATGTTAATTTAGTAGTACGCGACCCACCTGGTTGAATGGATTCAGTTATTGCTATTGACTTTTTCTCTTGTGCTTTTTCGTCTCGCGTTGTTTTTTTTGGAAATGACGAGGAGATTCGTGTTGTTGATTGACTTGGGAATTTTGTTGGTGATGGCTTTGAATCTCTATCACTTAATAGGGAAAGTCTACTCGGTTTTCCTTGACTACCCCCTTTGGACATAATAGGCTCTCCTTGGAGCCAAAAAATAGAAGAGGAATAAATAAAAAACGAGTTTTACGCAACTATTACATGTGCGAGGAAAACACAATAGGTGTATAATTTGTAATAAAATGTGTTGTTTTTACATTTCTGGTTTTTAAATAATTTTGTGTAAAGTTTTATAATTTTTACCAAATAGATATACCTAAATAATAGGAAAGGGTATGCGCTTTGTATGTATAAAGTACCCGTTATGTGCTGAACGGTATGTATGTACGTAATGTGTTAACAGGAAGGCAACGGCTGTGGATGGTACAGTTGATTTTCCAATTCGATGCGGGTCAATATTTTCAGCAATTTTTAGTATATCACAGCAGCCATGCAGAAATGGAATTTTAAATATATATGTATGTATGTTTTTCAAAATGAGTGTTTTGTGCTTTTGCGGAGTGTTTATATTTTTTGTTGATTTTCTTTTTTTAATGTAAGTGGCGCAGAGCCCTGAAACCATAAAACGATTTTCTATGTAAATTTCGCAGAACCGTGAAAATTTGATCACTCTTTGAATACAACGGATTTTTTGCATACGAACAAGTGGACGTTTGTATGTATATGTACGTTTTGTATTTTCGTTAAAACAATTAGGCGTCATTTAAAAAAAACAACACCTTCGCGGAAACACAAGCACTATGCCCTTAACTTTTATGTGCAAATTTAAAGATGCGTGTGTAACGAGCCTTTGCAGCTGGGCTTAGCTTAGGGTGCTCGGGGATCGCTCCAACAAATTTATATTTGTGGAGAATTGCCAAGAATAAGAAGACAGCGGTTTAACGTACTTTAGTCTATATTTGGGTTGGGGTTTTCAACACTTAACAGTAGGTTTTAAACTTAGTTTTACAATTCACGTTTACACTTCAGGTCTTTTAGGCTACCGGCCCACTTGTGCTTGCTTCTGAACCACCAAGGACTCGCTAAGTTACCCAGTGCTCTCCTCTCTGCTTTCGTCGTGCCTTCGCTTCGACCTTTTCGCAGGATACCTCGCACTTCCCACTTTCTGTCACTAACCCTCTTGCAATGATCGTCGAGCACTCGCTTCGACTTCTCGCAATATATCTCACTGACTGCCCCGTCTTTTGGGCAGCCACTCCTCTTATAGCTGTTGCGCAGGCCCCGTTTCACCACTCCCAGCAGGGCCTGTGTGTGTCTCCAAGCAGGGCCTGTGTGTCTCCAAGCAGGGCCTGTGTGCCTCCAAGCAGGGCCTGCCGCTTCCTTTGTTCCGTTGTTTCGCTGCGTCGTGGCTTCCTGCTGTTGTCGCTGGACCGAGGCCTTTCTGCTGCTTTCATTGTAGCGGGGCCTCGATCCCGTTGCGCCGAGCCCTCTCCTCCAATCGCAGCTCGCCTCCGTCCTCCAGTCTGCTGTAGCGAGGCCTTTGACTATCTAGCCACGGCTCTCTCTCCAACCCTCCACTCGTCTCCCCTCTCGCTCCCCCTCATTGCTCTCCCAGAGAGAGCTTTCCTCAATTCGCCGCTCTTAACCCTCCCCTGCCCACTTGTGAGGAATTACTCCTCACACTCCCCCCTTACTTCGGCCATTTTGTTCCCTTCAGAACAAAACGAAACTTTTGCCCCCCGTTAACATTTCGCAATTTGAATTTCCCACCCCATTTCAACTCCCTCTCACCAGCCGGACCGTTTCCCGCTCCTTTTTTCCTTATCCCACTCTGGTCACACCGCGATCATATTTATCGATCGCCCGCTATCGATACCTTCCACTCGATAGTCCGCCGTTTAGGGTGGCCCTATTTGTTTTTGGTTTTTTAGCCCACGCGTTTTCATATCGATACCGATAATGATCGCGTGCCATGCTTTTTTTTTCCCAGGTAAGTTTCCTTGATTTTGTCTCTCAATTTTCGCCTTAATTCCCTCCTCTTCTTTCCACAGGTTGCCTGCTTCCGGTTCCCCGCTCTCCAGGTAAGTTTTCCCCCTATATCTCTTTTCCCCTCAGCCCGTTTTCACCCCTTTTCTTTTCCATTTCTAGTGGCTGATGCTTCTTCTTCCCCCCAATGGACTGTTGCCACTGCCCTTTCATCCTTCTGCCCATCGTTGCTGCCCACCTTATGCCGATTTGTTTACCTTTTTTTTCCCATATATTTTTGTGCTTTTTTTCTGTTTTCTGTTTTGTTGTTGTGTTGGTGTGCTCCCGCCCACCTTGTGCCTTTGTTTGGCCGATGCTTAATGCGTTTCTCCGGCCATTTATGTACGGCGATCGCTGTCCCAAAGTGTTCACCCTGGGCTGACTCCTGGATCGGGACGACTCCTGTGTGTGTGTATGTTTTGTGTATTTGTGCGTGTTTGTGCTTCGAGTAATTGTGCCTGTGAATTAAGATTAATAATAAAAACTCGTCCACTTGTTCTGTTTTATGTTTCATATTGCGTTTTTATTAAAAGTCTTTTTTTCCCCCTCTCCTTATTCCCCTCTCCTGCCCTCGCGCGCGACTTTGTTGCACCTCGCGGAACACACGCGGTCCTCCCGCCCCCCATTTGAGGCGGTAACGTCTGGCCCCTACACACATAAGGTGGGCCCATCGTTCGCGACTCCCGCGCGCTCTCCGTGCTCCGACTTCCACCATGACTTCGGCTGGCCAATCCTCCATCGGTAGCTCGTGCCATCGCCATTCCCGTGTCGCCTCCTGCCCATCACGGTCCCTCACGGACGATTGCCGCTGCTACCGTGGCCGTTTTGGTAGCGCCGTCGGCCACGAATTTTGCCGGTTGAGGGTCGGCCTCGGTGGTTCTGGGGCAGGCCAAACCCATGGTCCTCTCTCTGGTGTCCCCTCCTTCACGGTCTTTGCTGCTGCCGCGCTGGCGTCTTCTGCCGCCTCTGCCTCTGCCGCCGTGTCGTCGTTTGCCGAAGCTTCCGCCTCCTCTGCTCCTTCCGGCTCGCGCCTGAAACCCCTCGGGTCCTCGCATTGGACGCCGGTGGTTTAACGGGGTCCTCGTCCACATCCTCGATCACGACCCTCTCGGTTGCGGTCGTGTCCTAGGAGTTCGGGGTCCTCGCTCGCCCTAAGCGGCTCGCTCCAGGTGGCAACCGTGGTCACCTCGTGGTACCACCTTGCCCCGGCGAAGTAGGAGCGCCGATTCTGGGTCACGCACGGTGGAGCGTGACCCCACTCCTGCTGAGAGCCCGCGTCGTGCTGCTCTTCCCTCGGGATCCGCTCTTCCTCGTCATCGCTGATGACCTCCGGGTCGCATGGCGGCAGCTCCCGCTCCTCCTCCAACGCCGGCTGCTCCTCATCCTTCGACTCGGTGAGGAGTATCACCTCGGGGATTGGGGTGGGCGGCCTTGCTCCAGTCTGACTCCGGGCCAGCCCTCTCAGCCTTTCCGCTCTCCTCGCCGGCTTCCTCCCATTCCGACTCGACCCAGTCGGTCGGTCCCTCCGCCATCTTCGTCTCGATGGCCCACTCTCCGACCCAAATCGCCGGGGCCGGTTTCCCCATACCCCCATCCGACGCGTCCACACGCTCGGGGCTCCATTTCGGGGACTGCGCGGTCAAGGAGTCCCAATCCCAAGTCGCCGGCAACCCCATGGACGGCGATGATCGAGCGATCGTCGACGCTCTTACGGACGATGCGTCCAGGCTGAGCACGTCTTGGGGTTTACGCACGCGCGGCCGCCTTTGGGGAATCCGACTACCTACACGACCGGTACTCAAGAAGGGCAACCGCCGCTTCTGTCCTAGTACCTTGCGCTTCTTCTCGCCCTTAATTCCATGTCGTTCCATCTTGCCTGTTTGATTGAATAGACCGAGCTCCCTCTTGGCACGCGCAACGAAGCCTCGGTCTCCACGCGGCTGCGCAAAGATCACGCCAGTTTAACGTTTCTCTGCGAGCTTTCCTGCGAGAGAGCCTTGCAACGGTAAACTTGGCTGTGGTCTTCTCTTTCTCTCCTACACGCGATATTGACATCGCGCTCTCTTGTAGATTTCGCCGCGTTTTAGTCAATCTCGCATGTTCAGATTGAGGATCGACGCTCTTTGTACCCTGTAAACGGTATTTATTTGGGTTCTTCTACACTTTAATCCATTTCTATCTCTATTTTTTCAGGTTTCCCTTTTATTTTACTGCTAATTCTCCTTTCTTTTCCAGGTTTATCTTTTTTATACCCGTTACTCGTAGAGTAAAAAGGGTATACTAAAGTCGTGCAAATGTATGTAACAGGCAGAAGGAATCATTTCCGACCATATAAAGTATATATATATATATATAAATTATTTCCGCGCTCTCAGGCTGTCTTCCATCTTGAAATAAATTGTGAAATGTACATAAAAATATGCTCTTTCTGAGAAAAAATATTCGGATCAAATACAGATTGGCCCCCGCGGAGAAAAGTACAAAATACTAATTTTTTTAAAAGAAAAAAATACTTCCGATGGCTTTGGTTGAGGTCTCACATTTTTATCGGAAAGTTCACAAGAAAATAACAAAAAACCGTCTTTGGTTCGACTTAATCCGATACACCGTTCAAAAGTTATGATATTTTTAAATTTCGTTTGTACCCGGTTATCTTAAGAACTATTGAGGGTAGGGGAAAAATGTTTTGGGGTATTTTCATCTATGTATAGTACTTCAAAATAATAGCCATTAAAAATTTTTGGAAATAAAAAAGTTGGGTGGCCGAGTTGATATGGAATGTCCCATATGGGTAATTATTTCTGAAGTGGGCAACTATTTTTCAGTCCACTCCAAAAATTTTAATTTTTTTGCCAGGATGAAACCGCAGTTTTCAACGATTTTTAAAAAGATTTTCAGAATTTTACCATTGTGGGATGCAAAGATATAGCGACTTTTTATATTTGTTAAAGTTGGTTATAACTAAATATTTAATGGGCCTAAAAATAAATAAAAATTTTCAAAAATATTGCTTTTCTTTTACTTTGTGGTAAAAATATTTGCGATGGTTGAACTGGAGGAAGAAACCGCCGAAACTTAAGAAAAAAAATTTAAGTCGCGGTTTTGTGGAAAAACGGCCATTTGAGATTTTTAAAAAATTAGGACTAATCCTTATGATAATCTTAGTACTCTAAAAAAAAGTTTATAATGGGACGGCCATAACTTTCCGAGAAATTCAAAAAACCGCGACACAAAGTACCATTTTTTGATTCACCCACGATCAACTTCATACATGCCTTTAACCATACCTAAAAATAGACCGAACTGCGTTTTTAGATTCTCCAATGAAGCTTTGGTTCATGGATTATGGTCTTTTTTGTTCTCTCAATTGGTTTTAAAAAATATTTACCAATTGGGCATCAACCAGCTTTTCCAATAGTATTCAAATGATCTTATTAGTGATGTTTTTAATCATCAGCAGGAAAACAGCTCAAATTATTTAATTACTTCAGTTCCAGGCATCTTAGCGTCTTGCGGTTTAACTACCACAGACATTTAAAAATTAAACTTTACTTTTTCTTGCTGGCAGTACAGAATATTACTATTAAGACAAATTGGATAATATTGGAAGAACTAGTGATACCCAAATGGTCAATGTTTTCAAAGACAATTGCTGGAACAAAAACGCCCATAACCCCTGAACCAATGCTACATTGGTGAATCTGGAAATGCAGTTCGGCGTTTTTTAGGTCTTACCTATTGCCTATATGAAGTTGTTCGTAGGTAAATCAAAAAATGGTACTTCATTTGACGCTGTTTTGCATCTCGCGGAAAGTTATGTCCGTCCCACCATAAAGCCTCTTTCAGATCACTAAGAATATCAAGAGGATTACTCCTAATTTTTTTAAAAAATCTCAAAATGGCCGTTTTTCCACAAACCGCGACTTAAATTTTTTTTCTTAAGTTTCGCCGGTTTCTTCCTCCAGTTCAACCATCGCAAATATTTTTACCACAAAGTAAAGGAAAAGCAATATTTTTTGAAAATTTTTATTTATTTTTAGGCCCATTAAATATTTAGTTATAACCAACTTTAACAAATATAAAAAGTCGCTATATGTTTGCATCCCACAATGGTAAAATTCTGAAAAATCTTTTAAAAATCGTTGAAAACTGCGGTTTCATCCTGGCAAAAAAATTAAAATTTTTGGAGACTGAAAAAAAATAGTTGCCCACTTCAGAAATAATTACCCATATGGGACATTCCATATCAACTCGGCCACCCAACTTTTTTTATTTCCAAAAAATTTTTAATGGCTATTATTTTGAAGTACTATACATAGATGAAAATACCCCAAAACATTTTCCCCTACCTCAATAGTTCTTAAGATAAACCGGATACAAACCAAATTTTAAAAATCATAACTTTTGAACGGTGTATCTGATTTAGTCGAACTAAAGACGGTTTTTTGTTATTATTTCGTGGGCTTTTCGATAAAAATGTGAGACTTCAGCGAAAGCCATCGAAAGTATTTTCTTCCTCCCTTAAAAAATCAGTATTTTGTACTTTTCTTCGCGAGGGCCAATCTCTATTTGATCCGAATATTTTTTCTCAGAAAGAGCATATTTTTATGAACATTTCACAATTTATTTCAAGATGGAAGACAGCCTGAGAGCGCGGAAATAATTTTTTTATTGGTTTTTTTTTTTGGTTTGACTGTTATTTCAAATATTATGACCTAAAAATAAACAATTAATCAAATTTCTGTTAAATTTTAAAGCAGGTCATTCATTTTCAAGTGAGACTGTGGAAAAAGTACGCAGCTTTTACCTAGAAAACAGTCGAATAATGCCAGGGTTTAGAGACACAGTATCTGTTTAAATTAACGAAGAAAAGAGGGTCCTGGCGTTCAATCACTATCACTTGAACCAAAAAAGCTCCTGTCCAGTGCTGCGATTGAGACTGTGCAATATCGAGTGTTTCAGAGCACGGACAAATGCACCTTTCAAACTCATAAATTCGTCGATCTACTTTGTGAATGATTGAAAGAATTGAAGCCTCATCATTTTATCGCGAAAAACAGTCTGCTTTTGTGCAACAGAAGAAGGAAAATTTGGCTGAAGGCGAGTTGCTGTTTCACTGTGATTTCCCTGAAAATTACGCGTTTGTGGCTCAAGATGCTGCTCAATCGTTCCACTACAATAACGATCAGTGCACAGTCCATCCAGTGGTCTATTATTATCGTGAGCAAAATGAGATCCTGCATAAGAGTTTGGTAGTTCTGTCCGATAGGGTGGTTCATGATACGGTTGCTTTTCATTTAATACAGAAGACTATAGTGGAACACGTGAAAAAAAAAATGCAATGGCGTTGAAAAAATCATCTATGTCACAGACGGGGCGGCACAAAAGTATACAAATCGTTTCCTAATGGCAAATCTTTTAAATCATGAACGTGATTTCGACTTGAAAGCTGAGGCAAATTATTTTGCAACTGCCCACGGTAAAGGAGCTTGTGATGGAGTGGGCGCAATTTTTAAAGAGAAGCTGCAGAAGCAGCATTGTTTTATAACCGGATTGGATAATCGATTGCTTATCAGGCGTTATTCTACAGCAATTGATGTCGAAGTTTTTCCCAAAGAAAAGCAGCAATTTTGACTTTTTACATGGGTAATAGAAATTGTATAGCTCGATGAACAAAATTTAACAGAAATTTGATTAATTGTTTATTTTTAGGTCATAATATTTGAAATAACAGTCAAACCAAAAAAAAAAATCTACTAAAAAAAATTATTTCCGCGCTCTCAGGCTGTCTTCCATCTTGAAATAAATTGTGAAATGTACATAAAAATATGCTCTTTCTGAGAACAAACTTTCGAATCGAATACAGATTGGCCCTCGCGGAGAAAAGTACAAAATACAGATTTTTTATAGGAAAAAAATACTTCTCATATTTTTATCGAAAAGTTCACGAGAAAATAACAAAAAACCGTCTTTGGTTCAACTAAATCCGAACCACCGTTCAAAAGTTATGATTTTTTATAAATTTCGTTTGTACCCGGTTTATCTTAAGAACTATTGAGGGTAGGGGAAAATTGTTTTGGGGTATTTTCATCTATGTATAGTACTTCAAAATAAGAGCCATTAAAAATTTTTTGGAAATAAAATAAGTTGGGTGGCCGAGTTGATATGGAATGTCCCATATTCTGATCAGCATCAACAGCCGAGTCGATATAGCCATGTCCGTCTGTCCGTCTGTCCGTCCGTCCGTCTGTCCGTCTGTCTGTATGAACACCTAGATCTCAGAGATGGTAAGAGATAGAGGTTTGACTTGTATGGGACAAATGCTTCTTTTTTCTGCACGCAGATCAAGTTTGTTTCAAATTTTGGCCACGCCCCCTCCCGCCCCCTCAATTTGGAAAAAACGTTATATCTCCTACATTTTTAAAGATAGACGATTTGTACCTTTTAGAGATAGTTAGTAATTAGCAAAATGAATCGATTTGCCGAAGAAATGATGAAGATCGGATGAACGGTTCTCAAGTTATGAGCAAAGAAGTGAGCTGATGGTTACCCTAAGGAACGCAGGAACACTGTTAAACATGTTTTTTCATGAGTAACGGGTATATCGAAGTCGGTTAGAGCCGACTTTAACTTATGCTCTGGTTTTTCATTTTATATTCTCTTTTATCCTATATTTTCTTTATTTCAGTATCTTATTTATTTCCTTATTTTCAGACTTTTATGAATGGTAGAATATAATCTCCTTTTATTTTATCTTTTCTTATTTTCAGTATTTTTTTCCGTGTTTTCGGACTATTCTTTTACCAACTTTAATCCTCTTTTCTGTTTTATAAATATATATATATACTAGCAAATAACCCGTCGCGCTTCGCTGCGCCTTCAATAGTACAACTACGCACACTCACTTACCACTTATTTCCCACCCACATCCCACCAACTTCCCGCCCACATACCACCCACATCCCACCCACATCCGACCCACTCCCGCCCTCATCCCACCCACATACCACCCACATCCCACCCACATACCACCCACTCCCACCGTCTTTCCGCCGTCCACTTCCCGCCCACATCCCACCCACTTACCGCCATCAACCCGCCCACATCCCACCCACTTCCCGCCAATTTCCCGCCCACTTACCGCCCACATCCCACCCACTTCCCGCCAATTTCCCGCCCACTTACCGCCCACATCCCGCTCACATTCCACTCACATCCCACCCTCATCCCCCCACTTCCCGCCCACACGCCACCCACATCCCACCCACTTCCCGCCCACATACCACCCGCTTCCCGCCCACATCCCACCCACATACCACCCACATCCCACCCAAATACCACCCACTTCCCACCCTCTTTCCGCCGTCCACTTCCCGCCCACATCCCACCCACTTCCCGCCAATTTCCCGCCCACTTACCGCCCACATCCCACCCACATCTCACCCACTTCCCGCCAATTTCCCGCCCACTTACCGCCCACATCCCGCTCACATTCCACTCACATCCCACCCTCATCCCCCCCCCACTTCCCGCCAATTTCCGCCCACATCCCCCCACTTCCCGCCAATTTCCCGCCCACATCCCACCCACATCCCACCCACTTCCCGCCCACATACCACCCGCTTCCCGCCCATTACCCGCCCACATCCCACCCACATCGCTCCCAATTCCCGCTACATTCCACACACTTTACATCCACTTACCATCCACATCCCAGTGGGCTTCCCGGCGGTATTTCCAACATCGGAAAATAAAAACAAAAATTAATTCCGATATTGACCTTTCAAACCGAGTTTCAAGACAATCGGATGAAAAATAGTTTTTTGCATGCAGAATTTTCCGACCGTTTTCCTCACGGGCGGATTTTCCGACATTAAAAAATCACATTTCAAATTATTTCGTATTTTGTCCTTACAAACCGAGTTTCAAGCCAATCGGATGAAAAATAGTTTTTTCATGCAAAATTTTCCGGGAATTTTCCGACCGTTGGGTCAAATTTTCCTACTTCGGAATATCACATTTCAAACTATTTCGTATTCTGTCCTTTCAAACCGAATTTCAAGCCAATCGGACGAAAAATAGTTTTTTGCATGCAGAATTTTCCGACCATTTTCCTCGTGGGCGGATTTTCCGACATTGAAAAATCACATTTCAATTTATTTCGTATTTTGTCCTTACAAACCGAGTTTCAAGCCAATCGGATGAAAAAATAGTTTTTTCATGCAGAATTTTCCGGGAATTTTCCGACCGTTGGGTGAAATTTTCCAACTTCGGAAAATCACATTTCAATTCATTTCACCTACTTTCCTTTGTAAACCGAGTTTTAAGCCAATCGGATGAAAAATTATTTTTTTTATGCAGAATTTTCCGACCATTTTCCTCGTGGGCGAATTTTCCGACATTGAAAAAATCACATTTCAAATTATTTCGTATTTTGTCCTTACAAACAGAGTTTCAAGCCAATCGGATGAAAAATAGTTTTTTCATGCAGAATTTTCCGGGAATTTTCCGACCGTTGGAACAAATTTTCCTACTTCGGAATATCACATTTCAAACTATTTCGTATTCTGTCCTTTCAAACCGAATTTCAAGCCAATCGGACGAAAAATAGTTTTTTGCATGCAGAATTTTCCGACCATTTTCCTCGTGGGCGGATTTTCCGACATTGAAAAATCACATTTCAAATTATTTCGTATTTTGTCCTTACAAACCGAGTTTTAAGCCAATCGGATGAAAAATAGTTTTTTTCATGCAGAATTTTCCGGGAATTTTCCGACCGTCAGGGCAAATTTTCCAACTTCGGAAAATCACATTTCAATTTATTTCACCTACTTTCCTTTCAAACCGAATTTCAAGTCAATCGGATGAAAAATAGTTTTTTGCATGCAGAATTTTCCGACCATTTTCCTCGTGGGCGGATTTTCCGACATTGAAAAATCACATTTCAATTTATTTCGTATTTTGTCCTTACAAACCGAGTTTCAAGCCAATCGGATGAAAAATAGTTTTTTCATGCAAAATTTTCCGGGAATTTTCCGACCGTTGGGTCAAATTTTCCAACTTCGGAAAATCACATTTCAATTCATTTCACCTACTTTCCTTTCAAACCGAGTTTTAAGCCAATCGGATGAAAAATAGATTTTTTCATGCAGAATTTTTCGGCTATTTTCCTCGTGGGCGGATTTTCCAAAATCGGGAAAACACGTGTCGAATTATTTCGCGTACTAAGCTTACAAACCAAGTTGCAAGTCAATCGGATGAAAAATAACATTTTTCCCATACAAACTTTTCCGACGCTTTTCCGACTTTTCCGGGTGGAATTTTCCAAAACCCCGTCTTAGTACGCACTTTCACCACCAACAGAAACTCCTGTGAAAATTTCAGCCCACTATCTCTTACCGTTTGGGCTGTGCGATGATTGCCAATCAGTCAGTCAGTCAGTCAGTCAGGACACTCTCTTTTATATATATAGAGACTAGCAAATAACCCGTCGCGCTTCGCTGCGCCTTCAATAGTACAACAACGCACACTCACTTACCACCCATTTTCCACCCACATCCCACCCACTTCCCGCCCACATACCACCCACATCCCACCCACTTCCCGCCCACATACCACCCACTTCCCGCCCTCTTCCGCCCACGTCTCACCCACATCCCACCCACATACCACGCACTCCTACCCTCTTTCCACCGTCCACTTCCCGCCCACATCCCACCCACTTCCCGCCAATTTCCCGCCCACATCCCACCCACATCCCACCCACTTCCCGCCCACATACCACCCATTTCCCGCCCACATCCCACCCACATCCCTCCCACATCCCACCCACATCGTTCCTAATTCCCGCTACATTCCACACACTTTACATCCACTTGCCACCCACTTTCCACCCACATCCCAGTGGGCTTCCCGGCGGTATTTCCAACATCGGAATATAAAAACAAAAATTAATTCCGATTTTGACCTTTCAAACCGAGTTTCAAGACAATCGGATGAAAAATAGTTTTTTGCATGCAGAATTTTCCGACCATTTTCCTCGTGGGCGAATTTTCCGACATTGAAAAATCACATTTCAAATTATTTCGTATTTTGTCCTTACAAACCGAGTTTCAAGCCAATCGGATGAAAAATAGTTTTTTCATGCAGAATTTTCCGGGAATTTTCCGACCGTTGGAACAAATTTTCCTACTTCGGAATATCACATTTCAAACTATTTCGTATTCTGTCCTTTCAAACCGAATTTCAAGCCAATCGGACGAAAAATAGTTTTTTGCATGCAGAATTTTCCGACCATTTTCCTCGTGGGCGGATTTTCCGACATTGAAAAATCACATTTCAATTTATTTCGTATTTTGTCCTTACAAACCGAGTTTCAAGCCAATCGGATGAAAAATAGTTTTTTTCATGCAGAATTTTCCGGGAATTTTCCGACCGTCAGGGCAAATTTTCCAACTTCGGAAAATCACATTTCAATTTATTTCACCTACTTTCCTTTCAAACTGAATTTCAAGCCAATCGGATGAAAAATAGTTTTTTGCATGCAGAATTTTCCGACCATTTTCCTCGTGGGCGGATTTTCCGACATTGAAAAATCACATTTCAATTTATTTCGTATTTTGTCCTTACAAACCGAGTTTCAAGCCAATCGGATGAAAAATAGTTTTTTTCATGCAGAATTTTCCGGGAATTTTCCGACCGTCAGGGCAAATTTTCCAACTTCGGAAAATCACATTTAAATTTATTTCACCTACTTTCCTTTCAAACTGAATTTCAAGCCAATCGGATGAAAAATAGTTGTTTTCATGCAGAATTTTCCCGCCATTTTCCTCGTGGGCGGATTTTCCAAAATCGGGAAAACACGTGTCGAATTATTTCGCGTACTAAGCTTACAAATCAAGTTTCAAGTCAATCGGATGAAAAATGGCATTTTTCCCATACAAACTTTTCCGACGCTTTTCCGACTTTTCCGGGTGGAATTTTCCAAAACCCCGTCTTAGTACGCACTTTCACCACCAACAGAAACTCCTGTGAAAATTACAGCCCTCTATCTCTTACCGATGCGATGATTGCCAATCAGTCAGTCAGTCAGTCAGTCAGTGAATCAGGACACTCTCTTTTATAGATATAGAGATATCTCTTATATATATAATATATATATATAATTAATAATAAAAATAATAATAATAATTATAATAATTTATAATAATTTTTCATCCGATTGGCTTAAAACTCGGTTTGAAAGGAAAGTAGGTGAAATGAATTGAAATGTGATTTTCCGAAGTTGGAAAATTTGACCCAACGGTCGGAAAATTCCCGGAAAATTCTGCATGAAAAAAACTATTTTTCATCCGATTGGCTTGAAACTCGGTTTGTAAGGACAAAATACGAAATAAATTGAAATGTGATTTTTCAATGTCGGAAAATCCGCCCACGAGGAAAATGGTCGGAAAATTCTGCATGCAAAAAACTATTTTTCGTCCGATTGGCTTGAAATTCGGTTTGAAAGGACAGAATACGAAATAGTTTGAAATGTGATATTCCGAAGTAGGAAAATTTGACCCAACGGTCGGAAAATTCCCGGAAAATTTAGCATGAAAAAACTATTTTTCATCCGATTGGCTTGAAACTCGAAAATTCTGCATGCAAAAAACTATTTTTCATCCGATTGTCTTGAAACTCGGTTTGAAAGGTCAATATCGGAATTAATTTTTGTTTTTATTTTCCGATGTTGGAAATACCGCCGGGAAGCCCACTGGGATGTGGGTGGTAAGTGGATGTAAAGTGTGTGGAATGTAGCGGGAATTGGGAGCGATGTGGGTGGGATGTGGGCGGGTAATGGGCGGGAAGCGGGTGGTATGTGGGCGGGAAGTGGGTGGGATGTGGGTGGGATGTGGGTGGGATGTGGGCGGGAAATTGGCGGGAAGTGGGGGGATGTGGGCGGGAAATTGGCGGGAAGTGGGGGGATGAGGGTGGGAGTGAGTGGAATGTGAGCGGGATGTGGGCGGTAAGTGGGCGGGAAATTGACGGGAAGTGGGTGAGATGTGGGTGGGATGTGGGCGGTAAGTGGGCGGGAAATTGGCGGGAAGTGGGTGGGATGTGGGCGGGAAGTGGACGGCGGAAAGAGGGTGGGAAGTGGGTGGTATTTGGGTGGGATGTGGGTGGTATGTGGGTGGGATGTGGGCGGGAAATGGGCGGGAAGCGGGTGGTATGTGGGCGGGAAGTGGACGGCGGAAAGACGGTGGGAGTGGGTGGTATGTGGGTGGTATGTGGGTGGGATGTGGGTGGCGTGTGGGCGGGAAGTGGGGGGATGAGGGTGGGATGTGAGTGGAATGTGAGCGGGATGTGGGCGGTAAGTGGGCGGGAAATTGGCGGGAAGTGGGTGGGATGTGGGCGGGTTGATGGCGGTAAGTGGGTGGGATGTGGGCGGGAAGTGGACGGCGGAAAGACGGTGGGAGTGGGTGGTATGTGGGTGGTATGTGGGTGGGATGAGGGCGGGAAGTGGGTGGGATGTGGGTGGTATGTGGGCGGGAAGTGGGTGGGATGTGGGTGGAAAATGGGTGGTAAGTGAGTGTGCGTAGTTGTACTATTGAAGGCGCAGCGAAGCGCGATGGGTTATTTGCTAGTCTCTATATATATAAAATAGAGTGTCCTGACTGACTGACTGACTGACTGACTGACTGACTGACTGACTGACTGATTGGCAATCATCGCACAGCCCAAACGGAAAGAGATAGAGGGCTGTAATTTTCACAGAAGTTTCCTTTGGTGGTGAAAGTGCGTACGAAGACGGGGTTTTGGAAAATTCCACCCGGAAAAGTCGGAAAAGCGTCGGAAAAGTTTGTATGGAAAAAATGTTATTTTTCATCCGATTGACTTGCAACTTGGTTTGTAAGCTTAGTACGCGAAATAATTCGACACGTGTTTTCCCGATTTTGGAAAATCCGCCCACGAGGAAAATAGCCGGAAAATTCTGCATAAAAAAAATTAGTTTTCATCCGATTGGCTTCAAACTCGGTTTAAAAGGAAAGTAGGTGAAATGAATTGAAATGTGATTTTCCGAAATTGAAAAATTTGACCCAACGGTCGGAAAATTTCCGGAAAATTCTGCATGAAAAAATCTATTTTTCATCCGATTGGCTTGAAACTCGGTTTGAAAGGAAAGTAGGTGAAATGAATTGAAATGTGATTTTCCGAAGTTAGAAAATTTGACCCAACGGCCGGAAAATTCCCGGAAAATTCTGCATGAAAAAATCTATTTTTCATCCGATTGGCTTGAAACTCGATTTGAAAGGAAAGTAGGTGAAATGAATTGAAATATGATTTTCCGAAATTGGAAAATTTGACCCAACGGTCGGAAAATTCCCGGAAAATTCTACATGAAAAAACTTTTTTTTCATCCGATTGGCTTTAAACTCGGTTTGAAAGGAAAGTAGGTGAAATGAATTGAAATGTGATTTTCCGAAGTTGGAAAATTTGACCCAACGGCCGGAAAATTCCCGGAAAATTCTGCATGAAAAATTCTACTTTTCATCCGATTGGCTTGAAACTCGGTTTGAAAGGAAAGTAGGTGAAATGAATTGAAATGTGATTTTCCGAAGTTGGAAAATTTTGACCAACGGTCGGAAAATTCCCGGAAAATTCCGCATGCAAACAACTATTTTTCATCCGATTGGCTTGAAATTCGGTTTAAAATTAAAGTAGGTGAATTAAATTGATATGAGATTTTCCGAAGTTGGAAAATTTGCCATGACGGTCGGAAAATCCCCGGAAAATTCTGCATGCAAAAAACTATTTTTCATCCGATTGGCTTGAAACTCGGTTTGAAAGGTCAAAATCGGAATTAATTTTTGTTTTTATTTTCCGATGATAGAAATACCGCCGGGATGCCCACTGGGAAGTGGTTGGGAAGTAAATGGGATGTGGGTGGTAAGTTGTTTAGGAAGTGGGTGGTAAGTGGATGTAAAGTGTGTGGAATGTGGCGGGAAGTTGGGGGGATGTGGGTGGGAGTGGGCGGGAGTGGGCGGAAAATTGGCGGGAAGTGGGTGGTATGTGGGCGGGAAGTTGCTGGGATGTGGGCGGGATGTGGGTGGGTTTTGGACGGAAGAGGGCGGAAAGAGGGTGGTATGTGGGCGGGAAGTGGGTGGGATGTGGGCGGGATGTGGGTGGGATGTGGGCGGGAAGTGGTCGGGATGTGGACGGGAGAGGGTGAGAAGAGGGTGGGAAGTGGGTGGTTTATGGGCGGGAAGTGGGTGGGATAAGGGCGGAAAATTGGCTGGAAGTGGAAGGGAAGAGGGCGGGAAGTGGGTGGGATGTGGGTGGGATGTTAGCGGGAAGTGGACGGCGGAAAGAGGGTGGGAAGTGGGTGGTATGTGGGTGGGACGTGGGTGGTATGTGGGTGGGATGTGGGTGGGATGTGGGCGGGAAATGGGCGGGAAGCGGGTGGGATGTGGGTGGCATGTGGGCGGGTAGTGGGGGGATGAGGGTGGGATGTGAGTGGAATGTGAGCGGGAGGTGGGCGGTAAGTGGGCGGGAAATTGGCGGGAAGTGGGTGAGATGTGGGTGGGATGTGGGCGGGTTGCGGGCGGTAAGTGGGCGGGAAATTGGCGGGAAGTGGGTGAGATGTGGGTGGGATGTGGGCGGTAAGTGGGCGGGAAATTGGCGGGAAGTGGGTGGGATGTGGGCGGGAAGTGGACGGCGGAAAGAGGGTGGGAAGTGGGTGGTATGTGGGTGGTATGTGGGTAGGATGTGGGGTTATGTGGGCGGGAAGTGGGTGGGATTTTGGTGGTATGTGGGCGGGAAATTGGCGGGAAGGGGGGGATGAGGGTGTGAGTGATTATTTTTTTGTTGTTTTGGGTTAGTGGGTGAGATGTGGGTGGGATGTGGGCGGGAAATTCGCGGAAGTGGGTGGGATGTGGGCGGGAATTGGACGGCGGAAAGAGGATGGGAGTGCGTGGTATGTGTGTGGTATGTGGGCGGGAAGTGGGTGGGTTGTGTGGTATGTGGGCGGGAAAGGGGTGGGATGTGGGTGGGAAATGGGTGGTAAGTGAGTGTGCGTTGTTGTACTATTGAAGGCGCAGCGAAGCGCGACGGGTTATTTGCTAGTCTCTATATATATAAAAGAGAGTGTCGCTGACTGACTGACTGACTGACTGACTGACTGACTGATTGGCAATCATCGCACAGCCCAAACGGTAAGAGATAGAGGGCTGAAATTTTCACAGGAGTTTCTGTTGGTGGTGAAAGTGCGTACTAAGACGGGGTTTTGGAAAATTCCACCCGGAAAAGTCGGAAAAGCGTCGGAAAAGTTTGTATGGGAAAAATGTTATTTTTCATCCGATTGACTTGAAACTTGGTTTGTAAGCTTAGTACGCGAAATAATTCGACACGTATTTTCCCGATTTTGGAAAATCCGCCCACGAGGAAAATAGCGGGAAAATTCTGCATAAAAAAAATAATTTTTGATCCGATTGGCTTAAAACTCGGTTTGAAAGGAAAGTAGGTGAAATGAATTGAAATGTGATTTTCCGAAGTTGGAAAATTTCACCCAACGGTCGGAAAATTCCCGGAAAATTCTGCATGAAAAAAACTATTTTTCATCCGATTGGCTTGAAACTCGGTTTGTAAGGACAAAATACGAAATAAATTGAAATGTGATTTTTCAATGTCGGAAAATCCGCCCACGAGGAAAATGGTCGGAAAATTCTGCATGCAAAAAACTATTTTTAGTCCGATTGGCTTGAAATTCGGTTTGAAAGGACAGAATACGAAATAGTTTGAAATGTGATATTCCGAAGTAGGAAAATTTGACCCAACGGTCGGAAAATTCCCGGAAAATTTTGCATGAAAAAACTATTTTTCATCCGATTGGCTTGAAACTCGGTTTGTAAGGACAAAATACGAAATAATTTGAAACGTGATTTTTTAATGTCGGAAATCTGCCCGTGAGGAAAATGGTCGAAAAATTCTGCATGCAAAAAACTATTTTTCATCCGATTGTCTTGAAACTCGGTTTGTGAGGACTGAATACAAAATAGTTTGAAATGTCATATTCTAAAGATGGAAAATTTCCGGAAAATTCAGCATGAAATAAACTATTTTTCATCCGATTGGCTTGAAACTCGGTTTGTAAGGAATGTAGGTGAACTAAATGAAATGTAATTTTCTGAAGTTGGAATATTTGCCCTGACGGTCGGAAAATTCCCGGAAAATTCTGCATGAAATAAACTATTTTTCATCCGATTGGCTTGAAACTCGGTTTGTAAGGACAAAATACGAAATAATTTGAAATGTGATTTTTCAATGTCGGAAAATCCGCCCACGAGGAAAATGGTCGGAAAATTCTGCATGCAAAACACTATTTTTCATCCGATTGGCTTGAAATTCGGTTTGTAAGGAGAGTAATTTAAAAAAAAAGAGATCTGAATTTCCGATGGTACAAAATTTGACCCAATATTTGTTGAACAGTGCTATCCAAGAAAAGATAGGATATTTATGTTATTATTATTTTAAATCAAAGTGAATGTTAACTCTAATTAAAAATGTACTTATTCTCTTTGCCCGGAATGCTATTAATAGATGTTTTGTTTGGATCACTTTTTATTGTTATAAATTAATAATTAATTAATTTCATCCAATCGAATTCCAAATTGGAAAAATATAAGAAATCTAACATAAAGAAAAGATAAAGAAACAATAAACGGATATTTGCCAGCAGCGTAAGTGCTTAGTATTTCACAAGCAATTAAAACGCAAGTGGGTTTCCAAAATGTACAGACTCTCATTAATAAATGCAAAAAATTCTTTAAGAGTTGCAAATAAGCACATTTTTGACAACAATTAATCAATCGATCTTTCTTTTTTTATGTATATTTCATTAATATCAATAATTTTGGTTTATTTTCTAAATCAAACATTTTCTTTAGAATAAAGTAAGATCGTCTTCATATTTGATTCACACATTCAACCAATCAAAATCTTTCAATGGACTTTTAGCCGGTTCTTAATGTAAAATATACCTTTGTATGTACCAAAATTCTCTTGGGCCCTGCCAAAAAAAAAAAAAAAACAAAACAATTCAACAGACGGGGGTTGTTTTCTTTAGTCCACGCGTATTGAGAGCGAGAGAGCAACGGGAGAGAGAGAGCGAGTTTGCTGAGATCAAGCACAGACGCACACAAACAGACGAACTGAGTGTGAGCCGACCCTCAGCTCTGTTGGTGAACATGACTTAAATTTGAATTATAATTCAAAAATGCATCATAAGACATATAACACAATCAACAAATTTCAGTTAAATATGAAATTAACCCATAACTAAAAAATTGAAATTTTTTAGCGAAAGATTCAGCCCTGTTTTTAGAGATGCAACTTTAATTGGAACATCTGCTGTTCTAACCAGATTTTCTAATAGGAAAATTAAATCTCTCGAAGAACTGTGCCACCGACGAATTTTTCGAGAGATTTACAAACCAACCGTCGCCAAAATCATTAGAGATTTCTGTGGCAACCACGATTATGAATTTTGGACAAAACGGAAGCCAGCACCCAAAGAACGCTACGGTCGGTGGGTTGCCGATGCAGCCAATGACAATGGCAAATACATTTGGGGATCAATGGGGCGCGCTGTTACAACAACAGCAATGTGCCAGTCAGCTCCAATGGCAACAGCTACAACTGCAGCAACCACAGCAACAACAACCACTGCTACAACAACTACAACAGCCACGGCTACAACAACTGCAGCAGCCACAGCAACAACAACAACAGCCACAACTTCAGCCGCCACAGCAGCAATAACAACAACATGAGCCAGAGAATTAACAACAACCGCAACAAAATTAGTTCCTTAGATATGTACTTATATTCTTAATCTTAATCCTAAAAAATGAATTGAAATAAAAAAATGTTGTGTTCATATTGAAAAAAAATTCAATTTTTGGTGTGTTTTTGTTTGATGTTATTTGTTGGGACAATTTTTTGTTGCTTTTTACGTTTTTTCAGCGACTTCGGACATGCATACACACACATACAAAACGCATAGGCTGATGTATATGAATGTCGTTAACTCGACGCACAGTGGTCCAGAATCGTTTTGAGTTGGATAAAATATGTAAACTTTGAACCGCTCAATATTTTGAATAATTTTTTGTTTGTTTTTTGATTAAGAATTGATCAAGGTTTCATATAGAGAAAAGGCAAAAATTTGCTTCGACTACTATTCTGACCAGTGTATTGTTGTTTTTTATTCTGTTCTCGCGCCTTTTACACACACATATACATACAAATACAAAATAACGCAATGCACTCTTTTAGTTTTTTGTGTATGTGTGTGTGTGTGAGAAAGTTCGTCGAGGCGGCATTCTTCTTCTGCAAATCAGTCTATAATTTTTTGTGACCGAAGCGGGTGGTAATTTGCAACTATTGACCCCCAAGTGTTTTTGTTGTTGTAAATCGCAAGTATAACCACTACCCCCCACCCAATTATTGATTTGCAATACTGTGTTAAACAGAAATTTTGCAAATTTTAGTAATTGTTGCCAAAAATATTTGCACGTCTTAAATATTAAAGGCTCCAATATAACATTCAGTCTATTAAGACTGAACAAACAAATATTAGTTAGTAGTTTTAGTTTAGTAGTATTAGTTTTAGTACTGTAAGCATTAGTAGTAGTAATATTAGTAGTAATTAATGTTGGCTTTTTTTACTGTTAGCCTCAAGGTACAAGACAGCATAAAAAAGACTGTACCATAAATATCGTACTATTTAGAAGTTGCTGACTTTAAGCCAACTAATTGTATTAATTAGTAACTGAATACCTTGCGAGTGGTATTCGGATTTAAACATTTCCAGATTTAGATATCTGTGGTGTTGTTGCTGAAAAACGCAATTCTGTTTTAAGCAGAAACTCGCAAATTTACGTATTTTTTTGCCAAAAATATTTTGCATGCTTGAATATTTTAGGCGCCAAATACAAAAATTCAGTACATTTAAGACCGATTATATTAAGCCAACTAATTGTAAAAATTAGTAACTGAATACCTTGCGAGTGGTATTCGGATTTAAACATTTTCAGATTTAGATATCTGTGGTGTTGTTGCTGAAAAACGCAATTCTGTTTTAAGCAGAAACTCGCAAATTTACGTATTTTTTTGCCAAAAATATTTTGCATGCTTGAATATTTTAGGCGCCAAATACAAAAATTCAGTATATTTAAGACCGATTATATTAAGCCAACTAATTGTAAAAATTAGTAACTGAACACCTTGCGAGTGGTATTCGGATTTAAACATTTTCAGATTTAGATATCTGTGGTGTTGTTGCTGAAAAACGCAATTCTGTTTTAAGCAGAAACTCGCAGGCTTACGTATTTTTTTGCCAAAAATATTTTGCATGCTTGAATATTTTAGGCGCCAAATACAAAATTTAGTCTATTTAAGACCGAAAATAATTATCGAAAAATTTGCATGTAACTATTTTCCAAATAGTTTAAATTTTTGATATAAGTATTTTACAATATTTTTGAATACTGATCGTAAAACAAATTATAGTATTTGTTGTTGTTGTCTTTCTTAACTGTCAGTCTAAAGGTATATAATTACACAGTATAGTAAAGACTTTACCTAACATAATCAGTACTGAAAAAAAAATTTTAATACAATTTTTAAGGTTAATTTTTGCAATATCATTGCTTAAAATATCCTCAGAATTGGCTGACGGCTAAAGCCAACTAATTGTAATCATGGTAACTGAATACCTTAATATAAATGGCGCAATGCTGCCTTTTTCCGTGGTGCCTATAATAGGCGACGGAGCTTGCCTCTTCAGAGCAATTTCGTATGTATTAGACGGCACACAAGAGTTTGCTGATACGATTCGCCAGGAAATAGTATCGCATGTTATTAACCGATGGGATCATTTCTCTGTGTACACCTTTAATTCTGAAGGAAATATGTACAGTACACCGGCAATATATGAAAGCGAAATGATGCGGCCCAACACATATGGGACCACATGCGAGTTAATGGCAGCTGGAGAACTATATCCAGTTTTTATTCAAGTGTTCCAAAATGGAAACATTTTAGAAAACTTCGGTAGTTCTGAAAACCCTGTCAAAAGACTGCGGTTCACCGGAGACTTATCAAATGGGCATTTTGATGTTTACATTCCTTATGAAAGCTTGCCTAACGAAGATGTTTCACTTCAAAATAAATCTAAAACAGGCGAAAAGAAAAGAGCTATTAAGAGAAGGGCTAGATTTTCTGATGTAACCAGAAAAAAACAGCGTAAGATTGCATCTGAAAAGTATCGGTCTAAGCATCGCAATGAGCGTAATGATGCAGCTAAGAAATATCAGGCTCAAAATCCTGAGGTGCATCAAGCTGCAGCTGATAAATATCAGTCTCAGAATCCTGAGGTGCATCAAGCTGCAGCTAAGAAATATCAGACTCAGAATCCTGAGGTGCATCAAGCTGCAGCTAAGAAATATCAGACTCAGAATCCTGAGGTGCATCAAGCTGCAGCTGATAAATATCAGTCTCAGAATCCTGAGGTGCATCAAGCTGCAGCAAAGAAATATCAGACTCAGAATCCTGAGGTGCATCAAGCTGCAGCTAAGAAATATCAGACTCAGAATCCTGAGGTGCATCAAGCTGCAGCTGATAAATATCAGTCTCAGAATCCTGAGGTGCATCAAGCTGCAGCTAAGAAATATCAGACTCAGAATCCTGAGGTGCATCAAGCTGCAGCTAAGAAATATCAGACTCAGAATCCTGAGGTGCATCAAGCTGCAGCTGATAAATATCAGTCTCAGAATCCTGAGGTGCATCAAGCTGCAGCAAAGAAATATCAGACTCAGAATCCTGAGGTGCATCAAGCTGCAGCTAAGAAATATCAGACTCAGAATCCTGAGGTGCATCAAGCTGCAGCTGATAAATATCAGTCTCAGAATCCTGAGGTGCATCAAGCTGCAGCAAAGAAATATCAGACTCAGAATCCTGAGGTGCATCAAGCTGCAGCTAAGAAATATCAGACTCAGAATCCTGAGGTGCATCAAGCTGCAGCTGATAAATATCAGTCTCAGAATCCTGAGGTGCATCAAGCTGCAGCTAAGAAATATCAGGCTCAGAATCCTGAATTACATCGAGCTGCAGTAACAAGGTATGAGGCACAGAATCCTACAGTAAGAGCTGAAACACGTCTGCGTCCATGGAAAGTTAAAGCAAACTCTGGCCTTCTGTACGATCCCGAAACGGCATATAACACAGATAAAGTTATTCAACTAGGTCTAATGGATCACAAATGTCAATTCTGTGATGCTCTTAAATGGAAAGATGAGACTAAAGGTATGTGCTGCAAAGATGGAAAAGTACAACTTCTTCCTTTTAAAGCTTTACCTGAACCACTTAAGAGTCTCATACTAGGTGACCATCCCAGCCATGGCCATTTTATAGACCGTATTAGGAAATACAACTGCTGCTTTCAAATGACGTCGTTTGGTAGCAAAAGAATTGTAAATGATGGATTTATGCCAACCTTCAAAGTGCAGGGTCAAGTCTATCACTTAGTTGGTAGTCTTTGGCCAAACTCTCAAAAAGAAGAACAGTTTCTTCAAATATATTTTGTTGGTGAGGATGACAAGGAAGCGCAACTGAGATGTAAAAATATTTCAGATGTGAATGTCAATATAGTTAAGCAACTGCAATCCATGCTACGTGAGAGTAATTCATACGTAAATGATTTTAAACTTGCTCTTGACAAACTGCCAAAAGATTGCAAAGACTATAAAATGTTAATACACGCTGATAGAGCACCAGCTGGGGCTCATAGGGGTCGTTTTAATGCACCCCGAGAAAGCGAAGTAGCCTTACTAATAGTCGGACAGCAGTTTAAGAAGCGAGATATTGTTATTGAGAGTCATAACAATCAATTGCACCGAATAAGTGAAGTACATCGTTCTTACGACGCTTTGCAGTACCCAATGCTATTTCCTTATGGAGAGGATGGCTATTCGGTCGATATACCTCAATGTGACCCAATCTCAAGAAAAAATCTAAAAAAAATGGTGTCAGCAATGAACTTTTACAGTTATAGAATCATGTGTCGACATTCTGAAACAAATCATTTGCTTTACTGTCGTGCCCTTTTCAGTCAGTTTTTGGTAGACATGTATGCGAAAATTGAAACCGAAAGGCTTAATTTTATTCGCAACAGTCAAGCGCGCCTTAGAACTGACAGTTATATACATCTTCAAGATGCTATTGGTAGGCAAGATACTGATCCTGCCCAGATCGGTCAAATGGTAATCCTACCATCTTCGTTTACTGGCTCGGCGCGATATATGCATGAGAAAACTCAGGATGCCATGACGTATGTTCGACATTACGGTCGTCCTCATCTTTTTATTACATTTACCTGTAATCCCCAATGGAAGGATATACAAAATGCAATATTTAAAGGACAAAAGGCTCACGACCGTCATGACATTATTGCGAGAGTTTTTCATCTAAAGGTCAAAGCCTTAATGTCATTATTAACCAAAGGTGCATTGTTTGGAAAAGTGCAATGCTTTATGTACTCTGTAGAATGGCAAAAGCGTGGCTTGCCTCATGTCCACATACTACTTTGGTTAGAGAATCATATTAAGCCTGATCAAATAGATGCAATTATCTGTGCAGAAATACCTGATCCTAAAAAGGATCCTCTGTTATATGAAATTGTCAAGGCTAATATGATTCATGGGCCCTGTGGAACATCTAATCGTAAGTCACCCTGTATGAAAGAGGGAAAGTGCAGCAAAAGATTTCCTCGACAGTTTTTAGAAGAAACTGTTACCGGAAATGATGGCTATCCTCAATACCGACGAAGAGCACCAGCTGATGGTGGTTTTATTGTTGAAATAAATGGTAAAGAAATAGATAACCGTTGGGTTGTACCCTTCAATTGTGTACTCTCACGTACATTTGAGGCCCACATAAATATTGAGTACTGCAGCTCTGTAAAGTCCATTAAATATATTTGCAAATATGTTAACAAGGGCAGCGATCAAGCATCGTTTACGGTTGAAAACCAAAAAAATGAGGTTCAAATCTATGAAAATGGTAGATACATAAGCAGTTCAGAAGCCGTGTGGAGAATCTTTGGATATGCCATACATGAAAGGTCTCCTGCTATCACTCACTTGGCTGTGCACTTAGAAAACGGTCAACGTATTTATTTCAATCCAAATAACCCCGATGGGTTAGCTAAAAAGCTAAGCAACCCATCGACAACGACCCTTTTAGCCTTCTTTGAGCTATGCAAAATTGACAACTTTGCCAAAACACTTCTTTATGTTGAAGTTCCATCATATTTCACATGGAACAATAAGAAGTTTCAACGAAGAAAGCTCGGTTCTAATGTGGTTAATTTTCCTGGAGTAAAAAAGAGTGCAGCTTTGGGTAGAGTGTACACTGTACATCCCAAAAACAGAGAGTGTTATTATTTGAGACTTTTGCTCCATGAAGTGCGTGGTCCAACCTCATTTCGAGATCTTAAAACTGTTGATGGTGTCACTTATGACACTTTTCAATCAGCTTGCAAAGCCTTAGGCTTACTTGAGGATGACACGCACTGGGACTCCACCTTGGCGGAGGCTGTAATACGCGAATTTCCAAAGAAATTACGAGAGCTTTTTGCAATAATGTTAGTATTTTGTCAAATATCTGATGCATTAAGTCTTTGGAATAAGTATAAAGAAAGCCTCTCAGAAGACATATTAAATGAAATGAAATTGTCGACAGACGGTAATATTGATCCATTTATGGATAAAGTTTACAATAAGAGTCTTATCCTCATTGAAGATATAGTATTATCTATAGGGGGACAAAATTTAGCAGAGTACGGACTGGCAAATCCAAGTAGAACCGATGATGTGCTGCTAAATAAAGAATACCTCAGAGAAATTAGTTATGAAAACAATGATACTATTGTTAATAATAACGAACATTTGCTGACAGATGAGCAAACTAAGGTATACGATAAAATATTAAAAAGCGTTGAATCAGAAATTGGAGAAATTTTTTTTCTTAGATGCACCTGGTGGTACAGGCAAAACGTTTTTAATAAATTTGTTGTTAGCGAAAGTACGGCAATATCGGAAAATAGCCCTGGCTGTTGCGTCATCTGGTATAGCTGCCACTTTGCTTAACGGAGGTCGGACAGCACACTCAGCATTTAAACTTCCTTTTGATTTAATAAATGTCGAAATACCATATTGCTCCATTTCAAAACAAAGCAATATGGCCAAGGTCCTCAAAGATTGCAAATTAATTGTTTGGGATGAGTGCACTATGGCCCACAAGGGCGGATTTGAAGCCTTAGATAGAACATTAAAGGACATACGTGATAATGACCTCCTAATGGGAGGAATTACAGTCCTTTTGGCCGGAGATTTTCGCCAAACACTTCCAATAGTGCCTAGGGGATCGAGAGCAGATGAAATTAAGTCCTGCTTGAAATCCTCATTTTTATGGCCTAAGATTCAAAAACTTGCACTAACAAAAAATATGAGAGTGCATCTAAATGGCGATACTTCTGCTGGTAATTTTGCAGAAACCCTACTTAAAATTGGAGATGGAGTATATCCAATGTCTGACGGCAAAATAACTATCCCATCATGTTTGGGTACTGTAGTAGCAGATGCGAAAGAGCTCATCTCAAAAATATTTCCAGATATATCCAATATCCATGCAAAGTCTTTAGATTGGTTATCTGAACGAGCAATTTTAACTTCAAAAAATGAAAGTGCTACCAATATAAATGATTTACTATTAAAGTCATTTAATGGTGAAGAAGTTCAATACAAGTCCATTGACTCCGTTGTAGAAGTCGAGGATGCAGTTCACTATCCAGTCGAGTTCCTTAACGCTCAAAACCCACCAGGTCTTCCCTTACATAATCTTACTCTTAAGGTTGGTGCACCCGTAATGTTGTTACGAAATCTTAATCCACCAAAATTATGTAATGGTACGAGATTACAAGTGAAAGCACTTCACACCTATGTTATTGAAGCCACAGTTTTTACTGGTTGTGCTAAAGGGGAGACGGTTTTTATACCAAGAATCCCACTCATACCATCAAACCTTCCATTTCAGTTCAAAAGATTGCAATTTCCAATCAAAGTCTGCTTTGCTATGACAATAAATAAGTCACAGGGACAGACATTGAAGTTAGCTGGACTAGATCTTAGAGAGGATTGCTTTTCTCATGGTCAGTTTTATGTGGCCTGTTCAAGAGTTAGCTCCGCTAGCAGTTTAATGATTCTTGCACCCGATGGCAAATCGAAAAATGTTGTATACAGTGAGGTTTTACAACGAAAATAGGGAAAAATGTAAGTAACTGCTTAATTGTACAAGCTAAGTTTGTTAAAAATTTCTTAAGAAGCAAATTTTAACATGATTTAGTGGACTAGGCCTATTGGGGATTTACCACTTAAAAAAAAACGCGCCAAATCCTCTACCTCTGCGGTGGTGTGGAAATGAGGAAACATTTAATAAATAATGGTTTTTTGTGAAAATACATTTAAGTTTTTTTGTTTATATTAAAAAACACTTAAAACAATGTTAAAGGTTATGCGAACACTCTCCTTATTTACACACTAGATCTAATGACACGCAGCGAAGCGCGACGGGTTATTTGCTAGTCTCTATATATATAAAAGAGAGTGTCCTGACTGACTGACTGACTGACTGACTGACTGACTGACTGATTGGCAATCATCGCACAGCCCAAACGGTAAGAGATAGAGGGCTGAAATTTTCACAGGAGTTTCTGTTGGTGGTGAAAGTGCGTACTAAGACGGGGTTTTGGAAAATTCCACCCGGAAAAGTCGGAAAAGCGTCGGAAAAGTTTGTATGGGAAAAATGTTATTTTTCATCCGATTGACTTGAAACTTGGTTTGTAAGCTTAGTACGCGAAATAATTCGACACGTATTTTCCCGATTTTGGAAAATCCGCCCACGAGGAAAATAGCGGGAAAATTCTGCATAAAAAAAATAATTTTTGATCCGATTGGCTTAAAACTCGGTTTGAAAGGAAAGTAGGTGAAATGAATTGAAATGTGATTTTCCGAAGTTGGAAAATTTCACCCAACGGTCGGAAAATTCCCGGAAAATTCTGCATGAAAAAAACTATTTTTCATCCGATTGGCTTGAAACTCGGTTTGTAAGGACAAAATACGAAATAAATTGAAATGTGATTTTTCAATGTCGGAAAATCCGCCCACGAGGAAAATGGTCGGAAAATTCTGCATGCAAAAAACTATTTTTAGTCCGATTGGCTTGAAATTCGGTTTGAAAGGACAGAATACGAAATAGTTTGAAATGTGATATTCCGAAGTAGGAAAATTTGACCCAACGGTCGGAAAATTCCCGGAAAATTTTGCATGAAAAAACTATTTTTCATCCGATTGGCTTGAAACTCGGTTTGTAAGGACAAAATACGAAATAATTTGAAACGTGATTTTTTAATGTCGGAAATCTGCCCGTGAGGAAAATGGTCGAAAAATTCTGCATGCAAAAAACTATTTTTCATCCGATTGTCTTGAAACTCGGTTTGTGAGGACTGAATACAAAATAGTTTGAAATGTCATATTCTAAAGATGGAAAATTTCCGGAAAATTCAGCATGAAATAAACTATTTTTCATCCGATTGGCTTGAAACTCGGTTTGTAAGGAATGTAGGTGAACTAAATGAAATGTAATTTTCTGAAGTTGGAATATTTGCCCTGACGGTCGGAAAATTCCCGGAAAATTCTGCATGAAATAAACTATTTTTCATCCGATTGGCTTGAAACTCGGTTTGTAAGGACAAAATACGAAATAATTTGAAATGTGATTTTTCAATGTCGGAAAATCCGCCCACGAGGAAAATGGTCGGAAAATTCTGCATGCAAAACACTATTTTTCATCCGATTGGCTTGAAATTCGGTTTGTAAGGAGAGTAATTTAAAAAAAAAGAGATCTGAATTTCCGATGGTACAAAATTTGACCCAATATTTGTTGAACAGTGCTATCCAAGAAAAGATAGGATATTTATGTTATTATTATTTTAAATCAAAGTGAATGTTAACTCTAATTAAAAATGTACTTATTCTCTTTGCCCGGAATGCTATTAATAGATGTTTTGTTTGGATCACTTTTTATTGTTATAAATTAATAATTAATTAATTTCATCCAATCGAATTCCAAATTGGAAAAATATAAGAAATCTAACATAAAGAAAAGATAAAGAAACAATAAACGGATATTTGCCAGCAGCGTAAGTGCTTAGTATTTCACAAGCAATTAAAACGCAAGTGGGTTTCCAAAATGTACAGACTCTCATTAATAAATGCAAAAAATTCTTTAAGAGTTGCAAATAAGCACATTTTTGACAACAATTAATCAATCGATCTTTCTTTTTTTATGTATATTTCATTAATATCAATAATTTTGGTTTATTTTCTAAATCAAACATTTTCTTTAGAATAAAGTAAGATCGTCTTCATATTTGATTCACACATTCAACCAATCAAAATCTTTCAATGGACTTTTAGCCGGTTCTTAATGTAAAATATACCTTTGTATGTACCAAAATTCTCTTGGGCCCTGCCAAAAAAAAAAAAAAAACAAAACAATTCAACAGACGGGGGTTGTTTTCTTTAGTCCACGCGTATTGAGAGCGAGAGAGCAACGGGAGAGAGAGAGCGAGTTTGCTGAGATCAAGCACAGACGCACACAAACAGACGAACTGAGTGTGAGCCGACCCTCAGCTCTGTTGGTGAACATGACTTAAATTTGAATTATAATTCAAAAATGCATCATAAGACATATAACACAATCAACAAATTTCAGTTAAATATGAAATTAACCCATAACTAAAAAATTGAAATTTTTTAGCGAAAGATTCAGCCCTGTTTTTAGAGATGCAACTTTAATTGGAACATCTGCTGTTCTAACCAGATTTTCTAATAGGAAAATTAAATCTCTCGAAGAACTGTGCCACCGACGAATTTTTCGAGAGATTTACAAACCAACCGTCGCCAAAATCATTAGAGATTTCTGTGGCAACCACGATTATGAATTTTGGACAAAACGGAAGCCAGCACCCAAAGAACGCTACGGTCGGTGGGTTGCCGATGCAGCCAATGACAATGGCAAATACATTTGGGGATCAATGGGGCGCGCTGTTACAACAACAGCAATGTGCCAGTCAGCTCCAATGGCAACAGCTACAACTGCAGCAACCACAGCAACAACAACCACTGCTACAACAACTACAACAGCCACGGCTACAACAACTGCAGCAGCCACAGCAACAACAACAACAGCCACAACTTCAGCCGCCACAGCAGCAATAACAACAACATGAGCCAGAGAATTAACAACAACCGCAACAAAATTAGTTCCTTAGATATGTACTTATATTCTTAATCTTAATCCTAAAAAATGAATTGAAATAAAAAAATGTTGTGTTCATATTGAAAAAAATTCAATTTTTGGTGTGTTTTTGTTTGATGTTATTTGTTGGGACAATTTTTTGTTGCTTTTTACGTTTTTTCAGCGACTTCGGACATGCATACACACACATACAAAACGCATAGGCTGATGTATATGAATGTCGTTAACTCGACGCACAGTGGTCCAGAATCGTTTTGAGTTGGATAAAATATGTAAACTTTGAACCGCTCAATATTTTGAATAATTTTTTGTTTGTTTTTTGATTAAGAATTGATCAAGGTTTCATATAGAGAAAAGGCAAAAATTTGCTTCGACTACTATTCTGACCAGTGTATTGTTGTTTTTTATTCTGTTCTCGCGCCTTTTACACACACATATACATACAAATACAAAATAACGCAATGCACTCTTTTAGTTTTTTGTGTATGTGTGTGTGTGTGAGAAAGTTCGTCGAGGCGGCATTCTTCTTCTGCAAATCAGTCTATAATTTTTTGTGACCGAAGCGGGTGGTAATTTGCAACTATTGACCCCCAAGTGTTTTTGTTGTTGTAAATCGCAAGTATAACCACTACCCCCCACCCAATTATTGATTTGCAATACTGTGTTAAACAGAAATTTTGCAAATTTTAGTAATTGTTGCCAAAAATATTTGCACGTCTTAAATATTAAAGGCTCCAATATAACATTCAGTCTATTAAGACTGAACAAACAAATATTAGTTAGTAGTTTTAGTTTAGTAGTATTAGTTTTAGTACTGTAAGCATTAGTAGTAGTAATATTAGTAGTAATTAATGTTGGCTTTTTTTACTGTTAGCCTCAAGGTACAAGACAGCATAAAAAAGACTGTACCATAAATATCGTACTATTTAGAAGTTGCTGACTTTAAGCCAACTAATTGTATTAATTAGTAACTGAATACCTTGCGAGTGGTATTCGGATTTAAACATTTCCAGATTTAGATATCTGTGGTGTTGTTGCTGAAAAACGCAATTCTGTTTTAAGCAGAAACTCGCAAATTTACGTATTTTTTTGCCAAAAATATTTTGCATGCTTGAATATTTTAGGCGCCAAATACAAAAATTCAGTACATTTAAGACCGATTATATTAAGCCAACTAATTGTAAAAATTAGTAACTGAATACCTTGCGAGTGGTATTCGGATTTAAACATTTCCAGATTTAGATATCTGTGGTGTTGTTGCTGAAAAACGCAATTCTGTTTTAAGCAGAAACTCGCAAATTTACGTATTTTTTTGCCAAAAATATTTTGCATGCTTGAATATTTTAGGCGCCAAATACAAAAATTCAGTACATTTAAGACCGATTATATTAAGCCAACTAATTGTAAAAATTAGTAACTGAATACCTTGCGAGTGGTATTCGGATTTAAACATTTTCAGATTTAGATATCTGTGGTGTTGTTGCTGAAAAACGCAATTCTGTTTTAAGCAGAAACTCGCAAATTTACGTATTTTTTTGCCAAAAATATTTTGCATGCTTGAATATTTTAGGCGCCAAATACAAAAATTCAGTATATTTAAGACCGATTATATTAAGCCAACTAATTGTAAAAATTAGTAACTGAACACCTTGCGAGTGGTATTCGGATTTAAACATTTTCAGATTTAGATATCTGTGGTGTTGTTGCTGAAAAACGCAATTCTGTTTTAAGCAGAAACTCGCAGGCTTACGTATTTTTTTGCCAAAAATATTTTGCATGCTTGAATATTTTAGGCGCCAAATACAAAATTTAGTCTATTTAAGACCGAAAATAATTATCGAAAAATTTGCATGTAACTATTTTCCAAATAGTTTAAATTTTTGATATAAGTATTTTACAATATTTTTGAATACTGATCGTAAAACAAATTATAGTATTTGTTGTTGTTGTCTTTCTTAACTGTCAGTCTAAAGGTATATAATTACACAGTATAGTAAAGACTTTACCTAACATAATCAGTACTGAAAAAAAAATTTTAATACAATTTTTAAGGTTAATTTTTGCAATATCATTGCTTAAAATATCCTCAGAATTGGCTGACGGCTAAAGCCAACTAATTGTAATCATGGTAACTGAATACCTTAATATAAATGGCGCAATGCTGCCTTTTTCCGTGGTGCCTATAATAGGCGACGGAGCTTGCCTCTTCAGAGCAATTTCGTATGTATTAGACGGCACACAAGAGTTTGCTGATACGATTCGCCAGGAAATAGTATCGCATGTTATTAACCGATGGGATCATTTCTCTGTGTACACCTTTAATTCTGAAGGAAATATGTACAGTACACCGGCAATATATGAAAGCGAAATGATGCGGCCCAACACATATGGGACCACATGCGAGTTAATGGCAGCTGGAGAACTATATCCAGTTTTTATTCAAGTGTTCCAAAATGGAAACATTTTAGAAAACTTCGGTAGTTCTGAAAACCCTGTCAAAAGACTGCGGTTCACCGGAGACTTATCAAATGGGCATTTTGATGTTTACATTCCTTATGAAAGCTTGCCTAACGAAGATGTTTCACTTCAAAATAAATCTAAAACAGGCGAAAAGAAAAGAGCTATTAAGAGAAGGGCTAGATTTTCTGATGTAACCAGAAAAAAACAGCGTAAGATTGCATCTGAAAAGTATCGGTCTAAGCATCGCAATGAGCGTAATGATGCAGCTAAGAAATATCAGGCTCAAAATCCTGAGGTGCATCAAGCTGCAGCTGATAAATATCAGTCTCAGAATCCTGAGGTGCATCAAGCTGCAGCTAAGAAATATCAGACTCAGAATCCTGAGGTGCATCAAGCTGCAGCTAAGAAATATCAGACTCAGAATCCTGAGGTGCATCAAGCTGCAGCTGATAAATATCAGTCTCAGAATCCTGAGGTGCATCAAGCTGCAGCAAAGAAATATCAGACTCAGAATCCTGAGGTGCATCAAGCTGCAGCTAAGAAATATCAGACTCAGAATCCTGAGGTGCATCAAGCTGCAGCTGATAAATATCAGTCTCAGAATCCTGAGGTGCATCAAGCTGCAGCTAAGAAATATCAGACTCAGAATCCTGAGGTGCATCAAGCTGCAGCTAAGAAATATCAGACTCAGAATCCTGAGGTGCATCAAGCTGCAGCTGATAAATATCAGTCTCAGAATCCTGAGGTGCATCAAGCTGCAGCAAAGAAATATCAGACTCAGAATCCTGAGGTGCATCAAGCTGCAGCTAAGAAATATCAGACTCAGAATCCTGAGGTGCATCAAGCTGCAGCTGATAAATATCAGTCTCAGAATCCTGAGGTGCATCAAGCTGCAGCAAAGAAATATCAGACTCAGAATCCTGAGGTGCATCAAGCTGCAGCTAAGAAATATCAGACTCAGAATCCTGAGGTGCATCAAGCTGCAGCTGATAAATATCAGTCTCAGAATCCTGAGGTGCATCAAGCTGCAGCTAAGAAATATCAGGCTCAGAATCCTGAATTACATCGAGCTGCAGTAACAAGGTATGAGGCACAGAATCCTACAGTAAGAGCTGAAACACGTCTGCGTCCATGGAAAGTTAAAGCAAACTCTGGCCTTCTGTACGATCCCGAAACGGCATATAACACAGATAAAGTTATTCAACTAGGTCTAATGGATCACAAATGTCAATTCTGTGATGCTCTTAAATGGAAAGATGAGACTAAAGGTATGTGCTGCAAAGATGGAAAAGTACAACTTCTTCCTTTTAAAGCTTTACCTGAACCACTTAAGAGTCTCATACTAGGTGACCATCCCAGCCATGGCCATTTTATAGACCGTATTAGGAAATACAACTGCTGCTTTCAAATGACGTCGTTTGGTAGCAAAAGAATTGTAAATGATGGATTTATGCCAACCTTCAAAGTGCAGGGTCAAGTCTATCACTTAGTTGGTAGTCTTTGGCCAAACTCTCAAAAAAGAAGAACAGTTTCTTCAAATATATTTTGTTGGTGAGGATGACAAGGAAGCGCAACTGAGATGTAAAAATATTTCAGATGTGAATGTCAATATAGTTAAGCAACTGCAATCCATGCTACGTGAGAGTAATTCATACGTAAATGATTTTAAACTTGCTCTTGACAAACTGCCAAAAGATTGCAAAGACTATAAAATGTTAATACACGCTGATAGAGCACCAGCTGGGGCTCATAGGGGTCGTTTTAATGCACCCCGAGAAAGCGAAGTAGCCTTACTAATAGTCGGACAGCAGTTTAAGAAGCGAGATATTGTTATTGAGAGTCATAACAATCAATTGCACCGAATAAGTGAAGTACATCGTTCTTACGACGCTTTGCAGTACCCAATGCTATTTCCTTATGGAGAGGATGGCTATTCGGTCGATATACCTCAATGTGACCCAATCTCAAGAAAAAATCTAAAAAAAATGGTGTCAGCAATGAACTTTTACAGTTATAGAATCATGTGTCGACATTCTGAAACAAATCATTTGCTTTACTGTCGTGCCCTTTTCAGTCAGTTTTTGGTAGACATGTATGCGAAAATTGAAACCGAAAGGCTTAATTTTATTCGCAACAGTCAAGCGCGCCTTAGAACTGACAGTTATATACATCTTCAAGATGCTATTGGTAGGCAAGATACTGATCCTGCCCAGATCGGTCAAATGGTAATCCTACCATCTTCGTTTACTGGCTCGGCGCGATATATGCATGAGAAAACTCAGGATGCCATGACGTATGTTCGACATTACGGTCGTCCTCATCTTTTTATTACATTTACCTGTAATCCCCAATGGAAGGATATACAAAATGCAATATTTAAAGGACAAAAGGCTCACGACCGTCATGACATTATTGCGAGAGTTTTTCATCTAAAGGTCAAAGCCTTAATGTCATTATTAACCAAAGGTGCATTGTTTGGAAAAGTGCAATGCTTTATGTACTCTGTAGAATGGCAAAAGCGTGGCTTGCCTCATGTCCACATACTACTTTGGTTAGAGAATCATATTAAGCCTGATCAAATAGATGCAATTATCTGTGCAGAAATACCTGATCCTAAAAAGGATCCTCTGTTATATGAAATTGTCAAGGCTAATATGATTCATGGGCCCTGTGGAACATCTAATCGTAAGTCACCCTGTATGAAAGAGGGAAAGTGCAGCAAAAGATTTCCTCGACAGTTTTTAGAAGAAACTGTTACCGGAAATGATGGCTATCCTCAATACCGACGAAGAGCACCAGCTGATGGTGGTTTTATTGTTGAAATAAATGGTAAAGAAATAGATAACCGTTGGGTTGTACCCTTCAATTGTGTACTCTCACGTACATTTGAGGCCCACATAAATATTGAGTACTGCAGCTCTGTAAAGTCCATTAAATATATTTGCAAATATGTTAACAAGGGCAGCGATCAAGCATCGTTTACGGTTGAAAACCAAAAAAATGAGGTTCAAATCTATGAAAATGGTAGATACATAAGCAGTTCAGAAGCCGTGTGGAGAATCTTTGGATATGCCATACATGAAAGGTCTCCTGCTATCACTCACTTGGCTGTGCACTTAGAAAACGGTCAACGTATTTATTTCAATCCAAATAACCCCGATGGGTTAGCTAAAAAGCTAAGCAACCCATCGACAACGACCCTTTTAGCCTTCTTTGAGCTATGCAAAATTGACAACTTTGCCAAAACACTTCTTTATGTTGAAGTTCCATCATATTTCACATGGAACAATAAGAAGTTTCAACGAAGAAAGCTCGGTTCTAATGTGGTTAATTTTCCTGGAGTAAAAAAGAGTGCAGCTTTGGGTAGAGTGTACACTGTACATCCCAAAAACAGAGAGTGTTATTATTTGAGACTTTTGCTCCATGAAGTGCGTGGTCCAACCTCATTTCGAGATCTTAAAACTGTTGATGGTGTCACTTATGACACTTTTCAATCAGCTTGCAAAGCCTTAGGCTTACTTGAGGATGACACGCACTGGGACTCCACCTTGGCGGAGGCTGTAATACGCGAATTTCCAAAGAAATTACGAGAGCTTTTTGCAATAATGTTAGTATTTTGTCAAATATCTGATGCATTAAGTCTTTGGAATAAGTATAAAGAAAGCCTCTCAGAAGACATATTAAATGAAATGAAATTGTCGACAGACGGTAATATTGATCCATTTATGGATAAAGTTTACAATAAGAGTCTTATCCTCATTGAAGATATAGTATTATCTATAGGGGGACAAAATTTAGCAGAGTACGGACTGGCAAATCCAAGTAGAACCGATGATGTGCTGCTAAATAAAGAATACCTCAGAGAAATTAGTTATGAAAACAATGATACTATTGTTAATAATAACGAACATTTGCTGACAGATGAGCAAACTAAGGTATACGACAAAATATTAAAAAGCGTTGAATCAGAAATTGGAGAAATTTTTTTCTTAGATGCACCTGGTGGTACAGGCAAAACGTTTTTAATAAATTTGTTGTTAGCGAAAGTACGGCAATATCGGAAAATAGCCCTGGCTGTTGCGTCATCTGGTATAGCTGCCACTTTGCTTAACGGAGGTCGGACAGCACACTCAGCATTTAAACTTCCTTTTGATTTAATAAATGTCGAAATACCATATTGCTCCATTTCAAAACAAAGCAATATGGCCAAGGTCCTCAAAGATTGCAAATTAATTGTTTGGGATGAGTGCACTATGGCCCACAAGGGCGGATTTGAAGCCTTAGATAGAACATTAAAGGACATACGTGATAATGACCTCCTAATGGGAGGAATTACAGTCCTTTTGGCCGGAGATTTTCGCCAAACACTTCCAATAGTGCCTAGGGGATCGAGAGCAGATGAAATTAAGTCCTGCTTGAAATCCTCATTTTTATGGCCTAAGATTCAAAAACTTGCACTAACAAAAAATATGAGAGTGCATCTAAATGGCGATACTTCTGCTGGTAATTTTGCAGAAACCCTACTTAAAATTGGAGATGGAGTATATCCAATGTCTGACGGCAAAATAACTATCCCATCATGTTTGGGTACTGTAGTAGCAGATGCGAAAGAGCTCATCTCAAAAATATTTCCAGATATATCCAATATCCATGCAAAGTCTTTAGATTGGTTATCTGAACGAGCAATTTTAACTTCAAAAAATGAAAGTGCTACCAATATAAATGATTTACTATTAAAGTCATTTAATGGTGAAGAAGTTCAATACAAGTCCATTGACTCCGTTGTAGAAGTCGAGGATGCAGTTCACTATCCAGTCGAGTTCCTTAACGCTCAAAACCCACCAGGTCTTCCCTTACATAATCTTACTCTTAAGGTTGGTGCACCCGTAATGTTGTTACGAAATCTTAATCCACCAAAATTATGTAATGGTACGAGATTACAAGTGAAAGCACTTCACACCTATGTTATTGAAGCCACAGTTTTTACTGGTTGTGCTAAAGGGGAGACGGTTTTTATACCAAGAATCCCACTCATACCATCAAACCTTCCATTTCAGTTCAAAAGATTGCAATTTCCAATCAAAGTCTGCTTTGCTATGACAATAAATAAGTCACAGGGACAGACATTGAAGTTAGCTGGACTAGATCTTAGAGAGGATTGCTTTTCTCATGGTCAGTTTTATGTGGCCTGTTCAAGAGTTAGCTCCGCTAGCAGTTTAATGATTCTTGCACCCGATGGCAAATCGAAAAATGTTGTATACAGTGAGGTTTTACAACGAAAATAGGGAAAAATGTAAGTAACTGCTTAATTGTACAAGCTAAGTTTGTTAAAAATTTCTTAAGAAGCAAATTTTAACATGATTTAGTGGACTAGGCCTATTGGGGATTTACCACTTAAAAAAAAACGCGCCAAATCCTCTACCTCTGCGGTGGTGTGGAAATGAGGAAACATTTAATAAATAATGGTTTTTTGTGAAAATACATTTAAGTTTTTTTGTTTATATTAAAAAACACTTAAAACAATGTTAAAGGTTATGCGAACACTCTCCTTATTTACACACTAGATCTAATGACACGCAGCGAAGCGCGACGGGTTATTTGCTAGTCTCTATATATATAAAAGAGAGTGTCCTGACTGACTGACTGACTGACTGACTGACTGACTGACTGACTGACTGATTGGCAATCATCGCACAGCCCAAACGGTAAGAGATAGAGGGCTGAAATTTTCACAGGAGTTTCTGTTGGTGGTGAAAGTGCGTACTAAGACGGGGTTTTGGAAAATTCCACCCGGAAAAGTCGGAAAAGCGTCGGAAAAGTTTGTATGGGAAAAATGTTATTTTTCATCCGATTGACTTGAAACTTGGTTTGTAAGCTTAGTACGCGAAATAATTCGACACGTATTTTCCCGATTTTGGAAAATCCGCCCACGAGGAAAATAGCGGGAAAATTCTGCATAAAAAAAATAATTTTTGATCCGATTGGCTTAAAACTCGGTTTGAAAGGAAAGTAGGTGAAATGAATTGAAATGTGATTTTCCGAAGTTGGAAAATTTCACCCAACGGTCGGAAAATTCCCGGAAAATTCTGCATGAAAAAAACTATTTTTCATCCGATTGGCTTGAAACTCGGTTTGTAAGGACAAAATACGAAATAAATTGAAATGTGATTTTTCAATGTCGGAAAATCCGCCCACGAGGAAAATGGTCGGAAAATTCTGCATGCAAAAAACTATTTTTAGTCCGATTGGCTTGAAATTCGGTTTGAAAGGACAGAATACGAAATAGTTTGAAATGTGATATTCCGAAGTAGGAAAATTTGACCCAACGGTCGGAAAATTCCCGGGAAAATTTTGCATGAAAAAACTATTTTTCATCCGATTGGCTTGAAACTCGGTTTGTAAGGACAAAATACGAAATAATTTGAAACGTGATTTTTTAATGTCGGAAATCTGCCCGTGAGGAAAATGGTCGAAAAATTCTGCATGCAAAAAACTATTTTTCATCCGATTGTCTTGAAACTCGGTTTGTGAGGACTGAATACAAAATAGTTTGAAATGTCATATTCTAAAGATGGAAAATTTCCGGAAAATTCAGCATGAAATAAACTATTTTTCATCCGATTGGCTTGAAACTCGGTTTGTAAGGAATGTAGGTGAACTAAATGAAATGTAATTTTCTGAAGTTGGAATATTTGCCCTGACGGTCGGAAAATTCCCGGAAAATTCTGCATGAAATAAACTATTTTTCATCCGATTGGCTTGAAACTCGGTTTGTAAGGACAAAATACGAAATAATTTGAAATGTGATTTTTCAATGTCGGAAAATCCGCCCACGAGGAAAATGGTCGGAAAATTCTGCATGCAAAACACTATTTTTCATCCGATTGGCTTGAAATTCGGTTTGTAAGGAGAGTAATTTAAAAAAAAAAGAGATCTGAATTTCCGATGGTACAAAATTTGACCCAATATTTGTTGAACAGTGCTATCCAAGAAAAGATAGGATATTTATGTTATTATTATTTTAAATCAAAGTGAATGTTAACTCTAATTAAAAATGTACTTATTCTCTTTGCCCGGAATGCTATTAATAGATGTTTTGTTTGGATCACTTTTTATTGTTATAAATTAATAATTAATTAATTTCATCCAATCGAATTCCAAATTGGAAAAATATAAGAAATCTAACATAAAGAAAAGATAAAGAAACAATAAACGGATATTTGCCAGCAGCGTAAGTGCTTAGTATTTCACAAGCAATTAAAACGCAAGTGGGTTTCCAAAATGTACAGACTCTCATTAATAAATGCAAAAAATTCTTTAAGAGTTGCAAATAAGCACATTTTTGACAACAATTAATCAATCGATCTTTCTTTTTTTATGTATATTTCATTAATATCAATAATTTTGGTTTATTTTCTAAATCAAACATTTTCTTTAGAATAAAGTAAGATCGTCTTCATATTTGATTCACACATTCAACCAATCAAAATCTTTCAATGGACTTTTAGCCGGTTCTTAATGTAAAATATACCTTTGTATGTACCAAAATTCTCTTGGGCCCTGCCAAAAAAAAAAAAAAACAAAACAATTCAACAGACGGGGGTTGTTTTCTTTAGTCCACGCGTATTGAGAGCGAGAGAGCAACGGGAGAGAGAGAGCGAGTTTGCTGAGATCAAGCACAGACGCACACAAACAGACGAACTGAGTGTGAGCCGACCCTCAGCTCTGTTGGTGAACATGACTTAAATTTGAATTATAATTCAAAAATGCATCATAAGACATATAACACAATCAACAAATTTCAGTTAAATATGAAATTAACCCATAACTAAAAAATTGAAATTTTTTAGCGAAAGATTCAGCCCTGTTTTTAGAGATGCAACTTTAATTGGAACATCTGCTGTTCTAACCAGATTTTCTAATAGGAAAATTAAATCTCTCGAAGAACTGTGCCACCGACGAATTTTTCGAGAGATTTACAAACCAACCGTCGCCAAAATCATTAGAGATTTCTGTGGCAACCACGATTATGAATTTTGGACAAAACGGAAGCCAGCACCCAAAGAACGCTACGGTCGGTGGGTTGCCGATGCAGCCAATGACAATGGCAAATACATTTGGGGATCAATGGGGCGCGCTGTTACAACAACAGCAATGTGCCAGTCAGCTCCAATGGCAACAGCTACAACTGCAGCAACCACAGCAACAACAACCACTGCTACAACAACTACAACAGCCACGGCTACAACAACTGCAGCAGCCACAGCAACAACAACAACAGCCACAACTTCAGCCGCCACAGCAGCAATAACAACAACATGAGCCAGAGAATTAACAACAACCGCAACAAAATTAGTTCCTTAGATATTTACTTATATTCTTAATCTTAATCCTAAAAAATGAATTGAAATAAAAAAATGTTGTGTTCATATTGAAAAAATTCAATTTTTGGTGTGTTTTTGTTTGATGTTATTTGTTGGCACAATTTTTTGTTGCTTTTTACGTTTTTTCAGCGACTTCGGACATGCATACACACACATACAAAACGCATAGGCTGATGTATATGAATGTCGTTAACTCGACGCACAGTGGTCCAGAATCGTTTTGAGTTGGATAAAATATGTAAACTTTGAACCGCTCAATATTTTGAATAATTTTTTGTTTGTTTTTTGATTAAGAATTGATCAAGGTTTCATATAGAGAAAAGGCAAAAATTTGCTTCGACTACTATTCTGACCAGTGTATTGTTGTTTTTTATTCTGTTCTCGCGCCTTTTACACACACATATACATACAAATACAAAATAACGCAATGCACTCTTTTAGTTTTTTGTGTATGTGTGTGTGTGTGAGAAAGTTCGTCGAGGCGGCATTCTTCTTCTGCAAATCAGTCTATAATTTTTTGTGACCGAAGCGGGTGGTAATTTGCAACTATTGACCCCCAAGTGTTTTTGTTGTTGTAAATCGCAAGTATAACCACTACCCCCCACCCAATTATTGATTTGCAATACTGTGTTAAACAGAAATTTTGCAAATTTTAGTAATTGTTGCCAAAAATATTTGCACGTCTTAAATATTAAAGGCTCCAATATAACATTCAGTCTATTAAGACTGAACAAACAAATATTAGTTAGTAGTTTTAGTTTAGTAGTATTAGTTTTAGTACTGTAAGCATTAGTAGTAGTAATATTAGTAGTAATTAATGTTGGCTTTTTTTACTGTTAGCCTCAAGGTACAAGACAGCATAAAAAAGACTGTACCATAAATATCGTACTATTTAGAAGTTGCTGACTTTAAGCCAACTAATTGTATTAATTAGTAACTGAATACCTTGCGAGTGGTATTCGGATTTAAACATTTCCAGATTTAGATATCTGTGGTGTTGTTGCTGAAAAACGCAATTCTGTTTTAAGCAGAAACTCGCAAATTTACGTATTTTTTTGCCAAAAATATTTTGCATGCTTGAATATTTTAGGCGCCAAATACAAAAATTCAGTACATTTAAGACCGATTATATTAAGCCAACTAATTGTAAAAATTAGTAACTGAATACCTTGCGAGTGGTATTCGGATTTAAACATTTCCAGATTTAGATATCTGTGGTGTTGTTGCTGAAAAACGCAATTCTGTTTTAAGCAGAAACTCGCAAATTTACGTATTTTTTTGCCAAAAATATTTTGCATGCTTGAATATTTTAGGCGCCAAATACAAAAATTCAGTACATTTAAGACCGATTATATTAAGCCAACTAATTGTAAAAATTAGTAACTGAATACCTTGCGAGTGGTATTCGGATTTAAACATTTTCAGATTTATATATCTGTGGTGTTGTTGCTGAAAAACGCAATTCTGTTTTAAGCAGAAACTCGCAAATTTACGTATTTTTTTGCCAAAAAATATTTTGCATGCTTGAATATTTTAGGCGCCAAATACAAAAATTCAGTATATTTAAGACCGATTATATTAAGCCAACTAATTGTAAAAATTAGTAACTGAACACCTTGCGAGTGGTATTCGGATTTAAACATTTTCAGATTTAGATATCTGTGGTGTTGTTGCTGAAAAACGCAATTCTGTTTTAAGCAGAAACTCGCAGGCTTACGTATTTTTTTGCCAAAAATATTTTGCATGCTTGAATATTTTAGGCGCCAAATACAAAATTTAGTCTATTTAAGACCGAAAATAATTATCGAAAAATTTGCATGTAACTATTTTCCAAATAGTTTAAATTTTTGATATAAGTATTTTACAATATTTTTGAATACTGATCGTAAAACAAATTATAGTATTTGTTGTTGTTGTCTTTCTTAACTGTCAGTCTAAAGGTATATAATGAAAAAAAATTTTAATACAATTTTTAAGGTTAATTTTTGCAATATCATTGCTTAAAATATCCTCAGAATTGGCTGACGGCTAAAGCCAACTAATTGTAATCATGGTAACTGAATACCTTAATATAAATGGCGCAATGCTGCCTTTTTCCGTGGTGCCTATAATAGGCGACGGAGCTTGCCTCTTCAGAGCAATTTCGTATGTATTAGACGGCACACAAGAGTTTGCTGATACGATTCGCCAGGAAATAGTATCGCATGTTATTAACCGATGGGATCATTTCTCTGTGTACACCTTTAATTCTGAAGGAAATATGCACTCAGAAAAATTTTCTTCCTAGATTTTAGGAAACAGTATGCCTTAAATACAAAAATGGACTATAATTGATCTATTTAGGTAATTTTTTACCTAAACAGGTCAAATCTGGACTAAAATGTAAAAATTTAGGCAAACATTTTTAGGCTATGGTAAGCCTAAAATCTAGGTCCAATTACCTAAAATTTTATGCTTCGGACATGATATGCATATAATTTATCCACTTTTTATTATCTGATGACTTGATTTGGTTGCAACCATCGAATTGAAAGCGGTATTTTATGACCGTTGCATTTCCGCACATAGCAATTTGGAAAACTATTCATGACAAGATTGCTCTAAGCATGACCATTGTCATGCAGTTTTTTGAACCGACATGCTTGTGATATGAAAACCTGGAATAATTGAAAATATAAGACCCAATAATTCTTTACTCCATTAAGGACAAATGTTGAAAATTAACCTCCTAGGACCGATTTCAACCCGCTAGCGGTAACCATATTAAAAATAGTTAGAAGGCAAAGTCTGCAGAATCGTTCTACCACAGTTAGACGTGTTTTTCCACTTTAATACCTATTCTAAACCGCTAAATCATTAAAACAAGATAAAAAGTTTTATTCCGCAGATGTCACAAAAATCTAGTAAGCGCGAGTTTCTTAGCCAAAGAAACCCATTCTCAGTCCACTCTTTGTCATATAAGAAACCCCGTGTCCAAGCCTTAACTTCGTACACCAAATATAAATTTTTAGAAATTTATTGCCTAAAAAGGCCTAAAATTGCCTAAATATTTAGGAAAATTTACCTAAAAAGGCGCCAAGGCCATTGGGGCCCTAAGGTTTAGGCATTCCGATTTTAGGCAAACTATGCCCTAAAATTTAGGTAAAAATTGTCTTAGTTTTAAGGAATGTCATGTTCTAAGATTGAGGAATTAGTTTCCTAAACTTAAAGGTATGATATGTTCTTGAATTAAGGAATAAATTATCTAAAACTTAAATTACCTAAATTTTAAGCATCTTATGTCCTAAAATTGCTGTAATTAATATTAATATTTTAGGTATTTAATGTCTTGGTTTTAGCGACCTGATCTGTGTAAATCCAAATGGTTGGTTATTCTGGCTCAAGGTCATCCGTCCCATCCAAGGAATGAAAAACGGTGGATTCTTTTTTATTTCCCAATATATTTCGAGGTATTAGGTATTATATTTGCCAAAATTAAGAAAAGCAACTAATCCAAATTTTAGACATTTGTAGTCCTCCAATGAGGCATAAAATACTAAAGTTTTAAGAATTTTATGTCTTAAGATTGAGGTAATTAAAATTTAATTTTTTAGGTATTGATATGAGTTGGGAGAGTTATGCGTATATATTAAAGATTAAAGCTTTAAAGCAATTGATAATTTGTTACCATCTATTGCTGGCACACCTCTAACTCCATCACTAAATACGAAAGTATTTCAATCGAAGTGACTTTGTGTATTATTGCTAAATAAATTCGGAGACGTCTGGACTTTACTTAAAATAAAATAAATAAATTTTTTGTCAAAAAAATATATATGTGAAAAAGTCTAGCAAACCCGACTGTAAAAACCCTTATACCTGCGAAAGTGTCTGCTCAGATGTATGTATTTAGCTGCTGCGGTGCTGCTGCGAACTTTACTTTGGTCAACACTTGACTACCGTTAATCCGATCTTTTCCATTCTTACGCAGATTGATAAATAATGCTGATTACAAAAGAATGGGAGGTGTGGCGTGGACAAAAATTGAAAACTAACTTGATCTGCCTGCAAGTCCCAGATGTAAATCTCTCCTACAGGTCGGACCTCTGTCTCTTACCATCTCTAAGATTTGTTTGTTTATACGCTTACGGCTATATAAACTCGTCAGTTGATGCTGATCAAGAATATTTATATATTGTAGGGTCGGAGATGCGTCCTTCTGGCTGCGAACTTTCATTTGCTCATAATTTATCTTTCTTCTATCAGGAATAGGATATGAGAACCGATTATATGAAGCATTGGGCCTATTTTTCTATTGTATACACTCTGAAATATATCATTTTACTTATTGTATTGTATATTGTATATCGTGCTAAAAATAATAGCTCTTTTATCTTATTTAATATCGATGCTTTAATATAGTTATAAAAATAATAAACAATGTAACTTTTGTAAGAAATGTGAATTGTAAGAAATCTGAATTGTCTAGAGCTATGGATAGTTAATACCCTGTTTTAGGACTCAAAATGACTAAATTTTAGGAAATTTTTAGCTTAATCCTAGCATATAAATCATAATTTAGGCAATTTCTGCCTCAATTTTAGGGCATAGAGTACATAGTATTTAGGTAAGGTATGTCCTAAAAATTAGGACCCCCATTGCCTTGGCGCCTTTTTAGGTAATTTTTCCTAAATATTTAGGCAATTTTTTGCCTTTTTAGGCAATAAATTTTTTTGAGTGTGTACAGTACACCGGCAATATATGAAAGCGAAATGATGCGGCCCAACACATATGGGACCACATGCGAGTTAATGGCAGCTGGAGAACTATATCCAGTTTTTATTCAAGTGTTCCAAAATGGAAACATTTTAGAAAACTTCGGTAGTTCTGAAAACCCTGTCAAAAGACTGCGGTTCACCGGAGACTTATCAAATGGGCATTTTGATGTTTACATTCCTTATGAAAGCTTGCCTAACGAAGATGTTTCACTTCAAAATAAATCTAAAACAGGCGAAAAGAAAAGAGCTATTAAGAGGGCTAGATTGCAGCTAAGAAATATCAGGCTCAAAATCCTGAGGTGCATCAAGCTGCAGCTGATAAATATCAGTCTCAGAATCCTGAGGTGCATCAAGCTGCAGCTAAGAAATATCAGACTCAGAATCCTGAGGTGCATCAAGCTGCAGCTAAGAAATATCAGACTCAGAATCCTGAGGTGCATCAAGCTGCAGCTGATAAATATCAGTCTCAGAATCCTGAGGTGCATCAAGCTGCAGCAAAGAAATATCAGACTCAGAATCCTGAGGTGCATCAAGCTGCAGCTAAGAAATATCAGACTCAGAATCCTGAGGTGCATCAAGCTGCAGCTTATAAATATCAGTCTCAGAATCCTGAGGTGCATCAAGCTGCAGCTAAGAAATATCAGACTCAGAATCCTGAGGTGCATCAAGCTGCAGCTAAGAAATATCAGACTCAGAATCCTGAGGTGCATCAAGCTGCAGCTGATAAATATCAGTCTCAGAATCCTGAGGTGCATCAAGCTGCAGCAAAGAAATATCAGACTCAGAATCCTGAGGTGCATCAAGCTGCAGCTAAGAAATATCAGACTCAGAATCCTGAGGTGCATCAAGCTGCAGCTGATAAATATCAGTCTCAGAATCCTGAGGTGCATCAAGATGCAGCAAAGAAATATCAGACTCAGAATCCTGAGGTGCATCAAGCTGCAGCTAAGAAATATCAGACTCAGAATCCTGAGGTGCATCAAGCTGCAGCTGATAATTATCAGTCTCAGAATCCTGAGGTGCATCAAGCTGCAGCTAAGAAATATCAGGCTCAGAATCCTGAATTACATCGAGCTGCAGTAACAAGGTATGAGGCACAGAATCCTACAGTAAGAGCTGAAACACGTCTGCGTCCATGGAAAGTTAAAGCAAACTCTGGCCTTCTGTACGATCCCGAAACGGCATATAACACAGATAAAGTTATTCAACTAGGTCTAATGGATCACAAATGTCAATTCTGTGATGCTCTTAAATGGAAAGATGAGACTAAAGGTATGTGCTGCAAAGATGGAAAAGTACAACTTCTTCCTTTTATAGCTTTACCTGAACCACTTAAGAGTCTCATACTAGGTGACCGTATTAGGAAATACAACTGCTGCTTTCAAATGACGTCGTTTGGTAGCAAAAGAATTGTAAATGATGGATTTATGCCAACCTTCAAAGTGCAGGGTCAAGTCTATCACTTAGTTGGTAGTCTTTGGCCAAACTCTCAAAAAGAAGAACAGTTTCTTCAAATATATTTTGTTGGTGAGGATGACAAGGAAGCGCAACTGAGATGTAAAAATATTTCAGATGTGAATGTCAATATAGTTAAGCAACTGCAATCCATGCTACGTGAGAGTAATTCATACGTAAATGATTTTAAACTTGCTCTTGACAAACTGCCAAAAGATTGCAAAGACTATAAAATGTTAATACACGCTGATAGAGCACCAGCTGGGGCTCATAGGGGTCGTTTTAATGCACCCCGAGAAAGCGAAGTAGCCTTACTAATAGTCGGACAGCAGTTTAAGAAGCGAGATATTGTTATTGAGAGTCATAACAATCAATTGCACCGAATAAGTGAAGTACATCGTTCTTACGACGCTTTGCAGTACCCAATGCTATTTCCTTATGGAGAGGATGGCTATTCGGTCGATATACCTCAATGTGACCCAATCTCAAGAAAAATCTAAAAAAAATGGTGTCAGCAAGGAACTTTACAGTTATAGAATCATGTGTCGACATTCTGAAACAAATCATTTGCTTTACTGTCGTGCCCTTTTCAGTCAGTTTTTGGTAGACATGTATGCGAAAAATTGAAACCGAAAGGCTTAATTTTATTCGCAACAGTCAAGCGCGCCTTAGAACTGACAGTTATATACATCTTCAAGATGCTATTGGTAGGCAAGATAGTGATCCTGCCCAGATCGGTCAAATGGTAATCCTACCATCTTCGTTTACTGGCTCGGCGCGATATATGCATGAGAAAACTCAGGATGCCATGACGTATGTTCGACATTACGGTCGTCCTCATCTTTTTATTACATTTACCTGTAATCCCCAATGGAAGGATATACAAAATGCAATATTTAAAGGACAAAAGGCTCACGACCGTCATGACATTATTGCGAGAGTTTTTCATCTAAAGGTCAAAGCCTTAATGTCATTATTAACCAAAGGTGCATTGTTTGGAAAAGTGCAATGCTTTATGTACTCTGTAGAATGGCAAAAGCGTGGCTTGCCTCATGTCCACATACTACTTTGGTTAGAGAATCATATTAAGCCTGATCAAATAGATGCAATTATCTGTGCAGAAATACCTGATCCTAAAAAGGATCCTCTGTTATATGAAATTGTGAAGGCTAATATGATTCATGGGCCCTGTGGAACATCTAATCGTAAGTCACCCTGTATGAAAGAGGGAAAGTGCAGCAAAAGATTTCCTCGACAGTTTTTAGAAGAAACTGTTACCGGAAATGATGGCTATCCTCAATACCGACGAAGAGCACCAGCTGATGGTGGTTTTATTGTTGAAATAAATGGTAAAGAAATAGATAACCGTTGGGTTGTACCCTTCAATTGTGTACTCTCACGTACATTTGAGGCCCACATAAATATTGAGTACTGCAGCTCTGTAAAGTCCATTAAATATATTTGCAAATATGTTAACAAGGGCAGCGATCAAGCATCGTTTACGGTTGAAAACCAAAAAAATGAGGTTCAAATCTATGAAAATGGTAGATACATAAGCAGTTCAGAAGCCGTGTGGAGAATCTTTGGATATGCCATACATGAAAGGTCTCCTGCTATCACTCACTTGGCTGTGCACTTAGAAAACGGTCAACGTATTTATTTCAATCCAAATAACCCCGATGGGTTAGCTAAAAGCTAAGCAACCCATCGACAACGACCCTTTTAGCCTTCTTTGAGCTATGCAAAATTGACAACTTTGCCAAAACACTTCTTTATGTTGAAGTTCCATCATATTTCACATGGAACAATAAGAAGTTTCAACGAAGAAAGCTCGGTTCTAATGTGGTTAATTTTCCTGGAGTAAAAAAGAGTGCAGCTTTGGGTAGAGTGTACACTAGGTCGGACATTTTATATATGGAAAAATGTAACGTCATACTGATACCCGCTTAAACGATGCATATTTGTGTATAAAACGCATAGCAAAAAAAATTTTTGAGAAAAAATTAGGTTTAGGGTCTGCGACTTGGACTTAAAGTTTATCGCTCATACGTACTGTTGCCCATGCCTACATTTTTAATTTTTTAGTAGTTGGCGTAGACTTGGTTTGAAGTCATAACATTTGACCAAAAGGTACCATGACCATTACAAAGTGTTTTTTATGTAACAGACACAATATGTAGGTAAATATATTTGGTGCTTAATATATTTGGTAAAAATTTTATATTACGGCAAATTTTCTACTATTTTGCGCTGTTTCATCTAGATGAAAGCAAGTTTTAGCCGTTCATTAAGAGGCTATCAAGATATCTTTGAAGTCAGGTCCCACACTAAACTGAAGTGCTGCGCATCACAGTTGCAGCCGTTCCTACGAATAGTCTACTTTTACTGGGCTGCTTATAAATAAGCGTCTTCAGGATCGAAAAATAATGCGGAATACTTTACTACTATGGCAAAAAATACAGGGAAATTAATCATGAATCAAAAACTCTTTATTTAATATTGTCAATTCATTTCATTCCCTTGAAAGTAGAGGTGGGCGCGGGCCGGGCTTTTTTTCGTGGCCCGCGGGCTTACACAGGCCCGGAGCGGGCCCGGGCCTTAAAATTAAGATTCGTGCGGGCTTCGTGCGGGCCCGGGCCTTAGCAAAAAGGCCCCGAAATAGGCCCGTAAAAGCCCGAAATAGGCCCGAAAACAATTTTGATTTGTTCGCGCTATTTTTGTTTATGCTCGAATTAGAACCGCCATTTATCGCATTTTAATTGCTTATCGATACTACTATCGATTTGCTTATACATATTTTACTTGTTTGCTCACCACTAATTCAAAATTGGCGTCCTATTGTGAAATTGATAAAACTTTGCAATATTTGCAAATATTTGCATTGTGGTCAAAAAAATTATGTAAACTTTGCAGAGCTAGCACACTTGATTCCCAAATAATAACTGAGTTTAAAACAATGACCCTAAGCGCATTAGAAAAAAGGTTTCTTCCGGCAATCGCTCATTTGGTTGGGCTTTTCTTGAACCCTCCTTATAGAGAGATGAATTTCCTCTCAGAGGAAAAAAGAGATAATGTGTTAGCTGCGGTAAAAGCAATGCTCTCCCAATTTATAGGGGATCATGAATATAGTAGCGTTGATAATATAACTAATAACAGAGTCCCAAATAATTCCGAAAATGGAATGTTTGCTGAATTTTTAGACTTAAATTATATAAAAAAAACGAAAAGTTGAGAAAAACGCTATCGACATAGAGCTTGACAAATATTTGGCCTATCCAGCAGCTCCTGGCACACATATTTTAAAATTCTGGAAAAATGCAAGGGACTTAAAATACCTTCCCAAATTAGCTCGGACCATTCTGGCTATTCCCGCCAGTTCGTCTACGAGCGAAAGGCTTTTTTCAACATCGGGCCATGTTTTAAAGGAAAAACGCACTAGGCTAAAAAGCTCAAATTTAGAAAAAACGAGAGCGCAAGTTAAAGTCGGCTCTAACCGACTTCGATATACCCGTTACTCAATGAAAAACATGTTTAACAGTGTTCCTAAGTTCCTTAGGGTGAACATCTGAAAAGTATGCAACACTTTTAGAACTCGGCTATTTTTCACATTTTTGCTCATAACTTGAGAACCGCTCATCCGATCTTTATCGTTTCCTCGGCAAGTTTATTTGTTTTGCTAATTAGTAACTATCTCTAGAAGGTACGAATCGTCTATCTTTAAAACTGTAGAAGATATAACGTTTTTTCCGAATTGCTGGGGCGGGAGGGGGCGTGGCCAAAATTTTGAATAAACTTGATCTGCCTGCAAGTATAAGAAGCATTTGTCTCATACATGTGAAACCTCTATCTCTTACCATCTCTGAGATCTAGGTGTTCATACAGACGGATGATTCCATCTGCCTGTTACATACATTTGTACGACTTTAGTATACCCTTTTTACTCTACGAGTAACGGGTATAATTAAGTTTCGTGCCGGGCCGGGCCCGGGCCTTGGTGAAAAAGTTTCGTGTTGGGCCGGGCCGGGCCTCTCAAAAAAGAGTTCGTGTTCGTGCGGGCCCGGGCCTCAAAATACAGGCCCGCGCCCACCTCTACTTGAAAGTAACCTCCACCTGCATTACACTTGTGCAAACTTTTTTTACAATTTTGTTTGTGTTTGTAGGACAATTTTAAGAACATGCTGCAAAGTCTTCTTCTGGTATAGTCTTTAATTTCTTCTTCGTTTAGGTCTCTGTCTCTTTATCGATTCGAAACGGTGTCCACGGAGCGATCTCTTGAGTTTATCGAATTGCCCATAGTACACAAAGTGGACACTACATGGCCCTTTGTTGAAACCCCGCTCGTGGACCATGCTGACTTCAACTTGCGAGCCACACTAGTCGCACTTTCTGAAATGGGCAGTCGTAAGAATTTAGTCCCATATAAAAGCGTGGAAAAAACGCATCTCTTCGTTGGATATGGGCTTGCTTCGTCAAAATTTGGTCCTAGTCTACCAACCAAAAATACATTCGATTCCAGCTCCATTTTTATTTGTTGTTCGATTAAATTCAAATTTGACAACTTTTAAAATGATACGAAGAATTCGTCGACAGAATTTCGATTCGGTGAACGGGTCGTATACGTAATATTTGAGGAAAATTTGAAGGCTTTTCGCAGAGATTAAAACATGATATAAAATTTTTTGATTTTTTAATTCATTATGTACACCCTAAAAGTAATCCTTTAAGATGGTATCAGTTATATTTTTTATCGGCGTCCACCCTAGTGTACACTGTACATCCCAAAAACAGAGAGTGTTATTATTTGAGACTTTTGCTCCATGAAGTGCGTGGTCCAACCTCATTTCGAGATCTTAAAACTGTTGATGGTGTCACTTATGACACTTTTCAATCAGCTTGCAAAGCCTTAGGCTTACTTGAGGATGACACGCACTGGGACTCCACCTTGGCGGAGGCTGTAATACGCAAATTTCCAAAGAAATTACGAGAGCTTTTTGCAATAATGTTAGTATTTTGTCAAATATCTGATGCATTAAGTCTTTGGAATAAGTATAAAGAAAGCCTCTCAGAAGACATATTAAATGAAATGAAATTGTCGACAGACGGTAATATTGATCCATTTATGGATAAAGTTTACAATAAGAGTCTTATCCTCATTGAAGATATAGTATTATCTATAGGGGGACAAAATTTAGCAGAGTACGGACTGGCAAATCCAAGTAGAACCGATGATGTGCTGCTAAATAAAGAATACCTCAGAGAAATTAGTTATGAAAACAATGATACTATTGTTAATAATAACGAACATTTGCTGACAGATGAGCAAACTAAGGTATACGACAAAATATTAAAAAGCGTTGAATCAGAAATTGGAGAAATTTTTTCTTAGATGAACCTGGTGGTACAGGCAAAACGTTTTTTAATAAATTTGTTGTTAGCGAAAGTACGGCAATATCGGAAAATAGCCCTGGCTGTTGCGTCATCTGGTATAGCTGCCACTTTGCTTAACGGAGGTCGGGCAGCACACTCAGCATTTAAACTTCCTTTTGATTTAATAAATGTCGAAATACCATATTGCTCCATTTCAAAACAAAGCAATATGGCCAAGGTCCTCAAAGATTGCAAATTAATTGTTTGGGATGAGTGCACTATGGCCCACAAGGGCGGATTTGAAGCCTTAGATAGAACATTAAAGGACATACGTGATAATGACCTCCTAATGGGAGGAATTACAGTCCTTTTGGCCGGAGATTTTCGCCAAACACTTCCAATAGTGCCTAGGGGATCGAGAGCAGATGAAATTAAGTCCTGCTTGAAATCCTCATTTTTATGGCCTAAGATTCAAAAACTTGCACTAACAAAAAATATGAGAGTGCATCTAAATGGCGATACTTCTGCTGGTAATTTTGCAGAAACCCTACTTAAAATTGGAGATGGAGTATATCCAATGTCTGACGGCAAAATAACTATCCCATCATGTTTGGGTACTGTAGTAGCAGATGCGAAAGAGCTCATCTCAAAAATATTTCCAGATATATCCAATATCCATGCAAAGTCTTTAGATTGGTTATCTGAACGAGCAATTTTAACTTCAAAAAATGAAAGTGCTACCAATATAAATGATTTACTATTAAAGTCATTTAATGGTGAAGAAGTTCAATATAAGTCCATTGACTCCGTTGTAGAAGTCGAGGATGCAGTTCACTATCCAGTCGAGTTCCTTAACGCTCAAAACCCACCAGGTCTTCCCTTACATAATCTTACTCTTAAGGTTGGTGCACCCGTAATGTTGTTACGAAATCTTAATCCACCAAAATTATGTAATGGTACGAGATTACAAGTGAAAGCACTTCACACCTATGTTATTGAAGCCACAGTTTTTACTGGTTGTGCTAAAGGGGAGACGGTTTTTATACCAAGAATCCCACTCATACCATCAAACCTTCCATTTCAGTTCAAAAGATTGCAATTTCCAATCAAAGTCTGCTTTGCTATGACAATAAATAAGTCACAGGGACAGACATTGAAGTTAGCTGGACTAGATCTTAGAGAGGATTGCTTTTCTCATGGTCAGTTTTATGTGGCCTGTTCAAGAGTTAGCTCCGCTAGCAGTTTAATGATTCTTGCACCCGATGGCAAATCGAAAAATGTTGTATACAGTGAGGTTTTACAACGAAAATAGGGAAAAATGTAAGTAACTGCTTAATTGTACAAGCTAAGTTTGTTAAAAATTTCTTAAGAAGCAAATTTTAACATGATTTAGTGGACTAGGCCTATTGGGGATTTACCACTTAAAAAAAAACGCGCCAAATCCTCTACCTCTGCGGTGGTGTGGAAATGAGGAAACATTTAATAAATAATGGTTTTTTGTGAAAATACATTTAAGTTTTTTTGTTTATATTAAAAAACACTTAAAACAATGTTAAAGGTTATGCGAACACTCTCCTTATTTACACACTAGATCTAATGACACGCAGCGAAGCGCGACGGGTTATTTGCTAGTCTCTATAAATATAAAAGAGAGTGTCCTGACTGATTCACTGATTCACTGACTGACTGACTGACTGACTGATTGGCAATCATCGCACAGCCCAAACGGTAAGAGATAGAGGGCTGTAATTTTCACAGGAGTTTCCGTTGGTAGTGAAAGTGCGTACTAAGACGGGGTTTTGGAAAATTCCACCCGGAAAAGTCGGAAAAGCGTCGGAAAAGTTTGTATGGGAAAAATGTTATTTTTCATCCGATTGACTTGAAACTTGGTTTGTAAGCTTAGTACGCGAAATAATTCGACACGTATTTTCCCGATTTTGGAAAATCCGCCCACGAGGAAAATTCCCGGAAAATTCTGCATGAAAAAACTATTTTTCATCCGATTGGCTTGAAATTCGGTTTGAAAGGAAAGTAGGTGAAATGAATTGAAATGTGATTTTCCGAAGTTGGAAAATTTGACCCAACGGTCGGAAAATTCCCGGAAAATTCTGCATGAAAAAAAACTATTTTTCATCCGATTGGCTTGAAACTCGGTTTGTAAGGACAAAATACGAAATAATTTGAAATGTGATTTTTCAATGTCGGAAAATCCGCCCACGAGGAAAATGGTCGGAAAATTCTGCATGCAAAAAACTATTTTTCATCCGATTGGCTTGAAATTCGGTTTGAAAGGACAGAATACGAAATAGTTTGAAATGTGATATTCCGAAGTTGGAAAATTTGACCCAACGGTCGGAAAATTCCCGGAAAATTTTGCATGAAAAAACTATTTTTCATCCGATTGGCTTGAAATTCGGTTTGAAAGGACAGAATACGAAATAGTTTGAAATGTGATATTCCGAAGTTGGAAAATTTGACCCAATGGTCGGAAAATTCCCGGAAAATTTTGCAAGAAAAAACTATTTTTCATCCGATTGGCTTGAAAGTCGGTTTGTAGGGACAAAATACGAAATAATTTAAAATGTGATTTTTTAATATCGGAAAATCCGCCCACGAGGAAAATGGTCGGAAAATTCTGCATGCAAAAAACTATTTTTCATCCGATTGTCTTGAAACTCGGTTTGAAAGGTCAAAATCGGTATTAAGTGGATGTTAATTGTGTGGAATTTTCCGGATGTTGGAGAGGATGTGGGCCGGGAAGCTGGGATGTGGGTGGGATGTGGGTGGATGTGGCGGGAAGTGGGTGTGGATGTGGGCGGGAAGTGGCGGCGGAATGAGGGTGGGAAATGGGTGGTATGTGGGTGGGATGTGGGTGGTATGTGGGTGGGATGTGGGCAGGAAGTGGGTGGGATGTGGGCGGGAAGTGGACGGCGGAAAGAGGGCGGGAAATGGGCGGGATGTGGGTGGGATATGGGCGGGAAGTGGGGGGATGAGGGGGGATGTGAGTGGAATGTGAGCGGGATGTGGGCGGGAAGTGGGCGGGAAGTGGGGGGATGGGGGGGATGTGAGTGGAATGTGGGCGGGATGTGGGCGGGAAGTGGGCGGGAAGTGGGTGGGATGTGGGCGGGTTGTGGGCGGTAAGTGGGCGGGAAGTGGGTGGGATGTGGGCGGGAAGTGGAGCGGGAAATGGGTGGGATGTGGGTGGGATGTGGGATATGGGCGGGGATGGGCGGGAAGCGGGTGGTATGTGGGCGGGAAGTGGGGATGGGGGGGATGATGGGGGATGTGAGTGGAATGTGAGCGGGATGTGGGCGGGATATTGACAGGAAGTGGGTGAGATGTGGGCGGGTTGTGGGCGGAAGTGGGCGGGAAATTGGCGGGAAGTGGGTGGGATGTGGGCGGAAGTGGACGGCGGAAGGAGGGTGGTGGTGGTATATGGGTGGGATGTGGGGGGAAGGGCGGGAAGTGGGTGGGATGTGGGTGGTATGTGGGCGGGAAGTGGGTGGGTGGGTGGAATGTGGTGGATGTGGGTGGTATGTGGGCGGAAGTGGGTGGGTTGTGGGTGGAATGTGGGTGGGAAATGGGTGGTAAGTGAGTTTGCGTTGTTGTACTATTGAAGGCGCAGCGAAGCGCGACGGGTTATTTGCTAGTCTCTATATATATAAAAGAGAGTGTCCTGACTGACTGACTGACTGACTGACTGACTGACTGATTGGCAATCATCGCACAGCCCAAACGGTAAGAGATAGAGGGCTGAAATTTTCACAGGAGTTTCTGTTGGTGGTGAAAGTGCGTACTAAGACGGGGTTTTGGAAAATTCCACCCGGAAAAGTCGGAAAAGCGTCGGAAAAGTTTGTATGGGAAAAATGTTATTTTTCATCCGATTGACTTGAAACTTGGTTTGTAAGCTTAGTACGCGAAATATATAAAATAATAATAATCCGCCCACGAGGAAAATAGCGGGAAAATTCTGCATAAAAAAATAATTTTTGATCCGATTGGCTTAAAACTCGGTTTGAAAGGAAAGTAGGTGAAATGAATTGAAATGTGATTTTCCGAAGTTGGAAAATTTCACCCAACGGTCGGAAAATTCCCGGAAAATTCTGCATGAAAAAAACTATTTTTCATCCGATTGGCTTGAAACTCGGTTTGTAAGGACAAAATACGAAATAAATTGAAATGTGATTTTTCAATGTCGGAAAATCCGCCCACGAGGAAAATGGTCGGAAAATTCTGCATGCAAAAAACTATTTTTAGTCCGATTGGCTTGAAATTCGGTTTGAAAGGACAGAATACGAAATAGTTTGAAATGTGATATTCCGAAGTAGGAAAATTTGACCCAACGGTCGGAAAATTCCCGGAAAATTTTGCATGAAAAAACTATTTTTCATCCGATTGGCTTGAAACTCGGTTTGTAAGGACAAAATACGAAATAATTTGAAACGTGATTTTTTAATGTCGGAAATCTGCCCGTGAGGAAAATGGTCGAAAAATTCTGCATGCAAAAAACTATTTTTCATCCGATTGTCTTGAAACTCGGTTTGTGAGGACTGAATACAAAATAGTTTGAAATGTCATATTCTAAAGATGGAAAATTTCCGGAAAATTCAGCATGAAATAAACTATTTTTCATCCGATTGGCTTGAAACTCCGTTTGTAAGGAATGTAGGTGAACTAAATGAAATGTAATTTTCTGAAGTTGGAATATTTGCCCTGACGGTCGGAAAATTCCCGGAAAATTCTGCATGAAATAAACTATTTTTCATCCGATTGGCTTGAAACTCGGTTTGTAAGGACAAAATACGAAATAATTTGAAATGTGATTTTTCAATGTCGGAAAATCCGCCCACGAGGAAAATGGTCGGAAAATTCTGCATGCAAAACACTATTTTTCATCCGATTGGCTTGAAATTCGGTTTGTAAGGAGAGTAATTTAAAAAAAAGAGATCTGAATTTCCGATGGTACAAAATTTGACCCAATATTTGTTGAACAGTGCTATCCAAGAAAAGATAGGATATTTATGTTATTATTATTTTAAATCAAAGTGAATGTTAACTCTAATTAAAAATGTACTTATTCTCTTTGCCCGGAATGCTATTAATAGATGTTTTGTTTGGATCACTTTTTATTTTTATAAATTAATAATTAATTAATTTCATCCAATCGAATTCCAAATTGGAAAAATATAAGAAATCTAACATAAAGAAAAGATAAAGAAACAATAAACGGATATTTGCCAGCAGCGTAAGTGCTTAGTATTTCACAAGCAATTAAAACGCAAGTGGGTTTCCAAAATGTACAGACTCTCATTAATAAATGCAAAAAATTCTTTAAGAGTTGCAAATAAGCACATTTTTGACAACAATTAATCAATCGATCTTTCTTTTTTTATGTATATTTCATTAATATCAATAATTTTGGTTTATTTTCTAAATCAAACATTTTCTTTAGAATAAAGTAAGATCGTCTTCATATTTGATTCACACATTCAACCAATCAAAATCTTTCAATGGACTTTTAGCCGGTTCTTAATGTAAAATATACCTTTGTATGTACCAAAATTCTCTTGGGCCCCAAAAAAAAAAAAAAACAAAACAATTCAACAGACGGGGGTTGTTTTCTTTAGTCCACGCGTATTGAGAGCGAGAGAGCAACGGGAGAGAGAGAGCGAGTTTGCTGAGATCAAGCACAGACGCACACAAACAGACGAACTGAGTGTGAGCCGACCCTCAGCTCTGTTGGTGAACATGACTTAAATTTGAATTATAATTCAAAAATGCATCATAAGACATATAACACAATCAACAAATTTCAGTTAAATATGAAATTAACCCATAACTAAAAAATTGAAATTTTTTAGCGAAAGATTCAGCCCTGTTTTTAGAGATGCAACTTTAATTGGAACATCTGCTGTTCTAACCAGATTTTCTAATAGGAAAATTAAATCTCTCGAAGAACTGTGCCACCGACGAATTTTTCGAGAGATTTACAAACCAACCGTCGCCAAAATCATTAGAGATTTCTGTGGCAACCACGATTATGAATTTTGGACAAAACGGAAGCCAGCACCCAAAGAACGCTACGGTCGGTGGGTTGCCGATGCAGCCAATGACAATGGCAAATACATTTGGGGATCAATGGGGCGCGCTGTTACAACAACAGCAATGTGCCAGTCAGCTCCAATGGCAACAGCTACAACTGCAGCAACCACAGCAACAACAACCACTGCTACAACAACTACAACAGCCACGGCTACAACAACTGCAGCAGCCACAGCAACAACAACAACAGCCACAACTTCAGCCGCCACAGCAGCAATAACAACAACATGAGCCAGAGAATTAACAACAACCGCAACAAAATTAGTTCCTTAGATATGTACTTATATTCTTAATCTTAATCCTAAAAAATGAATTGAAATAAAAAAATGTTGTGTTCATATTGAAAAAAATTCAATTTTTGGTGTGTTTTTGTTTGATGTTATTTGTTGGGACAATTTTTTGTTGCTTTTTACGTTTTTTCAGCGACTTCGGACATGCATACACACACATACAAAACGCATAGGCTGATGTATATGAATGTCGTTAACTCGACGCACAGTGGTCCAGAATCGTTTTGAGTTGGATAAAATATGTAAACTTTGAACCGCTCAATATTTTGAATAATTTTTTGTTTGTTTTTTGATTAAGAATTGATCAAGGTTTCATATAGAGAAAAGGCAAAAATTTGCTTCGACTACTATTCTGACCAGTGTATTGTTGTTTTTTATTCTGTTCTCGCGCCTTTTACACACACATATACATACAAATACAAAATAACGCAATGCACTCTTTTAGTTTTTTGTGTATGTGTGTGTGTGTGAGAAAGTTCGTCGAGGCGGCATTCTTCTTCTGCAAATCAGTCTATAATTTTTTGTGACCGAAGCGGGTGGTAATTTGCAACTATTGACCCCCAAGTGTTTTTGTTGTTGTAAATCGCAAGTATAACCACTACCCCCCACCCAATTTTTTGATTTGCAATACTGTGTTAAACAGAAATTTTGCAAATTTTAGTAATTGTTGCCAAAAATATTTGCACGTCTTAAATATTAAAGGCTCCAATATAACATTCAGTCTATTAAGACTGAACAAACAAATATTAGTAGTTTTAGTTTAGTAGTATTAGTTTTAGTACTGTAAGCATTAGTAGTAGTAATATTAGTAGTAATTAATGTTGGCTTTTTTTTACTGTTAGCCTCAAGGTACAAGACAGCATAAAAAAGACTGTACCATAAATATCGTACTATTTAGAAGTTGCTGACTTTAAGCCAACTAATTGTATTAATTAGTAACTGAATACCTTGCGAGTGGTATTCGGATTTAAACATTTCCAGATTTAGATATCTGTGGTGTTGTTGCTGAAAAACGCAATTCTGTTTTAAGCAGAAACTCGCAAATTTACGTATTTTTTTGCCAAAAATATTTTGCATGCTTGAATATTTTAGGCGCCAAATACAAAAATTCAGTACATTTAAGACCGATTATATTAAGCCAACTAATTGTAAAAATTAGTAACTGAATACCTTGCGAGTGGTATTCGGATTTAAACATTTCCAGATTTAGATATCTGTGGTGTTGTTGCTGAAAAACGCAATTCTGTTTTAAGCAGAAACTCGCAAATTTACGTATTTTTTTGCCAAAAATATTTTGCATGCTTGAATATTTTAGGCGCCAAATACAAAATTTATTTTTTTTTTAAGACCGAAAATAATTATCGAAAAATTAGCATGTAACTATTTTCCAAATAGTTTAAAATTTTGATATAGGTTAGTTTGTTATTATTGGTTGGCCTCATGTGGGGGCCCATAAGGAGCCTACCTTGTTTTTTTTTTTTGCGTGTTTTATTTTATTTTATTAATGTAGGATTCTTGACGTTTTGGCAAATGCCAATAGTTGTTTGGGGGAGCTCTTGGCTGCCTCTTCCAGAGTGGTGAAGCTTGGGGAGTGCAGATGTTTTAATCTTGTCGTGGCGATTGCTGGGCAGCTGCAGATGAGGTGTTCTAGAGTTTCTGCTACTCCAGGTTCCTTGCATTTCCTGCAGGTGTCTGCTGTCGTGATGCCTAGCTTTATCGCGTGAGCGGCTGCTAGGCAGTGACCAGTTAATATGCCTATAAGCAGTCTGCAGTCTCTTCTTTGGAGCTGCAGCGTATAGTGCGTGAGTTTTTTGTCTCTCTTATTGCACATAATTTTAGAGATTCTACAGCCGGTCGTGTTCTTCCACTTTTCCTCTGCTTCTTTCTCCGCTATCTCCTCCATCTTGCTGTATAGCGTCTGTAGGGAGATAGGTATATTTAGTGTTGCTTCTCGGCTTAGTGCGACCCCGGCTTTTGCAAGAGTGTCCGCCATTTCGTTTCCATCGATGCCCTGGTGGCTGGGAATCCAGTAGATTTGCACCTTGCTGGAGGTGCTGAGGGAATCTAATGCTTCTCTGCTTGCCAGAACATTTTTGGAGTTGATGGCGTGACTCTGCATTGCTTTGATTGCCGCTTGACTGTCTACGTATATGTTGATTTGATCGTTTGGTGCGTGTAATTCTGCCAATTCGGCTGCTTTCCTTATGGCGAAAACTTCCGCCTGGAATATAGTGCAGTGGTTTGGCAGTTTGTAGGAGAGTTTCAATTCCGGTTCCTTGCAGTACACGGCGGCTCCGACTCCTGAGGCCATCTTTGAGCCGTCCGTGAAAAGGTGCATTGCTTCCTGAGCCAGCCCTGTACGCCAGTCTTCTGGTCCCAGTAATGCTGATGCGCCTGTAAAGTTGGTTTTTGGGATCATGTAGTCCGTGCTACTGTTGATCTCTCTGCCCACTGTGCTGTGTCCATAGCTTTGTAGAGCCATGGTGCCAGCCGCGCAAAGACGTTGGGCCGTCCTGTGTGCAGTGAGGCGTGCTTGGATGTCCAGGGGGGTTGACACCTAGGATGTGTTCCAGTGCTTTTGTTGGAGTAGACCGTAGCGCCCCCGTTATGCAGACCAGTGCCTGCCGCTGGGCCTTTTCCATCAGCTTTAGATATGTGGACTTCTCTGTGGCTTGCCACCATACCAATATACCGTGTAGTAGTATCGGTCGTATAACTGATATGAAGAGCCAGTGTGTTAGTCTTGGTGATAGGCCCCAAGTGCTGCTTAGCATCTTCTGGGATGCATATAGCGCATTGGTTGCCTTTTTCACCCTTTCCTCCACATTGAGTCTCCAGGATAGTTTACTATCGATTACTACTCAAGGTATTTTACGTTGTTTTTTGGCGTTAGCGGTGTTCCATTTATCGTGGGTGGAGTCCATTGCGGTACCTTGTATCTCTTGGTGAAGAGAATGAGGTCCGTCTTCTCCGCATTGATGCTAAGTCCGGCTTCTGTGGCCCACTTTAGTATCTCTCTGAGAGTAGAGTCCATGATTGAGCTGACAGTCGATGGACATTTTCCCATAATAATTATGCTTATGTCGTCGGCATATGCGGTTATCTTGGGTGCTTTCCTGCGAAATTTTTAAGTAATTCGTTGACCACAAGGTTCCATAGAAGAGGTGACAGGACTCCGCCCTGGGGCGTTCCGCCGTGTGCCTCTCTTGTAATGGTTGTGGTACCCCACTCGGCTTGTACTCTTCTGCAGCTCAGCAGGTTATATATCCAGGAGTCCAATGCCGTGTGTATTGCTAGGGCTCTTAGGCTTCGCATTATTGCTTCTGTAGTGACGTTGTTGAATGCACCCGAAATGTCAAGGAATGCTCCCAGGGCAAATTCTTGATGGTACAGTGCCTTCTCGATGGTGGCTACTAGGGAGTGTAGCGCTGTTTCCACCGATTTCCCTTTCGTGTAGGCGTGCTGGTTTCCCTCCAAGGTCAGGTTCATGCCTTCTCTTATGTGAAGGTCCAGTAGCTTCTCCATTGTTTTGAGCAGGAATGATGTGAGGCTGATGGGCCTGTAGTCTTTGGTTGCACGTGACTGCATTTCCCTGCTTTGGGCAGGAATACAACGCGTGCTGTCCTCCAGGCCACAGGTACATAGCTCCACCTCAAGCATGCTATAAAAATGGATCGTAGCCATGGGACGATTGCGCATTTGATCGTTTTTAGCATGGCTGGGAATATTCCATCTAGCCCTGGGGATTTATAACTCGCGAACGAGTCGATCGCCCATCGGATCTTTTCTGGAGTGATGATATTGTCTGGGATGTTGACTTGTTGCGTGTGTAGGTCTTGAGGCGTATCTGCCTCAGTGACTGGAGTGCAGCCTGGAAAGTGCGCATCAAGTAGAGCACATGTCGCTTCCCTGCTGCTTTCTGTCCAGTGTCCGTCGTTCGTTTTTAGCTGACTCTGCATGGGTGGCTGCTTTGAAAGCAGTTTCCTGAGTCTAGCTGTTTCGGAGACCTTCTCTATGCTGGAGCAGAAGTTTCTCCAAGAGTTCTGTTTTGCCTTCCGTACTTCTTTTTTGAAGACGCGAAGTCTAATCTTGTATTCCTCCCAGATTATTTGCTCATCCGCTTGTTTGGCGAGTTTGAAGCATTCTTGCACGTCCTTCCTCTGCTCTTTCAGCGCTGGGGTCCACCAGGGGGGTCTGGTTCTCCTTTTGCTAACTGTGAGTTTGCAGGAGGTTTTGTATGCTGCGGTTAGGTTGGCTGTGAGCGTCTCCACGGACCTCTCAATGTCGTCTACCGAGCAGATACTCGTTGGCTTTGGTAGTTTTGATTCTACCGTTCTAAGGTACTTCACCCAGTCTGTGTTCCGGGGGTTCCTATAGGCGTTTCTGGTTTGGTTGTGGTTGAACTCGATCTTAAATTGGATGTACTTGTGGTCTGAGAAGGAGTTTCTATCAAGGACTCTCCATTCTGATGCCTGTGTACTATTCCCTAAGGTCAGAGTTAGGTCTAGGACATTGGCCGATGTTGGTCCCACATATGTGGGCACATCTCCAACGTTTTCTATTTTAAGGTTAGTTTGTAGGATAAAGCTTAAGAGTGACTCACCTCTGTCATTGATGTCTGGACTACCCCACACGGTGTGATGTGCGTTGGCGTCCGTTCCGACGACGAGTGGTTGTTTTCTCCTGCTCGCCTCAGCCGTTAAGTGTTCGAGCTCGGGCGGTGGCGACTCTCGCTCGTGTGCCATATAGCAGGATGCCAATAGTATTGGCTCATCATCGCGACCTTCCAGGGCCACAACTGTGAGGTCATCCGTGCTGTAATTAGACATAAGGTAAGCATAGATGCCTTTTCTTACCAGAATGGCCGTCCTTGCCTTACTTACTGCGGTGGGATAGAAAACGTTGTAGTTTTGTGACCTTAGCCCTGAGACCTTGTTCCCTGCCGCAATCCAAGGTTCCTGAACTAAGGCCACTTCGGCGGGCCCTGTCTCAAGGGTTAATAGGAGCTCCGCCGACGCAAGCTTGCTTTTATGCAAGTTGACCTGGAGGACCTTCAACTGCATGGTCGTTGTCGGCGTCCCCAGGCCTGGATGGGTCAACTACCATGGTTGCGTCCACATCCTCATCGTCCTCCATACTGGGTGGGTCAGCTGCTGTGGCTGATTCCTCATCCCTTTCGGTCTCTACCTCCGTTATATCGAGGCTGCTGGCTTTATCGACCATCTCGTCGATGCCCAGGTCTTTCTCGACCTCTCCAGCCTCTAGCGTGTGCTCGTTCTTGTCTTCGGGATGGCGCTTTTTGAGTCGTAGGTGCACGCTTCCTACTCCCCACGCCATCTTCCCGAATTTAGGGTAGAGCAAATCATCGGCCTCCTTGTTGATCTGGAGGACCATGTGCTGCCCGTTCTTGTCGGGCTTAGCAACATGCAGTACCTTCCAGTCAGCTGTTGGCACGTCTGGGTTTTGCCACCTTAATAGTTTCAGCGCCTGCTCCTTTGGTACAACCCTTGGGAAGAGTACTTTCGCTTTCGGCACTGACGGAATACAAGTTCTGTCAACTACTTCCAGCTGGGCACCCTCCCATGGGCTTCCCATGTCTGCAACGACGCTGGTGACCCACTTGAGGGTGAGGTCGTCCTTACATTTAAGGATTTTGACTCCAAACAGCCAGCCTGCTCCGTCAAACGTGACAGGTTGCGCTGCTGGGTCGTCCATCCTTTTAAAAATCTCCTCGAACAGCTTCCCCTCCACTAGCTTCCACTGTTCCAGGGTCATTTTGCCGAAAGGGTCGCTTTTGTCGACGAGGGCTACGGTCAGATGCCGTTTCGCCACGTCACTGGCTGACTCCTTTCCCGGCGTTTTCCCTTTGGAGTAGAGCTTGGTGGAGCCTTGCTCTGCGGTCTTGGGCGTGGCCTTTTGCTCGCTGGGGCCTCCGCCTTCGCTGGCTCAGTTGAGCGCTGCCGCTTGACAGCCAAGCTCTCCTCCACTTTGTTGGCGTATAATGCGGAGGTGGCTTGCATCGCCTGTCTCTCCGCAAAGTTTTTACTGGATCTTTTTGCTCGGCCCACGCCAGCTTGTTGCTCTCCTCTAGGGTGAGCTTACCGCTGCCATCGAGCCTCGCTTTGATCTTGAGGGCCGCCTTATATTGGGGCCTTCGCTCGCATGCCTTCCTTCGTCCTTTTGGGCCTTACCTTACAAGAGGTGCTAGAACCCGACAGGACTGGGGAAAGCAGCAGCTTTTCCTCGGCCTCCGTATTTATAGAGCCGCCGTGCGACTCGCAGTCCGAGTCTGTATCGACTGCGGTACCACGCCACACTTTGGCTTTTGACGTTGTGGCAGTAGCTGTACAACTGTCTTTGTCTTAGTAGTAATAGTAGTAGTAGTATTATTTATTTTCTATTTTCCATTTTCCATTTTTTTTTTTTCGTGTAAAGTAGTATAAAAAACTTATTCTGAAGTTTAACAATTTAACAAAAAAAAAAAAAAAAAATTTGAATAGATAATAAAATAGGGGCTGTGGCAGTTAGCCGTTAGCCTAGCAAATGTGACTATGCTTTCCTGGTTTCCAGATCACGTATCGCCGTAGTCCATATGGAAGCTTCGGCGATATTGGAGGCTCTCCCGCAAGTAGGCAGTAAGGGAGCGCCACTTGCTTCTGTTGAGCAGTGCGTGTGATTCCTGGCGCGACAGTGTTGATTTTCTCATGTGCAGAACCCTAAGTTCTTTTAGTATGGGGCACCGGGCAAGAAAGTGTTCAGTGTCCTCTCTCTCTCCTGTATTGCAGAGTGTGCACTGGCTGGGCGTGGTACTGTGCGGGGTGTAGTGTAGGTTCATCAGTTCTGTTCTCGCTGCTTCGATGTCATCTTGGAAGTAGTTCCTAGTCGAAAGGTTATACTGCAGTTGACTGTAGGTGATGCGGGACTGACTAGCTCTAGCTTCTGCTTCGAAACTGGCCCTCTCTCTGTTGTCAATACTCCGTAGAAGCTGACCTTGCCAAACGCTCCATGTGTTGTAATCGCTCAGATTGCATTCGATGTTGTGTTCTAGTGCCATGGATTCCCAAGTGCGGGAAAACTGCGTTTTGGTCGCTAGCAGGTACGTCGTAACAACTCTTGGGATACGAGTGGGGTGCATTCGCATGGTTTTGGGAAGTCCTGTTTCTAAATGTATTGCATAGTTGCATAGAAGGTGCTTATGAAACGTCATGCGTGGGGTAAGAGTCACTCCCAGGTATCGATATTCGCTGACCACTTCAAGATTCGTTCCGTTTAATTTCCATGCATCTGCTATAGCTCTGCGCAGTCTACTATCTCGAATTACCATAACTTTTGATTTTGCGCAGTTTACTTGTAGGCTCCACTTTTGGCGGTATTCAAATAAGGCGTCTATCATTTGTCGCATGTCTATAGGGCTCTCAGCTAGTAGTACCATGTCGTCGGCGTACATTAACACTTTTATGTGCTCTGATCCCAAGTAAACGCCCCCTGGCAGACATGACGTTATGTCATCTACATACAACGCGAAAAGAAGGGGACTCAGAAGACATCCCTGTTTTACTCCCATGTTGGACTCAAACCATTCTGATAGGTTATTGCCGTCCCACACTGCTGTAGCATTAGATTTTTATGAATATCAAATCAGCTGAGAAAAATCAAGCATGCGAAGTATAAGTATTGCCAATGAGATCGAAATTGGCCTTCAAAATCAAGTTTTACTTGATTTATAGAAATTTTGTCAAATTTAATTATTTGCTACAAGCTCTTCTGTTGGTCGGACATTAATTGGCGCCATTTCATCATTAATAATTATGGAAATTTTGTGGCATTTTTGTCAGGACCGCAGCCTGTTTACAGCGAAATTCGAAAATTCCACCCCAAATAACAACAAGCAGTTCGCAGGAAGAGTTTAGCTAGATGGAACTTTAACGCTAGGTTTGTAGTACTTGTACACTCAAGGCACATAGATCAGGAACAAGAAAAAAGCTTAAACCCATTTAAAGCCAAAATACTTTGTAAATGTTGTAAATTTGTATTTAGAGATCACTTTCAATTATCCAAGGCTTGGCACTCACAAAGCTAAAATTAGATAGTTTAACGATTTGAATACATTGACACGTTTTTTCATTTGTGCCTGGTACGCTTTTCTATCAGTGAGATTCGCCCCACCCGCTTCCCCCCACTCACATGCGCATTCATTCAAGTAATTTCCAAGCGGCTATTGTTGATAAATTTGCGTCACAACTGAGGGCCAATTAAATATGCAAATCACTTTTCTTTTGTAGGAAATCGAAACGGGTGAATCCACCTGCAACTGGACCGTGGTGTATGATCAGAGGAACACACAGCCGGGTCGACATCAATTGGATGTGAGGGTGGAGAAATTCTTTTTCTTAGCCTGGATAACGGCGGCGGAGAGTAGGCGAGACTTGGAGTTAATCGATACACTGGGTGGCCAGCTGCAGTTTATACAGCATAACGCAGTCAGCGCTTCAGATTATGTTTCCACACAGGAACCAGTGGCCATTAAAATTGCTCTGTGGCCGGCTCATTTGGCATTTCTGAAGAAACATTCGTATTATATTGAAATCTTTTGGTTCCAAAACTGTACATATCTGGGCATGTCGAGAACCCTGGACTATGAAGCAATATATCCAATAGCAGAGCAATATTATGATATTGAGGCTCTAGTGGTGGCATCAAAGGAACCACCGCCAGAGCCAACCACATCTACCACCACAACGACTACGACGACAACAACAACAACTACGACGACAACGCCTGCTACAACTACAACCACGTCTACCACATCCACTACAACACCTGCCACTACCAGCTCAACAAGCTCCACCACAACCACACCCAAGCCTGCCATTCGCTCCAAGCGTGATCTTAACCAAACCATGCATAACAATGCCAAACTTCTTGGCCTGAATTTAAGTGTTGCCCTGCAACAGCAGCAGCTCCGGGAGAACATTAACAGCAGCAACAGCTCTTTGGCTTTGGTCAATCCTTTGGGCGTGCGTCGATTGAGCTTGCTGCCAAATGTGACGCCTCCGTACAATTGTGTGAACAAAAGCATTATTGCCAAGGATCCAAACAACGTCTATGGTTACTTTCAGCGACGCATTGTGTCCAAGGGTAAGTTCATTTCCCACACCACATAGATGCAAGATAAACTCCATTCATTTTCTTACTGACTGACAGATCCCGTCTCTGGCTTTGCCTCCAGCGGTAAGAATTGGCTGCAGCATTGGGAACTGTTGAGATTGGAAATCAATTGCAAAGGTTCGCCACCCTTCGAAATCTGTACAAATGCTTACAATGGTAAGTGGTAAACGTATCCTTGCCGAAACTCTTAATATCTGTTGTTTGGTTCACTGCAGCTCCATACAATGTAACCGGCAATGAAACCTGCTTCATGTACTACAAGTATGACAGTTGCGCCATTAGCTTTGATCGTTATTTCACCGAAAGCAAAGCCATACTCTTTTTCATACGTAACGAGGTCTCGCAGACGGTTAATCAGGTTACCGTCAACATGTACGAAGGTCTGTATAAGGCGAATGTCATAAATGGTTGTGATTTTGGATTTAATTTCTTCTTTCCGGTCTTTAGCCAAGCGACAGAGTCAGCTTTCGGTGGTGGTTGTGCCCGTTACCTGTTCATTGGTAGCTGTAATTCTGATTGTCTTTGGTGTGGCCTACTACATACAGAGCCGCAATCGGTAAGGCTTTTATTTAAAGAAATTCCTATTTTTTGTAATTTGTGTTTTTTTTTTTTTGGCAGCTTTACAGTGGAAGTGGCTGACTTTAATTTTGGCGATACCCAGTCGGTGGACATGGAGTATAAGACATTCCAGCAGCGTCTATACGATAGTATACGTGATGCCTGGCCATGGCCCAGGTCACGTCGCTACTCGCACTCCAGCACGGATCTCATAGCCGAACAACCCTCACACTCTGGCGGCGATGGCGGCAATATTGGCGATGTTGACAGCAATTTGCGCTACAACACGCTTAACTGAATTGAATTAGAGAGCTGTTGGAAAATTGTTACCTAAACCAATTAATCAATTTTAATTTAATTTGTATACTTAAGTTTTTCACATGTGTTTTACAAATCGCTCGGAATTGATTTGTAGAGCACAAAGAATTAGTTTGTTATCCCTTTGATGTGCACGTTCTTGTGCGTTTAGTCATTTTCTTTTCATTTCATATATGTCCTGTTTTTTTCGACCTCATCCAAGTCCACTGTCGTGTACATGTAACGCACACACTTGCTCATCAATGGCCAAAAAAACAAAATCATAAAAATGTCAAATATTCATTAAAAACGAGAAGGCAAAGCTTACTCTTTGTCCGTGCCGAAGTTTTCATACACTTGCAAAGGCTTCAATCAAACTTGAGGCATGTTAATCTATTTGTCCTGCTTTTTGTGAATAGTTTGCCAAATTCATAAGTAGAATCATAATAAAAATAAATTTGATGGTCATGTCTGATGTAACAGATGCATGAAATCCGAGTAAAGGCAGCCTAAGGAATCTATTCGAGAATTGGTTGACATATTTTCACAAGATACCATAAAAAACTAAAGAATATTCTCCAAAATTCCAAGATTTTACCATTTTCCAAATTATATTTTCTATGGCAGTCAGATATAGTCATCCGGTCCGGTTGGTTAAGATATATTAATTTAAATTTTTAGTTCAATAGCTTTACAAATAAACGCCTCAACTAGTTGTCCTTCTCCGTTACTTTATAAAATCAGAAAAAATTGTTTCTTAGCATATATTCCCTTTGCAAGTGTACAAAAAAAAACTCGAAACTCCACCTCTCATGGGGATGTTGTCAAAAAAAAAGACTGTCTTTGTTCTTAAAGCAAAATCTGGAAAAAACCATTAAAGGAAACAAATTTATTGCTAGCATAAGTTCAAATTTGAATGTCTGTAATTGTAACGTGAAACAAACGAAGACAAAGACTCTCACACACACACACACACTTCACACACAAAACCCACATACACTAAAAAAAATATTCATTGTGATAGAGAATATAATAAACAGTATGTACTATGTTTAATTAAAATAGTATGTACACCATAAACTTATAAAGATAAAATGCTACTAAATGCACAATGACTTATTTTATGGCTAGCCTAACATAAAGAGAATGATTGGCATTGCTCGATTAGCTAAGATCCAAGAAGGGAAGACCAATTAACTTTTCAGCGAAAAAAAAGAACAATTTTTATGAATCGAATATTGGGAAACGTGTGAAGTATATCAGCAATAATTCTAGGAGTAAATACCAAATGCAGAACGCTCCGAAGTTTACACCACGTAGTATTCTAGAGGGGAGGAAAGAAACTAACTACAAATCGTTTTTCCTTTCGTTAAACCAGCTCCAAAACGTTGCTGCTGAATAGGGTTTCTTGCAAAAAGTAAGTTGTATAATTAAAAAAAAAGTTTATTCAAAAGCTCATGGTTTTTCTTTAATAAAACGTACATGTTTGTGCTAGGGTTGTCGATATTTCTCAAAATATCAATATCGATATTATCAAAATATCGATATTTGATATATCGCCTCCAAAAACATCGATATATCGATATTATCGTTATTTTCTAAAGCTTAAGAAAACTGAACGTCTTCACCATAAAACTTTATATCTAATCTTTTCAACAGTTTCCAATAGTTTTATGAAACGACGCTGTACATTTTTTCAAAGTACATTCTGTACATTAGTGAGAGTTTCTGTTTCTTTAAAAATTAAAAGCGTTTACTCAAAAGAGATACAAATTTAGTTAGACACATAACTTCGTATAAGTACGGCTTCTGTTCAAAATTGTTCTGATGTTACAAAAGTTTAAACGGGTTTTATTCATGAGAAGAATTGTGACGAACTAAATTTGTATCTTATCTGAGTGTAGGCTTTAAAGACTTAAAGATTATGCTTGGAAAAAATATCAAGTGATATGAAAAATTCATCCGCACCATGACGACATCTTCAATATATTCTAACACTGACACCTAAAATTGCAGCGTATTGCAGCATCCATACGTGTATGATTAGAAACTTTTCCGATATATCGTTTATAAAAACATCGATAATCGTCAATATCGGCATATCATATCGGAATAACCCTTATCGTCCAACAAAAATATCGATAAAATATTGACAACCCTAGTTTGTGCGCTGGGAATTTTAAATTGATGTAGAAGTTAGTTTTTATAACAGAGAGTAAATCCGAAACGAATAACGGTTAGGCTTACAGTTTAGGCCGATCTCTTATTACCGGTTACCGTTATATTACGCTTGTGGCATATCGGTTACGGTACGGGTTACGGTTATTAACCTAAATTCTGTTTCGGAATTCGGTTACGGTTATTAGTGTGAAATATCAATTTAACAAACTATGCAGACAAAAGCGGAACCATTTATAATCTTATTTATGCAGTAAATACTAAGTTAAAATATCTTATACAAAAGTATTTTCGACCATAGTAAAGTTTGCCATTATATGTTATAACTAAACAACAGGAAAGCATTTCATTCGCAAAATTATCATGTTAAGTTTAATTAGATAAATATACATTGGTCAACGTAATATACATTCATGAAACCAATGTTTATTCTCAGAAATGACATTTTATTCAAGATTCTATATCTAGTTTGTATTTAGATCTAAATAGCATAAAAGCAACCAGGGCCGAAGTAACTCTTCTTTTTATGCAAACGCAAGCCGAACTTATGGTTGTTGTTGTTGTAACGGTTAGGAAGTTTCTTGTTGAGGCTGTAAAAGATGACTTCTCATTGACCGAGGTTGGCAATCCTTGGTCAGTGTACTGGACACTGCGTCGAATCCGGGACGAAGACCCAATTGCCGTGGGAACCGCCGAACTTATGGTTTTGTGAATCGGTGAACACTTAATTTCTCCATTTGCCCGTCACTGATTTAAATTTATCAAGGTTTTTACTAATAGAGGAATAACCGAAAATAACCCGTAGATTTGATTCTCTATCGGTACTGATGACCGGTTATGTTAATAAAGGATATAGGGTAACAGTTATACGAAAAAGGGATTTTTTCGGTTACGGTTTACGGTTTTAATATCTGCTTTATAGTAATACTAGCAAAAAGCACGTCGCGCTTCGCTGCGCCTTGAACAGTATAGAGTCAATATCAGAATCAGTTTGAAGTCAATCGTAAGAGTCAAATATTTACCAAATTTTAAAACATTCTATAAAATTGTTTCCTCTGTAGAGCCCAGAAATCGAATCATACATACATAGGCTTGAAATCAACGTTTAGTAGCGTTTTAACTTTACGACTTTGCTGTTGCGTTCTTACTACCCCCATCCCACCCACACCCCACCCACACCCCATCTACTTCTTACACCCACTTCCCGCCTACATCCCACCCACTTATGACCCAATTCCCGCCCAGATCCAACCCATTACTCACCCACATCCCCTCATTTCCCACCCACTTCCCGGCCTCTTCCTACCCACTTTCCAACCACATCCCGCCTACTTAGTATTTCATCCCCACAAACCGAGTTTCAAGTCAATCGGGAGAAAAATAGTTTTTTTGCATGCAGAATTTTCCGGCCATTTTCCTCGTGGGTGGGATTTCCAAAATTGGGAAAACACGTGTCGAATATTTTGCATACTATGCTTGCATTATATTTTGTTATGTAGAATTTTTGTAAATAAGTTTGGAACTGGATAATTTCAACGCAGGTGAATGGATTTCCCAAAAAAAAAAACAAAGTGAATATTATTTTTATGTAATTTCATATAAAAATTATTTGGTATCAGATGCAATCAAAAAAATATTTTTTTAAATATTTTCCGCCCATTTTCAGGATTTTTTCTTAAAATCAACACCACAATATTCTGTAAAATTTTCGGATTTCTTAACATCTGAAAATCACGTTGTTAATATGTTGTTATGTATAGCTTTTAAAATACTTTTGGCGCTAATCGCTTGGAACTAAACGCTCTCTCATTTAACATTGATCGCTCATTTTCCTTCAAGGTATGAAATTTTTACAGAAGATGGTATGCAACCATTGATGAATTTCCATTTAAAAGTTTAAAAATAAGTTGCAGCCTGATCAGGTGATAATAAAATAAATTTCATACAAGTTTTCTCTGAATTTCACTACATTCCTTAAGGGGGTATTCCTCATGTCAAGGCTGTTTTTTGGGCGTTTTTTAAAAAAATCTTATTTTAAAACGCGAAGAGATTTTCCAATTCCGTTGTTTTTTATTTTGTTACAAAAAGATTAAAGTAAAAAAAAAACTTTTACTGCTTCGATGCGAGGGCTGTTTCAAAAGTTATCGGTCGTCAAAGTGGGTGTCAAAAAAAAAAAAAAGGTATGGTGCTGGCGGCCATGATTCAAGGTCTCCAGGATGTCTGAAATGAAAAGTGAAAAATCAGTTTTTGGCCCTTTTTTTGTAGTTTAGTGTAAAAAAAAATAGTAAAATTTTTTTTAAAATTATGATTGAATGGTGACAATTCTGCGTCGGTTTCAGCTTTGATCATCAAAATCGGTTCAGTGTAACTGGAGATATCATGGCCGCCAGTTCGAAAAACGTGGTTTGAGATAAAAAAAAAATAAAGTAAAAAATCAAAAAAATGCAGTTCTAGAATGGTGACAATTCTGCGTTTGCATATAATTTGATCAGAATCGGTTTTGTAGAACTGGAGAAAAGTGACTTGGCAGTCCGAAAAAGTTGCTTTAAAAGTAGCCAAAAATTTTACTAATATTATATACTTAAAGATATTAGTCGGCGATGCCAGCTGCATACAGCGGACCTTCCTCTGCGTGCCATTCTGCCTTCTTTAGATGCGGCCGCAGCTCAAGTTTCTGGGCGATTTAGTCGGTAGTAGCATTGCGTAGGATAGCCTTCGTTAATTATCGATTAAACGCCGATTAATAATCGATATCGATCTGGGCGACAATATCACAGTTTTATTGACTGAAAATTTATTTACTCAAAAATTTCTCGTTTTAGCGAAGACATTGCTCCACTAAAAAGGATATATTTTCTGAAGTATTTCGAATTTAAAAAAAGCCCTTTTACGGCGATATTCTCAAATATCAAAGCTATAAAAAAATGCAAAGAAAAAAAAATCGAAAAAAATTTTTGCACATGAGGAATATTCCCTTAAAGGAAATTTTCAAAATCTGATCTTTTTAGCATAAGATAAAAATATCGGAGAAAAAATTTTAAACTTTATTATTGGTTGAAAAAAGGAAAAGCTTTAAAAAATCTCTAGAGAATGTCTTGATATGGGCATTTCCGCGGCTCGCGAACGTACGTTTGTACGCTTTTGATGTACAAAAAAGACTAAAAAAGACAGAAAACAGAAACTATCCCCACTTTTCTTTTTGCGATTTGATAGCATTTTGTTAGCTTTGTGTTTAGTGCAAAACACGGGGTTTATCGAGTTTTAGATTTCATAATAATAGCAATAAACATGAGGTCGCGAACGTACGCGGAATAGAAGTCGACTTTGGCTTAATCTAGTGAAATGCAAAATTCTGCGAAATGGAACGGAATAATTTAAAACTATTAATTTATTATAAAAGTTATAAAAGAGGATTAATGTAGCTTTCTATCGAGTGTTTACACAGAAATATATCTCGATTGGTTTTTTTAAAATTGAATTAATTACCGATCGCGAACGTACGGTTAGAAAGAGCAAGATAAAAATTAACCGTTAATCGAACTTTTTTGGTCTCTATGCATTTTTTTTCTTCTTAATTGATTGCAATGAAGAGATTTTGTAAACATAGCATATGTTTAGCATGTTAAATAATTAAATATAAAATTGTCATTAAATTTTATTTTTCGGTCCAGGCTTACCATTTGGCGGAAATGCCCATATGCATCTCAAAGTAAAAAGCATGTAGGACGTTGTGGCAATGCTTTCCAGCCTGCTTTCCAGCCTGGTCAGAGAATCATCTAGTAAAGAACTCTTGCTTACTTGAACGGTTAGCGATTTCGTCCAAACTTTTCAAATTAGACTAAAAGCATTTAATATCTTTTAATGCTAAATTTAATCTTACTGTAGTAGGCCTTTTTATTAGCTTCAATTTCAACCTTATCAGTTTGTTCGATGTTGTTTAGTTAGTTTATTTTATAAAGGCACGAACATCAGACACAAAAAATTTTCGACTAAATAAAATAAAATTTATAATTCATAGTAAACAAAATGCAGAAAATCTTGATTTCATCATGGCGCGTACGTATATTGGATCCATATAACAAACAAAGCTTGCAACCATTCCTCTCGTTCGATTTACAGCCAATGTTTAGCAGTGCCAATATGGTGATATCATATTCTATGCCCACACGCTTGATACAATCGTCGCCGATCTTGTTGAGAAGTTACGTTCCCAAACCTGGCAAAGAGTTTCCAAAGATGGCCGTGATGCAGAAGAAGGTTGGCAAGCCAGTTTATTTCAGAGGCAGCACCTTGATTAATATTTTATACAACGTGACTTTGCCGCTATTTTTCATTGGAGTTCTAGGAGATGACTTCCTATGGTTGGGCTATATTCTTGAATTCAGTTAATTCAGTTTTGCTGACTATTTAAACGAAGTAGACACACGCATGTTGTTAAAATTACACTATCCGTTCGTAATCCGCTCGTAATCTGCACACAATCTGCACACTACTCATATTTTAGGGATATGATTGAATCATCCGCACGCTATGATGTTACTTAACTATATTAAAAATTAATTTTAATTATTGTTTCTGTACATAAAGATATTTTCACAAACTTATACAATTGTTATAACGACTTTATTTAGTTTAGTAAATTGTATAAGCATTCAACAGATGAATTATATATGGACGTTGACGTACAATGCGCAGTACGTTCAAGTGGCCCATGCGACACCAAGTCAGGGCCTGTTACGCGCGAACCGCAGGAAAAATAGCCCAAAATAGTAGCCGAGCCGACCGAAAGGCGGAGACACAACGTATGACACGTAATCGCGAAGGGAAAACGTAAAGTAATGTCAACTACGGGCTACATATGTTAAAATAGTTGTTTTTAAAGCAGGAAGAGAAGCTTTCGAGTTGATTACACGGTAGAGTTTATTGTAATCAGCACAGAGAACACGAAACGGTTCATGCAAAGCACAGTTAGTAGTACAACGATTTAGTGATAGGGGTATAAAATTGCGAGTCGGTCTATTAGGAACGTTGAGGTTAATTTGGCCAACCAACTCAGATGAGTCGATTTCACCATTAATCAATCTATGTATAAAAATTACACCAAGCATAACTCTACGGGAGGGAACATTAATCAAAAGTAGCCTACTAGAGTAAGATGGTAAACGGACCTCAGGATACCAGTTTAAGCCACGAAGAGCAAACAATAAAAACTGCTTTTGCACAGATTCAATTCTATCTTGATGGGTCGAATATTGCGGAGACCATACACAAGACCCGTACTCGAGTATAGGACGTTCAAGAGAAATGTAAAAAGTTTTCGTCGTATATGGATCATCAAATTCCTTCGACCAGCGCTTAATAAACCTAAGAATACTCCTGGCCTTACAAACAGTAGCCGTTATATGAGAGTCAAATTTAAGTCGGTGATCAAGAATAACCCCAAGATCATTTACCTTATGCCTAATTTCTTTCCAATTAGAATCAACCGACAGTTCGCCTGAGAGTATGGTTGCACACGTTTCCCTAGAGTTAATCATGTCGAATCGTGACCCAAAAATGGAGAATAAATATTGGGAAGGCTCGAACATATAAAGCGATTAAAAACGTAGTGCACTCGTTTAGAAGTTTTGCTGAAACTACGATCTTGCACCGCATGATTAACACCATGATACCAAAGACATTAGAATATGAAGATGAGTAACGTTATACGATTTTTTGGGGCTGGCTTTTCAAATAGCTTTTGGCTCTCTTGAAATTTTGTCCAGAAGACAGAGAGAGAACGCGATTTTCGTCGCCACCAAACAAATAGCTGCATAGTGCAAAACCAATATATGGCCGTTCGGCATCTTAGAGATTATATTGGTCTTTGCTAAGATGTGGCTGAAATTTGTTTTTGAAATTGCGGATTTGGTGTAAAGCATTGCTCGCAGCTTGGACAATGCTAAGCCTAGTGCCGGAGTGTGGGCCGGAGATCCCATTTTCTGGTCAAAACTCTGGCAATTGTGCATCAACCTAGCTAGTGTTCTACGAAATGTTCTTTAAAGATTGAACTCAACGTACATAATTAAAAAAGCAAATCAAATTTGATAATAGATATTGATCATTTTTTGATTTTCCTAATGGATTGTTATAAAAAATTATTTATTTTTACTTAGAAATCTTTCTTTTACGACGAAAATAAGGTATTAATAAAGAAAATCGATGACTAAATGGATGGATTTTTAGTAGAAAAGGTTAAACTAATAAAAAAGACAGCATTTTTAAAATTCTTGGAAACTAACGGTGATGTAGGCAAGCTGAAAAGAGATTTGGAAAGAGGAGGAGCCAATTTTATGGAAGAAAATTAAAAAGAGAAACAAAATACTATGGTTAAGACTAAACCAAATCTAAGGTCAAAAGACAAAACAAAGCCAAACCATTATTGCATTTGTGTAATTACACACCAACAAGCCTTTCAATTATTTATATTCTCATAGTAATTGGCAAGATTGAGCTTTAAATTATAGTTTTTAAATATTCATATCCAAAGGCATGGCCAGGTTTTTATAGGGGGACTATATTGATTTACAATTTTAAATGGAAATACATTCATTCGTTTTATTTGCTTTTACAGCAGATGTTTTCCCGCCCAAGCAATAGGCAGTTACGAGAGTAGAGTCAAAAGTTTACGAATTAAATATATATTTAAAAATAGAACCTTTCTCATATTTCAGTTTACACGATTATGCTGTTCGAATAAACAGAACTAACAACTTAGCACTGAAGAACTTCAAAGCTCACGAAGAAGTCGAAACTCACTGCCGCTGACACCAAATTTCGTTAAATTAAAGTCGGCTCTGCCTCAGTTCGATATGCCTGTTACTCAGGGATATAAATGTAATGTCCTTTGTGGAAATTAACAAAGCTCTAACATTAAAATCAACTTTCCAAACAAATGACAAGAGATTTTGCATTTAAGGAAGAGCCTAAAAGCAGGCAACATATTTTTTTTTTATTAACGGCCACCCAACCCAAAATATATGAAAAAAGGTGATAACCGTTTAACTCCGCTATTTATTAACTAATCTTATCGACTCGGCTGTGGATGCTGATCAAGAATACACATATTTACTTTATATGTTTCCTTCTGCCTGTAACACATATTTGCTCGACTTTCGTACTCAATTTTCACTCTAAATTAACGAATATACTAATTGCACCCTTTGTGATTTTGAACCCAGTAATTTCTTCATTAAATGTTTATTGGCCAAATGGAATCGATTAAGCAATTAAGTTCTACTTAGTAACAATTGCATATAAATTGGGCTTAGTGCCAAATGTCCACTCACTTCTTTCCGGACTTTGACCAAGTGACTCTTGCCTTGATAGAAGAAACAAGTAAGAGTGTTGCGGTCGAGTGCCCCGACATCAAAATACCCTGTCCCAAGTAATGTGGTTCCTATAGCTTTGAATTCCATTTATTTTAAAATTTATTTTAATAAATGGGCAAGCGCGTTTATGTACATATCTTCGGTGTTTTTGCTCGGATCTCATTGTGGTACACAGAATAGATAGATGTTGGGCCACACTGAATATATATTAAGTCACTAGGCTAAAACTTAAAAATTAAAGCTCTGACAGTTTTTCGAGGTTAGAAGAAGATGGAGGAGGAATTTGCCAAACCTGGAGCAAACTTTATCTGCCTTACCTTATCTAACTTTTATAGTCTGTGAGATCCACGCGTTTATACAGAGAAAAAGACCGTTTTTCGCTGTTTAATAATGGAGGAGGAGAAATTTTCGAAATCTAAAACAAACTCGATGTGGGTACAGTATACACCTATATACATTCCAAAACTTGTTGCTCTATCTATTACAGACAGACAGACGGACATGGGAACAGGTAATAAAAAGTAACTTTCAAATATTGGAAAATCCATCCCCAAAGTCGAAAAATTCACGGAAAACTGTTGTATGAAACTTTTTGTTTATTATCCAATCAGATTCAAACTCATTTTCAAAGATCTATATGAAAATTCAACAATAACTGTGTTCCATTTATTCGGAAAATCCCACCAGGAAAAGTCGGAAAAGTTTGTATGGTAAACATTTTTTTTCATCCGATTGAATTGAAACGTGGTTTGCAAACATAGTGCGCAAAATATTCGACACGTGTTTTCCTCCCAATTTCGGAAAACCCGCCCACGAGGAAAATGGCCGGAAAATTCTGCATGCAAAAAACTATTTTTTTACCTGATTGGCTTGAAATAAATTGAGATGTGATTTTCCGATGTTGGAAAATTTGAACCAACGGCCGGAAAATTCCCGGAAAACTCTGCACGAAAAAAACAATTTTTCATTAAATTGGCTAGAAACTCGGTTTGTAAGGACAAAATACGAAATAATTTGATATGTGATTATTCAATGTCGGAAAATCCGCGCACGAGGAAAATGGCCGGAAAGTTCGGCATGAAAAAAAACTATTTTTCATCCGATTGGCTTGAAACTCGGTTTGAAAGGATAGAATACGAAATAGTTTGAAATGTGATATTCCGAAGTAGGAAAATTTGACCTGACGGTCGAAAAATTCCCGGAAAATTCAGCATGAAAAAAACAATTTTTCATTCGATTGGCTTAAAAATCGGTTTGTAAGGACAGAATACGAAATAATTTGAAATGTGATTTCTTAATGTCGGAAAATCCACCCACAAGGAAAATGACCGGAAAATTCTGCATGCAAAATAACTATTTTTCATCCGATTGACTTGAAACTCGGTTTGTAGGGTAAAATTCAGAATTCATTTGTGTTTTCATCCGATGTTGGAAATATCGCTGGGATGCGGGTGGTATAATGATGGGAAGTGGTTGGAATGAATGTGGGATGGGGGTGGGAAGTATGTGGACTGATATTGGTTCTATACTGTTAAAGGAGCAGCGAAGCGCGTCGGTTAAATCAACAAGGGCACTCTTTCAAAAAAAGAAAACTAACAGGGAGTTAAAATACCAACAACAAGATCACTTGGTGCCGTGTTCATTAATTTTTTCAGGAAATCTTCTTTTTTGTGCTGTTCCATAGATAAATTATGGTGTTTCATCCTCTACAGATACCACCCAGATTCCGCTTAAATCTGTGGCCCTGCCTATTTTTTTGAAAGATTTACAAACCAACCGTCGGCAAAATCTCTAGAGATTTCTGTGGCACCCCGAATATGTTTCCATCTGCCTGTTTACATTTGCTTTCATATACTATATTTACTTTAAAGCAACGGGTATAATAATTGCACTCTTTGTCCTTTAGCCCTTCTGAACCCTGTAATTTCTTCATTAAATGTTTATTTGCCAAATGGAATCGATTAAGCAATTAAGTTCTACTTAGTTCAAATTGCATATAAATTGGGCTTAGTGTCAAATGCCCACTCACTTCTTTCCGGACTTCGACCAAGTGACTCTTGCTTTGATAAAAGAAAGTACAAGCTGTGCTGCCTTACAATGATTTTCAAGTATTTGAGGCAACCAATTGTGGGTGATCTTATGAAGTCTCGAGATTGCTTTCATTATTATGACTTCAGTAAGAAATTGAGTGGATGGTTGCCACCACCTAGAAGTGGTCCTTTTTGGTGGCTCTATTATTTAAGGACCATCACTGTTTTTACCCTGGCTGTCATCTATGTGCCAACTGGATTTTTCGTCACTTATGCCAAGGATTTTAAGTCCTTCACAGCACACGATTTCTTCTCAACGATGCAATCGTCTGTGAATTGTACTGCCGCTTCATTGAAAGGAATTGTCGTACTAATGAGTAGTCGATGTTATCCCAAACTCATGGAGCTGCTTGACCGCATGGATAAGCGTTGCACCAGGCAGGATGAACGTATCCAAGTACATCGAGCTGCTGCACTTTGTAACCTAATCGTTTTGGTTTATCACTTCTCGTTCATTGGCTCCGTAACGTCTAGTCTACCAATCTGTGTGGCCACGGGAAGTACACATTGGCGACTTTACAATCCCTTAGTGGATTTTCGAGATGGCCAATTGAGTCTCTGCTTAGCTGCTATTATGGAATACATCCCTATGGTACTCGCCGCTATGGTGACTCTAAGTGCAGATGTCTATCCCATAATTTATGGATTAATGCTTCGTACACATAACAAGCTCTTGGAGCAGCGTATTAGCAGATTGCGCATGGATCCGGACAAGAGTGAGAAAGAAAACTATGAAGAACTCATCGATTGCATTTTGGATCACAAACTAATTATGGAGTAAGTATGACAATAACTCAAATATAATCATCATCAACAGGGATACTGTTCTCAGATACCGCGATGTCATGCATCCTGTAATCTCCAAGACGATGTTGCTTCAATTTTTATGCGTTGGCATACTCTTGGGACTCACCATGGTTTTCATAATGTTCTTTGCCAACGCGATGGACCGTATAGTTAGTATATTTTACATTTTCGTCGTTGCATTCCAATCGTTTCCCTTTTGCTACGTTTGTAATCAACTGGCCATTGATTCCGAAGCCCTGTCCATGACCATATTTCATTCCAATTGGTGCAGTGCCGATCGTCGTTATAAGACGACTCTGATCTATTTTCTGCAAAATGCGCAGCGCGTGATTGATTTCACGGCGGGAGAAGTTTTTACCATTAGCCTGAACACCAACATAGAGGTAAGCAAAGGCAGAGAGATCCGCAGGATCATGAAGATTACAAATGATACTTTTCTCATTTCAGATGGCCAAATTAGCATTCTCGGTGGTAACCATAGTGGATCAAATGAATATAGCCAATAAATTAAAAGATAATTAAGTTCCTTGCAAGAGATGAATGCTAATTCAAGGATCGCATGATGAAATTATTTGTCACTATTTTAATAGACTATAAATGCTTTTGGAGTTTGATTTTTATATTCTGTTCCGAAGGTACATAGAGTATATAAAGTTTGTGCAAAGTATGTAACAGAGGGATCAGCATCAAGAGCCGAGTCGATGTAGCCATGTCCGTCTGCCCGTCCGTCCTTATGAACAAACAAAGATGGTAAGAGATAGAGGTTTGGCATGTATGGGACAAATGCTTCTTTTACTTGCAGGCAGATCAAGTTTATTTTTTATTTTTTGCCACGCCCCCTCCCGCCCCCGCAATTTCGAAAAAACGTCATATCTTTCACAGTTTTGTAGATAGATGGATTGTACCTTTTAGAGATAGTTAGTAATCATCGAAATGAATCGATTTGCCGAATGATAAAGATCGGATGATCGGTTAAGTTATGAGCAAAAAAGTGAACCAAGCACCCCCGACACCCCCTCCCTCTTTTAACAACCAACACCGCAGAATCTTAGAGAGAGAGAGAGCGAGATAGAGACAGAGATGTAGAGATACACAGCAGGTGCGTACACAAAATATGTGTAAATTTCGTTAACACTCACGAGGCTTTGATGTGATACATGATGCTACGTTTAAGATCTTAATCTCAATATCACAAGCTCTCTAAATCTTTTTTTGTATAAAAGAGAGTGTCCTGACTGACTAATTCACTGATTGAGAATCATCGCACAGCCTAAACGGTAAGTATTAGAGGGCTGTAATTTGGACTGGAGTTTCTGTTAGTGGTGAAAAATCGTACTAAGACGGAGTTTTGCAACATTACACCCGGAAAAGTCGAAAAAGCGTCGGAAAAATTTGTATCGGAAATATTTTATTTTTCATCCGATTGACTTATATTTAATTTTAATTTATTCAGGAAATATTTTTTTTTGTGCTGTTCCATAGATAAATGATGGTGTTTCTTCCCCTCAGATACCACCCCGATTTCGCCTAGATCCTTCCCAAATCCCCACTCAGGTACCACAGATCCTACCCAGACAGCATCCAGTTCCCACCCACATCGTACCTAGGAACCGCCCAGATCCCGCCCTGATCCTACCCAGATCTCATCCAGATCCCTCCCAGGTCTCACTTAGATTCCTTCCACATTCTATCTAAAAGAAAATGAACTCTCTCGAAGATCTGTGGCACCGCCTATTTTTCGAAAGACTTACAAACCAACCGTCGCACAGTGGTCGATTCTGCCAATCTGGCAGGCAATAAATGCATATTTCAAACCTCAAATCTTGTAAATGTTTTTAATTTTCCTGAAAACTAACATCCCGCCAATATTTATTCTGATTTTTATATTTTTTTTTATCCGATAGTCACGACGTCGTTAGCGTGCAAAACTTCATATACTTTTCTTACCATACCTAAAAACATTTTCGCGTTTTTTCAAGGCATTTTGTTTTGGTCTGAGAAAAATAAAGTTTTGCGATAAGTTGTGAAGTAAGACTTGAATTTGACAAGAATTGGTATGTGTTTAATAAAAAAAATTTGTGTTTGTCCTGTTCTTGTATGTGTTAGTGGCAAATCGATGTCGAACTTTACATTTCATTTGGAGTACTGCTACTAACACACCTGCGACTTTCGTAGAGTAGAACTTTTGATATCGGCCCGAATTGGTCTTCACTCTTTATTTGTTTATTAAAATTGTCAATTGTGAATCGTCCAATGTCAAACTGAACTGCAACTATCCGCAAATTATCAGTTTATTACATTTTATAGGCAAAATGTCAGTCTTGAGAAGCACTCCCTTCTCTTGGTTGAACCACAACCGAAAAAATTATCCTAGGAATACAATAGATGATTTATTGCATGCTCTGTTACTGTTGTCATACCCTCTAAAATCCTCAATATCAAAAAGTACTTCATAGTGCTCGAACATATCATTAACTCGATAAAGAGGCCAAATTACTTCAAGAAAATGTCTTAGATTTGAGGAACTCAGAAGTTGAATTACATTTATTTTTTTTATTAAAACTTGAGTTTTTCTTATCATTATTTCAGTGTAAATAATTAATGACACAATTTTTAAATTTTAAAAATTAAAAAAAAAAATATAAAATAAAATTTTTAAAATTAACATTAAAATTAAAAAAAAAATTTTTTATTTGTTTATTAATTTCTTTTGTTTATTCACAAATTTATAAAAATAATTCCAAAAATAGTACTTAATTATTTTGTATGTTATGAATTATTGCCTGTCAGATTGGCACAATCGACCACTGTGCGTCGGCAAAATATCTATGTGTTTATTTTCCAAATGGAATCGATTAAGCAAATAAGTTCTACTTAGTAACAATTGCATATAAATTGGGCTAAGTGCCAAATGCCCACTCATTTCTTTCCTGACTTCGACCAAGTGACTTATTCTATTTTTCGACTCTCTCAACTCTCAACCTTGTGTGAGCGTAAAGAGCGCGATTTTCGGCGCCACCAAAAAAAATAGCTGCATATTGCAAAACCATTGTATGGGCGTTCGGCATCTTAGAGATTATATTGGTCTTTGATGATACAATAAATACAATAGAATTTTTTGTTGTTGACAGTCTAGCTCCGCCGAATCCCACCTAGGATCATAGTAGCCTGGCCACATTTCGAAAAGCACGTAAAGCAGCTTAATATGCTTTCTATACTTTCTCATATCAAGTACTAATGGATTGACTTGACTCAGAATCATTAATCACAAAGTTCTTGTGTGTGTCCCAAATTTGGTCCGGGAGAGCTTGACTTTAGCTCGATATAGGCATATTTCAACAACACTTGGAATTGATTATATCTTGCGATTTGATCTCGCCTTAATCTCTCAGTCAGATGCAATCACGAAGGTCGGACATTGATTATGCTTGATATTCGTATTTGATCTGATGTCGAAGATTGTATTGAGCTCGAGATTCCGGCGTGTGCCACCAGTCGGTCATAATACCCGCTGGTATGCATATTGATTAGGGTGCGTAATGTCAAAACATCCATATCGCGATATAAAGTTGCGCTGGAGTCCTCGGCTGGGAGGAAGATTCTAGTTTCTTGAGTCTAGTGGGACATGCCGTACCCTACAGCGGGATCCCCTAGGTCTACGAAGGAATGATAATAGCCTTGTAGACAAGGTTTTGGGATCGCAACGAAAGCCCGATACGAGGTTTGAGAAGAAATTCGATGCCCTTGGCCTTAGCTGCGACTATAGTTGCTGCTGTAGTTCTGCTGGGTTCAGAGAATTTCTAATACGGGACACTTGACCATAGAAATCGCACTCGAGCAACTTTCACTCGTCTCTTATAGAAGGTGCAGTGTTGACTTTTTGAACGATTAATAGCAATGTTCCAGCGGTTCGCCCAACGACCAAAGCCATCCAGGAACTGTTGGACCTTAGCAGATGCTTCCAAGAAACGCGGTATTGTCAGAATACTTACATGGCTATAAAGGTGCGATGGGCTGGGGTAAGCAAAGAGAAAGTACCTTCCCCTGAAGTACACGCGAGAATGGGACGGATGCTAGATCTAGATCGCTTACCTCTCAGCTCTACCGTTAAACGGCGCCCCAGAAGAAGCGAGCGAATCAGTAGATATTTTGTTTACAGGAACTTAAGCTCAAAAAAGCAGGCCCTAGTGCCAAAAGCAATCAATCGCCTGCCTTATGTTCAGAAAGACGACAGAGCAATATTGGAGGTTCTCAAATGCTTTTAATCTATGTTTTGTGAGTCGATGGACACGTGGTGACACACAGTGTCCTCTGCGAAAACTAAACTGATGGTCTGATATCGGGTTTTATGAGATCCTTGCCCTTCTTGGGAATCATGACGTTTACCGCAAACATCCAAGTGGTCGGAAAGTATTGGTAGTAACAAAACTCCCACTTCGGGAAGAGTCTTGACTGTTGTGCGTCGACATTGTCAATGTCCGGGGCCTTAGTGGACTTTAATAGTCGGATCTGTAGACGCACTTCACCAAGTGAGATAGGTCTGAGGGAAGAGAGTGGGCCAGTTTCGGTTAAAAGGCCGACTTGAGTGGTGGCGGAAGCTAGACTAAAGGTGAATCGTCCCTTTAAATTGTTGGCGAAGTCCTTCCCTTCGGAATTTTCGTTTTGAAATTTTTAAGTTAAAGTATCTGTGAATGTAGTAGGCTTTTTCATTACCTTCAACTTGCACTACGGTTTGTTCGATGTAGTTCAGTTAGTAAATTTTATTAAGGCACGAAGAACAGACACAAAATTTTTTACGTACAAAAAATATAAAATTTATTTATTACAAAAAAATAAGAAGGATATTAGCAAAATGCAGAAAAACTTGATTACATCATTGCGCGTAAGTAGTGGGACCCATGATACATTGACTAGAGATACCGCAGCTTCGACATCCTCGGTTTTAGTTGTATTGAACCGGATTACTAATTTGTATTTATTTACCATGTATTCGACTCTAATAGTGCTATCTTTCCCTTCATTTATTTTACAGCCACTGTTGCGCAGTGCCAATGTGATGGCATCACGCATCACGCCTAATATTACGACCACACGCATGATGCAAACGTCGCCGATCCTGTTGCAAAATTGCGGTTCCACACGCATGATACAATCGTCACCGATCCTGTTGCAGAGTTGCGGTTCCAAACCTGGCAAGCTGCCTGCAAAGATGTCGAAATTACAGAAGAAGTTTCAGGAGAATGATGGCAAGCCAGTTTTTCTCAAAGGCGGCGCTATGGATAATATTCTATATAAAGTGACTCTGGTGCTATGTCTCGTTGGCGTTCTGGGAGATGCCTTACTATGGTTTGGCTATATTTTAGACTAAGTTGATTTGTTTTGACTTATTTGTAGTTCGTAAACTTTACGAACGAAGAAGACACACGCTTAAAAACACAAATTGGCATTACAATTCATTTACAATTCGCACACATTATGATCGGGGTATATAATCTACTGGCCAGTCACACATACGCATACTATATATGCAACTGAACACTATTTTCGAATGTTGTAATGTTTCTGTATAAAACAATATTTCCATCATCTAATACAATTATTGTAACAACGGCATTTCAGTTAATAAATTGTATAAGCATTTAAGAATATAATTTTTTACTTTCTTATTATGGCCAACTGTTTGATTCGTTGAGACGAGCAGTGTAAACTCAATTGAGCCGATCTTTATTTAGAGACCAGCGTTTTCACCTCACCCACACTTTAAATTTTTTAACATGGCTCATAAATCATCACTTTATTTGTTCAATTTTTTATTATTCATTTTTGTTTCATACCAATATTATGCTGATGGCAATTGGTAAAAGCTCTGAGTTCTAAGAAACGGCTGCAAATTTTGTTGTAACATTACGGAAAAGTCGAATAATTATCCTTGCACCACATCAAATTAACGAAAAGTAAATGACGAATGTTCACGGTCACAGCTGATTAAATTGCTCTCTTTGCAATTGAAAATCAAAGTCCGCCATACACATATCAAGCAGCAGTCTGTTTGTCTGTCTCAACACGATATATCTAGTTCTAGGAATTCATACATAAGAAATATAACTACATTTTAATATTCTTTAACAAAAAATGGAACACATGTCGATTGCTTTAGCCATGCACATTAGACTGAACATAATCGTATGGAAATTTTTTTTTTGAAATGTTTTGTTCCTCAGGGCGCAAAAAATTCGGAAAAATTTCTAGTTAACGTAATAAAAAACCAAACTTTGAATATTTAAGATTTAATACTGGCGCCGTGGGTTTAAAGTTGCTAAATTAAATTTCATTTTCCCCTTTCTAATTTTACTTTTTCGTAGAAGTAACCTTTGAGATGCCAAACAATTTTTGAACAAAAAATATGTTTTTAAAAATATTTTATACAAAGCAAAATGCTGGATATAGAGGATTCGGACATTTATTTGATTGGCGTGTGCGGGTAGTGCTGGATTCAGCAAGCTACCATCTAGAAAAGCGGTTCTTTTGCATAATATAAGAGGACTCAAATACGCATTAAGGGACAGCCTAAACCGCACTTTCCTTTAAATTGATGGTGTATTGAAATCGCTTGGGCTTACCATGAAACTAGGAAGAGCTTGAGGAAACTTTATGATCAATATGTGTTTCTCAGAAAAAATGCTAGTAGCGATAAAGAGTTGTACCGCAACAGAGAAAGGAGTCTTATGGACCATTTAGAAGAAATTTTCGATGCTGCTTTAAAAAGTTCGATTGAATTAAGTCCTGATGCTGCTTTTAAAAGATAGAGGACCGATGACGAGGAGTCCCTATCTAGTGGAAGTAGTCGCCATCCATATCAAATGGATTTTGAAGAAGAGGAAAATAGTACGCTTATTTAAATAGCTAAAAACTATTCTTATGAATAAATTTGAATAACTACTTTTAATTGAATTTTGCATTTTACGAACATTAAAGTTTTTTTTCTAGCAGCGAAATAATTTAAAACTGAATATCTATGTTTCATTTGTTATCTTTTTTGCCAGCCATTTTGTAAATTGTTAAGATGAATATGATGATGCAACACAATGAGGACAGAAATCTGCATTTTCAAAAATGATCTTTTAAAAATTTTGCTTCAGTGAGGAAGCCATTTTAGTTTTGGTTTGGAGTTCGGCTCATATGCATATCCATAATTAGTACAAAACCTTTAAAGCACAGCGCTTAAATTTGCACAACACTTTATTTCATTCTTGGACAATGGTCAAATTATGAAGAATTCCACGCGAACAAAGCTAGCGGAACATGGAATGTTTGGGAGAAAATTGCTTACGCCCAAGGACCATTTCATCTCACGGTATACCGATCCTGCAGTTTTAATTTAGCCACAGCATTGATTATTTCTGGCACATCAACCGTTTTTAGTTTAACCAAAACGTTTGGCATCCCAGGTTGCTTTAATGAAAACGTAAAATGAAAAAGGGCAAATCAAAATTTAATGTAGCAACTTTAAACACGCGGCGCCAGCACTAAACCTACAAATTTCCAAGTTTGGTTTTTCATTACGTTAACTAGAAAATATTACGAATTTTTTGCGCATTGAGGAACAGAACATTTCCAAAAAAAAAATTTTTCATATAAGGGACGTTCAGTCTAATGTACATGGCTTTTTTATAAATAAAATTGAAAAAGTTCAGGTTTTATAGAAAAATTTGTATATGCTATTCATCCGATATAAATAATAAAATTAACAATTTTGTAATGACTTAAGCCTAGTACGCAAAACGACAGAAAAATCCTTTCGTCACAGTATTTTACATAGGTAGAAACACTTTCTAACAGCACATGAGCATCAAAGCAATGGTGTGTTCTAATCGTATGAAATACTGTGACGAAATGAAATTTCTGTCGTTCTGAGAACGTGGCTTTAACAATAAAATTCAATTACATTTTCAAAGCTTAGGACCCACAGGCAAATAACACTAGTTAAAGTCGGCTCTAACCGACTTCGATATACCCGTTACTCATGAAAAAACATGTTTAACAGGAACACTCCTTAGGGTGAACATCTGAAAAGTATGCAACACTTTTTTAACTCGGCCATTTTTCACATTTTTGCTTTGCTGTTGATGCTGATCAAGAATATATATACTTTATATGGTCGGAAATGATTCCTTCTGCCTGTTACATACATTTGCACGACTTTAGTATACCCTTTTTACTCTACAAGTAACGGGTATAAAAAAAAATGACCCATTTCAGCTGAAAAATTTTCTTTTTATACCCTTGGAGAGGGTATATTAAAATTGTCCGGATGTTTGTAACGCAGAGAAGGAAGCATCTCCGACCACATAAAGTATATATATTCTTGATCAGCATGACGAGCTGAGTTGATATAGCCATGTCCGTCTGTCCGTCTGTCCGTCCGTCTGTCCGTCCGTCTGTTTCTATGCTATCTCCTCCGTCAGTTTTAAAGCTATCTTAACCAAACTTTGCACGAAGTCTTTTGGTACAAATACGCTGCACATTTGTCGGAACCGGCCGGATCGGATGACTATAGCATATAGCTGCCATAGGAACGATCGGTTGAAAAACTAGTTTTTGTGAGAAAAACTTTTTTGTTTTCAATGGTATCGCTCCCAACGCTCGTATTTATAAGTTTTTAATGATTTCACATAATTTCAATAAGCCTTGTTGAAATCGGACTACTATATAGTATAGCTGCCATACAAAAGTTATGTCTGAAAAATAGTCCGAGTGAGAAAAACTTTTTTGTTTTCAATGTTATCGCTCCCAACGCTCGTATTTATAAGTTTTCAATGATTTTACATAATTTCAACAAGATTTGTCGAAATTGGACCACTATAGCTGCCATACAAACTGTCAGGCATATATCAAGCACCAAGGGTATATAAACTTCGGTCGAGCCGAAGTTAGCTTCCCTCTATTTTTATAGTTTGGTATGGTGATCTAAAAAATCGATTTCAAACATTTTTTCATGGCTCCGTTTTTGAAATATAAATTTTTTTAATTTTTTTGGTAGGTACTCTTACATTTTAAGCCAGTGTTTAAAATGCTTTACTCACAGCAGCAAAAGTTGTAAAATTCTGATTAACTGAGCAACAAGTTTTTCTCAAATTTGAAAACGCTTCTGTTTTATAGACTTCTGATTTAAAAATCTTAGTAGTCGGCGTCAAATCATAATCAGAAAAACGAAAATTGTAACTTAGGAAATCAAAGCAGCAGTCGGCCCTTTGAAAGTTCTTCATTTGATTGACTGCGACTTTTTGAATTATTGTTTAAGCCATAACTCAGTTCATAACTGTCAGATAGAGTCAAGTAAGAAATAAATCGAAAGGTAATGGAGCTGCCAATAATTGCGTGAAGCATTGTTTTTAAATCGGTTCATTAGTTTCACTACAATATCCAAAAATATTTCAAAAAAATCGATTTTTTGCTCGAAAATCCAAGAAATTTCATTTTTAAACAACTAGAAAAAATATAAAAAAATTATTTTTATTTTTTCTACTTAAGAATCGCACTTTTACGAAGAAAATAAGGTATTGGTGAGGAAAATCGTGTAACACGTACCATAGATGGATCAAATTGAGTAGAGGAACTAACAGTCAAATTTGAGTATATTGTGTGTTTTCAAAAATTAACATTGTACTTTTCTTCGTTTGTTGGTCAAATTATGAAGCGAACGAAAAGCCAGAACAAAAATAAAAATTCAAAAAGGGACCAATATCGAAGCAAACGAAAATTTATTTTAAAATATTCAGGAAAATATCACATTTTTTACACTAAATTGCTTACAGCTCCTGTGTTTGTTCACAGATTTTGATCATCGATATCTGTTTTTCTTCGTAGAATTGCGGATCTTTTGTAGAAAAAATAAAAATAGTTTTTTTGGATTTTTTATATTTTTTCTGGGCGACCAAAAATGAATTTTCGAGCAAAAAATCGATTTTTTCGAAATTTTTTTGGATATTGTAGTGAAACTAATGAACCGATTTAAAAACAATGTTCTACTCGATTACCGGCAGCGATACAACCTTTCGATTCTTATCTTGCTTGACTCTATTTGACAATTATAAAGTGAGATATGGCTTAAAATGTAAGTGCCCCTACCAAAAAATAAAAAAAAAATTATATTTCAAAAACGGAGCCATGAAAAAATTTTTGAAATTGATTTTTGAGATCACAATTCCAAACTACACTAAAAAAATTTTCAGTAGAAATGGGTCTTTTTGGCTGTAAACTAGTGTAATTTGCCCAAATTTTGATGAAAGGTTGGCTAAATAGCCATGATCACAGATTTTTACTTAGTTCTAAAACTATGATTTCACACTTAAATAAGTTGATCAAATATGACAGAAAAATTCCCTAGTTTTGCCTATTTAAATAGGCTTAAGCCAAATTTTTATTAAAATATGTGGAAATTATTTGCCTGTGGAAACTTAACGCGAGTTCAATGTTTATTGTGTATAAATACTTTTTGAATCTGATTGATTTAAAAAACCAATTTTGACTGCGTCGCTTTTTTCCCATGCTTTACCTTAAAGTTTTTTAACTCATTGACAAAACTCGTTGAAAAATTTTGGAAAAACAAAAAAAAAAAAAAACAAAAATTGTGGAAACGGACCTTGAAAAAATTAGTAAAATATTGCTGTTCTCTGCGGTCAAACGCGGCAGTTTGCTCTTTACATCCCGCGAGATCCTTTTTATGTTTTTTTTGGGTGTGAGTTTTTGAAAAACTCTTTGTCACCAAAAATTAGTCTGACCCACACTTTAAAAATTTCTAGATTGTAAAAAGCATATGAGCTTAAATTAAAATTAAATAAAATAAAGATAAACACGTTTCATTCCGATTTCGATTAAATCAGGCGGAATCGGAATTGTTTAATGTTCTCGCTTCCAAATACCGACTGTGTTATTCGATTTTTAACTTAAATCCCAATAACCTTTATTCGATCCTCTGAATGGCAAAAAATCGACCGAATTCTTTAATAGTTTTTTAGAAATCACAACTCTTACCGATTTCAGTTTATTGGATTCGGATATAGGAACAGGCCTGAAAGATTAAAAAAAAAAACCATGGCTGACCACAAAAACTTTATTGCATATTGACTCTTGATAGTTCGCGGTCCATCAAAGGAATTTTTTGAGTTAAGGGAGACTTATACTAGGGAATTACCTTATATTCTTGGAATTAATCGTTCAAATATTCGTTTTTCCATTATATATTTGACTGTTGAAGAAAAGCTTATACATATTTTTGTATTACACAAAACCTGCATTTTTCAAAATTCTTTGAAAAATAAACCATGGATGAAACCCGAAATTTGTTGAACGAAAATTCTTAATATTTTTTAAAAATTTTCTTAAAGAAAGCCAGAATACTTAACTATAACCAATAACAATAAATAAAACTGAAAAATATAACATAAAAAAATGTCTGAAATTCATCACCCCCCCATTGCAAAAAGCTATCTACGCCACTGTCATCGGATGTGGTTAATCTATCGAATGGAAATTAATTTCATTTGAGGATTTCCTGATAACCTCATAGCAAGACTGAGATCGGTAAGATAATCTAGCGGAGGACTTCTGAAATGTGCCAGTTGAACAAGGCTATAAGATGGATGGAAATTGCAAGTTAGAAGCAAATTAATCACAATTAGCAAAATTTTTTAGTCGTTTTACGGAAATCTCTAGTTCAAACAGAATTTCTAGAGATTTCAGTTTCTTATTGGAAAATATAAAAAGAAGGGGTTTGTCTGTGCAATTTTATCAATTAGGGTTGAATTCCTCACAAATGAAATCAGACTTTTTTGTAACTTATGAGTTAAGTTGTGGTTTAATGTAAGATTTTTCATTCATTTACATGGTTAATGTTTAAAATTGATGCATTCTTCCTTTCGTATTTCGAATTTAATGGATCGGAATCGGCAAACGTTTTGAGTTCCGAAAAACTAGCCGAATAAAGATAAATCAGTAATGAGAATTTTTCGCTGCGTTTCGAATACACAGTTGTGTGTAGAGATTTTCGTAAGTTTAACTTCGGGTCGAGTTGTTCCTCGCCAACATTTTCTCAAACGGTATATTGAGTTGTGACCTAAAGCCGAAGTGTTTTTTGTTATACGCCCACTTTTCCGATTACATAGTATTCTGCTTTGAAGTATTCCAACGAAAACGGCCAAGCTTATGTAAATGTATACAGAGTAGTAACCGATACTTGAAAGCTGTCAGCCTTCAAAGTGTTTAAGAGAACATCGAACTTGTAATGGGCATTTGCGCCGCTGGGATGGTATGTGAGCAACTTCCGACTGGAACCCCATGAGAATCAGCTTGGTTCTACCCCCTGTACCAACCGTACACACACCCGATCACTGACTGAAGATTGGTATAGTGCAGGCCCATTCAAAAAGATGCGCATTCGTTGTTCTTTTACGCAAAGTAATTGCTGGCGCGTATACGGACAACGAAATCCATAACACTGCATAGTGCGACCTTCCGAGCAAAGGTTTTATTCTTGCCGGCGCAACGTAGAGCAACAACTTTAAATGGGTTCTCCCTTCTCATTCTCTCCGAGCAAGCGCTTTGTTGTTGACAGAAAGACTTCGGTGTAACTAGAAGGCACAATGCGGATATTTCGAATGAGTGTAAGACCGATAAAAAGAAGAAAAAAGTTTTGAAAAATATTTATCCGTTTTCATATTATGACCAAAGAAATCTTGAACAAAAAGATTGCAAGTACTAGGTAAAAGGCTTTTAATAAAATCATCAATTCTAATCAAAATATCATAAGTTTAAGTTTACCGACTTAGCAATGTCCTTCTTAGAGGGCGTAAGGGAAGTACCCTCTCAAAAAGGTAATTGGTAAAGTTCCCTTATATGAGCTAGTGAGCGCCCCGTGAGATTCACCCTCGTAGTTGTAGCTGTTTCTAGAGAGTCAAAGCTGAATCTGTACATATATATAAATCAAAATAAATAAGCCAAGACACAGCGTACAACCAGCACTGATTTAGCGAAAAATGGTATGTCAAAGGTATCGATTGGATCTTTTTGTTTATAGTCATCAGTTGAATATACTGATGCTTTGTACTACAGGTTTTTGGATTTTATTTATATAATTTGTGTTTCACTTTATCAAAATTTCAGTAGGCCACGCCCAAGCCATCTTACAATACTTTTGGAAGTGTACAGGTAAACGAACAAAATGTTTCATAACAAATCTGGAAGTCAAGCAAGTAACATCCAAAAAAAACTTAACTGTGATTTTTTCGATATTGGAGCTTTTCGCTACGAAGCTGATTTGAGCTGTTCCTACCGTCAAGATATTCTCCTCAGATTATCAAGTTTTTTTTTTGCGTATTCAGTTCTAAGCAGCTATTGGGTTGTAAGTTCTTGCAAGTATAGATTTATTTCTTCGGTTTTTTGGACATTCCTTCCTTCTCTTTGGTAGTAAAATGTTCCCTTTCAACCAGAAGGATGAGGGCAGTTGGATTATTTTAAATATAAAAAAGTTGTGCAATGCACCACCGGACCAGTCGAACAAAGGCTGGTTTGCAGTGCTATTGGTTCCCTTATGTGTAATCGCATTCATGGCATGGAAATGGAAATGGAATAAGGTGAGTGCTAAGTATACAGATTATACTCCAGCGTGCTAACCAGAAATTTTAGTTAGAGACTGCGGAGCCTCGAATTGTGAATCAGGCTCAACCTCAAATTGATAATCAAGATGAACGGGAGCGGGACCTTATGCCAATAGCCGCTATGGCAGAAGATCCGGATAGCGAAGTTGATGACTATAGCCCTGAAACTAATGACCAGGCTAGAATGGTGCGCTATTTCGGGTACCATTTATATCAGGAAGAGAACAATCTAGTGAATCCCATTGTGCAGGGTGAAAAATGCACCATTGGGGTGCAGACTATTATTACTGTGTGGGAGAAATTTAATGTTACCCATATATATGAAACTGAGGAAGAATTCAATAGACTGAGGGTGCTAACTGTACATGTGGCAGGGCCAGATTTGTCGCCGGAAATACTGCAGAGACCATGTCCGTGGCGTCCGTGAGATTAAGACGGCATTTGAAATAGATTGTTAAAAATTTATATATTTTTGTAATTTTCTAATTGTTTTCTATATGTTTTTTGTTAATTGTTCTTTTCAAGAAACGCCACAGAGACATGCATTCTATACACAATTCACACAATATATCAAAATTAATGGAGTGAATACCTTTAAAGGCCAAAATTAAATGTAAACATAAACTAGAGCACAAATCTGAAGAAAAGTGTAATGAAGGTTCCTAGTTTGCTGTAGTTTAAGCTCGCGGGTGAAGAGGTAAGTTTACTTTTGTGGCTGTACTAACGGCTACGGCAGGGTCAAGCCAAGTATAACCGAAGCTGATGCCGTTTTTGCCTTTTTGGAATTATAATCCCCATATCCACTAATGGGAGAAGCGAGAATGATTTTAATAACCCCGCACAGTGGTCGATTCTGCCAATCTGGCAAATCTGGTTGTTTTTCATTTTCTGGAACACAAACATCCCACCAATATTTATTCCGATTTTTTTATATTTATACACTTGAAAAGTGTATTAAAAATATCTTATTCCATGGCTTGAAAATAGCTAAATCGGAAACGCTGTCTGTCATCGGTAATCAGAAATTGCCTAGGCTAAAAAATAAAAATAGCTTGAAAATAGCTGAAGTATGGGCTGGAAATGGCCAAATAAGCAACACTGTTGACGCTGACGCTGTTTTTGCCGACTGGCCGGCCGACGACATCCAAGTTCCGGCCAAGATTGGACACTTATCGTACCTGAAGCAGCCATCTGTCGAATCGACTGCGGCTGGCCAGTCCAAAGAGACGCCACTGTCGCTGCTCCGACTGCTAATCCATCTCCCAATCCACATTTCAGGAGGAGGAAGAGCCGAAAATGTATTTAAACGATATCGGCCAACCTCTGATACTGTCTCCTAACAAAACATACGGACCGTACGAGCAGGTAACTTTCCTCCAGCAATTATATTTAATTTATTCATGATTCCTTCCCGTCTAGCACAATGGCCCCCTGCTGTTGTCCGCAGCCGCCTTGAAGCCTCACACAGTGCCCATGGATTGGTTCGGCTCAGTCATTGGTTCAGAGCAAGACATTCATCAATTGCAAAGGATCTTTCCAGAAAAGTACTCCAACTGTGATTTCCATATTTTAACGCCAAATGAGGCGACCGAAGTTGTCTATGAAAAGACCAGGATAACGGTGACACTGATACCCACACCGTTGCCACCGGGAGCCGGGAGTGGTAAAAAGACCACCTTGTTTTACTTGGAAGGTGGGTGCACTCGATCGTGATGATTATGACCGGCCTTAAAAAAGTTGACGATTTTTCCAGATGAAGACAGTAGAGTTTTAATTGCAGACAATGTTCCTGATCATTTGGACTTTTTACCAAAGGCTAGTAAAAACTTTCATCTTGGCCTTAATCAAGGAATTGATGTTATGTACATAGATGACCTACATTTTGGCTCTGGTGAAACGTTGTCAGAGACGGATAAGGAGAACTTGTATGCACTGGTCCAGTTGATGAGGCCAAAACACATCTATGGACTGAGGCAGGAAAATAATTTACCCAAATGGCTGCTCGACTTATGTGTGCAAAGGGACTTATATGCCAGGGAACTGTTTTAGAAAAAGCTTCCATTTAATAAAAATTTTAAACTAAATTTACTTCTCTCCAAATCAGTTAACCCTTGGCCGCCTTGGCCTTACTTTTGACTTTCTTTACACGCTTCAGACCATCCATTTTGCTCTTCATGAACTGTGAGTACATTGCCATCATGGTGGGTACATCCTGTTGTCGCACAACTGTGGAAATCTGTGGGAGAAACGGGAAAGTCAGCCCATTATTGGGAAAACTTCTATGAAGGACCCACCTTCTGTGACTTGCACTGGGCACGTATTAGGCACATGTACATGTCTGGCTTGGGTAGTGGTGGCCTGCCTGCCCTGGGGACGGGTTTATCATGTCCATCATCTGCAACGAACGAGAAATAAAGTTTATTCGGTCCAGGTCCAAGTGTCAGAGGCTACTCACATCGTTTGAATGTTATCGTAAACGAAGAATCCTTTTTGGCTGCATTGGCTATCTTCTCCAACCGCAGAATAAACTAAATGTTGAAACAAATCAAATTATTATCATAACTATTATTGTTATTATTACGAATATTACGTTCGAATTGTCTAGCAAAACCATTTCGTGGCAAATGTGGGAACTAAGAGAGAGAAACCAAAAGTGACCGTTTGACAAAAGGCCATATTTGGTACGTTTTGGAAACCAGGGCTGCAACACTGAATATTAAAATCGCAAAAATAAAACATTCGAAAATATTCAAAATATTTATAAAATCACACCACAGCCTGGCTTTATTTGAACTAAAACACAGAAAGTTATGTTTTGTTTTAAACGGAAAATGTTTTTCGACCAGCCCTGCACTGATTTTACAAGTCTGGCAACGCCACAAAAATGATTGGTTGAATGAGAAAGCAGCAAGGAAGACCGACCTAAAAAAATCGTAAAAAAAATTACGAAAACTTACAAGTGCAGGGTGCAACGAGGAGGAAAGCTGTTGCACGCCAAAAAACAAACCTCACCTTTGCCTTATTTCACTATCATTCTGCTACCCAACACGAGCAGCAGCCTCCGAACGGTGCTGTAAGACAAAAAAAAAAAACACTAACGCCGAGCCGCCGCCAAAGGAAGCACAAGCAACGCCCGCCCGAGCCAGCAGCGACCACAACAACAGCGTTGTAGTAACCTTCAAGAGCCAGCAGTAGTAAACAAAAAAAGTCAACTAACGAAAACAAACTCTGCAGACATGGTGAGCGCTCTCTCCTCAAGCCGGATGAGAACAAGGAACGGCCTTAACGGCAGATGACGGCGCGTAATTTATATATACAACATACGCACACACACACGTGCAAATGAACTGGCGGACGTGCGGACGTGAACAATCATGACACCAACAAAAATATATAAAAGACGCGCCGTCGTCAAGCGAACTTTGACCGACAAGCGAAAATCTATAATTTCCATTCCCTATATTCCAGGATGTGTTCCTCATGATCCGAAGGCAAAAGACAACCATCTTTACGGATGCCAAGGAAAACACTACAGTTGCTGAACTGAAACGCATGATTGAAGGTGAGTCGTGGTTATGTGTGTGTGTGAGTGCGCGGTTCTTGCAGTTGTGTACGTGTGTGTGTTTGCTCCTATTTTTAGAGGCAGTTTTTGTTGCGATTATTAAGTAATTTTAATACTCTTCATGTTGCAGGGATTCTTAAGGTGCAACCCGTCGATCAGCGGTTATACAATCAGGACAACGACATCATGGAGGACGAGAGCACGCTGCAGGATTATGGCGTAACCGTGTCAACGGCAAAGGCACAGGCTCCAGCACAACTGGGATTGACATTTAGGTGAGAGACTAGAAATTGCTGATAAGGGCCGGTGCCGACGATCAATGTTATCGCACAGCCGGTCTGAACTCGATTAATGGGTTAAATCAGATTACACCAGGCTAAATGTTGTCTTCAATGCCATTAAGTTAGATACGGAGGAGATTTAACATGGTTGAAACCTAAAGTAGGAAAATTGGCTCGCGAAAGCCAAGATAGCATGTTAGAGATGGAAAACGCACAAAAGTGTGGAATATCCCACCACGGTGTCTTTAGCGAGCTCCTGCGGAAACAAGACCCACCTCCTCTGGAGGAGGAAGACCATCTCCCACCGGGACTAAACGTTTTAAAAGGATAAAGGATCCTTACTTATGATTAGAACGATAAAAATTCTGAACACTAGAAGTTACTTTACACAGGAAAAAGCTGTATATGGTTCTTAGCGTAGTATTAGCAGTTTTTATAGTACTGTAATTCCGTGTTCTCGTAAGGTAAGCGTCGTTTCTCACAGACCGCAAAAGACAGTAAATGTGTTTAATTCACTTTCGAGCGAAAAGTTTCAGTCTGGGACGCAAGTCTTTTCATAAAAATATTATTAAATTTCGATTTTGCATTGCATCTGCATGGCTTCTGTATTAAGGCTAGTTGTCAGAGTGCGCGCGAGAAGCGATGCGAGATCGCGCGATATTCCACTGCCAACTTTTTTTAATGCAATCGCTCAAAAGTGTCAGAGTGAGGACATGCGACAAAGCGACAGCGACGCGAGAAAGCAGTTTGCAACCTCATTTCCCGCTTGAATTTTGCCTAGTGTAATCCAGTATATGAAAGGATTGGTGGTGCGCTCAGCACAAATCAAATTTTGGAAATGGTTCATTACAACGAGATTTATAGAAATTTGATCTTAAGGTTGCAAAAAGTGCGCTTTTAACCCTTTTTAGACGCAATTTGTGGGAAAGCTTTAGTTTTGTTTGGGCTCTTTTTCATATTTTCATAAATTACTTTTCTTTACTATTTTTATACACTTGAAAAGTGTAATAGCCTATTTCCACTGAACAAATGAAGCTTCATTTCATGAAATGACAAGAAATGAAGAAAATGATATCATTTCTTCCATACGAATTGTCACTTCATTTTGCCTTTCATTTCTGAAAAATGATGAAAAATGATGACATTCCCCACGAAGGAATCTGGTATTTTTTAAAAAAATACTAGCTACTCTCTGGCATTACTCGCTACTCTCTGGAAACGGAAAGTGTCATCACCAATAATTTGTTAATTTGAATTTAAATAGTAGGCGCAATTTTGTTTAAAATATAAATTAGTCAATAAAAGTTGTGTATTTAGCTTTCTGTTGATAATTCAGGATGATAACAATGCGTTTGCCCCTAAAAATTGCTGTCACGACGGGTATGTTATTTTTTGCTAAATATTCCACGTGGGTTTGAAAGTGGCGCCTGTTATTTAAATCAAACTTTTCAGCTGTTTTTCACAACGTATCGTTGTGAATGTTAAACAAATGACAATTTGTCAATGGAAACGGCAAAATTTTTAGAAATGAAAATGACAAGAAATGAAGCCAGTGGAAATAGGCTATAATATAATAATTGCCCAGAAGTTTGTAACACATAGAAGGAATCATCTCCGACCACCAGGGCTCAATACCGGAACCGGAACCGTTAACCGAAATAAACCGTTTCAAGTCACGTACCGGAACCGGAACAAAAACCGATACACATTTTTTTTTTGAGAACCGAATACCGTTTACCGTTATTATTGGAACCGATAGTACCAGAACGAAACCGAAACATTGGTACCGGTACAGTTTCGGTTTTTTCCCCATCATCTGCTCCAATTTTGCGGCTCCAAAAAACAACTTTCTCTGCATCATAAAGTATGGAACTCAGTTCGCAGAATTGTACGCATATTAATACCAGCTCAGGTTGCCACAACTTTTTGGGTTCCCTTGAAATTCGCTATAAGGAAGTTCGACTGAATATGTGACATATTTTTGGACCCTAGATAAAAAGTAACGCTAAGTACTGAGACGGTAGCTGATCAATCATTGCTTTATGATGAATGCTGTTTTTATACTAGTTTATCTGAAATCGCCGACGAAGTTGATATTGCAGGAAAAGAAACTTGTTCGAAACCATGAAAAAGTTCTTAACTTGTGTTCAGAGTCTACAAAATTCCCATAATTGTAGGAGATTTAAAAAAAGGCTTTCTGATCCAGTTACGCATGTTATCGTTAATCTCACGACCTGGGTCTAGAATTGTGCTGTCAAATTATTTTTGGTAGTAATTTCAGAACAATTTTTTCCCAATATTAAAAAAAGTAGTACTTATACCGGTACGTACAAGTATACCGAATTAAAAATCCAGGCACCGAATCGAAACCGAAAACCGAAATTAATTAAAAAACCGAAATAGAACCTTTAACCGAAACATTCATTTCGGGACGTACCGGTACTGGAACCGGAACCGAAATTTGTTTCGGGATTAAGCCCTGCCGACCACATAAAGTATATATCGCTCACTTACTTCAATACTGGCATAACTCAAAAATTGCGATCTTTGACTTAATGATGCAGATATATACGCTGTTTTGTGTACTATTTTCTGTAAAATTTTCATATTGATATCTCTAATATTTTTTACGTGTGATCAAAATTTGTCGAAATATTATTTTACAGGTTCATTTTCATGTTAATGCAAGAACGTCATATCTCAGTTGTCATGCAGTCGATATGACACAATTATACCTCGGATTTTAGTTAATGCATCATATTTTCAAGTTTTATTAATGAGCATTTTTTTACAATATTTAATTATACCCTTGGAGAGGGTATATTAAAATTGTCCGGATGTTTGTAACGCATAGAAGGAAGCATCTCCGACCTTTTTGTTTATAGTGCTATCGCTCTCAACGCTCGTATTTATAAGTTTTTAATGATTTCACATAATTTCACTAAGGCTTATCGAAATCGAACAACTATATAGTATAGCTACCATACAAAAGTTAGGTCTGAAAAAAGTCTTAGTAAGAAAAACTTTTTGTTTTCAATGTTATCGCTCCCAACGCTCGTATTTATAAGTTTTCAATGATTTTACATAATTTCAACAAGATTTGTCGAAATCGTTAAGTTGCCATTTAGGCAACTTAATCGGCAAAGATTTAACTTTCACATAGAGTCTGCTGCTCACGTGCCAGCAGCCAAACGCCGCCCGTCGACAGTTCTAGTAAAACCTTGGAGCAAAAATTATTTACAAAATACAGTAGGTCAAAGCAGAGTTTTTCCTAGATACCTTAGTTCGTTTGGATTAATAGAATACTTAAAATAAGCTGCAGACATATGGCAGGATCTTTGTAGCCATTTTAGCTATTAAGTGGCGAGATTAGACGTATATGAAATTAGATGTAATTCGGGATATTTAATGACCGCAAATTTTCCATTCGGCGCCGTTCGCAAAAATTATTCCCCTGTTACTCAACTACGAGGGAAATTTTGCGAAAGGATTTGGGTATAAAACCTTTTAAAATACAGCTACTGCAAGAATTAAAGCCACACAACCTACCACAACGGCTAGCTTTTCGTGATGATGGGCGCTATCAAAGTTTGATAAAGATTGAAGTCAGTACAACGAGCATTTCCCACGGTAAAACTTGTTTTATCAGACTTTTAGAGGCAATATCGATGAAAATTCAACAGAAGATAAATTATAGGTATTCACGACCCCCAGTTGAGTTACGAAATTGTTGAGTTGAAAAAAAAAACGTAAAAAATTTTGGTGATTTTTTTTTCAAAGTTAAGGAGTAGTATTTTCCAAAAACATCAAAGAGAGTCAAAACAAAAGTATCAGTTCCCCACAAAATGCGTCTAAAAAAAGTAAAAAAGAAATTTTCGCAATTTAAAGCTTACCTTACTAAAAATCTCAACATTTTGGACCATATCTGAACACAGGTTCGTGTTCAGCATACGAAAATCATTTACAATCACACTTATCCCTTCAATATACTGGAAAAAGTCTAAAGTTGTCTAGTTTTACTAAATTCTCCTTTTTCATTTCGATTTCAGTTAAGTGGGTGGACACTGAAGTTTTTATTTTGTTAACAAAATCATATCATAAAAAGGCTCTATCGGAATGAATCCGTAAACACAGACTGTATGCATAACATATTCACTGGCTCACTGTCATTTTTAGCTTATAACCTGAGAACCGCTCGTCCGATCTCTATCATTTCTTCGGCAAATCGATACATAATGCCAATTTTGGACTCGGCTATTGATGATTTTCCCTGATATATATACAAACTTAATATAGTCTGAGTACCTTTGGCACAGAGTATAACAAGGTTTTCCTTTGGCACAGAGTATAATGAGGTTTCGCCTAATATATTAGCCTTGAGCCTTCACTAATTCGGAGGTAAAATTTTTGTAAAAAAATTTATGTGTGAATTCACAAACTGCTCAAACAATAATCATTAAAAACTTTGTGTAGAATATTACCTCCAAGTATAACACAATTTCGAATCAAATACGTCGTACTTCGTAACTAAGGCTGCCTTCACACTGTTCGACACATGACCCATGATATCTAGTAGGCCCACATTTCCCCATGAAATTCTATGAATTTGACAAGCTATTCAAAATTAAAATAGAACAAAAAGCAGGACTACTAGACTATCATGTGTCATGTGTCGAACAGTGTGAAGGTAGCCTTAGACTATATTTGTACATTAATTTGGTAAGCTTGTTTGGTAATGAGGTCGTAATGTTTTCATATTTTTTTTGACATTTGACGAAAAGAATTCACATATTTTTAGTACAAAACTTGCAAATTTTAAAACTTCATTAAAAACGAACCCATGGATGACCGCCTTGAATTAATGTACAATAATTCTTTATAATTCTCATAGTTTAAAAGTATTCAGACCGGTGCATTATTTGAAAACTTTGATTTATAATAATATATCACAAATGTTAATTAAAAAACCCTTTTATGAAAATAGTTTTTAATCTGGGTTCATTATTTTTTTTCTTCCAGAAATGAAATGGGCGACTTTGAGACACTGAATATGACACCATATTCGGCACCACCCGATTTACCTGAAGTTATGAAAAACCAAGAGGCCTCAAATGGACAGGAACAAGTCGCATAGAAATGGATGGAGCAGGAGGAGATCTACAAAAATAATAGCAAACTGACTTTGCAGGCGCGAGACAACTTGCAAAACTCCATAAGAGAATTGACGAGTTTAATTTTTACGGTCGCTCGCTTGTTTCAATTAACAATTAATATTAACAACTCTCGATGCAAAGGAATATGTTTCGAATTGTACAACTATATCTATATCTTTGCCCTGGTCACATAACAACAACAATCGCAACAACCGCAACAACAACAGCAGCAACAGCAACAATAGCAACAATAGCTAAATATGCATTTTCCTCGTTGTTAATATTATAGCAAGGAACAATTTATTATTACGGTTCAAAAACAAAATTTGTACTTTGGAATGGGAACTTCTAACTTTTCGGCTTGAACATTTATCCTCAATTTGTTTTGTTTCTTTTTTTTTATGAAATTTATACGAATTTGTTGAAAAAAAAAAAAAATATACATAAATCATAAAAATCCAACCCATTTTGAATTCTCTGCCCCCGACCCGCCCCCCTGAATCAGTCAGTTAACAGTGAGAAATCGATGAATATTTAAAATATTGGAAACTAATTTTATTATAATTTATAATCAAATTATTTTTTGTAATAATAAGGATTTAATTATTATTAAACAAAAAACGAAACGAAAACCGAAGATTCAAAGAAAACTAATCACTATCGTCCATCACCGCAGCGACTTCAGCATCGTTGGCATCGTCCTCATCTTCGCCACTTTCAATAAACGAGGCATTGCTGCTCTGCTGCAGCTCCAGGTGCTCCAAATACTCTTGCAGACGATCCTGAAAGAAATTGATATAGGTTTGCTTCTGCTGGGCCGTGGCTGGGAAATAGTGTCCGCCATTGTGCTCCAAAACCTCGATGGTTTTGAAATGAGACGCCAGCGTTTGACTCATTTCTTTGGGAATGATTTCATCGGTCAGACCATAAATATGCAGAGTGGGAATGCTAATCCGCTCTTCATAGGCGCTCATGTGGACCAAACTGCCAGATACAAAACCCGAAGAAAGCACTGCAAACTCGGGTCGTATGGAGGTCACTAGACGAAAGATTTAACCATCATTTAAATTTAACAATCATATCAAATTTCTCTTACATTTCTTTTTGGCCAGACCGCAAATTAGTCCCACAAAACATGCGCCTTGTGAGAATCCCAGTAGGCCCTGGAATGGTCCTTGTTTCTTCCAGGCCTCTTCCACCAGGCGTAAACTCTCCTGGAACCCATAGGCAGGTCCACCCTTGTTCGTTCCCTTGAAAGTGCCATCATCTTTGTTGGCCCACCAGCTTCGTTGCTCTGGCACGGGCTCAGTACTGGAATCTAAGGATGCCGCCACATGTGGCGCTGTGATAAACACAAACTCGGCATATTTTGAAGCAAACTTGCGGAATGATCCGAGTTTGTTTTTAAAAGCATCTCCATCCTGTCGATATCCATGCAAGCATAAAACTCGAACTTTCTCAGTAATCTCCAGGTTAGGTTGCTGCTTGCTAGAGCTGGCGCGACTAGATGTGGCGGGTTCAGCTACCGATTCGTTGTTAGTCATTGTGATTTGGAGATGTTTATTTATAAATTCGATTATAAAAAAAATAATAAACCAATTTTCAGGTTATGACCGCGAACAGCTGATTTGCGGCATTCTTTAAAAATTAACAGGGTGGCAACACTGAACTACAGTGACTGCTAATGATGACTGTTTTCAGCGACAAGTCTAGTTTCTGAGACTTTGAGATGTATTTAAAAAACAATTTTGGAATCATTTTTTTAGCCACTCTACACGGCGGAAAATTTTAATTAATTTTTTTAAGCATAACATAATAGTCACAGTTGCTCAACTCTATTTCGTCTGGGTGGCAACTTGATTCTCAGATACTCCCACAATCTGGCAATTAAACAAGGAATGCCGCATTTTTTACGTAAAGTTCATGATAAGTTCAACAAGTTAAGTTAAAACTAAAACTATCCTGAAAAACCACGTAAGTTTAGTTCTAACGGCTTACAAAATGATCTACACATCCACCCTGCTGTCGCGAGGATCGCTCATTGGCTCACTTATCAACAAAGTCAGGCAAGTTGTAGCCAACAATAAAGACACTTCTACTGCTCTACCACTTCAACTGAACAACAAAAATCTCACACCCACAACCTGTGACACAAACAGGCCATTAGCCGCAGCCAACATCAGCAACAGTCCCGTCTATCAGTCCAAGACGCTGGAGGAAAAGGTGGGCCTGCCACCACGTCCAAAGAAGCCACTGACACCCTACTTTCGTTTCATGCGTGAAATGCGTCCCAAGCTGATAGCTGCCGATCCAAATATTACCACCGTAGAGGTGGTGCGTCAACTGTCCAAATCTTGGGTAGATGTTGATGCCAAGCTGAAGGAGCGTCTACAGGCCGAGTTCAAAAAGGATCAGGAAATTTACGTTGAGCTGCGTACCAAATACGATGCGACCGTCAGTGATGAGAAACGTGCCGAAATTAAGCAACTTAAACAGGACCTAGTGGATGCCAAAGAACGCCGACAGTTGCGCAAGCGGGTCAAAGAGCTAGGTCGTCCCAAGAAGCCTGCATCAGCCTTTCTGCGTTTTGTGGCCAGCGAACGTACAAATACGCCACAAAGTCCCAAACAAACCTATCGGGAATGGCATCAGAAGACAACGGCTAAGTGGTCGCGCCTCTCTGATGAGGAAAAGGCTGTCTATATGCAGGAGTCACGCAAAGAGCTCGATTTATACAAGTAAGTACTAGCTCGGGAGTTACTCCTATTTACTATGTTTGTCAACCCGTTTAATTTTGCAGAAAATCTATATCCGTTTGGGAGGAAAAAATGATACGGCTTGGCCACATTGATGTGGTTCGTCATGGCAACCTCATTGAGCCACCAGAGCCAAAGCCACGCAAGGCCTCGGCTGTGAAAGAGAAGTAGTGCCAGCTACTTACCCTTGTCCCATGCCGCCATCACATAATCATTTCTTCATTTCGTTTTTCTTTTTTGAATTGCATTCATCCAGTTGGAAATTGTTAATGTTAAGCGTTATGCGAGCTCAAATGCTCGACTTCATTTAGGTACGATTTAGGTTTGTTCCTAATATTTCTACAACAATTAAATTTAGCCAGATTCTGGGCTAACTAAATAGTTTTAGCATTGTGTATTAAAGAACTAAGCTGGAAATTGGTTTGGGGTGGTGCTAAGCTTTGGTGAGAAGTTTATTGCTTTTTCTTAACCATACCTTACCAAGCATATCAGAGGAATTTAAGGCTATGTACCTGCGGTAAAGAGTAAAAATAAAAAAAAACAAATGTCTGTTTTCCCCCACCTTCAGTTTCCTTAATAGTTCCATCATCTTCATTGGTCAGGTTTAAGAGATATTTGGATAAGCGTGTCTAGCTTAGATTGGTAGGTCCAGTTTCCACATTAAGTACCTTTTCCAACCCAACTTGTTTAATGTTAGCTGCTTTAAACAACGTTACAGAAAAACCAAACGTGAAGTATTGATTTTGGTTATAAGATACAAATTGTTGCATTCAATTGAAAAAATATGGTTATTTTTTGATTAAATCATTTTTTTTTAAATTTTAAAATTTCTGAAAAATGTTTCTGCGAATAAAAAGTTTTCAGTTAGTTTGTTACCTCTAATTTACTAATTTCAGTTTGTCTATATTATTGCGCTCTTGAAAGTTAAAGCTCAACTGTAGAAATTTGAAGGTACATGTTGTTTGAAAAATTTAAAATCAACCGTGGTTTCAGTCCGGTTTATGAAGGCCTGTTTTCGTATTCCAATTTCCAAATATTATGATTTCTAAACAGACTTTTCGTACATTACGAAATTTAATTCCAAGAACACATTTGAATAGCATTAAAATCTTTATGTAAATGATTATAATTTTTAGAGGTTGATTGAATTTACTCTGGGCCTCTTCAAAAATCCTACGGAATATTCATCCGGAAAGATGATGAAACAGTATTGTATAGACAACCAGCTCTTGTTGGTGTACAATGCATAAGTTGTTAAGTTGTGAACAAACGCAATTTGTTCGCACCTAGGGCGACACATTAAATTAAGAAAGGTCCCCAGATAAAAAAAAAGTTGGAATTTTTAGATGATTTAATTCATTTCTATCTAGAAGGTTTTTGGAAAGGGATCTGTAAAAGGAGGATTAGGTTGCGGATGGGGAAGCTGTAAACGAGTACGATTATCTAGCTGGCATAGAATTATATCAAAATTAGTTTTTTATTTAATTTTTTTATCGTACATAGAAAGCTTGAGTTCACTACTCAGTGCAAGCGGATTGAAGTGAGTGATTCCAGCTGCACTATTTAAAAGAAGATGAACGTGAGGATTAAAATTACAAACGTCTAAACTAAAAACACCAAAATTCAAATGGTTAGTTTCAGCATTCAAGTAGGTTATCAACAAGGTTATGAATACCATCAGGGACCATTTTGGTACAACTTGATTTGAGGAATTCGCTGATAGATAAGATAGATAAGATGATAATTCTTACTAATTAAAAGCGAGTTGTGGAAGCAATGGTCATAGTGGATCATCTTAACCCAAAGAATTGGCAGGTCGAGGAACTTGAAGAATATTAAGTTTAATACACGACAAAATATCGCAATCAGATACTATAGAATTATTTTATATTTGATGATTAAATTGGAAATCGCATGGCCGATTCTTCATTTGAAACGCAAATCTAAAGAATATAAAAACGTAAAATCTACATCTTCAGAAAAATTGATCGAACTGTTGCAAAATATTACCAACAAATTGATTGGAAGTATTGGTTTCCAAGCTAGAATATCTTTTAAAATGACACGATGCCGATTACTACTCGAATTTAATAAAATGATTACCTGTTACAAAAATAAATAGTGACCATATTTTACACCTAATTCTGGCATCGTGTAACCCCTCGTGCACTTCTCTAATGTGCACTCGTTTTGAACGCGCTCTATTGTAAGAGATTTAGTTGAGTTGCAGTAGTTACTATTGTTTTGTAATAACCGATGTTTGTAGTTGAGCCTTATACTTCCAATTCGTAGTCTGATAAGTATTAATAGTTTACTTTTTGATAGCGACGATTTCTGCTGCTTGAGGTATTGTTGATATTGGTTTTTGTTCGAATATAAGGACTGATATAAATTAAAGATGAACAAAGTTCCGGGTGCTGATAGGATAAAAACAGCCAACAAGCAGTATGGGATGGCACTAGTTTGTCACATTGGTTTACCACCGAAACGGGTGTAAAACAGGGCTGTTTGCTTAGTCCGCTTCTCTTCGCCTTATACCTAAACGATCTCACATTTTGTCTTCCAGAAGGAATTTCGTTAGACGGGTATTCTATGAAGGCCTTATTGTATGCTGACGATATAGTTTTGTTATCAGATTCACCCAGAAGTATGCAAAAAACAATTGATGCGCTGCATAATTACTGTATGCTCTGGAACCTCACAATAAATATGGAGAAGTCGCAGATTCTCGTTTTTAAGAAACACTGGAGAGGGCTTGCAAGAGATGAAAAGTGGAAATTAAATGGCGTCGAGCTAAAAGTTGTTAAAAGCTACAAATATCTAGGAGTTTACTTCAACCACAACGCGAGATTCAACCTGCATCTAACAAACAAACTAGCAGACTCAAAAGTAGGCATCAATTGTACCTGGAAAACGTTGCTTGGCAAGAAGGACGTGCCTACTAGCACAAAATACAAACTCTTTACAGCAGCGATGAGGTCCATTATGACCTATGGCGCTCAAGTGTGGGGTTTGTACCACTTAAGCGAAGTAGAATGTCTTTTAAGGTATTTCATTAAAAGATTGTTCCGCCTGCCTCAGTATACGCCAAACAGAATGATATATCTGGACACTGGACTTTCGCCTCTTCATGTATACACAGCAGACATCCACTACAAGTACATGCAAAAGGTAATGCGTATGCCCGATCACCGACTTCCAAAGATTGTATCTTCGTATTTACTGCGAAAACAATTACAACAGAGTGGAAAAACCTGGCGGAAAAGCTATCCGTACCTTTACGTTTGGACGACACTATGGAATGGGCACGGTGGTCAGACCGAATTGTACGTGGGATGGGTGAGAGCTACAGCGACGAATTTATAAGGGAGGCGCAGTGCAGCTCTGTTCGCCTGGACGTTGCTCTCCTCTTACGTTGCTGCAGCATTACGGTACCGGCACAGAATTGTAGCGGAGGATTTTTAAACATTATAGGATTCAAAATATAAAAATAAAAAAAAAATAAAACGATAGTAATAATAATAATATTTTATAATAGAATCTAATGCCTAGGGAGTTAATAATGTATAATCTAAAAAGTATAAATTAGAGTAAAAACAATTGGAGCGGGATCTTTAATCCATCTTTATGCTGGGAACGATGCGGTATCTTGCGACGAGCTTGGCAGCCGTGTGTAGTACTAACATGAGGATGGTATTGAGGATCAGGCTGACGGTTTATACACCAAGCCTTTAGAATAACTCTAAACATGTCTTTTAATGTCGGCACAAATTTATGTTACAATGAAAATCTGAAAATTTCATATAAATAAAGACTAATACTACTACTATAAGGACTGGTACCAAAGTGAAGTATGCTGTATTAGGTTTGTTATTATTTGATAAAGCGGGTTTTATGTATCTATTGATGTCTTACGTATTTTTATTGGGGATGTGACGTCGCTAAACACACAGCGCAATACATTTTACCTGTGGCGTACCGTGTAGTTGTGCCGCCCGGGGCGGAAGTCGACTTTGCCGCCCCCCTTCCCCCTTGAATAGTCCTAAATTTTAGCCTTTTTTCTATAATTACAATTAAGTTTTTCTAATTCTTTCCATCAAAAACTTCTCTGTAACATAAAAGGACGTACGCTGGATTTTGATTAGGAATGACGAAGGCCTTAATTGTGAGGGAAGTACTATTTTGCAAAAGTTGCTATCATTATTGGAAAAAATCCTTGGGGATGTATAATAAAGGTGCGCCGCAGGGGAAAATTTTTTCGCAAAATCCGCGGAAACGTATTTTACATATCTTCTTAACCAAAATTTAAATACAAATTGACTTCGATGGGCCGAAAAAAAATTGTTTTGAGGTCGAACATGGTTTTCTAGTTTGATGGCAAATGCGTTTCGAAATTAGTTTTTCACTCCAAAAAAACGTTCCTTTATTACTAGAACTTGAAGTGCAGAATCTTGCAACGTTCTCCATATTGAAATGACAGCAAAGTCTAAATCACTTTCAGAAATACCACTAATTCTTAATTTAAGAGAATAATCAATATACATTTTGTAATTATTTACCGCCCCTGAAATTTGCTGCCCCTAAAATTTGCCGCCCCAAAAACTTCCCGCTCCTGAAACTCACAGCCCTCAAAAATTGCCGCCCGGGGCGGGCCGCCCCCACACCCCCCACTCGGAACGCCACTGCATTTTACAACAAAATCGCGCTATTCTAAACCAAATTAATTATTGCCAATCACTTTCATGTTCAATTTGGTTATATTCCATAGAAAAATATAGTTGGCTTTTAGGTATTAATTTTTCAATTGGCGATTTTATAATTCGTAGGATTTGTGAAATAGGATTTATAAAACCACTGAGTGATTGAAGGCTAGCGGTAAATTAACCAGGAATGCAAACCATTTGGAAATAAGGACTGGTTAGGTTTAGTGGTTTACACAGTTTTTGAACCGCCCGTTTGGTTTATTGCATAGTTTTTGGGGCTTACTAAACCGCGGTTACGGTTCGGTTTGCTCTTTTTTAACTTAATTAACTAAAGAAATATATATTTGATACAAGTATTCGGATTATTCATTACAAAAGTTTCGACGGCAATTTTCGAATGAACGTTCTCATTTCGTTTTGAAATCCCACAACTTTACATATCAAGGGAAGAAAACGTCTTTGGTTTAGAAACTTTGACGGTTTTAAATCGACTACTGAAAGCCAATCGGATCAAAATCGTCAATTAACTACAATTTTCTTTTGACCTGATCAAGTAATCTCATATAAACTTCAGAATTGTATATGAGATTTTCAACAAAACAAAAGGGAACAAAAGGGAATAATATAGATTTTTAAGAACTAAAATTAACTTCACTAAGATAAAATTTTAGTTAAGACCCAGTATATTTTCATCGATATTGAAAGACTTAAGAACGTCTGAAAAAACAATCTCCAATGTGGATAATGTTCATTCTATCCCAGCTATGCTAAAGTTGATTTTCCTTATAAATATTCCAACATTTTATAATCTTTAGGTAAATTTGTTCGATATTTTACTTTTTCATGGAATTAAATCCCTATTATTGAGTTGTTTGGCAAGCATTTCCAACGCGACTTTACTTATCGAGTTCAAAGAATTATCCGAATAATATTATTAACATTAAATGAGATTTAGCTACCTTTTGTCCTTCTTCTGATAGCAAGTTTGATTCCTGAAATCTAAGAAATTGAATTTAAGAACAAGCGGAGCTTTTTTTTCCAAAGAGTTGGAAATTACTGAGCTATGTCGTCATCCCTTTTTTTCAGGAGGCCTACCAGCCATAGAAATATTCAAGCTCATTTTCTATTTCAAGCCAATCTCAATTAAAGATAAAAAGTTAACGTTTGATCTCCAACGGATAATACAATCAAGACTTGGCTTATTACAATTTTGAGTCCTTAGCAAATTTAATAAGGTTGATGTTCTCAGTTTTTTTACAACAACTCTGCTTTTCCAAGTATTTTCGCAATATTGTAAAGCTAATTGCTGATTTTAATTACTATTCGCCAGTAACTTGATACCTAGCTGAAGTTCGGTTTTTGGTTCTTTTGAGCATTTTTGAAAACACATCGGTTCGGTTTACGGTTCGGTTCACGAGCAAAAAAATCGGTTCGTTTCGGTTCAGAACCGGTTTGCATCCCTGAAATTAACTCAGCCAAAACTGAAATAAACTACTACCACACTACTACTAGAACCACTGAGGGATCTCATGTTAACTTAAATAAAACCTCAACATTGGTTCTATTGTCAACAACGGACTTAGCGCGAATGGGTTCGCCTGTTAGTTCGTTTAAGGCAGTCCCATAGGTTCAGATTATACCTAAATTGGTACCTTGAAAGTTGATTCCTCACTTAAAAAAACTATACCATAGGAAAATTCAAAACAATAAACAGGGACAAAGTCTACAACTCAAAATTACCACATGAAATAAAATTTCAAGGCCGATAAAAAAGTCTGCAGATAATACTACCCAAGGTCTTAAAATAGCTATGGAAAAAACGTGTTCTGGGCTGACTAGCTGATAGCTAGTTAAATATCAATTTGCTTGGGAATATTTGAGTTTAGACAATCTAATGAATAATTAAATACAAAAATTTTCATTTCGTTACAAATAAAGTCCAAAAACTGCTTAAAAAGGAGGAAAGATATGAAACACATTCAGATTTTTAAAATTTTTTCAAGCGATTGAGAATTTTTTCAAAAGTAAAATGTAGATTTCTGGGAAAAAAACGATTTTTTGTGAATTTTTGTATGACTAATCAAAAATGTTAAATGTAAAAATGAAAGTCATTTTCTTGTACATGAAGCAGTCTAAAGTGCTTATTAAGTTATGTACATCTAATACATATTTAATTATTTCAGTTCAACAACTTTGGATTTAAGACTAAAGCCGCACGTTCATGTCTCCGCCTCAGCCATTTTTATTAGTCTTTCCAAGAATGCCTGCACGTGGCATGACCTAATCTTGAAGCTAAAGCAAACACATGTCTGAGTCTTACGGGGTTAAAATCACACTTGAATATCTAGTTGATTCAACACGGTAATCGAAACAGTTTTAATCTATCTGCGTAGATCACGGTAAACAAATATGCAATAAATTTGCCACCTCAAATGCGCAGAATACAAAGGTTTTCCAAAAAAATATGTACAGTCTAAATTCTAATTAATTAAAAGATAGGCCTAGCTCTGTAGACTGGGTTAAGACGGAGACACAACCGCACGCTGCTCGAGTCAATTTCCAAATGAACGTAGCGCCCTGAGCAGACGACAGAGCATGGCTAGCGCTTGATACAGAAACTGGAATGCTGACGATGGCTGTACTGGAATTTCCGCCGCACTGGTCAGTGTGTGCTCTCCACTGCTGGCTCTCGCGCTCTTCTCAACTAATCGCTGGGTTCGAGAAATTTGGCATCAAGGCAGCAATTGATAATGGTTTAGTTTTATGAGGCCTTCTACAGGAGCGAAATAACAAGAAATGAGGGGGCTAAGTTTAAATTACAAAAATAAGAGTTTAGAATGAGTAGAGAACGTTAAACAATATTCAGAGTCTAAAAAAATATTCTATTTGTAAGCTGTTTGATATCTCATATGAGTGGCTTAGACAGTGTAATAGTCAATCTGAGAAGCAAAAGAAATGTTTTGATAATATGATATAAAATATCATACGAGAACTCAGACAAATGAAAATACAGCTTAAGCAAGATTTTGGCATTCTATAAAATATTAAAAAGGTTCAGTTTAAGCTAAATTGTTTAATACAAAGTCCAATTTAGAAGTTTTTGGAGTTTGCTTATGCTGCACCCATAATTATTTTAGGCTGCATACTGTCGTATAGAATTCATAAGTACAGATATTTTTGCTTGGTGTAAACCTCCATAATTTTTTATAAGCCCATACTACAAAATAGATTTTCCGCGATATCTTGAAAGTTTGCCTGAAAATAACTCTAAATTTTTGGAAAATTTCTTTGTTTTGTGATTTTAGACACTAAGGCTTAGTAGCAGCTCAACAAATTCACTACCAAACCAAAAGTCACAAAACAAAGGCCTTTGGTGTCAAAAGTTTTGTGAGTTATTTTTATATGAAATATTTTGTTTTGGCAGTTCCTTAGCTGAGGTGTATGTATACTAAGCTTAAGTCAGAACATCTGTTTGTATTCAGAAGCTATTAAAATCATTAGTGTTGTAGAATATATGAGAAAGAGGTAAAATCCTTAAGACGCCTCGAAATGATCATTATTGATAGGTGTTTTTAAAGGTGATTTCATAACCCTATCATTGAAAAGCTTTTAAAAAATTTTATTTTAACATTGAAGAACAATTTTCCATTCCCAGAATTAATATTGCATAATTTGGAGACGGAGCCTTACAGGAGTTGGGAGCCTAAACATTTTTTTCATGAAATAGGTTAGGAGATTCTCGGCATGTTCATAAGATGTGTGGATTCCCATACTTGCGAACCATACAACAGGATAGAGCGTTCTGCCGCTTGTATGACTGCGTATTTTGTGCATGGTTTGACGTTTCTCCTCTTCTCCGGAGAGTAGCACTCCGGTTAGAGTTTTCATCATGACGTTAAGGCAAGACTTTTAAAGGAGTCTCGGAAGGTTCATTGATTGTACCAAAGACACTACATATATAGATACCGCATCTCATGCAAACTTTTTTTTTTACGATCCAATTTCAGCTCCCAAGAAAAATCTTTTTTCGCTCTCAGTTAAATTTCACTATATGTATCTTCGTGAAGGCAGTAAGAAGCAAGAATTGGCCTCTTAAGTCAGCTCCCAAAAACAATCGTTTTTTGTTTCACATGCGTCATATATAATATCAATAAATCTTTGATTGTACATACTATAGCGTCGCGTTTTTTAAAAATTCTGCAGATATTCCGTCATCCCCTGGCGCTTTGTTAGTTTTCAAGTTGCAATTTTTAGTTTCTAGGTCAGTTGAAACCGTGTTTGGTAAGGCATGAAACTATTATATTTCTGAAATTATGAAAAAGTAAATTATAATTTAAGTAAGGTCTTTAATAACATGCTAAAAGTTTTGTACGAATATTTTATAATTTTTTCTCCAAAAAGATGTAGGAATTCTAGTGCGTGGTATAACTAACTTTATTTTTGTTCTCCCAGATAGCTGCTATATGTCAGATAGTCATCGATTTTACACTGTTATTTGTTAGTTCATATGACAAATAGCTCTATGTAGAAGATGTGAAATCGGCCCTTATTATTAAAAAAGGGATACAAACACATTACAATTTTAGTCCTTGGAACTCAATTCTAAAATTGTTTTCTTGCAAGAGTAGCAAATCATATAAAATTTAGAGAAATGTGATTAACCCTTGTCCATTTGCAATCCGCACCTGTGTTCAATGCTCAATTCATTTGCCCAACCCAGGCTGGTTTCTTTTTTGTATTCTCTCGCTCACGCTTAGCTGAATCTGAATTTTGAAACTGTTTCTTCTCTCCAACCAAAAGCAGGTGTTCATTTCATTCCAGTGCAAGAGAGAGAGGGAGAGATAGGGAGCGAGAGTGAGTGAAAATCACTTGACTCAACAGGTAGCCCAAAATCAGAGCTCAAAATTATAATTTTCCTTTTCCTAGAAAATAGGTATAATTTTACGCTTGTAATACCTAGACGGCAATCACTTTTACCAAGATATTTAACTGACATGGTCAAAACTCAACACAATAAAGAAACTTTTATGGCCGCCACATTCTTAAACAAGAATTTTAACTTACCTCCGATTTTTTGACCAAATAACACGTATATAATCGTACAGCGGAATTGCGCAAGCCGTATTGGCAAAACCTTGAGCTACTCCAAAAAAATAAAAACACACACACAGAAACAAGCCACCGCTAAGAAGAAACTTTTCGCAATAGACAACAACAACAACAACAACATCTGAAAACCCGAAATCTACTTGGCCAATAAAAATCTGTATAAAATTTCGGCAACACACAAATGACAACTTGGAAAATGCATTAGACTTTAGAGGCAGTCAAACGGCTGCGCATGCGCACGATTCAGGCAACGAGATAAACATTTTTTTCTGCATTGGCTTTTAATTTTCGTTCTTCTGGTGGATGTTAGCCAAGTGGAACCGTTTACATTGTTTTCCCTTGCGGCTCATTATTATTATTTTATGACTGCATTTCGGACTAGAGGCTAGAGGCCAACTTCTTTTCACATCTTGCGCCACAAAAGTTCTATAAATTAAATTGGTGGGTTTGTTACTTTTTTAGTTGTTTTGGTAAATTTTATTCAACAATTTGTCGTTTTGTTCGAAATAGTTTAGATACATTTTTTTTTTCATTCTTTTGCATAAAACCTAATACTTAGAATCTAGACGAATATTTACATATGTACGATTATATGCATATAATACGAGAGAGAAGACGGCAAAATTTGTTCATTCTTTTTAATTATGTAGATGAGGTTCAACGAAAGTGTCGAAAAATAAACTTTGAACTACATGATGTTTTTTTGCTGATAAAAAAAAAACAATGCTTCCTAATTGTTGATATCGTGGACTGACTGTCTAACAGGGCCTTATGAAGAGTTTTGATTGCAATTTGATAATTTTATGTGTTTTAATGGGTTAAATTAGGCTTTTGGAATTCTATGTCACTTTTTCTGAAACGTGATAAAATCATGATTTGAAATCCAATTTTTTGTAAGCAAAAGATCTGTAGAGATGCTATCGTCATTGGACTATCTAAGAGTCTGAAGTATACAGCTTACTAAACAAGGAGAGAGTCCCTCTTAAATTCTGCAACAGGTTCAGATCGGAAGTTCAAGATCGTCTCTAAGTCGAGTCATAAACTAATCAAACAAAACTATTTCCTTCCATCTTTAGATATAGTTCTTGATAAATTTGTGCGGATCTGTAAACAATTGGCACATGCTTAGTCTAACTTTATGTTGAGGGTGAAATTTGGAACCGGTTCGGAAACAACCTATTCGCAAGCATTGCTAGGGTTCACTTCAATATATAAAATTTTCAACTCAGATTTTGTGCTCTGAATCCCATGAGTACAAATTTGGAAAATAAGGCTTGACCACGATCCACACATAGCCTAAAATGTCATCTATGCAAGACGACTTAACCCATGTGTTTGTTGGTAATACCATTAAATTAAATTAGCGTTGCTGACACTTAACCAGAGTCTAGCACTTTCTCATCTACAGTGTATACAAGACCGCTTTGCGGCAGCGACTTCGACACACCGACAGTATACGTGCTTATACTGCTCTCTTTTGCAACAACAAAGAAGTGCTAAATGTGTGGTGGGACTCAAAGAAAAACATTTCTCGCTATGACTGCAATAACTGACTGTTTTCGAAGCCAAAGAATCCTAACAGAGCGTTGATGTATGATGTAATAATGAGGTGCACTCCAGGCGAAAAACTTGTTTGAAAAAATCATATTTTTATCAGGGGTGTCACAGAAATCTCTAGAGATTTTCGTGTAAACGATTGCACTTCGAACAAATCAGGGACTACTTTATTTGCGAAGTGCCAAGAATCAGACCGCCTACTAGATTACGTGGATGGAAAACCGTACGCTTCTAATCTACTTGACTTTGAGCAGGCGGTTTCAAATCTCTTAACCTTTGACATCTAATCTAGTAGCCGGGTATATTTTAGCCCCATAACATATAAATTCAAACAATTTTTATTGATATTGCACGCCAACCAGATTCTTATTGCGACTGGAGAGGGTGTTTCGTTTTGGCGCCAAGTGCTGACTGTTGTTCGTATGCCCCGAAAGGGTTATGATGACGAATGAAATCATAACGGGCCTGACAACTATGCCCTCAGTTCTGACCATCTGAACAAAGTCTGAGTCTCGACATGGAGATCTATATCAACCGGAATTGTCGTGTCTGACAGATTGCTTTTAAAATGGCTAACTGGGAGACTCAGGTCTCATGGAAGCGCTAGTCAAGAGCCACCAGCCAGGCTCATTGTTTCGTATGCATTTTTCAGTGCGTACAGGGTACCGTGAACATGCCAATCAAAGATCATAGATCTTACAACCTCGCATTAGTAAAATGCTCATAACGCTGGCAAATCTTTCCCTACTTTCCCTTCGCTGCAAATAAGACAACTTAGACATTGATGGTTTCGTTTGGCATCCTCATCTTTCTTAACTTCCTCCTCTTCCAACACGATTTGTGCGGGAGAGGTGTTCCCTGGCTACACCCTTAACTATTTTTATTCAATATTCTGAACTTCGTTTATTGATCATTTTAAGTTGTCACCAATTTTAAAAAACAAATCGCATCTAAAACCCGAGTTGGATTAACTTAAAAATCCCAAATTTGGCTTTTTTTTGGTCGTTTTTGGCATGTTTTGGCTATCTTAGCACACTAATTTGTTTTTAGAATCCACTCGCGCCATAAATGACTTTTTTGTGCGCCCAACCAGTTTGGAGTACTCCTTGAATATTTTTTGAAAACCAGTAGTTGAGATCCAATGTTCTTGGAACCGAAAAGAACCGAAAAATTAAAGCGTTACAGTATTGGTTCATTTTATTTTCTTTGCTCTGAGAGTATTGGCTTGTGGTAAAAAAAGTTTTGTTTGACTGTAATATGCAACGTATTTGTGACCGATCATTTGGGCAAATGCTAATCAAATATAAAGTATGAATCAAAAAGAAGAATCGTTTTCGACCCTAGAAAGTATATATTTTCTTGATTACCATCAAGAGCCGAGTCGATAGAGCTATGCCTGTATGACGAAACAGATCTCAGAGATGTTAAGAGTACATTTAGACGGGATTTACACAATGAAGCAAACTTCATAAAATTTTCTTAGTAGGCGAGTCATATAAGTGATATTCTATAAATTTTGTTTTACAAATCTAGTAGACATGATACAATTATTTAGGGTAAGGTGCTCTCTGAGAGAGCTCTCTGTTGGGGACTCCAAATTTTCATTTTGTTGCTGTCATTTGATTGAAAAGGTTGTGTGCTAACGAATTTTTTTTGATTTGCCGACGGGATTTATTTATAATTTGTGAAAATGTCGGGCCAATACTGTTGCGTATGTCGATGTAAAGCAGTGCCAGCCCATAGCTACCCGGAATTGATGTCAGTCATGGATTTATGCAAACGCGAGAAGAACTCTTGATTGTGTGAATCGGTGAACACTGAATTGCAAGTAAGACGTGGACTGGAGCAGAGACGGCCAAATGAAGAGGACTGAAAAGGGCGCTTGTGTTGGTGAACAAGAGAACTCCCTCCAGACTGCAGTAGTTTAACTTGCAATGAAATCTTCACAGATTCACACAACCACAAGTTCGGCACGCGTTTGCTTAAAAACACGAATAACACCGGCTCGTGTGAGCTGTGGATCGCCGCCTCTGGTCTAAAGAGTGCTCTCTTGGCCGGCAATGAAGTAAATCAGGGTTCCCCCAAGAAGAGACCCCGAGTTTGTGGCTGTGTGTTTCTCCTGTCATATTGTTACGGCACTGCATTTTGGGCTAACACCGGCTAGCAAGTCATTTCAGGGCGGGATCTTAACCCCAGACCGCATAGCGAACAATCACTACAAATTCAATTCTTCACTAGCAAAAACGGGCACAAATTCAAAAAAGCAAACAGTTATTGGCCAAACAATCAAAACTCAGAACAAATCTCTATCGAAGAAGCAGCGCCATTACCAGGCTAGAGTGTTCCAACCGGCAACGCTCCCAAGCAGCGATTGGGCTTTATCAGCTGCCATTTGAAAAGTGCCAAGCGAATACTAATAAAATTTAGTCATGTATACACTATGTGTTTGTAATTCTAAGGGTGCTTTGCTTTTTGTTTTATTCTCTCTCTCTCTCTCTCTCTCTCTCGATATTAGCAAAAGCTGTCAGTCCTCGATAAACTCTGAATGCCATACCTAATATAATTGTATCATGCTAGTAGAGTTCCCTTTATTTTCAAGCTTACTATGAGAACTTCATGAAGTTTGCTTCATCGTGTAAATCCCGACAAAGATTCATATATTTTAAGTTTATTTTTATCTGTAAAAAAATGCTGTTTCTCTTACAGTTTTGTAAATATATGGTTTGTATCTTCTACGCATATAAAGTAATTAGTATTATTTAATGATTCGCCAAAGAAATAGTAAGGATTGGATGAAAAATAGTAGAGTTATAAGGAAATCAAACAATTATGGTGGGTAGCATCGGCTGCAAAGGTGATGGGCAGCACTTCATGAACTTTATGGGGAACATAGTATATTATTCTTACTTGTTTTTGCTTGTAGATAAGTATTTTGTGACCCAACGGACCCTAAAATGAACATAAATGGTTTTCTTCTCAACATTTTCAAAAATAAAATAATTGAAATTTTTAGATCGCTGATTCATTTAGTGTAGAAGCGATTCGAAAACCCTATTTTTGTTCATTATGGATTTTTGAAAGGAAAAGTACATTAAAATGGTTTATCATATCAATAAGCTCGCAAAATGAGACACAAAGTTATAAATCAACGTTCGACTATAATGCTTTTAAAAAACGGTCTGCGAACCGACCACCTTTCCTTGACCACTAAATGATCATTGCTGACAAATGTTAGTTAGATGATAGATAGTTATAAAGTTTTATTTGTATCCTTTGAGAGATTTTAAAATTTGAGTGGAACCGAAAAGAACTTAAAAGCAAAAACTTAACCGAAATACAATTCGCTTTGATTCCCTAGTTTAATTATCCCAATCTTCAGATGTCTAGGGTTATGAAGCTGAAGTTTAGATTGTTCCTTTAAAATGTAAGAGACTTTCTAAGTAATCAAAGAAAAAGTATAAAACGTTACCTTAATTATAGAATTCCAAAAGCAAATAATTTTCCCTTAACATTCTGAATGATAGATCATTCATTCTTCAAGTAACTTTCATCTACCTTGAGAGTCAGTCAACGGTATCAACAATTACCCAATTCACTAAACGAATAACAAAATACAAAACAATCACGGAAAGGATTAAAGCCGTATCCCAACAGACTAGCCACGCTGCTTACTGCTTCCGCTGCCACTACTGCTGGTGCTGCTGCTGCTGTGACTATCCTCCGAGGGTGGTCTTACCCAGCCGCCATAGCGTCGCTCCATTTCACGCGCCACAGCCAAGCAGAGATGATCTTGTCCCGGATTGGCTACCACTTGTATACCCATGGGTAAATTCCGATGATCCAATCCAATCATACAGTTGGTCACGGGCAGACCCAGCGTATTAAAAATTGCCATATACATGGGCTCCAGCAGCTTGTGGTAGATCTGATAGTGCTGATGGGCTGTATTTGGAAATGTCGGATAGAGGAAGACGCCGTCATTGCCCAGCATCTCCTTAAATTCAGTCTTGAGCGCCTCAATGATGCTGGCCAAATGCTTGTGCCGCGAATTCGGTATGATCTTCATAAAGTTCTGCAGATGGCCAAAGATCACCGAGGGCAGAATGCTGTCCGAGCAGCCAAAGAAGTATTTCACCGTTTCCTTGCACACGGTCTTTGGTTCCTCACCCTCCTCCGTTTTGTGGTAAATGGTCTCGATGTTCTTCATGGTCAGCATGGCCGACAGCGAGATGTCCAGGGACCACTTCATTTTGCGTATGTTCACTCGCTTGGCATTGAAATCGGTGGCCACCCGATTGATGGCCTCATGTAGGTCCCGACTCAGTGGCCGCATCATGCCCGACGGTCCGTCGTTATCCATGAAAAAGAAGCGTATGCCATGCGCACTGATCTCTTTGTCCAGCGTTAGCTTGGGCCCAGTCGGATCACTCATGCATTTGAGCAACAGGGGCAAGTCCTTGGCATAGCGGGTCATGGGAGCTATGGTAAAGAAATCACCCCATTTGGGGTAATCGGATGTGGGATGGTGTCCGCGGAAGGACACAGCATAGGGAGTAGGCTTGTGTCCCCAAATGCCGCTAAACATAGCCGGCAAACGTGACGATCCGCCTATGTCCGAGGTAAGGCCCAGTAGTGAGGCACCACTGGCCAGCAGTGCCGCCTCTCCACCCGAAGAACCACCCGGCGTACGTTTCAGATCATACGGATTCTTGGTCTGTCCCGTCACATTGTTGTAGGTCTCCCACAGCAGACACAATTCGGGTGTGTTGGACACCAGCAGTATGATACCACCGCAACGTTTGATCTGCTCCACCACTGGAGCATCCGACTTGGCTATCTGTGGTGTCTTGAAGACACGTCCCGCCTGATTGGTCAGACCCTTGACAGCAATGCTCTCCTTGACTGTCACCGGTATGCCCAGCAATGGAGTGTGCTCCTCCATCGATTCCACACTGTTGATGCCCATGGCAATGACATTATCGATTTCGCGAGCCTCCTGCAGGGCTTCTTCGAAACGATCCTGAACAATGGCATTGATTAGGGGATTAACCTATGGAAGAAGTAAGAGGGGGAAATCACGTTTTTGGTTTTATGTTACGGGGAATGGACTTAAGGTAGGTCTCACCTGTCGACATCTTTCGATGTACGCCTCAACCACTTCTTCGCTTTTAATCTGCAAGGAAAAAACAGAAAGAGTTTGGGCCATTAGCATTTAAATAAGATAATTTGGGATGGGGAACATTTTTTGGTTACTATCTTTAACGGAAGTTTTTTAAATTTTGTCATACTCCATCTGTGTTCGTTCATCCATAGCTATGGAGGATCATTGGACAGATTGTCCAACCACCTTGCGGAGCTCAAAGGCAACACATTCAAAATACATAGCAGAATTCTAGGCTGAATCGTGGTCTCGTCATATAGCAAATTGGAGTCCCCAACTCGTTATTTGGCGATATTAAATCAGTGTGGTCGTTTGAATGTAAATATGCAATACAAAAAGTCCGCTGATGATAAGATGTGGTTATCTTTGAAACAGCGATCGTTGTACATACCAATTGCTATTCCAAATTGTAGAAATTAATCTCTGTTGATTTGTGTTGATTACATTGAATTGTAACTCTCTACCGACTTCAAGCCAGCCAAATGCAAAACTTTGACAAAAAAACAGGTCGCTAAAACCCATATAAGTTTTATTTGAAAAACTTTTTAACTTTGATATAAACTACCGCAAACAATTCTTCAGTATTTTTTTTTTGTATTTGGTTAATTATTTTTTCATTGGAATTTAATCAAAATTTGTATCAACATCCATTGCATATTTTTGGACATAATGAACGAGAGCGCAAGTTTAAGTCGGCTGTAACCGACTTCGATATACGCGTTACTCATGAAAAAAACATGTTTAACAGTGTTCCTGCGTTCCTTAGGCTGAACATCTGAAAAGTATGCAACACTTTTTAACTCGGCTATTTTTAACATTTTTGCTCATAACTTGAGAACCGCTCATCCGATCTTTATCATTTTTTCGGCGAATCGATTTATTTTGCTAATTACTAACTATCTCCAGAAGGCACGAATCGTCTATCTTCAAAACTGTAGGAGATATAATGTTTTTTCTAAATTGCGGGGGCTGGAGGGGGGCGTAGCCACAAATTGAAACAAACATGATCTGCGTGCAGATTAAAGAAGCATTTGTCCCATACATGTCAATCCTTTATCTCTTACCATCTCTAAGATCTAGGTGTTCATACAGACGGACGGACAGACGGACATGTCTATATCGACTCGGCTGTTGATGCTGATCAAGAATATATATACTTTATATGGTCGGAAACTATTCCTTCTGCCTGTTACATACATTTGCACGACTTTAGTATACCCTTTTTACTCTACCAGTAACGGGTATAAAAATCGAGGTTGTAGTTCAGGTGCAATTAGTGGCTTAAACTGTAGGAAGTTTTCAAGTTCCCACTGTACGGCAGTCAAGAACCTAAAAGTGGAGCATTGTTGAGTCTAATTTTTGATAATTTTTAGGAGATGCGTGCTATGCGAAGGCTATGTTTCTAATTTCTTATTATTCTTACAAAAAAATGTAGGTAAAAATTTAATTGAAAAACGGACTAATAAAAATTTTTTTTTCATATATCTCTAAACTGGATAGTTAGGATCCGGCGGCAAAAATAGTCAAAATCAGTTTTAGGAGCGCCCCATATGGTCAACCGTCTTTCACCCTATCGAAAAAATATTACCAGAAATCAGAGCATCCAATAACCTATGAATCGACACCCCATTCGATTCTTTAAAAAATTTTTACGATGTTGTCAAAGAAATATATACAAAAGAGTTGGTTCTAAAACACGTAGAAAAAGTCAATTTAAACCGCGCAAAGCTCAAGAAACTAAAAATCCAGACATGATGGACCATTTCCCCAAACATTTGTCTTTAACTCAGGAAACGGTCCATACCTATATATAACTAAAAAGAGATTGTGTTATATAAAAATTGGAAAGATCTGTTATTTCAATCATTTTAATTATTTACTATTCACTTTGATTAAATGTTCGTGCCACAGAATCATTAGCTGTCACATTAAGTTTTTCATTTCTTTCATTTAGCAGACTGACATGTGTTCTATAAATTTTAACGACCCAAAGTTATTTATCCGCTCAATTGTTTAAGCTAATATTATTACATTCCTGGCATAACACAATAAATTGTTTATTGAACATTCACTGTCGCTACAACAAAAGCAATTTATTTTTAATTAAAATCAATAAACAAAAGAGCTTGCAGTCATGACGTTTCACATGCCCGGAGATGAAACAGTGAAAAAAGACATAAAGTATGAGTAATCTATGAATTTATGCAAAAGAAAGGTCAGCACCCGGGGTCAAAATGTAACGCGTGTGCTCTATAGATGGTAAGTTTATTTGGATTGTTCGATATTGAATTTGAGAAATATCTTTGGGTAGGCTTAGGGAATCGAACCAAAAAGTAACGTCTAAAATTTTATTGTCGAAACAGATAAGATTTTCGAACTAAAATTTTTCCTTTCAATTAAATTACAATAAATAAATTTCAATTGATTACATTTTAAAAAATATAGAAAATAAGTGTTCCAGAGTGATCCCGTCACAGAAAGTCCATGACCTGGATCGAAAAATATATGATTAAACAGTCCTGAAAAAATTACAACTTTCCACTTAAGCTGTTATGATGATGACAGTGAATGTGCTGCCAAAATCTCTTACAATAAAATCGATTACCTGATGTCAACAAAATCTACAAATTGATGTTAAATTTAGTCACAAATTGGTTGACTTTTCTTGAATCCAACACAGAACTGATGCTACATACATTCAATGCAAACGTATAGTATAACATATATGTACAATGTACACATCATTATAATTAAGACTACTTGACTTTTTCAATGACTTCCAGTGTAATAATAAATCAGAGGCAGCAACTCGAACACAGAGTAAAGTAAGTTTAAGAGTTGTTGCTTTTGTGTGTAACAACATAAACAACAACGTGCAGCACAGACAACAGAGTGATGGGAGAAGATGGGAAACGCGGGACGACAAAATCATCGACCGAAAAGTCAGCGATTTCGTTGCCATCAAAAGCGTAGAAGATATTGAGGCAAAAGCATCAAGAAATCGCGACACACAGACACAGTTTTTATGCATTTGGGTTTTTTTTTGTTTTTTTTTGGGCTGACAGCCGTGTACTTAGTGAATGATATGACGAACGTGCCATAAGATGAATATACGAAACATGCGATTCAAGTACAAACAAAATCTCAAAATTACGAGGGCAGATTGCTAATTTCCAGCGTAATAACTTAACTAGACTTTGGTCAGGTTTAGTTTGTGTTTGACAACCTTGTTTATTTGAACAAAAACTAAACAATCATTAGGATTACTCTTATACGTAAGTCAGACCTCAGACATGTCTTTAAAAGCCCTTTATTTACATAAGAAAAACTAAACTGAAAGAAAGCCTTATAAATGTTAGGGGCATGTTACATAGTTGTCTCATGGTTAGGGGATTCTGTAAAAAAGTTTTGAAGGTTAAGATGTAGTGGGCAAAAAATGTTCTTTCAAAACACATAAATTGTCCCGCCCTCGTAGAAATGATAAAGCTCGATAGGAGAACTAAAGCTTTACAAATGGGTTGTCGCTGCCAATCTGTAGTGGATTAAAAAAACAATTGGTGGTCCAGGGAACACAATACAGATATAAGTAAAATATAAATATATATAGGTAGTTGAAAGAAAAACTAGGAACTTTTGTATTGTTCGTGTCGAATCCTGCAGTAAGAGGCTGGATCGTATTGCGGACACAGCTAAAATTGTATCAGATCATGTCGAAGCCTTCCTATATCAAATAGTTAACCACTTCCAACATTTCGTGAAAACAATAAGTCAGGCGCACACAAAAAGTAGTGAAGTCTCTGAGGTTGGAGGGACCATTTTCTTTAGTCAGTTCTGGGATAAACTAAAAAATAAAAACAAAAACAGACAATGCACAGTGGTCGGACCTGTATGGAAGTAGGCGACTCTTTAATTTAATTGATAACATCCGTTTTACGATTACGTGAAATTGTATGATTAACTAAACTTTGTAGATCAATTTCAGAGAGTAATTCACTTACACTAATGCTACTTGGATAACTGTGAAGTTTAGCTTGCAGAACATTAAAATAAGTATGAAATATTATATGGTATGACGAATCAGTAAGTATTGGTTTTATTTTGCTTCAGTTAATGTTTGATATGCTTTAGAGAGACACACTGTAAAGCGTTTGCAGCGGTCTCATCTATTTTGGATATTCGTCGTTTCTTTGTTCTTGATGAAGACTCGTTGAAGTCGGGCAGCTCCGGGCAGCTGATTCTATTTCTATTTTAATCTGTTATTATTAACAAGAAATAAAAATAAATATAAGCATCACAACTAAACTTAATGAAAGTACAAAGAGTAAACGAAAAACACTCAAAAAGGTAATTTATTAAATTGTTTTGTTTTAGACGTTAAACCACAAAATCCAAATTTTCAAATCATTCAAATCATAGTTAATAACCTTTCGAATGATATCCATATTATTAAAAGGTTATTTTAAAGTTTATTTGTAACTCATTTTACTATTAAATATTGGTGTCACTTTGAGATAAAACACAAAGCACTGAATTGCGTAGCTCGTGGTCTAGCTTTAAGGGATTTTTTCACAAAGAATGAATGGTCACACCAAAAAAAGTTTGTTTCAAAAAGATTATTTATTTATGATATGATCAAAGTGTAAAATTTTGTTTTCGGATTTTTTATTTTTGTATGGGAGCGACCACAGTGGCAATGGCTAGATTGGTAGTACATCACACAGGGCGTATGGCGCCATATTTACAGAGTTAGTCACGGGCTGGACCGACTTTCTTACATATTTAAGGTATACAAAATTTACAAATAGACGAAAGCTTACTTCGGATTGACCGAAGGTTATATTATCTTGAAGCTCTTACCTATACTTATTAATTTGTGGGATAGAATGACTGTCTGACATATGTATTATCAACCCAAAGCCAAAACTGCGTTTGAGAGTGAGAGAGGGAACGACTCACGCTCACACAAACTAGGTATGTGTATTTGTCTTGGCTCTCTAAAACACATGATACCGGCTATGAAAGACATGTGTTATAAAGAAATAGCAATTAACAAGAGAGAGGAGGAGAGGAATTACACACAGAACGATATGATAGGGCAATGATGGAGAGAATTAAAAGGGGAAGGTATAGAGTGGAGAGCGCAGGAAGAGGAAGGAGGGCGAGGGGAAAGGGAATAGAGCTGTGGACGGGGGGAAAGCCAAATGGTGGCTGCCATGAGGTAAATTTTATTTTGATATTTAATTCGTAATTAACTATGTCGGGACTTAAGTCGAAGTCTTATCTAAAAATATTATCTCTTAAATTCTTGGGAAAGACTTAGGAAGCTATACGTTCCCAATTATGGGCAAGCAGTGCTGATGCTGTTCCACAATCTTTATATATATACTAGATAAAAAAGCTATATATACGATGATTGGGGAGTTCGCATTGAACACAAAAATTTATTCCCACTAGAATTAGTTTTTCTATCGATGGTTCCTGTAGCAGCTGTATGCTATTGTCAAGAAATCCAGTCGATTCCGCCAAATCTGCAGCGTATTTGTACTTAAAGACTTTCTGTACAGATTTGTCAAGATTGCTTTAAAAATGACGGAGGAGATAGCATAGAAACAGACTCTCATGGATATATAAACTCAGCTCGTCATGCTGATCAAGAATATATATGCATTAAGTGGTCGTAGATGAAGACAAAGAACGAAAAAATATATTTTAATTTGAGGAATTTGTAATATATTCCTTTTCAGCTAAAAAGGAACCTTGGATGACCGCCAAATAAGTTTATCAACTAAATTCAAAATAATTCGTTGAAAAACCAGTCCCTAATTTTTGGTCTTATCAAACTGCCCTCGAAACGCCAGTGCCAGTTTAGGAGCCTCAATATCTACATTTAGCCGTATGTATTCGTTGTATGTACATATCTTCTATAAAATGTCTGCCACGCCTTTGCTTAGCTTATAAATCTTCATTAAAGATTTGCAAACTTTGTTAATTAAGATAAATGCATAAAGAAACACATCCTAAAATATTCCAAGAGCTAACTTAAAATTCGATCAACTGGCTGGATAGTACGTCACAAAGATTCCAATTACAAAACAATTTTGTCCAAACACAAACAAAACTGAGGCAATGCTTAACCTATGACAATGAAACTGCCAGCAATTAAAAAGCAAAACAACTAAAAGTATATGAATTAAAATAATAATTGTTATCGCACACACACACACATTCACATACAGAGTGCTTGTAGTACTTGCCGAAAGAAGGCAACGCATTAAAAAAATTATAAAAATATTGTGTGGTACTTCAAACGAACGTGCATAAGGTAAAACATTAACTATAAACACAAGTGCACAATACAAACTAGACATGGGGACACGATGATAGGGTCTGCCAAGTAATGACCTCACATGATGTGGACCAATGAACGCGAAAATCTTGCAAGAAACTAAAACCTCAAAATTGAGTACGCATATATTTCACATGTAATTGGAGGCAACAGATGTTATTGATATGGGGATATGGATGAAGCTCAGCCAGGCGGTCAGGTCTCTAGGCCGTATGGTTACGTATAACTGGTACACACAATAAACAGTGTTTGCAAATATCTGCCTCGCATTATAACAAAAGTGTTTTGTTAATTGTGGATTTAGCATGACTAACACACACACACAGACACACACATCATTTTTTTGTATCTTCAATGCCTTGTTTTCATAACTTAAGTTTGAGCCAATTGCTTTTAAGTGGCCGAGACGCTAAAAAACACCCAAATTGATTTTCATTTTAATTTGACTTTACTTTCGGATAGAGTTTATAAGCTACTGCATGTAGTTTGTTCTACAGATAACGTAAGACGGTTTAACTTACAATTTACATAGTTAAGAGTCCGGAGATAAGAAATGGAACCCTTGGTACCCTAGACACTCAAGTTCCTGCAGTTAAAAAATCCAAATAAAGAATCTTTTATTTTAATTTTGATATAATATTTTTTTTCTGTTCAGCCCATGGCATTAAAATCATTCAGCCAGCATTAGGTTTGTCTTTTGACCAAGTTTTATCCTTTCAAAATTTTTAAGCCTTGGTTTAGCTTCGATTAGAAACTAGATTTATTATTTAATTACTCTTTTTGATTTATTTTAATGATTTTAGGTGAACGGTTGAGAATTAATAAGTGCCACCACAAAGGTCTACTTGTGAAACAAGGGCCAATCAATATATCGATAATTTTTTATAAGGTTTATAAGGGTTAATTTTTTTTTTTAATTTTGGGTAGAATCAAGTTAAATCATGACACTGAGATATTATATTGTTACTTATACAAAATAATTATAATTACTGATAATATCACTGATATAATTAGTGATAATTGAAAATACCCGTTTTTTTCGCTCTTCTTAGTAAAATAGAAAAACCGATTATTAGTAATATTTCAATAACTTGCCGATGGAATTTTTATACACTTGAAAAGTGTATTATAATTTTGCCCAGAAGTTAGCAACGCATAGAAGGAATCATCTCCGACCACATAAAGTATATATATTCTTGATCAGCGTGACGAGCTGTGTCGATTAAGCTTTGTCCGTCCGTCTGTCCGTCTGTCTGTTTCTACGCGAACTAGTCACTCAGTTTTGAAGCTAGCGAGCGGAAATTTTGCACAGAGTCTTCTTTTGTCTGCACGCTGCTAATATGTCGGAACCGACCGGATCGGATGACTACTTCTTGTAGCTGCCATACAAATGATCGGTCGAAAAATGGGTTTTATTGAGAAAAACTGGGTTTTTCTCAATATTACCGCTCTCAATCACGGTCATGGGTAATATTAAATGTTTTTAAGCTGATCTGCGAAGTTTGGTCGAAGTCGCTAACCGTTGAGACAATCGATTTCAAGTGTATAAAAACTTCGGCATGGACGAAGTTAGCCTTGCCTTTCTCGTTTTCATTTCGATTTTAGTGATCAGTAGAGATCGGATTTATATGCTAAAAAGAATATGAGTATATTCCCAAAAAATATTCTAAAAAGCATATGAGTATATTCTTTTTTTTTCTCTTATATGTGCTATTTTTCCATCAAGAAAATAAAGGTGTCTTGGCAGAGATGTAAGGTGTTAGTATACGAGTCTTACGTACCCAGGTTCGAGTCCCAGTAAGGGCCGGTCATTTTTTAAAATTTTTTTTATTAAATTCTTTTATTATACATTTTAGTTATGCATAGAAATGTGTTTTTCTTTCGAGATACTCAAAATATGAAGATTTACAAAAAAAATGGTTCAACATACTGGATAAACGAGAAATTGGCTAAAAGACTTTCACACAAGAAAATGAAACAAAATCTCGGTTGGAACGGTAACTGTTTAAAAAAATATGCTTTTTTACATATAAATTCAACAATTGAAGTGAAACTTAGCAGAAACTTGGTGGGGGGCAAAAAAGTAAATAAAAAAATTGAGCAATAAATGTTAAGTAATTGTTTTATTTTTATTATCAAAACTATAAAGAGTTGCAACGTACAACAATAATTTCTTCAATATTTTCGGCTGTAAGTCTTTCTCGCCTGACCGACAAAATATTTTTATAAATGGAAAAGGATCATTTAACAGCGCAAGAAATAATGGGCGCATAAAAATATTTCTTCCTAAATTCCTTTTTTTATAGTAGTTCTTGCATCCGAGTTTCTAAATAGTTTTAAAAAGCGCACCAACTCCATGAAAAAGGTAATCTTTGCAATCACGTTATCAAACTTCTTCCGAATAATGTTCCCAACTTCTCCAGGTGCAAGCTTAAGAGACTCTTGAAGATTGAGAATTATATGCACTGATTTAATAAGACTATGCCCTTGCTTTTCTAGTAGAAAACAAGTGATAAAGTCGGTCAAGCCCGACTACAACATACTCTGTACCCGGAGTAGAAGCTGAATGCAATGCTGGTGCTGCGCTCATCTCAAAGTTTCTCTCTCTCACTCTCTCTCTCGCTCTCTCTCTCTCTCTCTCTCTCTCTAAAATTGTGTGGTGTTAGTTGTGAATGGGTGGGAGGGGGAGGGGCAAGGGCGATCTACTTTTTTGCTCATTTCTTCGGCAAATCGACACACTTTGCTAATTACTAACTCTAGAAGGTACCAAAGGTCTATATTCAAAACTGTAGGAGATATAACTTTTTTTCCGAATTGCGGGGGTGGGAGGGGGCGTGGCAAAAATTGAAAATAAACTTGATCTGCCTGCAGCTATAAGAAACATTTGTCCCATACATGTCAAACCTCTATCTCTTACCATCTTCGAGACTTACAATACGGACGGACAGACAGACAGACAGACAGACGGACATGGCTATATCGACTCGGCTGTTGATGCTGATAAAGAATATATATACTTTATATAGTCGGAAATCATTTCTTCTCCCTTTTACATACTTTTGCACAAACTTCATATACTCTATTTACCTTCGGTACAGTGTATAAATAGTGTTGGCGATTTCCGAACAATTACTTTCTATATACATCAGATTCTCTAGAAGCTCCTCATCCAAAATTAATTTTTTTTTTAGCTACGCGAAAGCGCACTCATTTAATACTTCATTGCTGAAGAAAGGAGTCTAAGCTCGTATACTGTCGGTGTGCCGACGTCGCTACCTCAGAGCGCTATACATTAGATAGCGACGCGCCGGACTCTGGTGCAGAGTTATTCTGTCCGATAAAATATTCTTATAAATACGATATTTATTTTTTATAGTTGTTTTTGCATTTGAATTTCCAATACTAAATAGCAATCAAATTTTTTTTCACCATTTTTTTTTTTTTTAAATTTTATATTAAGTTTTTTTTACAAAAAATTAGTATGTATAATAAAAAAAAAATCACCCCGTCTGGGAATCGAACCTGGGTATCTTAGACTCGTAGTCAAAAAGCTAACAGCTGCGCTACAGCGCTTACAATCTTAGTAACGAAAAAGTTGCAGTTTTAAGAAATTAAAAGAATATACTCATATGCTTTTTACATATACTCATATTCTTTTCATACAAAATATGTCAAATATGCTAAAGCATATAAATCCGGTCTCTAGTGATCAGCAAGCAAATGCTGCCAAGCAGTGTAATGAGATAATTGATTCGACGTTCAGAAGCTGTCGAAAGTTATTTCCGAGATTTTGACGCGAGCCAAATAATGAAGCGAATAATCAGATAATTATAATCAGTGTTGCCAGATTCGCTTTTTTCCCGTCAAATCTGGCTTTTTTTACGACCAATTGCTAGAAATATTCGGAATCAGCGGGCAGCGGGAATTCTGCCATTTTTCTTTAATTATTAAGCTTTTTCCGCTTTTTTTGGTATTCTTGGTAATGCCATCTTTACTTTGAAAGTATATCGATGTGTCGATCGATTAGTTTTCTGTTGTAAGCCATCTCGAAGTCGGACGATACTCTGATGTTTCTTTCATCTCTAATACTCGCGCTTTATTCATACTTATTTTTTATCTTTATTTATTAAAATATACTGGTATGGTCTGCGCAGACTCGACAAATGCTGCTACACTTATGATGTGCCAATATTTTCCTTCGGTTGATAGGAACGGGATCTGCGCATGAGAATAAATCTCAGGAGGAAACGATAGAATTGTTACAATATTTGACGTGCTATAAATTAATATACATATGTAAAATATATGTTCATTAGACCGTTCGCCAAAAAAAATATGATAACAGGCAACACTGCGTATGAGTTATATACAAAAACTTTAAAGGCTGGTCGCGCCCATTAAGACTCGACTTTTTTTAATTTAAACTTTTTTTTACTCTAATAGTAGTTAGTAACTTTACATCAAAAAGTATCTCAGATAGTTGGAGAGCATGATCTTAAAAATTTCATACTCATGGGGTCCAACTTGATGTTCATATAAATAGAAGGATCATATTAAATACATAAAAAGAAAGGTATTGAATATTCCGCTTTTTTCTGGCTTTTTTCTCCAAATACTCAGCTTTTTTTCACCATCGATCAAATCCAGAAAAGTTGGCAACACTGCAGATAATAGAGCCTTAAAAAATGTTTCGTTTGGTTGGAAATGTAAAAAAATTCTAAATATTATCATAAATTTTATTCATAAATATGTGACAAATATGAGTTAAACTTCAACATCTTCTCCCAAAAACCTCAAACCTAGAATATCCGAACATAAACAATTGACAAATTTTGATTCAAGCCCGCGAATCGGAGCTATAAAAAAAACATTTAGGGTATTCACTTTGTTGAGCACATAGGCACTTGGGCAGGTTTGCCTGACTAGTATTTGTATTTATTCAGAATACACTGTTGTTGAAAATACTCACACTTTTCCCCAAGTGAACAACCTAATTGTGTTTTTAGCTCTGGTGTTAACTTGTTCAAAAGTGAGTGAACAAAAATTAGTTGAATATGGGATGATCTTCCGTTTCTTAGTTGCTTATTAACTTGTTTTAGTTTGGTCTTGTTGCTCATTCACTTGCTCTTTTTTGTTCAGTTGTGATGTTTTAGAGACCTGCCCGAGTTGTCAAATTGGCATCGTAATTGTTATGTAAATGTAAAATGTAATGTAAAATCGGCTATACAGCTCCAGAGCCGAGCTGCTCTCAATCTCTTGTGTGTGTGTGCTTTAAATTTTTCGCACAAGAGAAAGCGACCTGCAGTTTTACGCCAAACAGCAAAGTTTGAGAGTTTGCTTTTTCATGGTGAAATTCTAAAGAAAGGCCACACACGGCCACATCGTAATAGTTATAATCAAAAATATTTACATTTAAACAAAAATGGATATTTGAAATATAATTAAAGCTAATAGAAGAGGAAGAGAAAAATTGTGACGAGCCTCTTTCTCACTCTCTGGCACTCAGATATGCATGAATTCGGCAAGTATTTGATGTTAACTTCTAAGTGTGTTCGGCCCCTAGGGGCTATGGTTGAGGAACACTGCAATATACTCTTGCTTGTGCTATCGCTGTGCGCAAAAAAACAACAACGAATACATTAAATTCGTTTTGATAAAAATAATATTTCCACTCTACATTTTTAGTAACACATTAATCATCTTACAACGATTATTTTTCCTCGTAATCGTACGATTCCGGAATCACTCGAGCAGGTCTTTAGTAGACACTTGCTAAGTGAAACACTTGATGAAATGCAAATTGAACCACTAAACAAAGTGAATATATTGTTCTACTTAATAAAACAAAGAATTACCCTACATTTAACAATATATACTACTTGAAGAAACATCGGCGGTCCAAATGTTCAATATTCTATTCTCCAAGCCAGTAACCTTTTTCTGTTCCCAAACTGAAAACATTGGTCGACGTGCCAAATATAAAGAGCTAAAGCCTACGGTAAGGAGGTAATTAAAAGAGCTTAACAATCCTTCCAGTTGGTTTAATATCCCATCAAACTCCTTCAAATTGTAATACAATTGAGTAAAAAATCATTTTGATATTAATTATATTAAAAAAGTGTCTTGGGACGCCTGGTACAAGCGAAGGTCTTTACAACTGTAAATCCGATTGTAAATTTAAGTACTGGCAATGAAACACTCTTTGGATGTGTTTGGATAAACTCCAAACCAGATCCACACCGGTTCGCACTAGAGCCTACCAGATCTTCCCTAGATCCCCAACAGATTTCCCCACTTCCACCTCACATCATTCCACTCCACACATAACCCACCTGCTGCTAAGGCAATGGTAAAAGCGTCTGATTTTGCAAATACAAAAGGCAAAGACAATTTTTACAGTTTTAGTCTCCCAGTCAGAGTCCCTGAAAGAGTTTCGCTCTAAAAGCTAAAATCTTCGATAAACTCTAGGAAGCATAGTTTTAAATTTAAAATCGATTCAACGACTTAAAACTAGTTCACATTTTTGTTATAGTTGAGGTCGAGAAATAAATTTAGCTCGGTTATCTTAGCCCATCCACGTTAATTAAGAGATTGAATGCCAGGTTTTCATTTCGAAATGGTAAATAAAATGCTTTCCGATTATAAAATAGTTGGATCATTTTTTTTCCGAAAAAATTATTTTCATTTTGCTTCATTTATTTTGGGACCAATCGTTTCGACTTTGGTTTACATTAGTGGAACTATTTGCTGAGTTTATCTATCAGAGGAAAGTTTGCAATGTGAAAGGGTAAGCTAGGTTAGACTTGTAAATTGATTTCATAATTAATATGCTCTTTCTTTGGGTGAGAGTATCTGAACTTCGTGGTCTGCAGTGTTTAGGGCAAGCGACTTGACTTGTATGAAACTTTTTAAGCGGTCAATGAAAATATTAAATGTAATCTCTTTGTTTTATAACAATTTTGCATTGTTGTTTTCGTGTGTGTGGCAAAGGTTTCACACTTCGACCAGACAAGCAGGGTCCGAGCTGTCAGAGTGCCTGCTCAATTGCCACAAAGTATCTAATGGATGTGGCAACCATTTGTTGTGCATGTGTGTGTGTGTGCATTGATTTTGCAAGATTACGCTTGCCTGTATTTGCGCAAGTGGCCTAAATTGAAAAAATTGGTTCGTTTTTGGAGCGGTACTCACCTTTCGGTTGCGAATCAGCTTGGCCAGATCGACGGCAGGTATCTCCAGCAGATGGCTGCGTATCGGCGGCAACTTGCGCCGTATCACCTTGATGTTGGTGTAACGGCTGTAGGGCACCACGAACCAACTGAAGACAATCATGGCCGAACGCAAGAAGCGGCGCATGATGTACCCCAGGATCCTGGAACAGAGTAGCACAGCAATTTTGACGGCTTGACGGTTAAACGATGGATGAAAGTACACCGTATCCCACAGACACGGAGAGCCTAAAGTGTTTTTTGTGTGGAGGTAGCGAACTGGTTGGCAGGATTGTGCAATATTGCAGCTGACTGCAATTGCAAAGCCAGCAGAGACGCCGTCGTCGACGTCAACTGCAGCTACTGTGGTTGGTAGTTGTCGTTGTTTCTTGCACAATTCACTTGGAGTCGACTCGCGATCTCAATGCGTTTTGGTCAGTTGGCTAATAGTTTCGTTACTTTCTTGCATCGCGAAACTAGTTTTGGATTGTGTCCCTATGATTGGGATGCACTAGCTGGGGATGCTGATTTGGGCACTGCAAACGCTTGCCCTGCACCTCCCGCGCTTTCATGTTGTTGCACTTTTATTTTCGATTTGTATTTGTGCTCTTATCGCATTCCACCCGCATTTGTTTACAGTTATTGTGTAAGCTAGACTTTAGTATTTTTGTTTTCTATTGCAATGGCCCGATGCGACTTTCCGACTTTCAGAGAGAGAAGACAACGAACGATCCGCACCGAACGAGACGAGCTAAGCAAATAAACGTCGATGCGGCTTGTGGCAAACCATTTAAAGCCGCTTCTCGCGTCACAATATAACTTCCAAGCTCTCACTGGAGCTCGCTCCCGCTCGCTTGCCCATACTCTCCGCGCTCTTAAGCTGGTCTCTTAAGCCGCGATCTGCGTCTGCGCAGCCTGACAAAGTTCACTTGTAATTCCCCCGCAATTGCTAACTAAAAGAAATGGCCCATATTCTGACTAAGGCACTAAGTATTGGTAGTAGTTAGTGCTGTTGAGCAAACTGCGTCAGCGATCTTTTAATGGACCGCGACACTTGTTCAACGTTCTGTACTCAAACAAAGGAAAATGAATTACAAATAATTTCGAAATCTGACAAAGTTCAATAGTTTTTAAATAGAATATTATTATGGTAATTTTGAAGACAATATTCTTTGGGGTAGGCCCGACGATGAAACAAAGCTTCTAAAAAAGTACTTCTGTCACTTTTAAATGAACTTTTATTATTTAAGAAAGGTGAAAATCTATCTTTTAACAGTTTATAAAAGTGACGATGTTGTTTCTACCAGGGCTGCAAACTGGAGTCGGAGCCTCCGGGATTTTTGCGAAGTCCGAACCGGAGCAGGTTAATTTTTATTCGCCCGAACCTGAACCTTAACCGGAGCCAAAAACAGTAAAAATGGATTCGGTACAAAGATTTTACTAAATGCTTTAATTGTTAACTTTGCCATTCTCCAATATATCCAAATGCACACTAAATACAAGTGAGAAAGTCGATCTAGCCCGACTATAACATACTCTGTACCTGGAGCAGAAGCTGAATGCAATGCTGGTGCTGCGCTCATCTCTATTTCTCTCTCTCTCTCGTTCCCTTTCTCTCTCTCTCTTTCTCTCTCTCTCTCTCTCCCTCTCTCTTTAAGGATGGGAGTGGATGGGTGGAAGGTTGTTTACTTATTTGCTCATAACTTGAGAACCGCACATCCGATCTTTATCATTTCTTCGGCAAATCGATACATTTAATACATTTAACTAATTACTGCCTATTTTCAGAAGGTATAAATCGTCTATCTTCAAAACTGTAGGAGATATAACGTTTTTTTTTAATTACGGGGGTGGGAGGGAGCGTGGCAAAAATTGAAAATAAACTTTATCTGCCTGCAAGTATAAGAAGCATTTGTCCCATACATGTAAAACCTCTATCTCTTACCATCTCTGAGATCTGTTTGTTCATACGGATGGACAGACAAACAGACGGACAGACGAACAGACGGACATAGCAATTTCGACTCGGCTGTTGATGCTGATCAAGAATATATATACTTTATATAGTCGGAAATGATTCCTTCTCCCTGTTACATACTTTTGCACAAACTTATTATACTCTATATACCTTTGGTACAGAGTATAAAAATGTGGAATGAATTTAAAGAACCCGCCTTATTTTTAAATTTGACCTAGTATTAAGAAAAATTTTCTAATAAACAAAAATATTTCTAAGACTTAGAAAAATATTATATGACATACAAAAAAGTTTATGAGAAGACTTTTCCAGAAATAAGAATGTTAGTGATTTGCTTCATTAGTAATGAGTCATTATACCAAACTCTTCATAATTTTTATTGGTCGCTAAATAGAAATCAATTGTCAGTTTTCACCCAGAACGTCAGGGTTACGATACATTTGCATAAACATAGAAAAATTTGTTATTAAAACTTAGCTGAATTGAATGATGTTACAGAAAACCCAAACAGGAAGTTTCGATTTTGCTCATAAGGAAGCTGAGTTAAGCGACCTTCTGAACCCGCTCCGTGAACCCGAACACAAAAAGTTTAAAGGGTTCGAACCCCGGAGTGAACCCCTATTGATTTTTAGCAGGTCTGCAACCCTGGTTTTTACACAGCGAAAAATAACCGTTCGAATTGTAAAGAAATCGGTTTGTATTATGTCTTATAAAACTTTTGGTTCTCGATTTCGTTAGTTATAGAAAGGTGGAGCTGGAGCCTCCTCCAGGGTGGTTCTCAAGTAGTTCGGAAAGGGCACATATGAAATTTTTTTTGAAAATCATTCAAAACCTTAATTTCCATACAGTTTACGAGTTGCAAAGGTATATATAAACGTCGGTTGAGCTGCGGTTAGTTTTCCGAATTTTTTAAAACATGTTTTTAATAAACATTTTTTAATTAAACATATTGAATAAAAACATAAACATATTTAATTTCGGTACGAAAGATTTTAGAAGGAGTAAAATTTGATTTCAGCGTCACGTGACGCTGAGGTCAATCGTATTTTTTGTGTTGCTGTTTTGTGGAGTGTCTCGGCAAACACACACATACACTAGAGGATGGGCAGAGGGGGGAAAGAAGTGAACAAGATGCTGATGAGGGGACTGGCTGGGATCTGGGTTGGTTCTGGGAAAGATCTGAGGATGGGCTGAGGGGATAAAGAAGTGGGAAAGATGATGAAGAGGGGACTGGCTGGAATCTGGGTGGTATCTGGGAGGGATCTGGATGGGATCTGAGTGGTATCTGGGAGGGATCTGGATGGGATCTGAGTGGGTTCAGCGAGGGATCTGTGTGGTATCGGGGGGCAAAACTGGGTAGGATCTGGGAGGGCTCTGGATGGTTTTAGGGAGGGATCTAAGATGAATCTGGGTTGGTTCCGGGCGCGATCTAGGTGGGTTCTGAAAGAGATCTGGTTTGTATCTGGACGGGTTCCGGGTAGGATCTGGGTGTGATCTAGCCGGGACTTGGGTGAAATCTGGGACTGATCTAAGTTGGATCTGGGTGGGTTCAGTGTGGTGACTGGGAGGGATCTAAATGGTTTCTAGGAGGGAACTGGGATGGATCTGGGAAGAATAGTGATGTGATCTGAGTTGTATCTGGGAGGGAACTGGGTAGGATCTGGGCGGTATCTGAGTGGGTGAAACATCATTATTTATTTTCGGAACAGAACAAATAAACAAGACTTCCTGAAAAAATGAATGAACACTGCAGTAAGTGATCTTGTTGTTGGTATTTCTATTTCCTGTTAGTTTCCTTCTTTTGAAATATTGCCCTTGCTGATTTATATATCATTTTGTGATGTTGAATTTAAGCTCTTAAGCTTAGCATAATGTGGATTTCTACACAAGTGAAATTCTCAAGTATTTATTCGAACAATTTGGCAAATAAATAGCGAAATTTGCAACTAGTTGAAGTGTGAAAGCAACAAGACTGCTGGTGAGTAAATTGGGGACAATTCCGAAAGAGACTGTCCATAGCTATTCCTATAAATGTCGTGAGCCTCTGTTAAATTGTGTAGTTGACCTTTAGCAAGCGCTTTAAAAAGCAAAATCTTGACTTAAGTTCAGTATATTTTATAGAGAACTTAACCAAAATTCAAAATCAGATAGTTTAAGCTTTATTTAGTCATGGTTTAGTCATTGATTTAAGATTTCGTTTTAGTTTCGGTTTGGAAAATAATCTTTAAATCTTGTTCGGAACAAAACGATCTCAATTCAACTTTTTTTCTGAGTGTAAATGTGTATTTCCTGCTAAGCTGCTATTAAATACATGTTGCGAACTTTTGAACCTTTTGTTTTTGTGTTTTGTTGATCATAATACAGGGAATTGGCACTACCTGATTGTATACAATCCGGTTTACTAAGTCGAAAACAAAGAAGGGGGACTCAAATTGGTAATTACAACAGGGCGGGAGCGGGAACGTAGAATCAATATTCTTGGATATGACAAAGCCTTGTTGTATTTGTCTCACTTAAAGTAATAATTGTTGACCCAAAGCAGATTGCAGTTGAACTTGAGATCATCGCGGAATTCAGCAAATGTGCAATGTCATGTATTGAAACTAAATATTGATTGTAAAAGTCGGCATATCTAAAAGATTCTTGGGAAAAAAGTAACCAGAGACTCACCTCATTTGTAAACGAACAATGAACAAAAAACTCTCAGATGGAAATGAAGGCAAAGCGTCTTTCCAGAGAGTTCGCTACAAGTAATAATGTGAGTCAAGCCGGACTAAAATGCACCCTGAAACAGCTTTGAAAATTAGGACTTCACCTGTTGGGAAAATCCATATCTTGGGCACACAAACTGGCTTTTGCATATGTGTTGAACAGATAATGCATCGCAATTATCTGCAAAATATTTATAAATGTTAGATCAATGGTATAAATAGTCAGTTACATACCATGAACTGCTCAATTGGGCTGACATTTATGGTAAGCATTCAGGCATAAGTAACTTATCTATGACAATCAAATTGTTATTTAATTGCATGGCCATTAGGGTATAATTATACAACAGAAGGGAGCGTGTTAATTTAGACAAATAAATATAAAAGTGCGGATTTAACTGCCCCCTTTACGTCTTAATGACTTTTGCCAGAAATTCTCGGCTTGAGATCACGCAACCCAAAATGTCAGCAAGGTGATATAATTATAGTAGGCAATCTACTCGTAGGAATGATAATACCCAGGTAGACACTAATAAAAGTAATGTAGAATTCTGTCTCTCAGATGGACGGACGCATGCAATTTTGTGGGGAAAAACACAAAAACAGAGAAAACAAGTTGAAAGGGATGCGGCTTGAGTTGGGAATTCTTCAAGGTGAAGAGAATGGAACTTTAAACTTATTAAGGTTTCAGATAACGTTTCTCTTTCAAAAGAGAGCGAAGCCAAAGAGATGATATTAAGTAAAAGCTGTAACAGCTGTTTCATTATCAGCAGTAAAAGGGTGCGGCAGGGCTAAAATTATTTGCTGAGAGGCGCCGTGAGTTAGAGTGAAAAAGGCAGCACAAACATATTGTATGTGGGCTTGGAATTTTTTTTACTTTTAGTGACAAAACATTTTTTTGAGTTTAACGCTTTAGTTTTTCTATACATTTTTACTGTTTCACTAAGTTTGCCATAGAGGTGCCATAGAGAACACAAGTCTAAATAATTTAAGGCTATCGCCTCCAAACTAAATATATTAAAACTTTATGCTTCCACATAATTCTGCTAAGATTGATCCAAATCGGATGACTATAGCATATGGCTGCCGTAGCGTCGATGTTTCCAGTTATAAATAATTTTTGCTTTAGCACAATTTTGCCAATTTTGATCAAATTCAGATGATTATCTCAAATATCTGTCATATGAAGAACTGGCCACACCAAAGTGGCTCCATCTATTGGTGAACTTGAGAAATGCCGCAACTAACATTGTTCAAAGCAAAAATAAAATTGATTTGAGAATATCATTTAAAACTTTTATTTCTTTACAGCTTACGAGCTGCAAGGGAAAGTAAACTTCGTTCCTGCCGAAGTCTTTTCGAATTCTTAGTATCACAAGCAAGGACAACCACATGATAAAATAGAAAGAGAAACCCGATTTTTGTTGTTGCTTTTTAGTTTGCCAGAGACACGGGACAGAGAGAAGAGAGTCACATATAATGTTGTTGTTGCAGGTCTGAACGCGCCAACAACAAATCATTAGCTTGAAAGAAAGACACGAGAGCCCGCATATGAATTTGTTTTTGCTATTCCTTTGCGTCATACAACAAAAAATGCATGGCTTGCGGAATGCGCATGGGCAACCCTGATCTATATGAACACCTAGATTCGGCTTTCCCCGTCTTCAGGAAAAAACAGCTAGTAAAATGGCTACTTCATCACCGCCTTAAATAAGACTGTAACCTAGCCCGCTATAACTCCGTTTTGGTTTTTATACTCTGTACCAAAGGTACATAGAGTATATTAAGTTTGTGCAAAAGTATGTATGTATAGGGAGAAGGAATCATTTGCGACCCTATAAAGTATATATATTCTTGATCAGCATTAACAGCCGAGTCGATAAAGCCATGTCCGTCTATCCGTCCGTCTGAACTAACAGATCTCAGAGATGGTAAGAGATAGAAGTTTGACATATACCGGACAAGTTCATCTTATACTTGCAGGTAGATCAAGTCTATTTTCAATTTTTGCCACTCCCCCTCCCGCCCCCATAATTTTGAAAAAACGTCTTATATCTCACAGTTTTGTAGATAGATGATTCGTTCCTTCTAGAGATAGTTAGTCATTCGTAATACGTATTGATTTTCCGAAGAAATGATAAAAAGTAGATGAGCGGTTTTTAAGTTATGAGCAAAAAATAAAGTCCCCACCCCCTCCCACGCACACACAACCAACACCGCATATCTTTCATCAACGTGTGAGTGAAAGAGAGAGGGACATAGAGAGAGAGAGAAACTTAGAGATGAGCGCAGCAAAAGCGTTGCATTCAGCTCCTACTCTTGGTACAGAGTATAACATAGTCGAGCTTGACCAACTTTCTCACTTGTTTCATATAATACTTTTAAAATTGGGTTAAATTACCTTTTAGTAATCTCTTGTGATAAATAATTCAAAGACTAAGTTTGCTCCTTGGCCGGGTTTCCTGACCTATTTAATAGAAATTTCAACTTTCAACTTTTTTCAACTACAACTTAAGTAAAGATGCAATCCCTTACTAAAAATGTTTTCATGGTCTTAAAATATGATTAAGATTCCTAGAATAAATAAAGATACTTCGTCTCTGGTTCGGTTTGGACAATAAAAAATCATTAAGATACTTTCAGTATGAATAATTCAATTTATTTTCTCAACAGATTACTTGATACCCAAGTTGACTTGGAAACCCTTATTCCGTATTTCTCCATTGCCGTTTGTAAGAGCTCTTTCAGGACGCATCCCATTACAGAAGTTTTTGTATGGCATTTGATGTTGGACAGGCGAAAAAATCTGCTTAATATTTGGGCCGACGGCTCGAACCCCTTGTAAAATCTAAGGCTTGGTTCGCGGGCCGGTTCTTGCTCCTATCGAATCTTACGATTCTTTTGAGACTTGGTTCATATATTCTTAGATAGTTGGAAGATCGGTCCAAAATTCTAACCTGGTTTTTCTAATAGGACACATTTAGCTACGCAAGCTTTTCGAAAAGTTAACCTAAACTAATGGACCACATTCTTTATTGTTATTATTCACACTTCCTCTAGAATGGATTCCAAAAGTGCCAGGTATTTGAAATGGGAGACTGCCTTACCTACGGTGCTAATTTGGTCGTATTTCTCCGACCGTCCGTCTGTCCGTTCGTCTGATTCGATGCTATCTCCTGCCTAACTTTTATAACTATCGTGAACAAAGTTAGCAGCAATTTCTTACCTAGGTAAGGTACAAGGCAAATGTCAAAAATTTCAAGTTTCTGGGTAAAGGTACAAATCTGGTAATTTAAAATTTAAAAGCATGGTTTCTCTCTGCGCACCAATTGTAAACAATCTCTTCCAGCTTGCCTCACCTTATTATTCCATCATGAGCTGTTCCATAGATATGTGCCTAAAGAAACTCTCCAACAGTGTCGTCAAGACTCTTCGCCGATCAACTTGGTGCGCAAAAACTTTCGGACCCACAAACTTCCATACACACACACACACACACACACATTCATAAAAAAAAAGATAGCAACTAGATAAGTCCCAGCTCCCGCTTATCCATTAACCATGCTGTCATCACGACTCTATCGAGGCGTGGCTAATTACAGAGCTTGTCAAAGCTTGAGAAATTTCGCAGCTGCCGCTGGCTCCAATGAGAACCAATTTGAAGATAATGTGGTGACCAAGCGTCATCCGCTCAAGGGCGTACGTATATTGGATCTAACACGTATTATAGCCGGACCCTATTGCACCATGGTGTTGGCTGATCTGGGGGCGGAGGTCATTAAAGTGGAGCGACCTTATTTTGGTGATGAGGCCCGTAAATGGGGACCACCGTTCCTTGAGCACAGCAAAGATGCCACCTACTTCCTCGCCCCAAATCGAAATAAACTAAGTGTGTGCATTGATTTGAAGCGTGGTCAGGACTTAATACATCAACTGGCCAAGATTAGTGATGTTTTGGTAGAGAACTATGTGCCTGGGACACTGGAGCGCTACCAATTGGGCTATGAGCAGCTAAGGCATATCAATCCCAAGCTTATCTACTGCTCTCTAAGTGGGTATGGAGCTAAGGGACCCTATGCCAAGCGACCGGGCTATGATGTGATAGCCTCCTCAATGGGTGGGCTACTACATATCACGGGTCAGAGAGATGGACCACCCAGTAAAGTGGGTGTGGCTGTTACTGACATAGCCACCGGGCTGTATGCTCATGGAGCCATTTTGGCGGCACTGTACCAACGCCAGAGCACTCAGCTGGGTCAGAAGATTGATGTGGATCTAATGTCCACCTGTGTGTCCCTGCTAATCAATGTGGGTAGCAACTATCTGAATGCGGGCAGCGAGGCTGAACGTTGGGGCACGGCCCACTCCAGCATAGTGCCTTATCAGAGCTTCAAGACTAAAGATGGCTACCTGACCCTTGGAGCGGGCAGTGATGCTCAATTTGTGGAGCTATGTACACGGCTAGGCATAGAGCAAGTGGCCACAGATGATAAATTTAAGACTAACCAAGATCGGGTCAAGCATCGTGAGGAGTTGGTGGAATTATTAGAAAACAAACTGGCGAAAGATAACTCTTACAACTGGATGAAACTGTTCGAGGGAGCTTCGTTTCCGGTGGGTCCGGTGAATAACATACGAGAGGTGTTTAATGATGAGCATATCCAGGCCATAGAACTGGTCAAAACTTTACCCCATGCTCAAGATGGTACAGTTAAGGTGGTGGGTCCACCGGTGGTTTATAGTCACGCCAAGAATGATGCAAGAACGGCACCACCCATGTTGGGTGAGCACACGGATAAGGTCTTAACTGAACTTTTAGGCTATGATAATAAAGAGATTGCCAGATTAAGAGATCGGAGGATTATACAGTAAGCCTTGCCATGTAATTCTAGGTTAAGTTATCTCTTGGATATTATAGAAAAATCTCAAGTGTGAAATATAGATAGTTTCTTCAATCCAATGGGCAAGCACATGATCATTATATCAGCCTTGGAAATGCCGGTTAGTGTACATATAAGTCCCGCCAACAAGCCCTGTTCTTATTCTATCTCTTTACCCAAGTAGTTCTCAACGGAGCATACACCCTGGAGAGAACGCAACCGGCGTGAAAAGGTAACCATTGTGGTCTTCTATACCTTGATGCTTGCTCTGATCATTAACATTGTCGGCTGGATTGCCTTTATGTGCGTTTTTATGCACAATCACAAATATAAGGAACCCAAAATGATCATTTCCAATGACTCGGATCACTCGAAATAGTGGAACCATGCTTACCTAAAAGTCAGTACATTCAGGCGTAGGCACACAAAGGCGATTATCGATTTTAGCCAGCTCGTCACTGGCAGCCGGCAAAACCCAAAATGAAAATAAAAAACAAAATCAGGATCCAAATGAGGCACAATTGGGTGGGGTATGTACGGGCACATGAAACTCACTTTGAAATAAAATTAATAAGCTTTTTACGGGGAATTTATTGCACGGTTTTTGATTTCCCTTCATGTGTGTGTGTGTGTGTCGTCCGTTCGGCTAGCCTCCGCGATAGAAACTGAGACCAGAGCCAACCTGAAGCGATTAAACTTGTTGACGGCGTCAATAACGTTTGCCATTGTTTGCCATTGCGTTTGGCGTGTACAAAGTGCATAGACCGCATCTGGCACTCATTCCCTCTCCCCACACTCACTCCGATCATTAAAAGTTACTAATCACAAAACAATCAACCAAACAGCTTATCTTGTCTCACGAAAAGTGTGCTTCTGAATTCGGAGTTCAAGGGTCAAGTAAATAAAAATAAAAATAAAAATATTAGTAATTTTGATTATATGCTAATCTATATATATAAATCTGTACGCCCGACTGACAGACTGACATATTATCAACGCACAGCCTAAACGGCTGATACTGCAGGTTTGAGATTTGGCCTAGACCTTCGTTTAGTTATGCAGGCGCGCACTAAGAAGGAAAATATGGAAAATTACTCCCGGAAAAGTGAGAAAAGCGTCGGAAAAGTTTGTATGGGAACAATTTTATTTTTCATCCGATTGACTTGAAACTTGGTTTGTAAGCAAATTACGCGAAATGATTCGACACGTGTTTTCTTGATTTCGGAAAATCCGGCATCGAGGAAATGGCGGGAAAATTCTGCATGCAAAAAAAAACATTCTTCATCCGATTGGCTTGAAACTCGGTTTGTAAGAGTAGAATACGAAATAATTTAAAATGTGATTTTTCAATGTCGGAAAATCCGCCCCCATGCGTTAAATTTCCGGTAAATTCTGCATAAAAAATACTATTTTTTACCCGAGTGACTTGAAACTCGGTTTGTAAGGTCAAAATGAGAATTCATTTGTGTTTTTATTTTCCGATGTTGGAAATACCGCCAGGATGCCCACTGGGAAGTGGATGGGATGTGGGTAGGATGTGAGTGGGATGTGGGTGGTAAGTTGTTTTGTATGTGGGCGGGAAGTGGGTGGTACGTGGAATGTGGGTGGTAAGTGGATGGGAAGTGGGTGAGATGTGGACGGGAACTGGGTGGTATGTAGATGGGAAGTGGGAGCGCATTGGTTCTATACTGTTGAAGGCGCAGCGAAGCGCGACGAGTTATTTGCTAATGAATCAAAATTATTCTTTCATGGTTGTCTATAACAAACAATGATTTGTAATGTACACACATTACGCTTCACAATTTCAACCCAAATTTATACAACTGACACGCGGACGAAGTCGCGGCGGGTTTTGCTAGTGTTTTCTATAAAACGAGAGCATATACAATAAGAATCGATCGTGCTTCGGGGGGAAAAGTATTTAATAGCCCTTTACACTACACCAACCTTTCCAGGTTATCATCTATCTGTGTGTTAAAACTCATTGGAATTTGTGCGTGATTGAGTAATAAACATACAAAATCTCACATCTATCTTTATTCTTCTGTCTCTTCTATAACTATATCTAAATCTATATCTATAACTGACTGATTGGCAATCATTGCCTCAACGGTAAGAGATAGAGGACTGTAAGTTGGACAGAAGTTTTCATAAATGGTGAAAGTGCGTAGTAAGACGGAATTTTGGAAAATTCCACCCGAAAAAGTAGAAAAAACATCGGAAAAGTTAGTATGGGAAAGATTTTGTTTTTCATCCGATTGACTTGAAACTTGGTTTGTAAGCATAGTACGCGAAAGCGTAAGCAAAGTCCGAAAAATTATGAATATCGTTAACACTCACGAGGCTTTGATGTGAAACATGATGCATTATTTTCAAAATCACAAGCTATCTCAATGGTATCTAAAAAACAGCAAGGGCACTCCTTTAAAAGATGAAAACTAACAGGGAGTAAACACACCAGATCTCACAAAGTTCTTACCCAGATTCAACCAAGTTCCCGCTTAGATCCCATCCAGATCCTATCCATATACCACCCAGATCCTACCCAGATCCAACCTATATCCCACCCAGAACCCAGCCAGATCCTCCCAAATCCCACCCAGCTACCACCCACATCCCACCCAAATACCGCCCAGATTTCACCCAGATTCCACATTGATACCACAGGTTCCACGCAGATCCCTTGCAGAACCCATCCAGATCCAATCCAGATCCCACCCAAACTCCACAGATCTCACCCAAATCCAACCCAGATGTTTCCCAGAACCCTCCCCGTTCCCCCTCTTCAGCGTCTTTCCCACCTCTTTGCATCCTTCCTCTACCCATTCTCTTGTGTGTGTGTGTTTACCGGGAAACTCCACTAAACAACAATACAAAATATGAATGACGTTAGCGTCACGTGACACTGAAATCAAATTTTACTCCTTCTAAAATCTTCCATACCGAAATTATAAATGTTTCTCACTAAAAACTGGCATGTTTCATATGTTCAGCTTTAAACTCATTCAAAATCAGATTTTCCGATGCTGGAAAATTTGTCCCAACAGTCGGAAAACTCACGGAAAATTCTACATGTATGAAACTATTTTTCATACGATTGGCGGAATATTCTGCGTAAGAACAATTATTTTTCAACCGATTGACTTGAAATTCGAAATAATTGGAATTTTCCAATGTCGGAAAATCCGCCCCCGGGAGTGAAAATTCCCGGAAAATTCAAGAGGCAAAATAACTAATTTTCATCCGATGTTCACCGAACTCGCCTCTCAATAAGTCCATTGTTCCGCGTGCTGTGTGACATGTGGCACCGTCTTGTTGAAACCACATGCCATGCAAGTCAAGCTCTTGCATTTTGGGCAAAAAAAGTTGGATATCATCTAAGGGTAGCGCTCTCCATTCACAGCGTCATCTTTGAAGAAGTACGGTCCAATGATGCCACCTGCCCATAAACCGCACCAAACTGTGACTTTTTCTGGATGCATTGGTAGCTTTCACAATGCTTGTGGCTGATATTCACTCCAAAATCGAAAATTCTGCTTATTTACGTACCTATTGAGCCAAAAATGAGCTTCGTCGCTGAACACATTTTTTCGGTAAAAAAAAATATCTTCGGCCAACTTACCAAGAGCCCATTCAACAAAATTTCTACGTTGGGGTAGGTCGTTCGGCTTCAATTCTTGTACCAGCTGTATTTTGCTAAGTAACCGAGACCAAAATCTCTAGATATTTCGAGGATACCGAACAATGAGTATAGATTGACGTGAGGACGAATCAACATACCGTTCAATAGACGGGTAAATAATAGATCTAAAAAATCGCGAAAATTTACAAATTGTATATTAAGTTTAGATAATCTTGTCTACGGGTAAATATGAGGGGGACCTCAATCAGACGTAATAAATCTCAAAGTTCGCAAAATTTTACTCATAAACGAACCAAAATCAAAAAAATTCACTTCATTTGGTACAAAAAATTAATTAATTAAAAAGGTTAGATAAGATAAGGTAAGAGGTAATATAGTTTCTGCCTTCTGATACAAAAAAATTTAAAAAAAAAATTTATTCGTTAGATAGCGAATCTCGAAGATCTTTTAGGGAAAAAAAGCAGGAGGTAACCCATGGTTTAATTTTAAAAATAATTCCAAAAATGAAGTTTTTCTTAAAACAAATAGATGGTTTTCTTCAAATGTCAAAATAATAAAAATAATATACATTTTTTAACGCCATACCTATAAAATTTAGTTACCATTACAATTTCCAAGTTATATTTAACAATATTGTTTGAGCGGATTGTGGATTAAAAAATTTTTGCCTGCGCCCCAATATTATCCCATATTTTGCATCCAAAGTTTGACTTAATTCAAACGATCGCTGAAAAATTGTATAGAAACGTATTTTATGTCAATTTTCAAAATATTCTCTTCTTTGTGGCCATATGTGGCAATTCGCTTTTAAATTCCCCCAGATACTTTTTATACCCTTGGAGAGGGTATATTGAAATTGTCCGGATGTTTGTAACGCAGAGAAGGAAAGTATATATATTCTTGATCAGCATGATGAGCTGAGTTGATATAGCCATGTCCGTCTGTCTGTCCGTCTGTTTCTAAGCTATCTCCGTCAGTTTTAAAGCTATCTTAACCAAACTTTGCACGAAGTCTTTTGGTACAAATACGCTGCAATTTGTCGGAACCGGTCGGATCGGATGACTATAGCATATAGCTGCCATAGGAACGATCGGTTGAGAAACTAGTTTTAGTGACAACAAATTTTTTGTTTTCAATGTTATCGCTCCCAACGCTCGTATTTATAAGTTTTCAATGACTTCACATAATTTCACCAAAATTTTTCGAAATCGGACTACTATATAGTATAGCTGCCATACAAAAGTTAGGTCTGAAAAAAAGTCTTAGTGAAAAAAATTTTGTTGTTTTTAATGTTATCGCTCCAAACGCTCGTATTTATAAGTTTTCAATGATTTTACATACTATCAACAAGATTTGTCGAAATTGGACCACTATATAGTATAGCTGCTATACAAACAGTCAGGCATATATCAAGCTCCAAGGGTATATAAACTTCGGTCGAGCCGAAGTTAGCTTGCCTCTATTATTATGTTTGATGTGAGAGGCAAAAAGTCATAACAACAGAACGTGATGGGTTCTTCCATTTCTACCCTTGTACCTGGACAATTCGTTGAACTTAATATTATATTTTATTCAAGGCTAGCTGGAAGTCATATTGTGACTTAATGTCAATTTATCAAAACTTCATATGAAGAAAATGAACCACAACCAATTTCCAGCAGAAGCTTTAAGTACCTTTAACTTCTGTCTAAAGTTCAAACATAAATTTACCTTCACCCTTGGCAAGTAATATATATGTTTTAATTGCTGTTCACCTGACGGTTTTTACATTATGGCCTTTCAAAAGGCGTAACGGTCGGTAGCTGGCGGGAACTGCCAACTTGTGCCAAGCTCATGTTAGTATTTCCTATTTACAGGTCTAATGGTCACACTATCGTTTGGATTTTTGTTTTTGTTTTGCTTGGAGGCTGTTGAATAATAACAATTGAATCAAAATTTTACAAAAATGCCAAAGCCGTCGTTTGTGTCGAGAAATTTGGTCACAATTGTGATGATACCCAGCCTGATTGGTGTCCATCTGGGCTGGGATTATATGCAGAATAATCGTAAATTGGTCACAAAGGAGGAACAGATTGGACTGCCGCCGGTGACGGTAAGTGACGGTGATTCACGTGCTCCTTCACCATTTAAACCCAAAACTCTTTCCAGTTTGCCCGTTATGTTTGGAATAAGCTGACGGGAGGATCTGTAACGGCGGAACAGCAGCCACAACCGACAGACACGCGGACGAAATAACCAAATTGAGGCGTTTTTAGGGAGTTTTAAACTTAAATGTGCTACAAGCTTTATATGTTGTACACGACATAATTAAAAACTACACACACGAATGTTATGATACACGAGAAAATGACGAATTAATTGAAATATAAATTTAGTTTTTCCTTTTAGCCTAATTGCAACTGAGATTGAGGATTATTAAACTACTGCGTCAAGGCCGAGTTAACCGTTAGATTGTCAAGCTGGGCGTTAAAGAGCACATCGCTGATGAGCTTCTCGGCGATAATTCGCTGGGTGGGATTGATGGCTCGCAGCTTGCTGGCCACATTCACACCAATGGCATCATATTCATCGTCATGGCGTTGGGATGCATTGGATGTGGTAAAGGCCGTACTGGCACTACCAAATATCGGCTGATAGTGTTCCCTGGCGATTTGTATGGTGGGCACCGTCTGTGCATGATGACCATTGGCCTGCTGGAGATGCTGCAATTGCTGCTGATGTTGTTCCAGGGAGTTGACCGCCTAAAAGACAGCAATTAATTTGGTTTTCCTTTCTCTAGTTAACGCGCTTACCTGTTGTATCTCACGCTGAGAATTGGAATCCAGTGAAGTTATCTCAAGCACTTTAACCGCGTGTCCGTGTCCCTGCGCCGCTGCTGCTATGCTTGACTGAGCCGCAGCTGCCTGGGCCACCAATTGGTGGTGTGCTGCCGCCGCTTCATGGGCTTGCTGCTCTTCATTTTTGACCAGAGTCACACAATCCGCTGGGGTCACCGAAATTGTGCTTAGGGTAGCGCCTTGACTGCTGACCACCACATTGCTGGTTGCTGTGCCCTCATCTATTTCATCCGAAGAGGTGGGCACTATGCTGTCGAGATGCTGTTGACTCTGTGTGGATGCATGATGCGATTCCTCTTCAAATTCCATGGAATCATCATCGTCGAAGCTGATTTGCAATTCTCGTTTGGGCTTGGAGCCCAACTCGTTGACATGTCGCTTGGGCTTGTGGTCGGCAATAAAGAGCAGCTTGTCGTAATACCATAAACGTGTCTCGTAGTCACTTTTGCTATTGGATTTCCGGAACTCCCGCCTAAAAGCCGAGCGAAGCGAGTTTATTTTCCTAGCGAGTGGGAAGCAAACATGTGTAACTGTGGTTTTGGACTGGTTAAAGAAGACTTACCTCACGACCATGGCCCTGTCTGGATTTGGTTCCACCTCCTTGAGCTTCTCCACTAGCCTGTCGTAGGATTTATTTCGCGACGCATGGTTGCTGTAGTCATTGTGCTTGGGTTGCCACAGGCACTCCTCCTCTTGGTACTGCTCTATGAATTCGGTTAGCCAATGTCGCGAATAAGATCGCAAATCGACATTCATGTTTGAATTTAAATGAATTTTGAGGGATTTTTTGTAATCTTCTGGTGCACTTTGCTGTTTTTGTTTTCAGTGCGTCTTGTGTGACGCCATATACAACAATTAATGCCAAGTGGCAACGCTGCCATTGGGTGTGGGGTGGCAGCTCTAGTTGGAATATAAATTAAAAGAAACGACAAAAGTTTATTTCTTCAGTTATATTTTGTTCTCACTTTCCTCTATAATTTTTAAAGAGTTTAAAAACTATTTGGTTATTTATTATTTTAAATAGTTTTATTCTCCGTGACGGGTCACCCTAGAATTAAGGCTGGGATTTTTCTGCTCATTGCAAGCGGTCACACTGGTTTTTGGAGCTGCTCCAAGACAGCAGTCGCGCGGAAAATGTTTAATATATTACTTAAAAAACGTAATCGCTACGAATAAACGTAAATAAAATATATAAACATAAGTGTGTTGCTTATTTATTATCAGTCTGTGCGAACATTAATTTGTTGCTGCCAGTGATAGAGCTGATATAAATAAGCCTTAAATCTGTGTTAACAAACGACAAAAGAAACAAAGGTGCGTTGCAGCATAACTTATTATTTTTGTTGTTGTTGTCTTGTCTAGATTTGGTCTAATTATATAACATATACATATGTGCGCGAAATCAAAACAAATATTGGGCGTTCAGAGAAGGAGGTGTGGCACCTGTCTAAATGTATGTAGGATGTTACGAGGGGAAGATGGAATACAAAAGAATGGAAGCTTCAGCAACAGCTGTTCTGTGGATTCCAATCAGTGTAAAATCCAGTCACGTACATGTTTATTTCTTGCCAGACGCGCAATTTCGTAAACAACAAATAGAAACGACAAGTTTTCCATTATAGCCATATGCAAGAGTATATGTGTATCATTTATTTTTGTTAATTTTATTATTTGCATAACGAAGCCACTGCCGGAGTACAAAGTCCAAAAGACACTTTGACGTTGTTGTAGCTTGTCTACTTTAGTGCTTTGAGTGGTTTCTATTTTTAGATCCACGCTCAATTGGCTAGATTCTAAAACGACAAACACTGGATCAACATCAACAGCCTTGACTGAGTGCAAAATAACAAAAACAATTTAATATACGCAAGGCTTTACGAACTTGTTTACATTTAGTTTGCCGGCTGCAGCAGCGCACTTACCCCATCCCCGTTCCTCAGCTGCTCACACCCAGCAGCATCCAGAGAACGCACAGTGGGTGTAGAGTGATTTGAGTTAGTCTGTGATTTGAGAAAGACTTCGGGGCCGAACTTATGAGTGTGTGAATCGGAGAACACTGAAATGCAGGTAAATAGGCTGTAGTCTGATAAGAGAGCTCTAGAGAGAGATAAGAGAGTAAGAGCTCTTACTCACCAACACAAGAACTTTTTCTGTCCTCCCCATTTGGTCGGCCCTGCTTTTAAACACAATGTTATTTTTTAACTTTGGCAAATCCTGTTTAACTTGTAATTTTAAAAAAGAATTAACTCATAATGAGAAAAAGATTTTGGTTCCCTATAAAAAAGTTTACTTCAACTCCGCCGAAGTTTATATACCCTTTCAGATGATATAATTTATTCGGTTTGCCACAGAACCTCTTCCAACCAAACTCTAACCGAATTCCATTTCCAAGGAGCCACACATATAATATTTCATTTGGTTGGTATCAAACCTCCCTTGTTTTGTTAGGAGATTTGTCAAAGCTATCTCCAGCCAGTGGATTAAGGCCTGCAAGTTATAACTCTTTATATTTATGGAGACTCATATTTGAATTTTGAAATTAATGCATTTTAAATCATATAACACAACTGAAATATTTCAGATAAACATCAAATTAACACATAACTAAAAAAAGGGAAATTTTTTGGCGAGAGATTCAGTCCTGTTTTTAGAGATGAAAGTATATTGAATGAAGTATTGTGACGAATTAAAATTTTATGTCATCTGGAAGCAGACACGCTTTTTTTTCGCCTAGTTAGTAGGCAAATGAATTATTGTTCGATGAATATATTCGTCGCTAAGGTCTTAAGGGTTCATTTGACACTTAGAAGATATCTGGGGGAAGAGATATCAGACCTTAAGTGTGCTGTATATTTTATACCCGTTACTCGTGGAGTAAAAAGGTTATACTAAAGTCGTGCAAATGTAACAGGCAGAAGGAATCATTTAGGACCATATAAAGCAGGGATGCAAACCGGTTCTGAACCGAACCGGTTTTGAACCGAACCGAACCGCTTTTTTCGCTCGTGAACCGAACCGTAAACCGAACTGTAACTGAACCGAAAACCGAAAAATAAAATGGTTCGGTTCTTCACTGAGAAGGTATTGAGTTACTGCGAAGAGTAAGCAAACAGCAACTAGCTATAAAATATTGGAAAATACTTGGAAAAGCAGAATTGTTGAAAAAAGCTAAGCACATAAACCTTATTAAATTTGCTAAGGACACAAAATTGTAATAAGCCAAGTCTTGATTACTTTAAAGCTCGTGTGCAATGAGCAAAAATAATTTTTGAATTGTGCTCTGGAACACAGCATATGTTAAACCCAAATCGGTTAAGCGGTTCTTAAGATAAACGAGTTTTTTGATTTATCTTTCCGCCCTCATAACTCCACCCAAAGCGATTGAAGACTACAATTTAGAGAGTAGTTTCTCATTGATGGAACAACATATTTAAATTTCTATCGGGATTTTTTGTTTATTCTTACCCTTTTATTGTATAATAGGTTTCAATATCGATATCGATTTCGAGTTAAAATTGTTTAAGTTTATATGTGCCAAATATGTCAGAGATTACTTGATCAGGTCAAAGATATTGTATTTTTGACTATTTGATCGCTTGGCTTTCAAGTCGATTTCAAACCGCAAAGTTTCTAAAAATATGAAGTGACCATAGATGTTTTCGTCACTGATATGAAAGTTGTATGATTTCAAAACGAAATGAGAACTTTTATACGGGAATTGCCGGAAGTTCTGTAAAAACCCGATTAACTGAAAACTAAGTCTTTGTTAATGAATAACCGATACCTGTTGCAAAAATATCTTTAGTTAATTAAATGAATAAAGAGCACGACCGACCGACCGTAACCGCGGTTCAGTAGCCCCAAAACCACGTAATGAACCGAACCGGCGGTTCAAAAGAACCCTGAACCGACCATCTTATTTAAGTGATCCCTGGTTTAGAATGCTCTCACATTTTAAACTCAATCTCAATTCTTACATCTTGGATCCAAGAAACTAAATTGGTTGTCCTTTGAACACAAATAGAGAGATACCAATTGCTGAATTCAGTGAATTGTTCCATCGACAAAAGAAGCTGATTAATTAAAGCATAAATGATTCTTCACCATGTTCTTATGAACACCATAAGTCATTAAACATTGATAACACAGCCCAACAGTGATTTTGGTGCAGGTCTATTTTTAACAGATTATGTTAATATAGACTTCACTGAACAAAACTGTATCATTGGTTTTGTTCAATCAGCTCTTGTTTCCAAGATATCGCGAAAAAACCAAAAAGTCGACTTTTTGGCACTCTAGGATTTATGGAGGCCACACTAGGCATATTTATCTGAATTTATGAACTAATTGCGATAAAGTACATATCAATGCAAATTTAAAAAATCATAGCCGCTATGTTAGTACAGCGGAAAGTGTCTAAATTGGCCTTTAAAGACAGACATTTTTCGATTTATAGCATTTTTAGCATTTTTTATAGCCCGTTTAAGCTAGCGCAGTTATTGAATTAATATTTTCGCCATCTGAGCCTATAGACAAACATATGATCTAATTTTGTGATTTTTATGGCGATTAAATCAATTTATTTGACAAAGTTATAGCCTCTTAAACACGAAATTACATATTTAAATTTATGGGAGGAAAACTAGATTTGTAACTCAAATTTTTATAGGAACTGTGAAAAGGCTACTTGTTTCCAAATATAATTTATCATCTACATGTAAACATTTAACAATTTATGCCGAACCAACATGCCTAGAGTAACAATCTAGTTTTCCTCCCATAAATTTAAATATGTATTTTCGTCTTAAACACGCCATATCTTTGCCAAATAAACTTATTTAAATGCCATAAAAATCACAAAATTAGATCATATGTTTGGCTATAAGCTCAGATGGCAAAATTAATTATTCAATAACTGCGCTAGCTTAAACGGGATGGTTTATATTGCTAAAAATGCTATAAATCGAAAAATGTCTGTCTTTAGAGGCCAATTTAGACCCTTTCCGCTGTACTTATATAGCGCCTATGATTTTTTAAATTTGCATTGATATGTCCTTTGCCGTTATTAGCTCATAAACTCAGACATTTATTCCTAGTGTGGCCTCCATAAATCCTAGAGTGCCAAAAATTCAAGATTTTCGTTTTTCCGCTATATCTTGGAAACAAGAGCTGATTGAACATAACCGAAACCTGTTTTGGAATCAGTGAACATAAACTTATCATATTTTTAAGGCCACAGGGCTGCACCTCACAAAGATGGTCATTTTGTTGGCCTGTGTAATTTTGATGAAATGACATATTTTATTTATTGCAATGCTTTGTGATAAAGAATTGGGGTTTTCACGTCAAATTGTTTATCAAGTAATCTGTTTAAAAATTAAATTAAATTTTCAACTGTATTGAATACATTTTTGTGTAGGGATGTCGTATATTTTAAAAATATCTATATTGATATTTTTGGCAATACTGAAAAAGTGTCATTTCGATATAAATATTTTCGTGTCAAAAACATCGATATTTTCGATATTTTTTCATTAAAATCCCGGATTTTAACTAAGAACAAGTCCTTTGAGGTAAATGAGGAGTCATTTACGCGTAATAAGAACTACAATCTGACTGCGCTTAAAAATATAGATATTAGGGTTGTCGAAAATATTATCGAAATATCGATATTTTTGCCCAAAATGAAGAATATTTATATCGTATATTTTTCGGAGGCGATATATCGGATATCGAATATTTTTTGGTGATATTTTCGGCGAGCGCTCGGTCGCACTGTTGCGAATGACTGTTTCTTGTGCGGTAATGATATTCGTGATTTTTGGGCAAAAACATCAAGACAAATTCATAATTGTTCAATACGAAAAAAAAACAGTTTTGTACGTGCTTTGCCGTGACTTTAATCCAGGTTTGTTTGACTTTCAGTCTCATACCTTACCCATTACACCACAGCTACCAACACAGAGAGAACAGCTAAATTTGCTATATGACTTAAAAGTATCTCAGTGGCGTACCGTGTAGTTATGCCGCCCGGGGCGGAAGTCGACTTTGCCGCCCCCCTTCCCCCTTGAATAGTCCTAAATTTTAACCTTTTTTCTATAATTACAATTAAGTTTTTCTAATTCTTTCCATCAAAAACTTCTCTGTAACATAAAGGGACGTACGCTGGATTTTGATTAGGAATGACGAAGGCCTTTATTGTGAGGGGAGTATTATTTTGCAAAAGTTGCTATCATTATCGGAAAAAATTCTTGGGGATGTATAATAAAGGTGCAAATCGACTTCGATGGGCCGAAAAAAAATTGTTTTGAGGTCGAACATGGTTTTCTAGTTTGATGGCAAATGCGTTTCGAAATTAGTTTTTCACTGTAGAGGTTTTTACTGGAGGCTGATTTAATTGGACGAGTTGGACTACGTTTTTTGGAAACATAACTCAATGGCAGTATAGAATTGTAAGCTCCAAAAATTCGGAAAATATCGCGAAATAGATGGACGCAAACTATGATGAATTAATGTGAAAATATTTATTCTTGTTTGATAATTATTCTTTTATAATTATCACTATACATTGTTTTTTTTAGTCCATGTAACAAACTATTAAAGAACTCATTCTGTATTGATTACAAAGTATATTTGAAAACAACTTTCTGATTTTGCTCATTGGAATGAAATTTTTGGACTTTAATATGGAAATTGTGGTTATTTTTTTTTTGATAAAACAATTTTTTTTTATTATTGTTCAGTTGACACAACTTTTGTTTCATAAGAACTTTTCAAGGCATACTACAAATCTGCACCCTCCTGCATACTCCCTTGAGAACATAATCAATATAGCAGCATGTTTGACTCTGTCTATGGTAGACCTCTGCTCTTTAATCCCTTTATACTGATTCGTAAGCTTTCAAAAATGCATTCAATGAATATTTCTTATATTACTAGATCTTGAAGTGCAGAATCTTGCAACGTTCTCCATATTGAAATGACAGCAAAGTCTAAATCACTTTCAGAAAAACCACTATTTCTTATAATAAGAGAATAATCAATATACATTTTGAAATTATTTTCCGCCCCTGAAATTTGCTGCCCCTAAAATTTGCCGCCCCAAAAACTTCCCGCCCCTGAAACTCACAGCCCTCAAAAATTTCCGGCCTAAAAATTTGCCGCCCGGGGCGCCTTGACAATGTTTTTTATTCTATTTGAAGTACGATTTTTGCTCTTTAATTGCTGACTGAGGATCGTCAGGGTTGCTAATTCACATAATAAGATTTTGGAACTTTGACAATTGTTTGATGACCGACTGGCTGGGTAATTGATTGTAAAATAATGAAAAACAGAGGAAACCATGATATTGTTCGGATATTCCAACCCAAAGAACATTTAGATCTCTAAGAGCAATCACGATTCACTGTGAGTATAGAAACAATCCCCAATTACCCAAGCATTCTGGATATCTCTTCCTGCCCTCTCAATAATTTCGCATTTAGGTGAGCGTCGCGACGCGTTGAATGTTTACCTTTGAATGGAAACATTAATGTGTCAACTTGTTAACTAGTCACATGGTAAGCCGGCGTGAATATCTTATCAAAGGGTGAAGCGGGAGATAAAAAAAAACCAACGTTGCTTTGGTTATGCTTAAATCCACCTGTCCATGTGCCAAGCATACCTAAATCATGTTCAAGGTCATCAACGAAAACACACACGCAAAATGAGTTCTATTCTGCTTATATACAGCTTTGGCAATGTTTGTCAATGAAATTGAGTTTAATTTTAGACGCACTCAGCTGCCCCGCTTGGAATCGTGCCCACCCTCAACTCGTTTGTGGGCACATGTGTTTGCTTGTAAATTTAGCTGTCCACGTTTGCATATGATAATTGTTTTGGAGGTGTGTTACCGAGAAGTTCTTACTCTCTTACATATGCATGAGTGTGATAATTGATTAAACACCAACCTGTTTTTGTTTTTCGACCTTTATTTTAAACCGATCGAATAAGCAAACAAAAACAAAAGTAGAGGACTCCTACGTATGAGCAAAATGCTTGCCTAGCAAATCTTATCAATTGCTGTTTAATTAAACAACAAAATCTTCATAGTCTTTTATAATAAAACATGACCTTTAAGACTTCAAAGTACAGTTGAATGCTTTGGCATTATCCAACAATTGTGCGAAAAATGCTTAGGTAAATAGTAAACATTTGTTTATAAATATTATTTAATATATTTTGAACCTTTGCCAAATATTGAAAAACGTTTGCGTTTGAAAAACAATTACGAAACAATTATCAAGGGAATTAAATTCGAAACTTATTGAAAGACAAATTTTTTTAAAGAATTATTGGAATTGAAGGGATCAGTTCGGTGGAAACAAGCTTTCCACGGCAATCGATCTTTCGTGCCGGAACCGACTTTGTGTGTAGTTCACTGTCCCAATATGGGAAGTCAACACGGTCAATTACACCGAAACTGTAATCGAAATTAAGTTTGTATTAATTTATCTCTGCATATTTAAAGATTGAGTTTTAATAAAGATATACTCAATTTATAATGAATCCTTTTACAAACAAATTGGACGCAAAAACTTAAAATGCCATTATAGATTGAATCAAGGATTGATTGGATCAAATCTAATTTTCATTTAACGTTTGGAAACTAGTAACTAAACCGATTATTTTGTAACCTAGTCGTAACTGCGCAATTTGATTTTATTGACCAAAATCGATATTGTTTACGAATTGAATCTCTAATGAAAAGTGAACCCCGGAAATGAAACTGTAATTTTTTAACAAACTGCTAAAAGGCCCAAATGATTGTAAGCCGAACAATCTGAATTAAAAGTTTGCTTTAGTAAAAAGTAAAAAGTTTACTTTTCGTTTTTGCTTGCACTGCCAAATTTTGGACACAAAAATACCGAAAGGAACCGATTAAAACACAGAACCGGTACTGGATTATGGGGAATTTTTAAGATAATAAGATTTAAATAAAAAAAATAGATGCAAGCTAACATCGCGAAAAACAGAAAATTGTTAAGCGCACTCGATCTCTCACTGACACCCAGACGGTCTGCCAATAACTGAGAGGGGACACTTGTGAGCGAGATCTCACGAAACAACTGTCTTTCAATGATCAAAACTGAAAAAGTGTTTCCAAAAAGTGGTTGTCATACATGTAAAATGTACATCATTAATTAAATTTTTTTAGGAGCTAAGCAAAACCGAAAATTAATATTTTTTTGCATTTCATTACCATACTACACCACAGATGAGAGAAATCTAAATATTTGGTTTTCTCAGTCCCTCTTCGCTGTTAGCTGCCTTGCTCTGTCGCGATTGTATTTTGTTTGCACCAAAGCAGCTATGGCCACTGGTTCCATCCGTGGGGTGAAAACATTTCCTGAGAGCAAGAAAGCGTCATTCGCTCGACAGAGTTCGAAGCGATTAGGTCGAAGCAAATTCACGGAACTTTGTTTTCGCACACTAATAAACTCTCACTTTTTGACCATCGCTGCACCAAAGCATGGCTAATGGGTTGGTCGTGACGAAGACGGTTGCAGTCTGAAACAAAGCTTCGTTCGACTGAGCAAGCCTGCAGTATAAATATTCGATGGTCGTTGACTATATTTATTAAATTAAAAAAAGGTTTTATAATGTTTTTTTTTTATAAAAAAAAATAAATTTTTAATTCGAAATTTAATTAAAGCCCGTCTTGAAAATAATAAAAAGGATATAGAATAAGGATAATAAAAAATCAATTAATAACGGATTTAACGTCCAGACTTATTTATGAGCTCTAAATTACTTAACCGGATGGCCTACCACATTTTGGTCCAATCCTCAGTAACAGCATTTCGAAGTTCTTTAGTCCAGTTGAACATAAACACAACATGCTAAATTTTCTACATGTTTTCAATTGGATTCATGTCCGGAAAACGTGCAGGCCGTACTATAAGCTGGATATTCTTCTCAGTGATCCATTCAATAAGATTTAAAAGCCCTGTGTATTACAGCGACCTCTGATCTTGCATATCGGGGTCTGATTGTGATGGCTAAAAGCGACCCAAAACAGCACAGAGCTACTTAAGTTTTTGGAAATCGAAATGCGCTCAGCACTTCGCTCCGAGCCCTCAGTATCGGAAACCATCTGGCCCATTAAATTATTATACCCTTGGAGAGGGTATATTAAAATTGTCCGGATGTTTGTAACGCATTGAAGGAAGCATCTCCGACCACATAAAGTATATATATTCTTGATCAGCATGACGAGCTGAGTTGATATAGCCATGTCCGTCTGTCCGTCTGTTTCTATGCTATCTCCTCCGTCAGATTTAAAGCTATCGTAAGCAAACTTTGCACGAAGTCTTTTGTTATAAATACGCTGCACATTTGTCGGAACCGACCGGATCGGATGACTATAGCATATAGCTGCCATAGGAACGATCGGTTGAAAAACTAATTTTAGTGAGAAAAACTTTTTTGTTTTCAATGCTATCGCTCCCAACGCTCTTATTCAAAATTTTTTAATGATTTCACATAATTTCACCAAAACTTTTCGAAATCGGACTACTATATAGTATAGCTGCCATACAAAAGTTAGGTCAGGAAAATTGTCGTAGTGAGAAAAACTTTTTTGTTTTCAATGCTATCGCTCCCAACGCTCGTATTTATAAGTTTTCAATGATTTCACATAATTTCAACAAGATTTGTCGAAATCGGACCACTATATAGTATAGCTGCCATACAAACTGTCGGGCATATATAAAGCTCCAAGGGTATATAAGCCGAAGTTAGCTTGCCTCTATTTTTTTTTACTAATTTACCTTTTTTCCAATCATTTTTTGTTTTTGACGTTTCGTAATGTCCCTTCTGGCTTGTTTATCAGATGCCGTCAATGCTGGCTTGGTCTTCATTTTTTTCAAGATTACAGGTCGAATGAATTCAGTAGGTTTCCTAATCTTATTGGTTGAACTCTAAGTAGAATTTTTGAACCGGGTACAATCTTTTGGTAAGATAATGCTTTCTTACACTTGTCAAGGGTCAGGCGTGAGTGGTTCAGTGAAAAGATAATCCGAATACCGAAATAAAATAAAACTAAAACAGAACCTTTTACCGAATCGTTAGTTTCGGTACTTACTTGGTCACTTACTTGATATACTGTTTTTAAAATTTAATTAATGAATTCCGGGTTTAAAACCGTTCAGTTGAAAACAGGTTTTCAGCCCTGGTTGCATTTAGACTGAAGATATTTGACTTGGTTGAGCTTTAAACCCTTCTTAACATAAAATTTAATGTTTCTAAGGGGGCTTAGGGAATTAAGTTCCTATTGATCGTCTATGTTTAAATTGTTTTATTGATGCAGATGCTGAAGGAGACAATGCAATTCAGAGAAAACCGATACATTTTTGGAAAATGTGCTTCAGTGAGGAAGAAGGATAACAGTGTCTTGGGATCACACATTTCTAACCCGATCTCAGAATCAGACGGAAAAAATAAAAACTAAAGAAAAACATTTATATTCTGCAGGGAGCCGGTATTTAACCGAACCGAAAAATAAAATGGTTCGGCTCATTTCAGAACTGAATTGTCTTGTGCTGCCATTCGGTGTTGTGGCTAGTGCTACCCATCATAATTGTTTGTTTTCTTTATAACTCGACTCGTTCGCATCTTCTCGATGGATAATTATCTTTCATTATTAAGTCTTGATTGAACATGCTATCAGAAGAAGGAAATATCTTCATGAAATGCCCATCAAAATCGGCATTGCAGGAATCAAGTTCGAATTACTTAATTTTTATTCTCTGTGTAGTGTATATATGTATATATATTCATTAACTATCTGTAGGTTTATAGAATACGCCTCGATTTGATAAGAAATCTAATAAACGTCGTCATTTCAGAAGCAATATTCCAATGACTAAGATTAGTTTTTTTATTATTATTTTTCAAGTCTATGAACCTTGCTTATCAGTCGTCGTTAATGATAAGTCCACGCTCTTATGGGGTATACGATAAATCAATATACAGACAATATCCATATAATACACATACGCACACATATGGCTTTAATTGAAATGCTAATGAATTCCTTTCCCACCCCTATCTTAATCCCGTATAGAGTCTGCCATGAGCCGTCTTTTGGAGAAGCCGAACATTGCCATGACCATTACATCAACGGGTAGTCAATTATCAAGCACAGTTGCCGCCTCAACGGGCCACAACAACGACACAACAGAGGATGAGGATGATACCAGTACAGCCCAAGTGACATCAGCATCTACCCCCGCCAACAGTAACCGCACCAGTGTCAAGGCGAACGAGAGTAAGAGCTATTCGCCTTTTTCGTTCTTCGATTTAATCATATTGAACTCCATTTTCACAGTGCGCCACAACATTGACCAAGTGCTAATAAGCCTGACAGCCGGAGCAGCGGCGGGTGCTCTGGCAAAGACCATTATTGCTCCGCTGGATCGCACAAAGATCAATTTTCAGATACGCAAGGATGTTCCATTCTCGTTTCGAGCCTCCCTGCAGTATCTGGAACAGACCTATGCCAAAGAGGGCGTCCTAGCGCTGTGGCGAGGCAATTCGGCAACTATGGCAAGAATTGTACCCTATGCGGCCATACAGTTCACTGCCCACGAACAGTGGCGTCGCATCCTCATGGTGGATAAGGATGGCACAGAGTGAGTGATGAAAAATGTTCACAAATAGCACATTATGTTAACGTTAGTAAAGTAACAACTGTATCATCAAGGGATCCCAGTCGCTTATCTTTGAATCCAAGCCTGTCGGTTTCAGTAGGGACAGCTTATTAGTACCTCCAGATGAACTTTAGACAAATTAATAAATAGGGGCGTTGTAGTCTAAATGTTTAATTGAAAACTATCGAGCCGTTTTTCTTAGAGCAAAATTAAATTCCTTTTTAAATGGACCACCCCGTACTTTTTAGGATCGGAAATGTTTCCTTCTCCCTGTTACATACATTTGCACAGCTTCATGATCCCTTTTACACATTTATATAAAATTTGTAAAGGCCCATGGTTCCTCTACTATTTAGGCTAGCAAAGTTACCTTCCGTTATAATTTTCTAAAAGACTCTATTTAAAGGTATAATAAAAGCTCTTAGGAATCCATAGGGTCCATTTTCATAAAGCAATATCGATATTCGTCGAAGATAAAGACAAATCTATATCGATTAATCTAATTTGGTTGTTATATAAATGGTTAAATATAATCTCTAAGATGCCCAACGGCCATATATTGGTTTTGCACTATGCAGCTATTTTTTTGGTGGCCACGAAAATTGCGCTCTCTCCGCTCACACAAAGTTGAGAGCGTAAAAATTCTAAAAATAGAATTTACTTGCTCGTGAGAGTAATACTTGAGAACACGTATGCACACTTACAGTCGTCGGCTGTCGCTGTATGTGACGTTTCAACAAAAATTCAAATGAGCGAAAAGCCACTTTGAAAAGCCAGCAGCGAAAAATCATGTTCTAATGTCTTTGATAATAATAAGTATGACTACTTTTAATAAAATTAGGCAATGTGGCTTCATAGCATCGTCTGATTTATAGCATTATCTGATTTTGCTTTCGAATTTTGCTTTTCTCGTTCTTTTGTATCAGTTTGTTTGAAAATCATAATCGGAACATAAACAGCTTCGATACCTAAGAGCTCCACCTCAACGCCAATATGTTTAATCTGGTGAAAGAAGAAATTGCTGTTATTTCAGCCATTCCGTTGCAAGAAAGCTATCCGGACTGTTCGAATGAAATGCACAATTCTAGTTTTTCTTTAGAGGATATAAATATAGCAAAAACTCAATATTTCGAAAGTGTAATTCAAGTACAAGTGGAAACCGAGAATTAAAATACCGAAGGATGAACTTAAAGTGCGAAAATGTGGATGCCATATTCGCAAATCGACTTTACTTAAAGGCACTGCACAACCTTATACGGATTTCACCACTCACTTAGTAATATTAATTATTATTAAATTAAAAAATAATGTACAAACATCAACCAAATCTTCTTAATTCTTCTTGTACCAATTAAACAATATTTATTTTATTATTTAAAAGTTATTGTATTACATTCTTTATTGTCATAACCTCGGTAATGTTGAATTATGTGATCATTTGTGGCCTTGAAAAGCAGTTCTTAAGTATTTAGCGGTTTTATTACCATGAAGATCCCCTACCTACAAATTGCGCTTATTTTTTACTTGACTGAAAGTAAATTTAGTTTTGCCTTTTACGACGGATTAAAATCCTCTATGGTATTTGTCCGCGATTTAATGATTTGTCAGTCACGGAAAGTGGCTTAAAAAATTCCTTATGATCTTGGCTATATTCTTTAGCATTGGTCATCCATGTTTATCGCGGTTTAGTATTGTTATAACCATGGCAATGTTCTACTGTGTGACTATATGTGGCCTTAAAAAGCAGTTTCTTAAGTTTTTAACGGTCTTATGGAGATCTGTATACATACATACTATATACAGCTATAATGAGCAAGTATATACTTTTTTTAAATAACACAAAATTCTCCATACTTTTTGACCAAACCTCGCATAATAATTAAATTACTTGCCTCACAACACAATATTACTCGGGAAAATACTCACGAGTAGTAATCAAAAAAATACTTGTAAGCATTCAAAAGATTACATGGTTACCTACTCCGCATCATTGTACTCAAAAATGAGTGTTTTTACCTGTAATCATACGATGCCGGAATCACTCGTGCAGCTCTCTGTAGCATGCAATGAAAATGGCTTTATTGTTTTTAAAAATATTCTCCATGAAAATTAATGGACTTTGGCATTCGCTCAAGCCAATTTTCGAAGCCCTTTTGCCACTCAGATCCACCTCCGAAACATCAACAGCTTCGTAAGGCGTAGAAAAAAGTTCCCCACGCAGTTTATTGTTGGATATTTGGAAATAAAATGATATCATTGGTTACTAAATCTTGGCTGCACCGCGGGATGATCCATCAATTCAACGTTTTGGCCTGTCAAAAAATCGCTTGTTTAAGAGCTCGCATTGTAATGATGGAGAGTAATGGCGTTTGGTTGGCTTACCATCAGAATTGATCGTTCTTCGTTGCTCAAGTGGCTACATGATACATTAGGCCGAAGAAACAGGCGACCATTTGCCTCTCAGTGCTTCGTGCGGGAACGATTATTAAGGGATTGGGCTCGTCTAGGACCTACACGGCTCATAAGCATATATCCATGATGCCTCACCTGTGACGATCTTACAAACGTCTTTTGAAGCACCGCTACCGTATTTTTTTTTAAGCATTTCTTTGGCACCAATCCTCAATAACCATTTCTTTTAAATTATTGTCCAAATATACGGAATCCAAAGCGAACAAACCTTAAGTCAGATTTCTGCATTTCCATTACATGCGACCTTTGGTTGTGGTTACTTCTGACTTCGTCTTATTAAACATAGTTTTTCGTAGTATATCTTGTTTACTGTAGCAGTAAGAATGGCGGAAACTATTTGAAAGCTTCGGAACATTTGTGAGAGACTTGTACGTTTTAGGTTGTTGTTTCCTCTTAGATAACCTAAAACTTACTACCTTTCAGTCGTAGGCCTTAACCTCTACGCCATTACCGACAAGTATTAGTAGGCAGATAAAAGTGCTATATGAAATAACAAATTTGGCTATGCCTTTTTTTTTTTTTTGAAAATAATCAAAAAAATTCAAAAATAATCTTGTAAAATAGTCGAATTATTTTTTGATTATTTTTTGATAATTCTAAATAATCCCGATTATTTTTTATTATTTCTGAAAGTAATCAATTAGTAATTGTGTAAAACTGAAAATAGTCGTATTGCAATCATTATTTTGCCTAAAAAAAAAATCAAATATGTAATCATTACGATTAGTAATCATTACTTAACAGCTATGATCTCAACATATAAATTCCGAGAGTTTTAATATGAAACGTTTATACGAAAACCTCTAGAGATTTCTGGAACACACCCGATAGTCTCCTTGTGATCAAGCTATACTAAACAAGGTAGGCGCACTCGTTCTCTCACTCTCTTGAAAACTTGTTAAATTTCAGTCAGTGAGCCATGGAGCAATAAGAATTAGAGAGAACGTTTGCGCTGCCTGACAATTTTGCTGGTGCTAAACGATAGTGCCCAAAAAGATACTTCAAAGTGTCAGTAGGAAATCACTGTGGTTAGAGCGAGACGACCATAACCCAAATGTATACAGAGAGAGCGAACCGCTGACCAAAAAGTATCTAGATAGCGTACATGAGAGCAAACAGCTGACAATTTTCTGACAGAAGAGGTGTCGACTGAGCAACGTTTCTCTCTAATACTGTTTGCTCCATGAATGAGCAACTGTTGTAAGCGAAGCATCTCCGCGGACGAATTTTTCGTGCTTTACAACAGGGTTCCCCAAGCAGAGAGCGCGAAAACGTGAGTGTGTCTCTCTCACACACAATGAAGGTTGACTTCGGCAAGCATTCGGTAAGAATTGGCAAGTAAGTTCGTGCCCCCCGGGCTATCGTTGGGGAACTCTGCTTTACAAATATTCTGAGAAAAAGCGACTACCTTGTTAAGTATACCTTGCTTGTGATACATTTCATCACCTTTGTTCAAAATCCGTTGTATTTAGGATGTTTGGATTGAAAATTGTTACTTTTGCCTGATGCTGATGGCTTTTTGTACCACTTTATTTTAAGTTGTTTTCCATGTCAGTTTATTGTAGAGTCTAAGTATGGTAGTTTATCAACCATCTTCAGTTCTATGGCGAAATTGAAGTTTGCGTCATGTGTGTTTTTCGTGATGGCAAACAGATCGTCAACATATTTCGTGAGTGATATTAAAGAGTAATTAAGTTTTTGATTGTGCTGTCCGGGAGTTCGTCCATTTTGATGTCCTCTATAACCGAAGATGCTGGAGATCCCATTGGCATGCCCTTTAATTGACTATAGGTTTGGTCCTCGAACTTAAAACACCCATTAGTTATATTACAGAATTTTTAAATTTCCAGAAATTTTCGGAACAAAATATTTACGAAATTTTAAATGGGTGTGAAAAAGGCGTATACATAATTTGCTCGCATTAAATCCGACCAAGTTAATAGTAAACTTTTACTTGAACCTTTTCACTTGACAGCACAAAGGTACGACGTTTTGTGGCAGGATCACTGGCTGGTATCACCTCGCAGTCCTTAACGTATCCATTGGATTTGGCACGAGCCCGCATGGCGGTCACAGATCGATATACAGGCTATCGCACACTGCGTCAGGTCTTTGCCAAGATTTGGGTGGAAGAAGGACCGAGAACTTTGTATCGAGGCTATTGGGCCACAGTTTTGGGTGTGATACCCTATGCGGGCACCTCCTTCTTTACCTACGAAACGCTCAAAAGGGAATACCATGGTGAGAAATGCGATTTAGATAATCCTGAATTTATTTGACTCGCTTCCTTGCTCCTTTTCAGAACGGGTTGGCAATAATAAACCAAATACTCTAGTCTCGCTGGCATTTGGAGCTGCTGCTGGTGCCGCCGGTCAGACGGCTAGCTATCCTCTGGATATTGTTCGCCGACGGATGCAAACGATGCGTGTAAATAAATCGAACCCAGAGCGTTTTCCCACCATTTTGGAGACTCTCACCAAGATTTATCGGTATGCTTTGAATCTCCTTATGCAAAATAACCAAATTCTAATCTAATTGAACTTACTTGGAACAGTGAGGAGGGCATCAAGAATGGCTTCTACAAGGGTCTAAGCATGAACTGGATCAAGGGACCCATAGCAGTCGGCATTAGTTTCTCCACATATGACCTGATCAAGGCCTGGCTTAGGGAATTGTCGCACTTGAAGCGTGGCCGGGTCGAGGAGTAGCATTTACCCACTGATATTCCCCCCTCCCTCAACAATAATACACCAAATAACGCACTCCTAAGCTGAACAGCAAGTGCAGCAGCAACATCATGCTCTAATTGTTAGATATTTTTAGTTGTTAGTTGTGAGAGAGATGCACTCATAAACGCTTAAATTTGTTATTAACCTTAATTGATTTATTATAATATCTGCTTAAGGCTGAAAGTATAAACTTTCTGTATATTGTTTTTCACGCACTCACACACACACGCACCCTCGATTTAAGGTACCAAATTGTGTATTCAATGGTGTTACATGGACAATAACTAAACACTTTTTTTACTCCTTAGACCTAGATGTTTTGGCTTTGCTGCTAATTTTGTCAATTTCCTTACGTAATGAGAATAATGTGTGTGTGAGCAGGAAATGTTTGTAAAAAAAATTGCCATGAATTTATATTATTCGTATGCGTATGTATATATAGGAGTGTGTGTTTTTTACTAGTAAAAAATAAATTTACAAAACTTGTTTCAAAAAAATGTGTGCGCCATTTGTTAACAGCTGGCAACGCCACAGAGGTAAGTTATTCAGTGCTGACCACTTGACCTTAAAATAGCTATAAAATAATCATATTAGCGAACTTATGATCAACTCACACGGATCGAATCGTCATCGTAGCAAAATGGTGGACATTAAACTTTTAACGCTTTCTCGGCCATCATGTCGAAAGTGAATGAGACCTGTGGTGTCTACGCCACCTGTTGACGCCACTACAGCTAATCCCAAAAGACCACCAAGTCAGAGGAGGAGCATGAGCCAATACTGTCCCCAAATCCGTGGAGATCAAGCCAAAGAACGACAAGTCCCCAGCGTGTCGAACCAAGATCTGGGAAAGCATCACATTGTAACTACCAATAGCATAGTATGTATTAATTACAGCATATTTTAAGAGCTTTGTGGCAAAACAGTGAAGCATGAGTTGCGAATTGGCTAGCACCGGTGGCTATAGCTAAATTGCCTACACTGGAGCTAAAATTTGCAACACCGATTCGAAAGTCTGGCAACGCCAAGTTCGATAACGATAGCTGAATCGGCTCGCTGGAGTATTTTGTTTTTTGCAAAAAACTTAAGTGCGCAATTGTTTATATGCGAATTTGCAATCAAAGTAGACAAATAAAAATACTCAAATAAAATTGTCGGTTCGCGTACAGTTGTGGAACCCCGTTAGTTGCAATGGTGTTTTGTGCGGCGAATTGTTGAAAAACATAACCAAAAAGACGAAAGGTAAGCTGCCCAAGCAGTTCATTAACAATTCAAATTCAATGTGCAATTAAACCCTATTGATTTTACGAACTGTTGTGGACTAGTTAGTACTCCTGTTGCTTTTGCCCCTGGCCCCCCGTTATTTCTCGCTCTTCGTATGTTTTAAGGGTGGCTAGCTGCTTGTTGCTGCGCAACAACAGGTGAATATGAAAGAGAGAGACAGAGTGCATTACATTTCTTATGCACATGAATTAATTTAATAGAGATAACAAATGTTGTTTTTAATTTTACTTACGCCAGACCTGAGCTGCAATGTCTGCTTCTCTACACTTAATTGATAACCCACTGATGTTCATTATAATACATATAAATGTTTATATATAATAAATTCTTGGAAGCGCAGGTCAATTCAATTTATAAACAAATTGCCAGATTAGCTATCGATAGCAAATAATTATCGATAAGTTTCTGCCTCAACTCAAAATGAGCCAGCAAATGCGCAGGTTGAGCGCTTATTAACTTATTTACATTTGTGCGGTCAATCGCGTTGGTCAGTGCCAATGCTGTGCGCTAGCAGAGCGGAGTAAAAGATTTTATATTTTTCAAGTGCATCTGGTAATTAATGTAGATACATATATTTAACAAATAAGCTAAATCCTTAAAAAGTCAAGCCGCCTTCGACTCGAAAGTGTTGTGAAGTGTTTTGTGCATGTGTGCGTGTGTGTGTATGTGGAAACGATTTAAAAATAACACCGCAAATACATAAAAATATACATACATATGCAAGTATATCGAAAGCAGCAGCCGCCAAATACCAATACACTCATTTGTACGTTTGTGTTTGTATATCAAAAGGTAAATAGAGACTAGTTAGAGAGAGCGAGAGACTTTGTGTGTAGTCTTGTTGTTATTGTTGTGCACGTAAAATCAACAAGCAAATGTAACAAAAGGGCGTGGGCGGGTAGACCCCACAGAAGGAGGCTACGCATTGTGCAGGACATGTTCCAGAAACTACTAGTTGAAGCTCTAAAATAATAGAAAGATATTTTATATAAGTATATACATTTAATTTTCGCCATCGAATCATGTGTTTCCACTTGAGATTGTGTTTGTTGTATAGGCAGGCGGCAGAGCACACATGTGTGCTTTTGTTGTTGCACTCCTGTTTCTTATTGTTTTTGTTGTCGCAGTCGGAGTCGCCGTGACCGTCTTCGTTTATGGTGAATTCCCGGAAAAGTCATAAAAACAAAAGAAAAATTCTTGCTTCGTGTGCAGCAACAACAACACTGCCGAGTATATTAGCTCCTTGCTCCCTGCTCCCTGTTCCCCCCATCCTCACTTGCTTAACCAAGTCTATCGCCCTATCATTCTCATATTCACATGCTACTCTTGCTTTCATGCGGCGGCAGCAGCAGTCTTCGTCGTCGTCGACTTCTGCGCGCTCAACACTTTTATCTTGGTTTCCTTGGCTCGTTCTTTCCGTTGCTGCGCAGCACACACGTCGCCGTTGTTGTCGTCGTCCACTGCCTTCTTTCTACCCATTTTGGACAAATTACTCTTGTCAGCGAGCGTTTGTGTCAATGACGTTACCTGCCTGCAACCACCTCCCTTGATTATTATTTTTACTTTGGACTTAAGACATTTGCATGAACCAAAGTCGTCCAACAGATAACCTGTGGCATTACTGCTATTTATTCTTCTTAAATAATTAATAAACAATAAAAATCTCCACCCATTATATACGAGACATTTATTAGATTTAAATGGTGTGCACGTTAGATCCAACCATAAAGTCCCAAAAAAAAATTCGCAAAGATTTCGCATTGAAATTTGCCACTTAAAATTTATAGTAAATACAAAATCTCATAAAAATTTTTATGGATTCGACAACTCATTTCTTGTCATACAAATCAGACCACCCCGAAAAATTATTAATCAATATGTACATTCAAATTTAAAAGATTCATTCATTCATAGCATTCTTTATAACCATAAGATTCAAGATCTTTTAAAAAATTAATATTTTTTCTTTGTATTCTGTGTATTTATATCTTATTTCATATTCAATTTTGAACTTTAACTCGATCTTAAACTTGATCTTGTGAAAGCATTTAAATCCATATTTTCTACTGGTTAACTGATCTGGTCTTGATCCAGTAAAACTTTTACCACTCACATTACCCACCACCAGACCAAATTTCATGCATATAGCTTACATTATTTCTGAAATTTGTTCCACGTCTGGTACGGAAATGGAAAATGATCTAACTTCATCCAGGTGAAATAATTTCTAGTATTGGGATCAACAAAAAAAAATTAACTGACCTATTTCTACTAAAACTATTCGAAGAGGTCTCTAAAATCGATTTCCAAATTTTTTGTTTTTGTCAAAACGTTACGATTTTTTCTTTTTTCAGTGGATACAATTTCATTTTAATCCATATCTCAGTTTAGAAGCATTAGATGAAGTCAAGCGAGATATAAAAAGAAAGGTAATTCAATTTTCATAATCGTGTTAAACATTCAAGACTCTTCTCGTTTTCGATATCGATCAAAAAATGCCGAATCGGAATTGTTAAATGTTCTTGATTTCAAAAAATTGATTGTGTTATTCGACTTTTAACTGCAAAATCCCAATAACCTTCAAACGATTCACAACTCTTACCAGTCCTCAATCAGGGAATCAAACCGAATCGAATTTCGGTTCCGGTTCTGGTACGTAGTGAAACTGCCGTTTCGGTAAAAGGTTCTGTTTTGGTTCTATTTTATTTCGGTTCTCGGTTCAGGTATTTAGATTTTTATTTCGGTACACCGATACGTACCGGTATGGACCGGTAAAATTAACAGAAAATTTTAAGCGATTTTACCTAAATTATCAAGATTATTTGCGTGTGTTTTCTTTACAAAATGCACAAGTTTATATTCAGAAGAAGATTAAAATAATAAAAAAAATTGTAAAACCTTACAAGAAAGGAACAAAATGTTGCATACTTATCGGATGGTTACCCTAAGGAAAGCAGGAAAACTGTTAAAAATTTTTTTCATGAGTAACGGGTATATCGAAGTCGGTTAGAGCCGACTTTAACTTACGCTCTCGTTTTTTTTTAATTTCATGTGTCTTCCGGATTATCTAAAGAACTATTGACGGTAGGGGAAATACTAATTGGGGTATTTTCATCTATGTATAGTACTTTAAAATAATTGCCATTAATAATTTTTTGATAATAAAAAAAATAAGGTAGCTGAGTTGATATGGAATATCCCATATGTGTTGATCTCTACTTTCAGACAAAGTAATTGCTTTCCTCATTTAGTTGCAAGTGAACAGAAGTGGATAAAATTCTTGAATATTTCAAAGACATTAGTCGCGCGTTTTTCTGTTTCACTGAACAAAAGTTCTTCTAGGCCATAATTTTTGCCATTTTCGCATTAATTTTTCTTATTTGTTTTTGATAAAAGTGCCTATAGATTACATGTACTCTTGCTATCTAAAATCTTTCTGAATATACAAGAATGCAGAAGAAATCATAAGAAAATATGTGAATGCAATTTACTGTAAGTTTTTGCTTCGCATTATAGCAGAAACCACATAAATATAGTGATTGAAAAAACTGTCCCGAGCGAAAATGATGAAGCTTAAATATTAAAATTTCTATAAATTTTTTTCGGTAAAACCAACAAAAAATTTTTAAGAGACATCAATGCACAAAATACTAAAATTAAACACATTAAAATATTGGCTCCGGATTCGCTGAAATGGGCGTTTGAATGGTTGTTATTCAAAGAATAATGATTCAACTTAATTTTAAATATATTTAATTATTTTGAGTTAAGTTAAAAGAATTAAAAATTTTAAATAATGATTATCGCCTGAGTTTAACTATTCAGCACAAAAATAGTACTTTCGTCTAGAGCATATTATTATTTGATGCATAATCCTTAATTAGTGTAAACTTCGTTTTGATTCTTGTATTAATGATATGCATTAAACTTGCTTGACTGGGTTATCCTGTAATCTAAACTAAGATTAAGCAGAGAATTAAAAACTAAAAGAGTAATAAAATTGAGAACTTGTTTTGCAAATTAAACTATAAATTTAATTTAAAGCACAAAAAAAAAATCAGCAAATACTATATATTTTCAATTTAAAAAGCTGTGACAAAAATCCATGTGGATTTACTAAATTAGCTTTGTACATTTTGTGCATGAGCAATATATGTCTAAAAACTGGAACATGAACAAGCGGCCCTAAGTCTTATAGCCACAATTTGCATATTAATAAACACAATCAATGGTACGTTATTTATGAATGATATATTCCTCGGCAATTACTTAGCCTGAATAACTCTTCAAGTTTTAAATAGCTGAATTTGACATGTATTACAATTCTAAGAAGAAAAAAAATTGCGATTACTTTTTGTGACTTTGGAAACAAAAAAAAAGTGACCATTGAAAATAAAAAAATGGCTTTATATTAAATTTTAACTGTAGATGAGTGTTCAGATCTTATCAAATACTAACCACAAAAAAATCTTTATTGGTTTGCAGCTAACCGTTAAAAACAAAGTTGATAAACGCACTGTAGATGGCAGATCGTGTGTGCAAATTTATAATTATGGAGGTCTTTAAGAACTTTTAAAAGTCCGAACCAAACTTGAACTGGAAACATTTTTTTTAACTTCCTGAAACTGAAATGGAGCACAAAAACTTTTAAAATATTTTTATGTTTTTAATTTATGCCAATTTTCAATATCCCCATGGTAAAGGTGCTTCCACTAGTCAACCACTTGCCCTAGTAAAGGAATGAAAATACAATGACATTGAGAAATGAATTAATTTGGAAAAATTTTTAAACATTTAAAATATTCATGTTGAAGTACAATTTTGTAGTTGTAATTTTTTTTTAAATTTTTGTGTATGAAATTACACATTAGAGAAGAGATTAACTCGACAAGATTTACACACCTCACAATCACACATAAATGATTTCACATCTTCTACATAGATATATCTGTCACATAAACTATCAAATAACAGTGTTAAATCGATGACTATCTGATACATAGCAGCTGTCTAAGACAACAGAAAACGGCCCTTAGCAGTTATCTGAAAGACGAGCAATCTACCTATACATATATGGACATCTTACCTCTTTCAAATTTGTGATCGAAGCCGCAAATCAAATCTCCAGAGAAAACTTACTAGGTCTGCATCTCTGATTAAAGCAATGCTGAAATAGCTTTTTTTCATATCACAATGGTGATTGGGAATACCTAATGACCACTTTTCGGAACTGTTCTTAATTATTTGTGGTATAAGGTCAAACCACTCAACACTCGACACACTCAGCAGTGTCCCGGAAATTTCCCATTTTCGTTCAAATTTCCAATTCAAGCCCAAACAATAAATCTAATTTAACCAAAAGGTCGATAATTCGACTATAGATAGCGAGAACAGCTGATTCTCAGCTATATGGATGCGATGAGCGAAAAGTTCCCTGGAATTGCTGGGTGAGAAAAATTTAATAAAGGAGGTTTTTATACCCTTGCAAATGTTTTAATACATCAGAGTTTATTGATACGATCATCCGATCCGGTCGATTCCGACATATTAGCAGTGTTGATAGCTTTAAAACTGAAAGACTAGTTTGGGTAGAAACAGACAGACGGACGGACAAAGCTCAATCGACTCAGCTCGTCGCCCTGATCAAGAATATCTAATAGTTTATAGGGTCGGAAATAAATATATTTCTATGCGTTGCAAACTTCTGGACAAAATTATAATAACCTTTGCAAGGGTATAAATATGGGTTCCGGTTCTGAGTTTCAATCGGTTCTTTTCGTTATACGGTTCCGGTTTAATTCCCTGCTTGGGAGATGCAGATTTCCGCTCTTGAAGAACTTTTCACCCTTATCGGGAAAGCAATGTATCAATTTGTTTTTGACAGTTTCATCATAATCGAATGATTTTATTTAAAGAATTTTGAAAAGAACGAAGCAAATAATGTTTTTCATAATTATTTATCCAATTTGGAAAGCCGAATTAATGGTTTTATTCTGTGCGGCAGTAACTCAAAGTAACACGAATGAAAGTAATTCCATTGGATGCTGAAAATCGGTCTTTAATATAGTCTAGACCGGCTCTTCTATTGCTCCATGGGATTTTGCATTTGGGATTTTTTGTCCATAGGTAGAAAGACTCCAAAGTCTCAACTTTTCAGCTGGAGCGCAGATGTCAAAAATTGTCAAAAAATACACATGTTTACTTTGGCGTTGCGTGTGTGAGTTTAGCCACACATAAGCGCGCTCACTTAGCACTTGTATGTTGTTGCAAAAGAGAGCAGCATAAGCTTGTATACGTTCGGTGTGTCGACAAAGATAGGAACTTGGCAGAGACTCTGGTGTAACCATATATATATGACTCGTTCGTTGTTCTTCTTTCCGTGTGCTTTTGGCGGTACCTACTAAGTGATATTAGCTGCCATCTGTTTTTGTAGCTACGGATTTGATGTGCAGGATTTTGCTTTGACTGCACCTAGTATGACTATGGCTAATATACGGATATGTTGTGGTATATTTACTTCAAATCGTACTGTGCCCAAATTTTGACCTTTTTTTTTGTATCCCAGATGTTTTGACCCACCAACACCCATTTAAAACTTCGCAATTTTTCTTTCTCAAAAGCCTTATATACCCCATAAACTAAACATTATCGATAAAAATGTCAGGCAAGCAACAACAATAAATGATTACTTAAATAACACTCGGCGGCTGACAAAGGAACGAGAGGGGGCGTTGCTTGTCGGAGTACAGACAAACCTACACATGCACATTGAAACACACACAAACACACAATCTTATTAAACTTTATGTGTACAAAAACAAATACCACAAACGGCAAACGGCACTAACCGTGCGAGTGTGTGTTTATGTGTGTTGCTTATAAAAAATTAACAAACAAAAAAATAAAAACGCAAACTAAATGTGCGGCCGGCACAAATGTCGAAGCAGCAAAAAAAATTTCAACCCAGAGAAACAACAAAGCAAAAGGCAAAGACGGAGAACCCTCGTAATGCATACGGTTTATATGTGTGCAAAAGTTGGGTTTGATGGTCCCCAGTGGGGCCAGACCACCCTAACTACGTACTTACCACCTTGGTAGGAACTGCCACAAATGTTATGCATTTAATTATGGATTATATATACAACAAATACAGTGAATATACTGACAAAAGGAAATGTAACAAAAGAATTTCGAAAAAATGTCGCATTGAGTCATTATTATATGCTGTTAGAGTATACAGATTATAAATGTTTTTTATTTGTTATCGGATACACAACACCACTTGAATTGACTAGGGTTTTTTAAATGGTACACACATACACATTAAAATATTAATATTGAAACATTTATTAATCATTCATTAGATGTACAAGGGACTATTATGACAGCAAAAACATCTTCTGCCGAATAAGTGTGGACATTACATTTTAAGTTATATCTTTTAAATGGGACGAAATCCAAAGCAGAAAGAGGAAAGAAATTCAAAACGATCAAGCTTAAATGCTTTACTGAAGTTCATCACATCAGTTAAATTTTTTAGAACAAATTTATCGTTAACCATTGAGATAAATTTAATTAAATTGGTCTTAGTTGACCGACACTTTGTAAATCCATGCTGGAAAGGTGTTAAAATCGATTTACGATAGTACTTTAAGGATGAGGCTATAATCTGTTTAAATAATATGGATAGCATCAACAGGTCTTTGGAAGGAATCCTTTATTATTCCTATCCATAAAAAGGGACCAAAGTCAATCATTTCGAACTACAGGTTCGGACCTTCCTAAGCTTCTTGAAAAGATCCTGACTCCCCAACTTCAACATTGTCTTTCGGTAATATCTATATCTTAACATGGTTTCATGAAGAATCGCTCTATCTCTATGAATCTACTTGAGTTTACTACTCAATGCTACTACAATGCTTTTGTCAATAAGCAACAAACTGATGTAGTTTATACCGGTTTCAGCAAGGCTTTTGACTCAGTCAATCACGAGCTCTATTTATCCTATCTTTAATCCTATTTATCTACAGCCTTTCGAACCCTTTGTCTAAACTATAATTTGCATTACCATATTTTTTCATCTAAATCCTCCTTTTTTGTAGTAAAAAATAATTTATTTTCGTTCCTAAGTAGGCCCTCTTAAAGTTAGACAGAACCAAGGCATACTAAACTAGGTAGGCTTACTCGCTCTCTCAGAACTCATTATATTTGTGTCAAAGAGAGCGAGAGCGAGAGAGTAATATATTTCAATACAAAGCCTACTAAGCTACTAAGTAAAACACAAAAAATTCGTGCGTGGAGATGCTTCCCTTACAACAGTTGCTTACTGACTGAAATTTATCAAGTTGTCAAGAGAGAGAGAGAGTAAGTCAGCCTACCTTGATTAGTATGCCTTGGACAGAACATTGTTAAACTATAAATAAATAGGTAAATAAATAAATTATTCTAATGGAATTATTGATTTGTTAAATATTCTTCTTTAATTCAACTTTGCAGTTCTCGATTTGGCATCTCAAAATCATGTAAAAGGTAACTCAAACACCAAATTTTCAAAGTGTCTTCTTCGGCAATAGGGCTTAGAAATAAATAAGAAATAGAAATGGATGCTCGATGAATATGCACTAGACATTGGGAGTAACATTTACACAAAACCTACACTTTAAAACACATCTAAAACGTCATTATGTCAAATATGGGCTACAAATAAACTCACAAATGTGTTTGCGTGCTGTTTATAGAGCACACGTATTCTCTCTCTCGGATGCGACGCTGGCAGAATTATGACTTCCTATCACACGGGATATGGCTATTGACATTTGGGCACCACTGATCTAAACCCTAAACTAAAGGATGCTTCAATGAACATGGGCAGCTTCATGGGAAAGAAAAGCCTTATAAATTCGGACAAATATCAGCTATTTCAGTCCACTGCAAAAGCGATAAGGTTTGTTGCTGCGGAAGTATGGGGTCATCAAAGCTACGATGACGTAAATAAATTGAAACACTCGCAAGTTATGCACTATATTAGAGACCGGTACGTTAAAATTTTCTGTGTTTTCAAGCTGTGACATCTATCCTCTGTAGCAACGACGTCGCTACACCGACACTTTACGAGCTTACACTGCTCTCCTTTGCAACAACAAACAAGTGTTAAATGAGAGCGCTCTCGCATGTCTAAGCACACACATGCAATGTCAAAATGAGCATGTGTGTTTTGTCGGCCACTACAATATATCTTGCGACAGGCCCATTGAATGACCTTTAGGTACCGAAAACAGTGGCACTACAAATGCTCAGGGAGAAATCGCTGTGCTTTAAAATTGGCCAGCATTTTTTTTTATTGTACAAAATTTAAAGAGATGTTTTTAATACTGCAAAATAGACAGAAGCGGAGGACGCGATGGACAAAAAACATTGCAAGAACAATTACAACCTTGTATTATATTATTATTTTAGTGAGAATTCTTTTCAAAACAGAAGTGAACTGCTCCCACTGGGATACCGTCACTGCTGTATTAAACCTTGAAAAATATTGGGTTTAAGCAAAAATTCTAACCGTCCATAATCTTAACCGATCCGATTCCGAGGGAAACAAACGTTGATCACTTTTAATATAAATTAAATTTTGAAGAATCTTTATGTAAATCAAAACGTCTACTTACTTTATTAGGGATCTTAATACCAGTGAACTGAACACCTGTTTCATTTAATAAATTTCAAGTTTGCTTATCAGCTGTAAAACCTTCCATAAACAATTCTAAGATATATAAGACTCTCCGCTTTTTTTCAGAACATCTAAATATTTTTGATGGTTTCTATCTGTGTGTGTGTTTAGTTGGACGGGGGATTTTCTTGTATCTATGCCCAAGTTTTGTTTATCTTTGTTGCTCGCTTGGCGCAAGATAACTTTTTTTTCAGAGAAAGATTTGTTTGAATTTTACTTTTGTGTGTGTATACAGAAGATTATTTATGGATTTAGTTTTAGGAGCTCTGCAGTACTTAACCTAGTCTTTGCCTACAACTGATGTTGAATCATCATTCTAATCTAAATTGAGGAGGATCTTTTATGCAAGCATTTAATCATAAAGCTATAAACGCAATTCAGCATTTTTCTGTTTCCAATTTGTTTGTTGGCAAATTGCCTTTTGCTTTTTGTTTGCGTTAAGGTTATTTTGTGTGGGCAGCTGGTGAGTGTAATTGTGTGTGTGTACGATGCGATCAGCAACAAAAATGTATCTCAATTTGCACCCAATTGCATTCCATTTTTTTTTCTTTGGGTTTTTCCAATACAAAATTGACTTAGTTTTGCTTTTTGTTTACGGAAACCAAAAGTTGCCTAACCAGTTTGAGTTTTCACTGCAGCCAATACTTTCTTTGCACATTTTCAAGGTTAAATTGCCACAGGTTTTTCTTGTTGTGGACAAAGTCAAAACTCAATACAATAAAAAGGTTTTGTCTAATTACAATTTAAAATGCAAAAATTGTTTCTGATATTTCGAATTGTCTACTGCTATGCAAACGATTTCGTGGAACAGCGGACGCTGACGACAATTCAAATTTAAGCTAAAACGTTTTTTTTTTGTGCATCTTTAAATCGATTTTATACATATTTGTTTTTTGTCGACGTGGTTTGAATAACGTACAGACAAGCAATCATTCGTATCAGTTTTTATAGTCCATTTTGTACCTTTATTTGTAGGATTATTAGACATATTAGACATCACTTCGCCCTCTCCACTGTCTTGGTCTATCGCACACACACACACACATTCTATTGGGTTATAAATCGACAGTGTCTGAGACTCTTGAATTACCGCCACTTAACTACCGGTTATCGCATCGCTTTCGTTGCGAACTGGCGACCCAGCGCTCCGCCGGCTTCCCCGCCCCGTTTCCTGTCTCCATCTCGTACAGTTGTTGATTTTGTGTTTGTTTGTTGTTGAGCAAAGCAAAAAAGAAGTATAATTTTTGAGTTTTACACGCTTTTAGCAGCAAATAACAAAAAAATGAGAGAAAATTAAGTGTAAACAAAAGATGCGAATATTGTTTAAGCGCGATAAAAGAAACTCGCACGCGTGGTATAGGTTTTGTTTTAAAATACCCAAGGTAAATTTCAATTTGGAGAGGAAGTCACCATGCAAATTTAAGGTTAAGGAACAAAAATGCATTATATATAGGATTCCGGGCTTAAGTGACTCTTATACTACTCTTCCTATTTAGTGCTACATATGTATTAGACTGGCCCTTATATTAACTTTTTTTTTTGATTTCAAAATACCGGGCGGAAAAGGGTTCGTTTTGGTCCCAATAGATATGAAAAAAAGTTTGGCAGCGATCGGACTTCATTTAGTGGACGCGCGTTCGCCCTCAAAATCGAAAATTTGAAATGTATGGGAAATGAGGGGGATGAGATTCGAATTTAATTTCTAAAAATTCCAAAAAAATTTGTATGTGTTAATTCTTTTACATCCTTTTAGGGGAATATCATAGCAACATTTTAAATATAAATGTGTCTTATTTTGAGAGTCAGCCTGGCCAGAATCAATCAAAAGGGTCAATTTTTCAAATTTTTTTTTTGGTATTTTTTCGAAGAATTTTTAATACATATGAGATTTTGATTTTTGCTTTTGCCCGGGCGGCAAAACTATCGTTTTGGTCCCAAAAAATATAATAAAAAGTTTGACTGCGATCGGACTATATTAAGTGGACGCGCTCTCGCCTTAAAAACCAAAAATTTTAAATATGCTACCAATATATGGGATGAGATACGGATTAAATCTGCAAAATTTGAAAAAAATTTTTTTTTCGATTTTGCTCTTTAAATCCTTTAAGGGGAATACAATAGCAACATTTTACATATTTTTGTTGGATATTTCGAGCGTAAACTTGGTCAGAATCATATCAAATCGGGCAATTAAAAAAAAAAAAAATTTTTTCTGAGATTAATTTCGGATTTAATCTCTAAAATTTCAAAAATTTTTTTATGTGTTATTTCTTTTTATATACTTTAAGCGAAATATCATAGCAACATTTTGAATATTAATGTTAGATATTTTGAGAATAAATTTGGTAAGAATCAAATTTTTAAAGCACATTTTTAAATTTTTTATTAATTTTTTTTATGTATATTTTTTAAGATAAAATAATATATACGAGATATGCTGTAAATATCCGACATTTACATTTAAAATGTTGCTATTATATTCTTCTAAAAGAATATAAAGAGAAATAACACATAAACATTTTCTATTAAAAATTTTAGATATTAATCCCAAAACTTACCCCAAATATTGCGCATATATTTCAAATATTCGATTTTGAGGGCGAGTGCGCTTCCACCAACTGAAGTCCGATCGCTGCCAAACTTTTTATTTTATCTATTGGGATTAAAACGAAACTTCTTCCGCCCAGGCAAGAGCAAAAATCATAGTCTCGCATAAATTAATTTATCATTAAAGAAAAAAAACCCCAAAAAAATGAGAAAAATTGGAGTTCTGATATGATATGACCAAGTTTTCTCTCGAAAAATCCAACAAAAATATTTAAAATGTTGCTATGATATTCCGCAAAAAGAACAATTTAAGAAAATTTGAAAATTTTAGAGATTACATCCGAAATTAATCTCAGAAAAATATTTTTTTTTTTAAATTGGCCGATTTGATATGATTTTGACCAAGTTTACGCTCGAAATATCCAACAAAAATATGTAAAATGTTGCTATTGTATTCCCCTTAAAGGATTTAAAGAGCAAAATGAAAAAAAATTTTTTTTTTCAAATTTTGCAGATTTAATCCGTATCTCATCCCATATATTGGTAGCATATTTAAAATTTTTGGTTTTTAAGGCGAGAGCGCGTCCACTTAATATAGTCCGATCGCAGTCAAACTTTTTATTATATCTTTTGGGACCAAAACGATAGTTTTGCCGCCCGGGCAAAAGCAAAAATCAAAATCTCATATGTATTAAAAATTCTTCGAAAAAAATACCAAAAAAAAATTTGAAAAATTGACCCTTTTGATATGATTCTGGCCAGGCTGACTCTCAAAATAAGACACATTTATATTTAAAATGTTGCTATGATATTCCCCTAAAAGGATGTAAAAAGAATTAACACATACATTTTTTTTTGGAATTTTTTAGAAATTAAATTCGAATCTCATCCCCCTCATTTCCCATACATTTCAAATTTTCGATTTTGAGGGCGAACGCGCGTCCACTAAATGAAGTCCGATCGCTGCCAAACTTTTTTTCATATCTATTGGGACCAAAACGAACCCTTTTCCGCCCGGTATTTTGAAATCTATTTTTAAGGGCCAGTCTAATATGTATGTACTCTAAAGTATCAACCTTTGACACTTTATGAGATTATTTTATAATTTTAAATGTTTTTCTAATGGAAAAACCTTTACGCAAGTGAACCCAGAAGAATCTTATCTCTCAGGTTTGTTTTTTGAGGCAAAGAGAGTTGCTGCCCAGGCCATAATTTCTCGATCGAAAGAAGTGAATAGTGAAGTGTCACATTAATTTATTCATTTTGTATGTAACCTGGCCTTGTCATGGATAAAAAGTCAAATTATTTTTCATTCTTACTGACTAAATTTGATATTTTACAGCACCCAGCTAATCCCGCTAGATATATGTTCTAAAGGTTCCCTGTTCTCTTCGAAAAATGCTGAATTTTAAATTGTCGGCTACAAAACTAGCAGTTTGACTTCTCAATTCAAGACATCCTTCTGAAATATTTTGATTAGAAAATAATCAAAGGTTTTTTCACATATATTTTAATAATTTATTTAAGAGTGAATTCGATTGAAAACAGTTAGTCAATAATCCGTTTCTCTTTCTGTTTGTAACCCCTCTTATAAAAATTGTTTAAAACAAATTTCAATTCAATGATTCCATAAGAAAAATATGTTGATTTACTTAAAAAATGTTATTTTCTTACTTAGAACGATTACTTATCAGTCGCTTTGTCTACTTTACCCGTAGTGAGTAATAGTGTTTTACAATCCTCCCCCAAAGGATACACATGTATTCACCCATATTTAATTCGCAATTTTAATTCATGTTTGTGCTTTGTTATTTGTGTTAATAATACGTTTGTGACTTTAGTTTTTCTGTATAAAATTAGCATAGTTTTTCCATTAGGCAAATTTCACATCAACACAAAATTATACATATTTTTATGGTAGTGCTTTTAACAAAGATTTCGGCAGTTCTGCATAAAATAAAAACGGTTCGCTACCTTTTATTAGGCGTTCGTTTGGTTTCAAATAATTTGTTGCTTACTTTTCGCGCTATATTCGTTATTTTCTTATCAACTTAAAGAAAAATAGTCGAAGCTTAGTTCGACTCTGATGAAGATTTTGAAGTAACCCAATTTATCTTAAAATAACAGCTGTAATTAACAGACATCGGATTTTAGGTTACATTTTTTTATGAGTGGTACAAAAATATTTCTGGTTGCATACAATTTTTTTTCTCGAATAATTTAAATCCTTATTTGTTTTGCATTTTTACATAGACATTTCAAACCAATTTAACGTGATTTCCGAAACATTAAATTACAAACCACAATGTGGATTAGTAGAAGAATTTTACCAAACTTAAATTCCAATTAATATGAAAATCATTAGCGCCATTGTGATTAACTTAATATTTTTTAAAGAAACTGCTCTTATATACCACAAATAACTGCTTAATTATGATTGTGATCTTACCGAACCGCGATAAAGTAGCATGGATGACCAGAATAGAATAGACCACAGCATACAGAATGTTTTATATAATTTTACTATGTTGTAGAAACAACTAATTTGCGAGAAAAAAAAATCTAAAAACGGAACCAAATTAGTCAAGATTCAATGATATCATCAGGTTCACTATTTTCTCGTTTAACTAAGTATAGAAGCCAAATCTAAATTTCCTAATATTTTTATGATAAAGCTCGCGTCTCTGACTCAAATTTTTCGGTTGTATGTGAACATCAACACATTCACAAAACTGCCTCTTGCGGTCAGTACAAAGCGACTCAAACCGTACGAGAAAACGAAATTAAAGTAAGATACTGACCATTTACCGTAATTGTGCTTTAAACAGTACGCTACGAACGATCTACGATCTCTTTAAAAGCAGTCAGAATATTCTATTTTAAACGCGCCAAAGGACACCTTAATTTAGGGATGCCCAAGACCATTCCGCAAGCCAAGCACTCTTTGTTGTTTGATGCAACGGAATGTCTGGTGCGTATACGGCCCATTTGCGCCATACATAAAGCAACAACAGATTCGTTTGCAAGTTCTCCCTTTTTCGGTTCGAGGTAAGGTTTTGTTAACTTGCAACAACATCATATGTGTCTCTCTTCTTTCTCTTCTATGTCTGGCAAACTTAAACGCAAGAACCAATTTGCTTAAGGTAGTCAGCGTTCGCCACGCTAGCAGTGGCCGGACGCTTTTTACTATTCACGGCGGCACGCATTCTTTTACAAACAAAAATCGGGTGTTTCTTTAGGTTTCCTATGGTTGTTATAGCTTGAAATATAGTTAAAGCATTTGTATTGGTGTTAAAGCGCCGGGAAAACTCATTCTGGGCACCCCTACCTAAGTTACATTAATAAATCTGTTAACCCTAAAAATAATATCATCACTAAAAAAACAAGAAAGATCTATAAGATTGTGCGGTGTTAGTTGTAATAGGGTGGGAGGGGGTGGAGGGGAGAACCGCTCATCCGATCTTTATCATTTCTTCAGCAAATCGAAACATTTTGCTAATTACTAACTATCTCCAGAAAGTACGAATTGTCTATCTTCAAAACTGTAGGAGATATAACGTTTTTTCAAAATTGCGGGGGCGGGAGGGGGCGTGGCACAAATTGAAAATAAACTTGACCTGCCTGCATCTATAAGAAGCATTTGTCCCATACATGTCAAACCTCTATCTCTTACCATCTCCGAGATCTGTTTGTTCATACGGACGGACGGACAGACATACAGACGGACATGGCTATATCGACTCGGCTGTTGATGCTGATCAAGAATATATATACTTTATATAGTCGGAAATGATTCCTTCTCCCTGTTACATACTTTTGCACAAACTTAATAATACTCTATGTACCTTTGGTACAGAGTATAAAAACTGATCGATTCGATCTTAAGGGGGGACATCTAAGTAGCACAAAAAAAAAAAAGTGGATTTTCAGAATTTTTTTTTGGCCAAATGGAAGGGCCAATCGAAAATTTGAAAATGAGGTATTATAGTTTGATACATTTACTCGAAATGGTTTTCGGGTTTTTTGTATCAAAAACAAAATGGCGGTCGTGTATCATTTCTCCGTAGACCTTATTTTTCCGTGGCCGGACACATAACTCAAGCAAATCTTAACCGATCGATCTGAAATTTTAAGAGTAAATCGGAAATACCTATGGCTATCGATCCACGTAGGATTTTTTCGATATTTGGCTTACTTTTTTTTTTAAAAAATTATTTAAGATTTTTTTTTGTTTTTTAAACGCATTTTTTTTTTTAAAAACTCACCATTTCGCCAAAAATCAAAATATCGAAAAAATCCTACGTGGATCGATAGCCATATCTATTTCCAATTTACTCTTAAAATTTCAGATCGATCGGTCAATATTTGCTTGAGTTATGTGTCCGGCCAGCTGAAAAATAGGGTCAACGGAGAAATGATACACGACCGCCATTTTGTTTTTGATACAAAAAACCCGAAAATCATTTCGAGTAAATGTATCACACTATAATACCTCATTTACAAATTTTCGATTGGCCCTTCCATTTGGCCAAAAAAAAATTCTGAAAATCCACTTTTTTTTTTGTGCTACTTAGATGTCCCCCCTTAAACTCAAAAAATCAAAATTGCCCTTTAAAAATTCAAAAATAGTAATCAAATTCTTGGTTCAAGATAATTTCGTTTTATCGTTCAAAAATGAAAAAAATTCTTGATTCAAGAACCAAAATTTTTAATTTAAGATCATTTCGTTCTTGATGAAAAAATAAGCTCTTACCTTTAGTACAAATCGCTCTTAGCTAGCATAAATATGTCCCCGAATCGTGCTTAACATATCCAAAACGCTCTTGAAATCAAGAATTTAATGATTTTTTAAAACGCTCTTAAATCAAGGTATTCCGTACTCAAATCAAGAATTTTATCGCTTATTGAAGTTTTGAAACTGAAATTTCTTGATTTAAGTACGAAAATTCTTGATTTTTCTCTTATCGAAAAGCTACTTTTGCCAATATCAAGTGAAATGACGATATTGATTTTTTTTAAATACCCGGCAATTCTAGATAAATGATATTCCGTATTTTGAACGCAAACGTAAATGCTTTGATCTTCCCATTACAAGCAAATGAACACAGTTAATATACCTTCTAAAGGGTATAATTATACGGTATTGAACTAATCAATACTCTTAATCATTGATTTCTATTTTTTTTCTTTTGGTTAACCTGTTATCAGATATGGACAAATTTCCAGTAAACTTCGACTGTTTTAACAACTTCAAATTAATTTGCTTTTCTCTGTAATTTATTTTAACGCAAAATTTTCCTTTGCCGGATCGTCTTATCAAAAGTCCGCCAAACTGTGGTATATAAAAGTAAAGGTGCCAACATTTGAACACTTTAGTTCGGTTTCTATCATTCACTCTAAAATACGGGAGGTAAAACTAATATCATATCACTCACCTGTGCATGTTTGTGTTTGAAACTAATCTGTGCTATTTGTTCTCTACTTTTTGTTTGTAAACAGATCGCGTTTGAATTTGAATTGCCACCTGTCAGCCTCTTTCTTTGTTATGTCAAATAACACCCCAATTGCATATAGAAATTTCACATTAAAATCAATCGATACGTATAAACAAAGATGGCGGCCGTCTTTAAAAGTTTTCAGTTTCCAATGAATGACCTTGATTGCATTAATAAAGCCTGCCATTTCCAGGATAATTTATTCACAATGCGTTTGCAATCGAAAAAGCCATATAACATTTATGAACAAATTTCCCTCAAACAGTTTTTTGTTTGCAAGCTTTGACTTGGTTTTATTCCCCTGACTTGGCATATAAGAGGCAAACCAAAACCTTGAACTACTTTAGACCAAAGAGTCTCGAGGGCAGCAGCAGCAGAGCAGCAACTTATGAATAGAAAGAAACCTGTAGAGTGAATCGGCGGCATCTACCTAAACTCTCCGACTCGCTGTGGTCGTTAGTGAACCGCACATCCGATTTTGGTACCTGCCCAAAAACCCAGGGCGACCGCGACCTGTTTTCCCATCTCCTTTTGTTTGACTCTGGCTGCATTTTTCGGAGTTTTTGTTGTGTGTGTGTGTTTTCAGTCATTAGATCCTTATCTAATTTCTTTGGGCCTGGACTGGTTTGCCTTGTTGTTCACCACTTTTTCCATCGTCTGTAGAAGCTGTTGAGCCATTCATATTTGCTACGTGAGTTTCTTGCTGCTGGACTTTTTTTTTCCTGGGAACTACGAAAATTAGCGTATCGACCACAAAAACAAACACGCCTGGAATGGGGATTGGGTTTGTTTGTGTGTTGTGTGTTGTTTGTTTTTATGGTCACGTTTTGGCGACAAACCCCAGTCGGCCCAATCGCACATATGTACCATTACCATCGCCATCAAGGCTGGCTGTCTAATCAGCGCTAAGCACAGTCGTATTCCCTTTAGCAATTAGACTTGACTTTCCCGGTCTCGGAGCAATTAACTTTCACACCTGTCGTGGTCCAGCAAGATTTTCAAATTCGCCATACGCGTCATTTTGTTTACTTTTCCATTTGCGTGCGAGTTGTTGTTTGTGAATTTGTTATGGTAATTAAAAGTTTTGCTCGATGATATTTCTAATTTCAAATTGTAAAGTTTACGAAACTTAATTATGGGCATTTGATTAAACAGAGCTGTGTAGGTTTTGGCAAACGATCTGCCGTGTAAGAGCTTCTAAAGAATTAATACTTGAAAATTCAACAACTCAAGCTTTATCTTAAAGTTCTTCTATTTGAATGCATATGTTATATTTCCAAAAAAAGGTACACCTGGTTAAAAACACTTCATTTGATCGAATTTTCATAGGGAAACAATCAAATTAAAGTAATGTAAGCTAATCTTACATTTACTAATAACCCAATTGGATATATTCGGTTTCAGATTTTTCTCATTTTTACATTGAATTTGCATAAATTTTTGCCAAAAAGTGACTATAGACTTCATGTATTTTCGCTATCTAAAATCTTTCTGATTGTACAAAGGGCTATAAAAGAATGCATAAGAAACCATGACAAACTATGCCAATGCAATTAACTGTAAGTTTTTGCATTATAGCAGAAACCACATAAATAGGATGATGGAAAAAATGTCACGTATCGACAGAGATAAGTATTTTTTTTACAAAAAATGTACTTAAGATTATTAAATACATTTCAAAGAACTATTTATTCATAAGATATTAAAACTGTTTGGGCTTCGTTTTTGTGTTAAATTTTGCAAATAGTTGTCTTTACATAGCTGCTCCCCAAAACCACTTCTGTTTTTGTCACGTTCGAATAGCTTCCAATTTTGTCATTATTTTGGAAACCGAGTTTCACTTGATATATACTTTAACACTAATTAAAGTGCTTTCTGAGAGCTTTATTATACAGATTTATTTTGACTTGTTCTCATTTCCAATGTGTACGATGGTAACGGTTCGACAGAATGGAAATGCCCAAATATTTTGGGATAATTGATTTGCAATTACACTATCGTCAGAGAGTCTTTATAAAGATTTATGACCAAAGTGAAGAAAGCTATACCATGTTAATAATGATTAGAACCTTAGCTATAGCTTTAAGTCCTGCCAAGTCTGCATTAATGGCTTTTAATTTTGTGACAAAAATTTGGGCAAATTATTTGCTATAGACGACACGTGTCCGACTTGGACGAAATTATTACTGACAATCTATATTGCCAATATATATTAGTTAAAGTCACTCTAAACCAGCGTTGGCCAACGAACTCTTGCGAGCGATTGACTGCTTTTTGCTCTCTTGGTCTCAGTTTCGGCATGCGTTCGGTTCGTATACGTGTAAATAGCGAAATGTTTTTGGCCTTTGGGCGGTGCTGCACTAAACCAGTTACTGTTCACAAGAACATACTTTATACCCCTTACTCGTAGAGTAAGAAGGAATACTAAACTATAGAAGTTGCGTGTGTATGTTAAGCTAAGCGAGAGCGCTCTCATTTAGCACATTTTTGTTGCTGCAGAAGAGAGCAGTCTAAGCTCGTTTACTGTCGGTAAGCACATTTTTGTTGCTGCAGAAGAGAGCAGTCTAAGCTCGTTTACTGTCGGTGTATCGACGTTGCTGCTTCAGAGGGTTTTTGTATACACAGAAAATAGAAACGTGCCGGACTTTGCTTTACCATTAAAAAAATAAATTTTTACATTCTTTACTGGGACTGAAACCTCATATGTACCTCGTTGTTTTTTAAATTTTGGAAAACCCCAACCCCGCCACCTCCGAAAAATAAACACACTGACGGCGACAACTTAGCCCACTTGACTATTAGCCGTAAGCAGCACCTGGCGTCGAAACCATAGTTAAGAATTATGCCGTTGAGAGAGCGAGGTTAACTGGATTTTATTAACTCGCTTACTCAAAATTAAATTTTCATAAAGATCGGACAATAAATAGACGAGTTAAAATATCGTGTGAGTGTCGTTAGCACCCATGAGGTCATCGGTGTAAAACACGATGTTAAATTTAAGGGGCTAATTTTAAAACCACAAGCTCTCTCAATGAATGAAGAAAACCAACAGGAAGTACTGTGTTCTTCCTTGTGTTCACTGTGACTGTCAAGTCACCGTTAAGTGAGTCTCCAGTCACCCCCCTCCTCCCCCTTTCTCTCATGAATCAAATTTGCATGCTCCAAACTCAAATTTGGACGTTGAATTAGATAACTGAAGTCAATCACTATTTGTCAATATTCTCAAAGTGGAATTACCATTCACAGTTGGTCGTCGTTAAAAACAGTTTTAAATCATTTAAGATTGTCTAAGTTAAGCGACTTAAATTTTATTATTAAAATTAAGACGAAACATTTCAATGATCGATTATATAGCAACAAGAAATAACACATCGAAGTATAGGTAGTATATCGTCAAAAATAACGTCATCTAAATAAAGGACAGGTGCGGGAACGCTTCCTACTGCCTGTATACTAAAGTGGCCGCCCCGTGAAAATCGTTAAAGTCACCGAGATTCTTTCCAATTGCACCCTTCAAATTGCGAAGCATTTTTCATTATTGTGTGCATAAATTTCCTAAACTGTTTATAATTTCGGCTATTTTTGCCGATACCTTGCTTCCGCAACCATAGCCCCCGGGGGCCCGTTTACATTCAAACGAATTGCACAACTAAAGGGTACTTTTGGGGGGAAAACAATATCTTTATGAAGATCATTTGTCAAGGACAAGCAAACTTTATTACATTTCTCATTTACTTTCACTCGTACAAAGCTGCCAGCTTACAGGAAATTTCCTAGAAAAGTACTTACATTTCATATACAAATTGACTATCACCTTACCCCATATATAGTATATATATACATACATATATCCTCCCAGCACTTACACATTTATTCCGTATGCTTGTGTGTTTTATTTATAGTCGTCGACTTACACACCAATCATTCATATCAATAACAGAACAAACAAAATAACAATCAACTGCATTTTATGGATGAATCAAACTCATTTGCTTGTGGAAGTCTGAAGCCGGACCTGGGGTCGGGTTAAGAGCAGCCTCACTAAACCCAATCACAAGACAAAAATACCATTCCAGCCCTCTGAGCTGCTTCCCAACAACCACATTCATTCAGTTGTGCATATATACCACCTCCATATCCATATATCCATGAGCCTGTGGAAGCGCATCGCCAGCCATGCCGACTGTGAGCAGCGCATGGCGGCTTACTATGATGAGAAGGGTTTGTTCGACCTGCGTCTCAGCTTGGCGCCCTGGATCGAAGACAGAATAATGTGAGTAGCGATGGCGAGAGAAAGCGGCGGCGGGGTGTCTGTGGAACAAGGGTTAAAGGCGGGACTTTTAGATAGGAAATAGTTGAATTGAGATGGTGCTTAGATCCTTATGAAGCTTGTAGATTCTAATCAGTCTTCTGTGTTCCCTACCCACACAGGTCGGAGCAAATCACACCCAGTTCCACGGAACAGCTCGAGCGAGTGGCACTCAAATTCAACGAGGATCTACAACAGAAACTTTTGTCCACGCGCACAGCCACCGATCAGGCACTAAAGTATCGTGTGGTAGAGCTTTGCGCCCTCATCCAACGCATTCCCGCCCTTGAGCTGTACACGCATCTGCGTAGCGGCTTGCAAAAGGAACTGCAGTTAGCCACCGAGAAGAGTGTTGCGGCCACTGGAGGTCAATCAATGCCGCTGAATTCCTACAATATGAACAACTCAGCTGGCTATATGGATGCCAGCGATATTCTTGGTGTAGCTGGAGGTGCCACCTCACCAATGGGTGCCATAGGACACAATACCCCCACTCCGGCTCCCATGGGCATGGCCACAGCCAAGGTGGAACTATTTCAAGTCCATCATCAGATAGTCGAGACCTTCAATGACTTTTCCAACATCGCCGAGTCCCTAAAGATTCTGGTGCGGAATTATGGCTACATGTTAAATTCGGCTGGAACTGCTAATGCGGAGTCCGCCTTCAAAAGATTGATTGAGGAGAAAACCAGCATTGCGGTAGGATTGCGCCGCAGTTTCATGTACTATGAAACGCTACAGGACATGGTTATTACAGAGCTAAAGAACTGGCGCCGCCAGCAGGCTCTGGCCGGAAATGGAGCACCCTTCAACGAAAACATGCTGGATGATATTCAACGCTGCTTCGAGCTGCTGGAGTCCTTTGTGGCCCACATGCTGCAAGCCGTCAAGGAAGCACTAATGGTGCGCCTCATGAACGAAGATCCTGATCTAACCCTCCTGCTCAACCAGGTGGAGGGGGCACAAAAAAATCTGGTCTGTTCCGCGTTTATAGTGGACAAGCAGCCGCCGCAGGTGATGAAGACCAACACACGTTTTGCAGCCTCTGTACGTTGGTTGCTTGGCTCTCAACTGGGCATACACAATAACCCGCCCAATGTTGAGTGCATCATAATGTCAGGTAGGTCAATACTCTCATTAAGATTTACCTCTTAATGTCTAATTCTCTTCTCTCTTTTAAAAACAGAGCTCCAGGCCCAGCGCTTTGTGACACGTGGCACACACATGGATGTGACCAACAGCAGTCTGTCGGGTCAATCCTCGGGCGAAATACAGAATTGTTCCAATGTCATGGAATACCAACCGAATAACCACGTCTTCTCCGCCAGTTTTAGAAACATGCAACTGAGGAAGATCAAGCGTGCCGAAAAGAAAGGCACCGAAAGTGTCATGGATGAGAAGTTTGCACTTTTCTTTTATGCCACCACAACAGTTAATGATTACCAGATCCGCGTATGGACCCTATCGCTACCCGTGGTGGTTATTGTACATGGAAATCAGGAGCCACAGTCATGGGCCACCATAACGTGGGACAATGCGTTTGCCGATATTGTGCGCGATCCCTTTGTGGTCACTGATCGTGTTACATGGTGTCAGCTATCGGTGGCTCTAAATACGAAATTCGGCTCCAGCACACAGAGAGCGCTTACCGCGGAGAATTTGGAATTTCTATGTGAGTGGAAAAGGGCAAACTAGCAGGAAATTGCTCTGTTCGGAATGTTAAAAACAAATCGTCCCTTGAAGCAATTGAAACCTTTTCCTTTGTTCTTTAAGCTTTCTTTCTTATCTTTTTCCAAATTACCTAAAGGGGAAAATTTCGTCGAACATTCTACCTAAAATTATGCGCAAGATATCATGATTTTTTTTCGAACTTTGCGAAGGGCAAGTAAACAGAAAGTCCGAAGCACAGAATCTAAAAGGTTGAAACCACGATATCTAGTAGGCCCGCATTTCCCCATAAAATTCTATGAAATTTATTTTTTAAAACAATAACAAACGAAGTGTGCCTAGCATCTGCCTCAAACTGAATTTAACAATTTATCAATTTACTCAACACGACTGCTGTATTTCGGGGGCTCTTATTAATTTCTATCTCCTTCTAGCTCATGTCTCTCAGAGCAGCTGTCATCTGTCTCAGAGAGTCAAGAGAACGAGTTGAAAAAATTAAGACCCCTCCCCACAACGAAATACGTCACCTATTAGTAAATTCACCTTGATCTGCCTCTCAGAGCAACTTTCATCTATCTCAGAGAGCCGAGAGAGCGAGTTGAAAAAATTAAGACCCCTCCCCAAGGTATACTTAACCATGGTGGAATTATACCAGGTGAAGTCTTTAAAGTAGGCTGCCTCTATTTTGGGGTACCAGTTGAATGCTAAAAAAACACTCAGTAGCAAAGGGGCTGTCAACGTGCTCTCACATGTTCATATCAACTGGTACCTCTCTCGCATGGTGAATTCCTGACGACACTACCTTGTTAATTATACCATGTACTTAACAAGGTAGGCTCACTCGCTCTCTCACAACTTCTTATATTTGTGTCAAAGAGAGGGAGAGCGAGAGAGTAATATATAATATTATCAATACAAAGCCTAGTAAGCTACTAAGTAAATCACAAAAAATTCGTCCGCGGAGATGCTTCGCTTACAACAATTACTTACTGCAAGGAGCAAAGAGTATTGAAGAGGAACGTTGCTCAGACGGCACCGCTTCTGTCCGCAAATTGTCAGAACGAGTGTGCCTTCCCATGGTATAATTAACCAGGTGGAGTCGTCAGAAATTCACCATGCGAGAGAGGTACCAGTTGATACGAACATGTGAGAGCATTTTAACATCCTCATTGCTACTGAGTGTGTTCACCAGTCAACTGGTACCCCAAAAAGGAGGCAGCCTATTTCAATGACTTCACCTGGTATAACTCCACCATGCGCCTACCTTGTTAAGTATACCTTGCCCCTCCCCACAACTGAATACGTCACCTTGTAAGTAAATTCACCTTGAGCAGGACTACTAGACTATCATGTGTCCTGTGTCGAACAGTGTGAAGGCAGCCTTAATCTATATTTATCATTTAATATTTAGTACTGTGTCCTTTATTGGCAATAACAGTTAAGTCCTGGCCTCGTTTTAGGGGAATTTCGAATCAGGACTCTGTACTTCTTCCCAAAATGGTTGGCTTGAAAGCAGCAACAACTCCATGATATTCACGTTAAAGTGCTGATCCATGATGATTTTTATCCACTATATTGGATTCGTTTTATAGTAGGAGAAGCAGGCCCATACCATTACACTACACCCTCGATTATTAATGATTTTTTTTGTTTGTACTGGGGCTTGTATTCTGTGTTCCCTTGGACGTCTAAAGTATGATCGACATCCCTTTCCACCATACATAACCACTTTGGACTCATCTGACCATAGAATATTCCTCCATATTTGGGATGTCCAATTTTTATGAATGCGCTGCAGGCATTTATTTTGAGCTGGGTAGCAGGCTGGAAAGGATCCTTTTCTTGCTCTAACAAATCAGTCTTTTGACATGAAGAGAGGTCATAGATCGTTTTCGTTCGCGTGTTTCAACCTTTTCTTCATAGTTTAAGGACGTTTTAATCATTTTATTGGAGCATCCTACCAATTCACCAACTTCTCTGTTAGTTTTCCCGTCCTCTATTAATTTTTAGATAAGATCGCGCTTTTCCGTAGTTCAGAGCTTTCCGCGTTCCATTGCAATGATTATTAATAACTTTTATGATAGAAACAATGAAATCTTAGATAAAACTAATAAACACGTCTTTTCTACAAAGGCAATTCCTCGAAATATACAATAGCCGAGTCGATTTAGCCATGTCCGTCTGCCCGTCCGTCTGTGTGTGTGTGGGTATTTTGAAGTCTGGCCACTCAACTACAACGCTCTTACTTGTTTTTAGTTATCAAGGATAAATAAATTTGATAAGTGTCACCAAATAGCAAATAGTTTGGCAAATTCGAACGTCGAAGTGAATTGCCTTTATTATTATTTTTAAATAACTTTTAAATATCAGATGTATTAGATGATATCAGACATCGGATAAACCTCAAGTACTGCTCAAATCGTAAAATATGTGCTTGGCTCTTGCTTAACCGAGCAGAACATGTACTTATATTTTAACAAACGCAAATTCAGAACCAGTGTATAACCCTGTATTTAATGCTACTTGAAGTGGGACATAGCCGTCATTGGGTCGGGCTCAAGTGATGGTGGTATTACGGGTATAATTTAATCATCTAGCAACACAGAATAGAATGAGAGATATACTGAGAGTTGACCTTGATTTATAGTTTTAAGGCTTCGTTAAAACTCATACAAGGTATATTAGTGAGACTTCACTTTAATTTTATATTACTTTATTTTCAGTTGAAAAACTGCAGCGGGACAACAATGCCGGTGAACGCAACGAATGCATTTCGTGGAATCAATTCTGCAAAGAGCCGCTGCCCGATCGTCAATTCACATTTTGGGAATGGTTCTATGCCATTATGAAACTCACCAAGGACCATTTGCTGGGCATGTGGAAGGCGGGTCGTATTACGGGCTTTATCAGCAAGGCCAAGGCCCAGGAAGATCTCTTGCGTGCTGGCACCGGAATAGGAACATTTTTGGTGCGCTTCTCCGACAGCGAAGCGGGTAAGACAGAGAGAATGAGTAGAGTGGTGGATAGATTAAAAAAACTGTTTTCTCTTCAGGCGCCGTCTCTATTGCCTATGTGAATGAATATGGTACGGTGCTTATGCTTAAGCCCTGGACTTCTAAAGATTTCCAAATTATCAACTTGGCCGATCGCATACGTGATTTGGACTTGCGCATTCTGCACCCCACGGACATTAATGTGGCTCCCTTAGAGCGCGATATTGCTTTTAGCGAATTCTACACACAACGGCCGGGTATGGACTAGCCTTTTATTTTGTTTCAATCAATTGCTCATTTTTTTCTTCTGCTAGAAACGGTCACACGCGGCGATGGTTATGTGCCCAGCACGATACGCGTCCAGGTGCCCCCCACGGCTGGAGATAATGGCTCGATTGTGGGTACTCCGCATCATCCAATGCAGTCACCGCAGCAGGATATGAATATGGGAAAGTAAGTTTTGCATGATGGTGTCACCTCCCCATTCCCCCATTACTTACAAGAAAGATTTTTCTTTCAATTTCCCTCCACTGACTTTTCCGTTTAAAGCTTGACTAAAATCTTGAGATGACTCTCTTCAAGCCTTGAACCTGACAGCAAGGTTTTTTTTTTGCTTACTTACACAATTTAATTTTGATTGAAATTTTTTCCAAAAAGTTTAATCTGATTGCAATACTTTGAATTCGAAAAAGACGTTGAGCAAAAAAAATAATTAGAACTAACCACAATTTGGGCATCGTTATTGTTATCGTTATAAATCGTTGATGCAACGGCTGGAGTGCCAATCAATGATGCTTTTGTTCTGTTCCTGTTTAGTTAATAAAAACGACTCCGAAACTTGTGCTGTGCCTTCTCTTTTATTCAGGGATGCAAAACGTTGGGGGAAATAAGATGAACTGGTTTTTAGGCCTAACCGAACCATGATTATGAAACGAGTTTGATCAAATGATTAAATATTTGAGCTTAAAGATTTTGTTGTATTCAAAATTTTTCCAAAAGATTCAAAAATTGATGTCTATTTTTATATTCACATTTGAATGGGCAAAGTGATTTAGGAATGAGTCTCTGCTAAGCGGCATTGCATTCTAATATTTACGAATAACAAATAGAGAATCTCATGTGAATGTTTGCACAAAGGTCGTCTGACCCAGCTGTCGGTAACCAATCACACTTTTTGTATGATTCTTTTTCAACAATCAAGATTGCCAAATTTAACAATCGGCAATCATTGCATTCAGCAGGTAAAAGCGACAATCATAAATCATAAATCGAAATGATCTGCTGAATGGGCACATTGAAATGAAATTTGGCTAGTTCTGCTCAGCCTTGGCCTACTTGATTGTTAAGTCTCATGCGTCGACCATTGCAAAATGGGCCTAACTGATATTGAAAAATTATTCCATCTAATTTTGTAAACTGCGTTTTTTGACTGCCGACCTTACCTATCAGTATTTGGTTGCAACCTAATCTAAGAAAGGGCAAGATTCTTGAGAGAAATCGATTTTCCAACATTTTAAACAAAAAATCGATTAAAATCGTTTTGGTATCTTTGTTTGGAAAAAATACTTAGCGGATAATAAAAAACAGTGTGAATTGTTAGTATTTCTGTTACATAAAGGAATAAGAATATAAATATGTTGTATCAATTAAGGTTTTCACGTCAACTTGGTTATCAAGTAATCTGTTTAAAAATTAAATCCCAAATAAGCAGCTCAGTCCCAGGTCATGAGATTAACTTGTTTCATTTAATTTTCAGTGTTGATAAACATTTCGTTATCTTTTAGAAAAGATAAAGTAAAAATTTAAAAGATTCTTTTGAGTCATATAGCACATCTAGCTGTTTTCTATCTTGGTAGCTGTGTTGTAGTGGGTAAGGTATGAGGTCAAAGTCAAACAGACCTGGGTTCAAGTCACGGTAAAGCACTTACAATTAAAGATTACATTTAATTTTTAAACTTGATAACCAATTTGACGTGAAATCCCCAAATATAAATAAAATTTATTTTCTTTTTAACCTGTACTCAACTTAAATTATATTATTTGATGTAATTCTTGATCTGAAAAATGAAATAATCTTGTTAAAAAAAATTGTATGCAGATTACATCAAAAACATTCTTCCAATACTTCAGTGGGCCAACTGATTTGGGAGAGTGAGTCTTTTCGAATAATAGAAAACCTTAAAAATGCCATCGTCAGTCAGTTTTTTATTCAGCTTGTCGGCTTGGTCGAGACAGTAAACAAAGTTACTAAGTCCGGGTCCCCTCGACTTTGATCAAAGCTTGGTCAATTTATTGTTTCCTTCTGAACTTTTTTCAAAGTTTTTAATTCATAGTGTGAATTGCTTTAGGAACAGCATTTAAATGATAAGATTAAAAAATCGCACTTTTTTGTAGACGTTGGTAACTGTTCCTCCTCGGCCTCGTAATGAATATTAGCCATTTTGTTAGATAGAATAATAGATTATTTGGTTCTTACCCTTAGCACGAGTTTCGACGTCGTCGCTTGTCTTAGTGGTGGTTGATTTTTTTTCGATATTAATCGATTCCCAAATATGATATCGATGCATCTACCCTGTCTTGGTAATTGTTGTGATAGATAGCATGACAGTATTGTGATAAGCGATTAGTGATCTTTCAAAAGTTACGTCTTCAGATGTTGCTCACTTTTGTTTAAAGGGAGAACAATATGGTTGCAGCATGACGATAGTCGTGACGATCCCACAAATTCAACTGTTCGACATCAAATCGCACGCCATTTATACGTAAAGTCGCTTCGATACGATTCGAGCGGTGTGAGGACTGCTATTGACGTTTACTGTTTTTAAATAAGAGCTGCATTTCAGCCAGGCATCTTCATGTTTTGCGATTAAGTGCCGCTTTATATTCGCTAAGTTGCCACTGGTCATTAGAACTTTATTGCACAGTTTGCACTGCGATTTCTGTGCATCAACTTTTATAAAAAAACTTTTAAAGATTTGGCTTTACATGTCCTGAGCACAAGAAACAGTTATTCGCAAGTTTTCCGAAACAAATCAAAATATCACCGAAATATTTTCAATTTCCGATATATCGCCTCGGAAAAATATGCCAAAATGATATTCGTAGTTTTTGAGCAAAATTTTCGATATTTTCATATATCGATAATATTTTCGACATCCCTAGTTTTTAGTGTGTAACACTGCTGCGTTGCCTCTAGTTATTGTATCGTGTTTCAAACCTACATAGAACAATAAAAACAAGGTAGCGCGACCAGTAGTAAATTTCGGACAACTTTCAGTTATCGATCCAAAGTCGTTAAAGTTGTTATAGTATCATGGTCTGATACCATTTCCTTGAATATCATGCCCACTAAAAAGATTTCAAATCATGTAAATCCCGACTTAAAACACTTTTAAGATTTGTCTTTACATTTTATTGATTACAATTCCAAATTCAAATAAACATTTGAATCATAAAATAGACGCCATGCGATCGATCATTGGTTCGGTTTAGCATTCAGGCCTAGTTCGCGGCTCGGTTTGCATCCCTGGATTGTGTTTTGTTGTTTATTAACATTACCCAATACTTACTCTCTCTACTCTTTGTTTATTTTCATTTTGCAACCTTGATTTTTGGTACTACAAATGTGTGTTGGTGTTGGTTGTTGTTTCATGGTGTTCAGCCTTACACCACCGATGAGCAACATAACTTATTCTACGGGTATCGATGCCTCACCAACTGGCATGGAAGATTCGGACTCAGATGATAGTTTTGTAGCCGATGCTCTAGAGAATTTGGTTATGAACACACCACCCGGCGATCCCTTACTGTATCAGATCAGTAATACCATATGCAATGTGGTGCCATATGATGACACTTTTAATAATTATCCAGCGTTCGCCGTGCCATCGCCCTATAATCAGACGGTCCCGTACTAAGTGCAGGGGCGTGCACGTTGGTTGTGTCCGCCCACTTACCGAAAGGTATACAAGTTTTATAATTATGTACCGCATTTAAATCACTCAAACAAAAAGTTCACTTCGATGTGCTCAGTTCACTCAATCGCAGCTCTAACATTGCTTCTCTTACCCGCCCTTCAGTACTTGAAGTCAAATCAGTCAATGGTCATTCTCATGGCACGAACGCATTACATTTCACGCACACACACGCACACACACATATATATATTATACATTCATCAGAGTTGTGTGCTCCGCCAACATTTTTACTAACTCTAGACATAATTGGGCGCAATAGTAAATTAGAGTGTGAGATGTTAATTGTTGTTCAGTTGCTCACTCACATGTTTCTCATCTGGATAATAAGAAGCACTTGAGCAACTCATTTTGTTCAGTTACTCATGAATTACCAAACACAAGTGTTTTAATGGGATTTTCGTTTGATATTTATTTTCTTATTCGTTTGTTCTTCAAAGTATTGCCATCGTTTTAAACTTTTCAGCAGACGCAAATTGATATAAAAATACAAATTTTTCCGCTAACCAATTTCTAATTATTTTCTTCTTATCTTTTTGGCTATAAAAACGTTGCAGTTTACAGAATAGCACCATCATGCACCTATAAAAAAACGCGCGCTAGACTGGCTTACCAAGCAACAAATTCTTTAAGAATCCCAATTAAACGAACATTTCTTGCATGCTCACTTTGGTTGTTGTATTGTTAAATGTGTTTTGAAAGTCAATTTGTTGTTATATTCTAAATAGCAAATGGGTTATAATCGCTCTTTTTTGATCAATTCTCACTCACATAAGTCACGACAATCATCCATTCCTAAGCCGATATCTATACATCCCGAACACATGGCCATATCGCATGAATCTTTTACTCTTGCTTCCTTATCGATCAAATTTTTTATTAATTTCGATTTCTTTTTCCTTTTTTCTGTATTCTCCCTCACGTTTTTTAGTGGTAATGATTTTGCCATGGCGGACTTTGAAACGATGCAAAACTTTGATGTATATAAACTATAAACTATATATATATAATATATATTCATATATCAAACTTTATGTATAAACAAACACCATATAAACAATTAATAGAGTGCCGCGCTCTTTTGGACGTCCAGTAGATGTTAACGCAATGATCGAGCACTTGACTCATTGTGGATCTTCATTTCAAAAGTTTTAACCAATTTTAATTTTAAGAATTTGGGAATGCAACGTCGTGGCATGTTCTCTTTGGTACGTATTTATATTTTGGGTGTTCACTTTGTTGAGCACTTAGGCACTTGGGGAAAAGTGTAAGCATTTCCAACAACAATTTACTCTGAACAAATTGTGCCCAGCTTGCTCGACCCAGACCCTGACTACGAAAAGTCGGGCACTTGTACCTTAGTGCTATAAGTGTTATATGAACAAGCTAAAATCAAATGTGTGATCAAACATTCATATAAATTGTATGGAGAAAGCGCCAACTTTGAATGAACCGTGGATTACTGCCGAATCATATCTCAAACGTAATTGTGCACAAATTTCGTGCACAGAGGGCTGCTCACAATGCAAGTCAGGCAAAACTGCTCAAGTGCCTATGTGCTCAACAAAGTGAATACCCCAATTGATTTCTTTTTTTTTGTGTTAATATTACTTAACTTGAGTAACTCGAGATTTGGTTGTGAGTCTTTGTCCATACATAAATCACTTCATAAATTTTATAAAAGTGTTTCGAATTTATTGATCAACGTATTTAATGTTATATTTATAATATCTTTGAGGTATTTGTTGAAAATGTTTTTAACGTTAAATGTCATAAAATAATAATCAATTTGAAAGCAAAGTTATGCTAAAAAACAAATACATACGTACTATGTAAAATGTATTCTAAAATTGATATCAGAAAAGCAAAATACAAGTTAAAACTAGAAAAACAATGTTACTAAATATAGTATTTTTACCTGGAGCTGGTACGAAAATACCCAATGGAGATACGTGCTGATTTTCGCCACATGAACAAGCACGAGTCAACACGATTTGCTACGAAAGACGGTCGTAAACGACAAAATTGCAAACTCTGCTTTAAAATAGCTGAAGACTCTATTCAATTGGGTAAAACTCAAATGTTGAAACCCCCAAATTGTAGATTAAACTAGAAGGCGAAGCTAATCTTTGTCTGTACTGAAGATTATACACCGTTGCAAGTGCTTCTTTTGAAAAATCCGAGTTTAAGAACGCTCAAATTAAAATCAATCTTTGTATTTTACTGAAACCCAATTAACAGTCAACAAGTTTAACAACGATAAGTGGGGAAAATAAAAATTTTTTCTCACAAAGACCCATTTTCTGACCGATCGATCCTATGGCAGCTGTACAATGTAGTAGACATGCGATTATGAACAAGTTGCGAGCCGAGCTTAGGAACTCCAAAATTGTAACCAAAAAAGTGTTTCTACGTGAGATCCATTTTCTGACCGAGCTATGATAACTGTTCCGAACTTTAGTACTTTGCATTCGAATTTAATAATGTTCTATAGGACTAGATATACTATACTATACTAGACAATTTGTTAAATTTCAATCGGTAAGCAACCGTTGTAAGCGACGCATCTCCGGTAAAAAAAAGGGAGTTCTCTATAGAATACACTTGCAATTTAGTGTTTACCGATTCTTACAGCCAGAAGCTCGGCTCGCGTTTTGCATAAAAGCTCGACTGACTTCGGCTCGTATGAGCTGTGGATGGCCGCTTCTGTTTGACACCAAGTGAGTACAGAAATTCAGTACTCTTTCACAAATATAAGGAGTTGTGAGAGAGCGAGTGCTGCTACCTTGTTAGGATATCTTGCTAAAAGAGTTTACAAATGCACCAAAAGCAAAGGTATCAAGATTAAGGGAAGCACAAAAACTACTACTGACAGTCTTATAGTCAAATAATTGGCATTAAGTCAAATATTGCAGATATCGAGCTGAAACTTATTATAATACTTTGGATAGGCAAAAGTAGCAAATTCTGTGCCCACCACTGTGTTAGATGATTGTTCTGCTCTCTCCAATGTGTCGGGACAATGAATGGCATCATTATTTTTATACCCTTGGAGAGAGTATATTAAAATTGTCCGGATGTTTGTAACGCATAGAAGGAAGCATCTCCGACCACATAAAGTATATATTCCTGATCAGCATGACGAGCTGAGTTGATATAGCCATGTCCGTCTGTCCGTCCGTCTGTTTCTAACTATCTCCTCCGTCAGTTTTAAAGCTATCGTAACCAAACTTTGCGCGAAGTCTTTTAGTGCAAATACGCTGCACATTTGTCGGAACCGGCCGGATCGGATGACTATAGCATATAGCTGCCATAGGAACGACCGGTCGAAAAAGTAGTTTTAGTAAGAAAAACTTTTTTGTTTTCAATGCTATCGCTCTCAACGCTTGTATTTATAAGTTTTCAATGATTTCACATAATTTCACCAAGGCTTGTCGAAATCGGACAACTATATAGTATAGCTGCCATACAAAAGTTAGGTCTGAAAAAAAGTTTTAATGAGAAAAACTTTTTTGTTTTCAATGTTATCGCTCCCAACGCTCGTATTTATAAGTTTTCAATGATTTTACATAATTTCACCAAGGCTTGTCGAAATCGGACCACTATATAGTATAGCTGCCATACAAACTGTCAGGCATATATCAAGCTCCAAGGGTATATAAACTTCGGTCGAGCCGAAGTTAGCCTGCCTCTATTTTTTTCTTCTTTAATTGAGAGCTGGAGTTTCCGGCGGCAGCGAGTACATATCGAATGTGGTACCCAAGATTTGTCGACTGCCAAAGACCCTTTCGTAAGCCGTTTGGACCGATTGGTTGATGGACTCTCTTTGACACTTTGGGGTGTACTTTAAGCAAACAGAGCAGAAAGAGTCCAGTGAGTTGAAGCACTCTCGCGGCATTTAAAAAATTTAAAACTCGAAATATTTAAACCAAATTTGAATATAATTTGATTTACGTCTACCCCGAACGCCCTGAAAGCGAACATGCAAAAACAGAACTTAAGTGAATATTTGTGTTTCGGTCTTCCACACAGACGTCAATATCTGTTGCCGTTCTCTCACTTTGTATATCTTTGGCACAGTTAGCAGCTCTGAATATAGCAATGACAAAATGACTTGAATATGAAAAAAATAAAACATCCTTGTTTAGGTTCCTATAGGCCTTTTAGGTTTTAAAAATATCGGTTCTCGAATAGAGCTATACAAAAAACTTAAAATATCGATTTTGGTTCCCTGATTTTAGCTGTATACAAAACCAACAGTACTGTACAAAAACCTTCGCTGGGTTTGGTCTTTACGAGATATGGAATCGTTAATCCTTCTCTAAAGCTGAAAAGTTCAAATCACTCATTTTCAAAATTTTTTTTTCAGTTCAAAAATGTGTCACAGTTTTATTGATTACATGGAAACATAACAACTTGGAAACTCAGAAACTAACCTTAGAAGTTTTTCGATTGTTAAAATGTCTATCTTATCAAATCATTCGCAAATACGATTTATTTCATTTTTGCACTTTTGCTAGTAGTAAATGAATTGTAGGTAATAAAGAAATTATAATATTTAGCATTATAAAAATTTAAGCCAATATTGCAAAATACTTTCTTTGTCCAGAAGTCTGGAACCAGGCATGTGACCAAACTCACATCGTCAATATGTAAACGGATGGATCCAAGATAGATGGTGTTGTCCAAGCTTTCTCATCACAGCAGCATGATCCAGGCAGAGATCGCACTATGCATTAATATGCAACAAGAGATAGTAAAAATTATTGTTGACAGTCAAGCGGCGATTGAACTATGCTTCAAAGAACAAAGAAGCTCCACCCACAAAGTCAGTGCGTATTTACTGGGTACCCAGTATACCACATAGAAAAAAACAACTACAGAAATACGTTAGTTTAATAGTTAATAGTTTAAAATAAATGTTTTGCTTTTCTAATATCAATTTAAATATATATACACAATTTAAATACAAACGAATCGAGCTTATTTATAAAAGTAATCAAAATGAAGTGTGTGAGTAAACCTGAAATTTAGATTAAGGATTGCAGAAGGTTTCTTTTGATACTGTAAAACTAGAAAAATAAGTAAAATGTTATTATGTATTGAAATATTTGAAAAATTGTTAGTGCAATTGTAACGAATTTACTTATCATGTTATTCATGATGCAAACAAAAAGGAGTTTCGATATATACATATACAAACCTGCTGCGGTATAAACTGTTTTTACTTTCTGTACTAATTGCGGTTTCAATTTGTTTTTCCAGCATATGTGAATCGCCACACAACAACTACAGCAACAGTTACGAGTTCAATGCATGCAAATTGCCACACCTGAACCCCAACACTTTTAGCCCATACCCTAAATATTATGTCTGATCCTAAGCATACTACATACATATTTTATTTTGTAAAAACTTTTGGAATGCGTCTGCATGTAAGTGGTTTTTTTTTTTTGCTAGTTTTTAACTTGGCATAAGTTTACGATTTGTTGAATCTAAATTTTTTGATTTTTATTTTAATTTTAATTGAGTATTTTAAGGATTGTCACCAACGAGTTTAGTTTTAACAAAATGAACCGGAAGCAAAGCAGAAATTATACCCTTAAAATCTTCCACCTTTAGTTGTTATGCTTTTTGTAAAAAAAACCACCCTTTTATTGCTTCCATATGCACCTAATGCAAACAGTTAATTAATGTATGTATACTCTTTCTTTTAGGGGCATAATTGTTGTACAGCATTACAAATGCTTTCAATACACAATATACACTTTGTATGTGAACTTTTAGAATTTTTTATAATATAAGTACATAACACAAAATTAAACTTTAATAAACATTTACACACATTTATGTATGTATGAACGGATAACGAATTAATTGCTTGTGTATTTGTTCAAACGAATTCAATTTGAGCCACAAAAAATATAATATTAAACTGTGTACGTAAAGTTTTTTTGAATGTTTACCTTTAAAACTCACGCACACATTCCCCCTTGGATATATATATATAATGCTCTACACACAAAAGCTGATATTGGGAATTGAGTGTGTTTTAATGTTTACATTACAATTTCAATTAATTGAAGTGTTTTTAAATGTTTGTGGGAAAGTAAGAAAGAAAAGAACTATTCTTGTCAAAATGGCCAATAAAGATTTGATTTTAGCAGCAAACGGAAAATGTTTTCATTCAGGAGGGTCGATTTGGGAGTCAACAATATGATTTAGAGTTCTGTTTTTCCTGAAAGGATCAATAATGGAAAGAAGTCACTCAACAGCAAAACACTACAAGAGAAGCCAAAATGCAAATGTCATGCATCACAATGATTTTATTTCACTCGTGTTCCAGCGCGAAAATTCACATTACGAAATTAAGCACCTCTTCAACACTTCGCAGGCTGAGAGCCAGACGGAATCGGTTACAATCGACTGAACCTTCCATTAGCATGTCGCTTAGTTGATAGGATTCGTCGTTAAACTGTAAGTACCATTCATGTGTTTGAAAAAAATTTAAGCACACAAGCTAAGAGATTGAGAGAAGCTCGGCTTTCTCGCCCGATGGTAAATATAGTGGTAATGTATTTTTAACACTGCTCCTTCTTCCGCAATTCATGTATTATAAAGAGCTGTAATACATGAATATGTATTAAGATACTGATTAAAGTCATTTGAGTTTCTGTTATTTATTAAAGGTATATTTTAACAATTTATAAAGCTGTCTTTACAGTGGTCATATATCTCTTAAAAGACTCTGACGTGTAACGTTCGGCTGGCATGTGCCATACTCTAAACAAAAATAGTTTAGGTAACCGTGGCACCAAAAATTAACTGCACTCTGGAACTAAGATAACCGGGCGGGACTCCTTGTTGGGCTAGCTAACAATCGGCTGATGGGAGGTTCGTGGCTATCCGCTGATCCAGGCCATACACACACATTTTATTGATGAGTCCCTGTAACAAACTGGTGGCCAGCCTATTAACAAAAATCTACAAAAATTGAAATTTACCACGGATCTTCCCATTACTCAAAATTAAAATAAAAAAGTAAGTACTCCTCGATGATATGGACATACTGGCGTCTCTACCCTCCCTACCGTGATTCATTGGAGCGTTAAATTATCATGAATCCCTTAACCAATTTACTCTTGCACACTTAACTCCAGTCGCTGCCACACATTTAAACTCTTAATATTTCATTATCCTTCTAGGAATCAAGTATTCAATATATTCAGATCAAAGAAACAAGATTTAAGTAAATTCATGGTAAATAACAGATACGATTAATATGGCTTAAGTCAAACTTAACTCTATTAATATTCAAATGCAATCTATCGTATAAACAGAAGCATTAGCGTGATAAGTATATCGTCAAACGCTAGGTAGCGGACATCCAAACCGATTCTCAAACACTGAACGTCTTCGACATTCTCAGACTACACCAGCCTTAGAATGTAGGCGATCAACTCGGATCTCGTGTGCAACAACTAAATTTCTCTAGAACATTTTTACTTACCCACAGATATTGATGAAGGCCTTCGTCGATGCTGTGGAACGTTTTCTCCTTTCAAGATGAGAATTTATAAGAACATTAAATTTAGTTGTTGTTGGGGTACATTAATGTTTCGCAGGTTGGTTAATGCGGGGGATCACTGTTCTCTTTTGTTGTAGGGGGGACAGCCGTATTTTCACACTAATCTTTCTTTGTACAAATTCTTGCGGACATTCTTGAAAAACTAAAAATTTGCTTCTCCTAGCAAGTAACAAATCTTCAGGCTGGGTTTGCCGTGCCCAGGCCTCCTTTGCTGCAATCCAAAGAGGTATTAATATACCGAGGTGTCACCCTTCTGGGGGGGGGTTTTTACAACATCCCTTGCTCCGAAAGGCTGCGGCTAGCTGCAGCAGCGGCTGCTAATTAGCAGCACACTTCCCTTGCTCCTTTTGGGAGTCAGGTGCCAAAGCAAGCCAGGCCGTAAGCAAAATCGCACGATCAAATTATGCGGCAAGATTTGAGGTTATGTAGCTTCAGTACGAATTTTCCTGGTCTGGAAGTAGCTTGGCCCCTGTGGCTCGCAAATAGGGAACAAAGCCCAATTAGGATGAAAGCGCACAGCGCACCACGAGACAGGGACCGATGAAGACTAGAAGGAATAGAAGAACTATGTGAGAACACAAGTCTGCAGACGCGGTGAGGACAATTTAAAGTTACCTGCAATACGCTCAAACACTGACTTGCGAAATAAAACTCAGTATTCCCAATGCTGCTTATTGTGGGCGCAAGTGACCACGACAGTTGGATGCCAAAAATGTGTTTAGGGGATCTCGATGGTCAAAAAAAAAAGGTCTGCACCGTTCGACGTTAACAATGGGAAAGAAAGATAGAAACGGAAGCCGCCATGACAAAACTAAATGGCTGACATGCAGGGTTGCGTTGAGATTTTTGGTATTTTTTTCTATGCCTTTGAACTGGTTCCGAGTCCTAACTCGCACGTCACTTGCACATCTGACTAAGGGGAAAGCGAATAATAACAAAATTTATTGTTTATAGCGCGATGAAGCAAATCTGACTACTCGCCCATTACAACACCTGATAACTTGCCATTTCTCTTACCAAATGAGCAAGTTAGACGGAAACAGGGCGAATCAGGGACGAATATCCTTAGAAGCAAACGTTCCTACTAGCTTGCCTTGAAGGTCTTCTAGTATGTAAAAGCTAGTGCCAAGCTTCTCGCGCACTCGGGCTTTCACAAACAAGGGGCTAAGTTTAGCATTAAAACTTTTGTTGAAACTACTTTGCGAGAAATTACGACGAAAAACTTCTTGGCCGATTTTATAATGAACCGGCTTTGAGCGGAGGTTATATTGCCGTTGGTTGTTTTCGTAGGCTTTTTTGACGTTAGTTTGAAGTTCTTCTCGCAACAAGACTAATTGATCATCCTGGCTTACGTGCATTGCGGGTTCATCTAACGAATGAAGACTTCTTAGCAGCTGGTAAGTAGATCCATGTGTTATCATGTCAAACCCGTATAAAGCGTGGTAAGGTGAGTATCCCAAGGACTGATGCAGACTGTTACGTAATGCGCAGCTAATATGGCTCACATTTTCGTCCCAACGAGTCTGATCATCTTTCAGAAAAGCACGAATTCCTGCCAATACAGACCGATTGACCCTCTCACTTGCGTTGGATTGCGGAGAATACAGTGCTGTATACAGGTGTTTTATCTCGAATTTGGTCAAGAACGCATTGAATTCATTGCTTTTGAATTGCGAACCATTATCGCTAACTATAACTTCAGGAACGCCGTAGCAATGAAATATGTCTTGTAGTAAAAAGTTTTGAATAGCCAAGGAATTGAATTTACGCAAGGGACAAAGCCAATGGAATTTTGAAAAGTGGTCAAGGACAATTAATAAGCCAATATGGCCTCGTTTGCTTCTCGGGTAAGGCCCTAAAAGATCAATATAGAGTCGTTGAAACGGTCTTGACGTTGGCATGTGCTTGCCCATAGGAGCCCGCAATGTTACATTTGGGGCCTTCGTTGCTTTGCACGTATCGCAACTCCTTATATAATTTCGGACATCTTTGACCAGACCTGGCCAAAAGAAGTTTCGACGAATCAACTCCACGGTTTTGCCTATACCACCATGGGCTGTAATCAAGGCGTCATGGGCTCTGCTGATTACCTCAGTACGCAATGGAGTCGGTATCCACAACTTCCAAGCGCGGTTTTCTTGATCCGGATTACCTGACGCATGTTCACGCCTACAATACACATAACCATCAATAACTCGCAAATCTGGTAACCGACTTTCTTCCAGTTGCACTTTCTTTCTCAGAGTTTCATACTCCGGGTCAGAAAAGTGTTGCGAAGATAAATCAATCTCCGGCCCTACGTCGTCAATAGCCGATAATTCTTCTTGAGGAATACGAGATAAGGCATCCAGTACTATGTGATCACGACCTTTTCGATGGCTAATGGTAAATTTAAACGCCTGGAGCTTCATAACCCATCTCGAAAGTCTACCAGTCAAATTTGGTTGACGCATTAGCCATACAAGACTCGAATGGTCGGTAACAACTTCGAACTCTTGCATTTCGATATAGCATCGGAACTTTTCTAGCGCTACAACAACCGATAAGCATTCTCGTTCCGTTACACTATAATTTCGCTGTGACGCGGTCAGTTTTTTGGATATAAACGCAATGGGCTGTTCGTGGCCATCGTCAGATAACTGAACAAGAACCGCACCCACTCCGTAATCGCTGGCGTCACAGTGAACGAAGAACTTTTTTTGAAAATCCGGGTTGACCAGAACAGGAGGCGACGTAAGGATGCGCTTTAATAACTCAAACGCTTCCTGAGCGTCATTTGTCCAAACAAATTTTTTCTTTCCTTTCAGTGTTTCTGTAATCGCAAAGGTGATTTCCGCAAAACGCTCTATAAATCGTCGGTACCACCCTGCTAAACCTAAAAAGGCACGTACTTGGAGTATATTTTTCGGTACCGGCCAATTTATGATCGATGATATCTTTTGTGGATCGACAGAAATGCCACCCTTACCAATAATATACCCCAAGTAATTAACTTCTGTGACACAGAACTTACTTTTGGCTATATTAAGAGTAAGGTTTGCCTTTTAAATTGATTGGCAATTCTTATCAATACCTCGGCATGGTTTTCGAAACTATCAGAGACTACGCATAAGTCATCCAGATATCCGAAGACACAATTGCGAAGATCTGGCGGAATGATCTCGTCCATTAATCTACTCATTGTCGCAGGAGCATTACAAAGGCCGAAAGGCATCACTGTAAACTGGTACAGTGGCCTTCCAGGAACTGTAAAAGCAGTCAAGGCTTTCGATTTTTCCGTCAAACCGATTTGCCAGTACGCGTCTTTGAGATCAATTTTTGAGATCAACTGCGCTTTTGGTAATCTGGCGAAGATTTGTTCGATGCTGGGCAACGGATAGGCGTCTTTACGAGTAACTTCGTTTATGCGCCGAGCATTTCGAGACACATTCTAACCTTTCCAGGTTTCAGAACAATTCTCATGGGAGAACTCCAGGCACTGGAAGAAGGCTCTATGACACCTAACTCTAACATCCGGTCTATTTCCGCGAACATCAATGCTTCTACAGCTGGAGAAACTGGATAAAATCTTTGTTTTATCGGCTTGGCATCGCCTACCTCTATTTCGTGTTCAATCAACTTGGTTCTACCCAGTCCTTGTCGGTCAAAACTCGGAAACATAGATTTGATTACTTCTAATTGTTGCTTCTGAGCTCTGGTTAACGGATATTCTGTTTCAGCAGGGTCATTTTCAATGGGATCCAAATCCTGAATGGAAGAAATAATAACAGGTGCTAGTTCAAACTTTTTCCAGAAATCAATCCCCAAAATTAGCCTCTGAGCAATAGCAGGTATAATATATAATTTGATTGGTTCAGTCTTGTCAGAATAATTCATTGATACCGACATCCATCCGATAACGGCATGAGAGTTTCCGTCCGCGGTTTTGACATAACTTTTCATTTTATGGAACTCAGGCAAAGTCGAAAAATCTTCTGTGGCCAATGATGAACCAACACAACTAATCGTGGCGCCGGTGTCGAGCAAACCTTGTTCGGTTAATCCGAGAAAGTTCACCGTAGCGTACGCTCGAATGTCTTTACAACTTGCAACAACTGAAGAAACTAGAAATTTTCTTTCAGCTCGTACGTTTTTCCAAAACCTTTTTAATCGCAATGTACTACGTTTGGATTTTTTTCTTACTGTCAGTGAATTAATATCACCGAATATTTTATTTCTTACCATATTATATCTCATTAACCTAACGTGATATGGTACTAAAGGTAACTTAGGATATGAATTTGTATTTGTATCTATACCCGAGAAGGATAATTCTCTGGTATTTTGCGGTTTCGACTGTAAATTTATTTGTGAAAAGCTGGGCGAGGATGGTCTTGTGTCGGAGGCTGCACGCGGGTCTTGGTGAATGCAACCTGATTCAAGTTTTCCGACTTCCTGGACCTACAACGCTTACAGTTAGGTTTATACATCTCTGGCTCACCACAACCATAACAAAAAATTGCTTTATGGGCCAGACAATCCTGCCAATAATGCCCCTTTTCCTTACAATTCCAGCACGTACTTATTTGAACTGCAGAAATGCACTGGTTATCCGATTCCTCGCCCGAGGCATCTGGATTCACAGCCGCAATTGCTGGTTTGTGTTTGTTTTGGGGTCTTAAATAACTTGAAGGTCCTCCGTCACCAAGAAATCGTTCACGTCTAGCACAAAGAGTACGCAGATGAGCAACAGAATTCACCTGAATATAGAGAAGTTCATGTTGGATTTCTTTTAAAAGGTTTCCTTTGATAATTTCCAAAAGCTCGCCATCTTTCATGGGATCGTTAAGACGATCTACAAGCTGCATAATAGAATTATAAAAATCTTCAAAAGTTTCTCTAGGTTTCTGTCTACGACTACGAATTTCTGCACGGAGATCATACTCAGAGCGAGGCTCTTGATACTCTCGACGTAATTCGGTACGAAACTGCTTCCAGTCAATTTGCTTTTTCTGTTTTTCGGTATCTCCAGTACCATCCTAAAACTTTTCCAGACAGAAGAACGGGTAAATTAATGCAAAGCGCTCCAAAATCTCCGTTTAAAGTATCCTTAGTAAGCACTTTGACGCGATACAAAAATTCCTCAACGGTCAATCCGGTCGACGATGCGTCAAATTTGATATGCCAATTCTGAATAACTTGGGTCATTTTGTCTGGACTTAATAGCCGTGGCCAAGATTCAGAGATACTGGATGAAGAGGTTAACTCTTCGGTAGTACTTGCTGAATCGCTAGCACCATTTTCAATCGGATCTGATTCAGGGGCGTTATTATGAATATTCATAGTGCTCAACGTTTTAGATAGGGTTTCGGAAATCGCTCATAACTAGAATGGGCTATTGAACTATAAATACATGCGATAAATATACGATTCCTTTTTAAATGCAAAGGCTTCCTGACTGCCATAGGTTATGCGAGATGATTGAATCACATCATGCATGCCTTTCCATATGGGACTCCGGAAGTATTACTTTCAAAGTGGTTTCTCTATCCGCACTATTAAAAAAGTGACATTTTATTTGGAATTTTCATATGAATTGACACGAACAACGCTGGTCTTCCCTTATTCCAAAGAATAGATTGGTTGATGGAAGTACAAATCCATTTAAAATTAACAACATTTAAGAATGCTCTGAGTCGCGTCGGTATTTCGGTCTTACGCCAAAATAAACCGCATGTCGCTTACCCAGAAGATTACCTGTCCGCTGCCAAATTTTAAACTAGGGAAATGTTGTAGTAGTTTGTCTTTTAATTTCATTTCTAGTTCACCAGATTATGACGTAAATTCATATTCTGTGAATAGAGGAGTGAGGTGAATTGACTCCGAAAATAAAGCAAATGATGGGTAACTCTGATATATTAGAGCAACTACCAGATAAGAATTAACTTGTCTTTCGTTGCCCCACGGTTGGGCGCCAAAAGTATATGTAACGTTCGGCTGGCATGTGCCATACTCTAAACAAAAATAGTTTAGGTAACCGTGGCACCAAAAATTAACTGCACTCTGGAACTAAGATAACCGGGCGGGACTCCTTGTTGGGCTAGCTAACAATCGGCTGATGGGAGGTTCGTGGCTATCCGCTGATCCAGGCCATACACACACATTTTATTGATGAGTCCCTGTAACAAACTGGTGGCCAGCGATTATTCGGTCGGAACTGGGACTATTAACAATAATCTACAAAAATTGAAATTTACCACGGATCTTTCCATTACTCAAAAATAAAATAAAACAAAGTACTCCTCGATGATATGGAGATACTGGCGTCTCTACCCTCCCTACCGTGATTCATTGGAGCGTTAAATTATCATGAATCCCTTAACCAATTTACTCTTACACACTTAACTCCAGTCGCTGCCACACATTTAAACTCTTAATATTTCATTATCCTTCTAGGAATCAAGTATTCAATATATTCAGATCAAAGAAACAAGATTTAAGTAAATTCATGGTAAATAAAAGATACGATTAATATGGCTTAAGGCGAACTTAACTCTATTAATATTCAAATGCAATATCGTATTAAACAGAAGCATTAGCGTGATGGGGTGTTTAAACAAATCCGCAAACAAAAGTAATCATAGTTGAACTAAGTATATTGTCAAACGCTAGGTAGCGGACATCCAAACCGATTCTCAAACACTGAACGTCTTCGACATTCTCAGACTACACCAGCCTTAGAATGTAGGCGATCAACTCGGATCTCGTGTGCAACAACTAAATTTCTCTAGAACTTTTTACTTACCCACAGATATTGATGAAGGCCTTCGTCGATGCTGTGGAACGTTTTCTCCTTTCAAGATGAGAATTTATAAGAACATTAAATTTAGTTGTTGTTGGGGTACATTAATGTTTCGCAGGTTGGTTAATGCGGGGGATCACTGTTCTCTTTTGTTGTAGGGGGACAGCCGTATTTTCACACTAATCTTTCTTTGTACAAATTCTTGCGGACATTCTTGAAAAACTCAAAATTTGCTTCTCCTAGCAAGTAACAAATCTTCAGGCTGGGTTTGCCGTGCCCAGGCCTCCTTTGCTGCAATCCAAAGAGGTATTAATATACCGAGGTGTCACCCTTCTGGGGGGGGGGTTTTTACAACATCCCTTGCTCCGAAAGGCTGCGGCTAGCTGCAGCAGCGGCTGCTAATTAGCAGCACACTTCCCTTGCTCCTTTTGGGAGTCAGGTGCCAAAGCAAGCCAGGCCGTAAGCAAAATCGCACGATCAAATTATGCGGCAAGATTTGAGGTTATGTAGCTTCAGTACGAATTTTCCTGGTCTGGAAGTAGCTTGGCCCCTGTGGCTCGCAAATAGGGAACAAAGCCCAATTAGGGATGAAAGCGCACAGCGCACCACGAGACAGGGACCGATGAAGACTAGAAGGAATAGAAGAACTATGTGAGAACACAAGTCTGCAGACGCGGTGAGGACAATTTAAAGTTACCTGCAATACGCTCAAACACTGACTTGCGAAATAAAACTCAGTATTCCCAATGCTGCTTATTGTGGGCGCAAGTGACCACGACAGTTGGATGCCAAAATGTGTTTAGGGGATCTCGATGGTCGAAAAAAAAGGTCTGCACCGTTCGACGTTAACAATGGGAAAGAAAGATAGAAACGGAAGCCGCCATGACAAAACTAAATGGCTGACATGCAGGGTTGCGTTGAGATTTTTGGTATTTTTTTCTATGCCTTTGAACTGGTTCCGAGTCCTAACTCGCACGTCACTTGCACATCTGACTAAGGGGAAAGCGAATAATAACAAAATTTATTGTTTATAGCGCGATGAAGCAAATCTGACTACTCGCCCATTACAGACGATAGTGTAATAGCCCCAGCGAAGCAGGGCTCAACGTGTTTTATCTAAATTACTCATTAAGCTTGACAAAATGGTAAACATAATTTGCGCCGCTGAGAGCAAAGATAATTATCTTAAAATATCTGGAAAATTTAATCTTTTTCGATGATATAATAGGACTTTTGATTTTTACTTGGTAAATTTTAATTGCAGAAATCTATCAACCTGAAGCTGCAAGAATTGAAAAAGGTTAGAAATATGGCTGTTTCTTAGATTATAAAGCAGCCTTTAATAAAGTGCCTAAAAATCTTAGGTATAAACTGCACAAAATGGGAGTCTCTTCGAAATTTGTCAACTTCCTGGAAAGAGTATACGGTCAAACAGAAGCAGAACTACTTTGGGGCTGGAGTCGGACTAAGACAAGAATGTAAACTATCCCCCCCTGTTGTATGCGCTGTACTTAGAAGATATTCATGCTGGTCTAAAAGGAGGCTTGTATTGGGGCGGAGTAAATATTCGCCTGCTCCTTTATGCGGATGTCATCGGCATCTTAGCCGATGAGGTAGAAGTGTTCCAGAAAATGATTGACAACTGAGAGAAATATTGCGACCAAGGGGGGAATAGAAGTCAACCTATTAAAGTCTAAGATAATGATCTTTAGAAAAGGCGGTGGACTGGCAGCAGTGAAAAAACGGACCTTCAAAGGAGATGCTATAAACATTGTCACAGAATATAAATATCTCGGAGTATGTTTTTTCGCCTACCCCTATTTTTAAAGAGCATGCATTGAGAAGAAACGCAAACGCTGAGGCAAAAGCCAGTATCAACTGCTTACCTGCATCTTGCCATTTGTAATATCACATGGGTGATAAAAGCGCGGCTAGACCTTTTTATACTGTCATCAAATACGTACAATAGATCGGTAAATGTGCCATGCCCACTTTCTAAAACAGCAAAATATGAGGTAAGCCACATTTTATAAAGTAGGAGCTATATGATATCCTTGACGATCGAATTGAGAGAAGCTGGTATCTCACAGTACACGTTCAGAAAATTTTTAAAGATTTTTATACCCTTGGAGAGGGTATATTAAAATTGTTCAGATGTTTGTAACGCATAGAAGGAAGCATCTCCGACCACATAAAGTATATATATTCTTGATCAGCATAACGAGCTGAGTTGATATAGCCATGTCTGTCTGTCCGTCTATCCGTCTCTTTCTATGCTATCTCCTCCGCCAGTTTAAAAGCTATCTTAACCAAACTTTGCACGAAGTGTTTTGGTACAAATGCACAGTACATTTGTCGGAATCGGCCGGATCGGATGACTAAATCGTATAGCTGCCATAGAAACGATCGGTCGAATAAGTAGTTCTGGTGAAAAAAACTTTTTTGTCTTCAACGCAATCGTCCCCAAATCTCGTATTTATAAGTTTTCTATGCCTTCACATAATTTCACCAAGTTTTATGAAAATCGGACAACTATAAAGTATAGCTGCCATACAAAAGATACTTTTGAAAAAACGTCTTAGTAGGAAAAACTTTTTTGTTTTCAATGCTATCGCTCCCAAACTTGTTACTGGTCAATATTATATGCTAACACACAATTCTGCCAAGTTTGATTCAAATCGGATGACTATAGCATATAGCTGCCATAGAAACGATCGACCGAAAAAGTAGTTCTAGTGAGAAAAGCTGTTTTGTTTTTAAAATTTTGTCAAAACTGAAGTGCCCTATATCAAACTGGCAGGCAGATATCATGCTCCAAGGGTATATAAACATCGGTCGAGCCGAAGTTAGCTTGCGTCTATTTTTTATTTTTATTTATCATTTGCTTTTGATCAGCGCGAAGCAGACTGTGTTTGTTGTAATTTCTATTGCGTTGTAGAATTATAAAAACGAGAAGGCCAAGCTAACTTCGTATTTGCCGAAGTTTTTATACCAATGCACATGTTTTAATACATCAGAGTTTACGAACGTCAGCATTAAAAAAAAACAATTTTTCTAAATAGAGCCCACTTTTCGACCGATAGTTCCTATGGCAGCTATAAGATATAGTGTGCAGTAATAAAGAAGAAAAGTTTCAGCTCGAAAGCTTTAAGACTAAGAGACTAGTTTGCGTAGAAACAGACAGACGGACAGACAGACAGACGGACGGACAAAGCTCAATCGTCGCCCTGATCAAGAATATATATAGTTTATAGGGTCGGAAATGAATATTTCTATGCGTTGCAAACTTCTGGGCAAAATTATAATACCCTTTGCAAGGGTATAATAACGGTCCGGGTTGCGCGGGTAAAAAGGGCTATGAGACTGCCCACCGCTGGTGTACACTGTACCCAGATGAAGTTTGCTTCAGGTTTGGCCAATTCCTCCTCCATCTTTTTCTAACCGCGAAAAACTGTCAGAGCTTCAATTTTTAAGTTTTAACCTAGTGACTTACTATATATTCAGTGAGGCCCAACATCTATCTATTCTGTGTACCACAATGAGATCCGAGCAAAAACATCGAAGATATGTAAGTGCGCCTGACCATTTATTAAAATAAATTTTAAAATAAATGGAATTCAAAACTATAGGAACCACATTACTTGGAACAGGGTATTATGCAGTCGGGGCATTCGACCGCAACACTTTTACTTGTTTTTGATAACGACTTAGATGACTATTTTCTTTGCCATAAATAAAATAGATAAAATAGAATTTATAAATAATAGAATTAGGTTTTTTTGCCAGGTGTTTCAAATTTTATTTAGGCTTTGTATTCAGTTTTTGTTGGCGCAACATTTGTCCTTTGGTCCATTTTTGCAGGCACATTGACATTGTTGACTGCAGGCACAGTTGTCGCCGCATTTGGTAGCCGAGCACTGACAATCTATAATAAAGAGAAAGGTTTGTGATTCAGGAATTTCTTTAAAGGTCCTTAACAATTATACTCACTTGTTCCGCAAGCCTTGCAACCCATTTTGTAATTAATATTCTGTTGTTTATTTGATTTTTAGCGAATTTTACGATACGAAATTGATGCCTAATGAATCTCTACTCTGCCTTTTTATACATTTGCCAGTGCATGCCGTTTTGCACACCACTAGAAAAAAAACATAAAATTATTGATAATGCTTAAAAATTAAAGGCTTATCGCAAAGCGTGCGCAAAATTGCGTCGCCTTTGTTATCAGCAAAAGCTAAAGAAAACTATTTAAGCCCGCCGACTGGGCGCAACTGCACACGACTTCCATATCTTATCAGCAAAGCACACCCAGCCCCAGCGGGGTTATAAAAGGCAGTTTCCTCCAGCCAGCATCATCATATCAACTTCAACGTTTTAACAAATCGGTGCTTAAACAATTTATCGCAAATTTCCCTACAAAATGCCTTGCAAAGGATGCGGAAACAGTAAGTGGCAGCAATATGAAAAGTCAATCATCAAAAGATTCTAATAAAAACATCCTTATTTCCATAGACTGCCAGTGCACATCCGGCAAATGCGGTAATAACTGTGCCGGAAACCAGCAATGCCAATGCGCCGCCAAGACCGGATCAAAATGCTGCCAGGCGAAGTAAATGGTCGCGGAAATAGCTACTTAGTAAATTAATATCTATGACTGATCCTTTTTAATAAAATTTTATATTATATTCAAAATGGAATGCAACATTAATTCACATAATTAAAGGAGTATCGTCTGATTGTTCATATGGTTTCTCAGCTAAATATGTAGTCAGGCACATGGACTTCCTTCTGTAGTTGTCGACATCGGGATATCCGACCGCTTAATCAATGGACTCTTTAAGATGAGAATCAAACATAAAATACCATAACCAGGGCTCAATACCGGAACCGAAACCGGAACCGTTAACCGAAATAAACCGTTTCAAGTCACCGATAGAAATTTTTTGTTGAGAACCGAATACCGTTTACCGTTATTATTGGAACCGATCTAATCGGAACGAAACCGAAACGTTGATACCGGTACAGTTTCGGTTTTTTTCGCATCATCTGCTTCATTTTCTCGGCTCCAAATAACAACTTTCTTATGCACTCAGTTTGCAAAATTGTGTGCATATTAACACCAGCTGAGGTGGCACATTTCAATCGGAAAATTTAGTTTCGGGTAATTTTTATTCCAACAACTTGTCATCTATAGCAATTGTTTGTTCAGGAGGTAGACAAGCGAGAAAAAACCATTTTTGAAAACAATGTCGAAGTTTCCCATTACGAACTTCCTTACAAAGAAGTTCTCTGTATAAGGAACTCGTTTCTGAACACTGCAGTTTTGTACTAAGTATTTCTTTCTTTATATCCTTCTGACAAACTTTTTTTTGTCCCCTTGAAATTCGCTATAAAGAAGTTCGACTGAATATGTGACTTATTTTTGGACCCTAGATAAAACCAAAGACTTATAGATATTATAGATGACGCATGTGAAACAAAAAATGACTGTTTTTGGGAGCTGACTTGGATCTCAATATTAGATTCTCGTCGGCTTTACAAAGATTTATATATTGAAATTTAGCTAAACGTTTTTTAAATTAGCTATACGGCTGAAAGCAAAAATTTATAGATATTAAGAATGACACATATGACGCAGGAACATATTTTTCTTACGAGCTGATATTGGATCCCAAATAAAAAAGCTTGTATGAGATGTAGTGTCTTTGTTAAAACGTAACGCTAACTACTTAGTCGGTAGCTGAGCAATCATTGCTTTATGATAAATGCAGTTTTCATACTATTTTTATCTGAAAGCGCCGACGAAGTTGATATGACAGGAAAAGAAACTTGTTCGAAACAATGAAAAAGTTCTTAACTTGTGGTCAGAATCCTTCACAAAGTTCCCAGAGTTGTATGACCTGGGTCTAGTATGGTGATGTGACATTTTTTTGAAAGTTATTTTTAAACAGATTTCTTAATAACCAAATATCGTGAAAACCCTAAATTTAATATTATATGCAAGTATAGTATAGTATAGTAATAAGAAATATAGAATAGTTTTTCTAATTTTACTTTGACTGTGAAACCATACATTTTGTGTTGCATTTTTATTCGTTTTATTACACTGAAATAAAATGATTCAGATTTATCTCAGAATTTATTTTTTCCAACATTAAAAAAAAAAAACAGTACTTATACCGGTACGTACCGGTATACCGAAATACTAATCCGGGTACCGTATCGAAACCGAAAACCGAAATTAATTGAAAACCGAAATAGAACCTTTAACCGAAACATTCATTTCGGGACGTACCGGTACCGGAACCGGAATCGAAATTCGTTTCGGGATTAAGCCCTGACCATAACCGATATTTTAAATTTTTAAATACCGTTATTCGAAAACCGATATTTTTAGAACGGAAAACCGAAGAGACCTAATCATTGTACCGGTACAGTTTCGGTTTTGATGTATTTTTTGTTTTGAAATTTTCGTTAGTCCGTTAGTTTTGTCATCGCTATATTCATAGCTGTTAACAGCATCAACTGTGTAGAGCGAACAGCCACAAAAGTATATATATATATTTGGCGCTCTTGAATACATTGAATGAACCATCTATCTACAAGACTGTATTTATTTCAATAATTTGTTGCCTCAGAAATCTATCAAACACGTTCACCAGCAGCCAAACACTCTATTGTGATTGATAATATATGTTAGATGATTGGTGTGTGCTGGTGAACACGCTCATTAATAGTATCGATTGTGCTATCGATTATTTCCAATCACTACCTTTCATTTCACACCTTTGATGAAATCTCTTCGTTCATACGGACGGACAGATGGACATGGCTCTATAATTATTTTTTCTAAGCAGAATACACATCACGAATCCTTTAAGTCTAAAGCAGAACTAAGGGCGCACGCATACATGCGGCTGAAAGATGATCTGACGGCTTGACTTTGTACTCTGTCAGCAAGCGACAATAAACGAACCTTCTTGATTGATTCCGCAACGAACAAACCATTCCTTGTTGTGCACACTTAACTGCCCGGAGTGTGTATATTTGCCAAGATAAGCCTTAAATTCTGCTGTCAGTTCATCTTTCAGCCGCATTCAGGGGTAAGTTTATTTAATTTTTAGCCAAGCAAAACACCTTACACTATGTACTCGCATGTGTGTGCGAAGCGTCCAAGTATGTAAACTGAAGTACCTTCAGTTCGGCGAAGAGCACTCGAGTTGCCGCAACTGCTGTCTTTAACTGTGCCACTTGAAGCCCCCATGTGCAGCAAGTGCATTTCTGAGAGGTCCTGGGTATACGAGTCTCGCAGACACGGATAGACAGATTGGCAGCAACGAAATGAAAACGTAGACTGTCAGGCTGTCAATTTACATCGGAGAAGGGCATTAAGCGTGCTAATTGCAGTTGACAATTTCATTTCATACGCCGATTAACTGGTCGAAGGGATCTAGTTGATGTTGCTGTTGTTGTGGCAACTGACATGGGTTGCCAAATTTCAATTTCAGTGCCTTTAATGACGTTAAGCGGCGGAAATGGAATCGCGCCTGGAAAAGTGTTCAGCCAAGTCATCAAAGTTAATTTGTGTGAGTAGGAAATTCGAGTTCAAATGTTTTTACAACTATTTCCTGCACAAGGGCAGTCAAATGCCAGCTGCTTGTTTGGGCTTCGGTTCGTTTCGAGCGGAAGTTGGTGTCACGGCATTTGTGAGATTCATGCTGATAAAGCGGCACGTTCCAGCTGAAAGTTGCACTTGAATATTGTTCGAATGCAGGGCGGCGAGTGGGTCACGCGAGGCGTTTAAATCTCGGCTTAAGCACAGACACACACGGCGTATACGCGATTTAATGTAGCTGTCGCGCTTTTTAAGCGCAAATGCAAACAGTTAATTACGGCATTAAGTTTTCATGTCGCGGACGAAACCCGAAAAGCGGATACAACTGCAATGCGGGTACTTCGTGACGACTTTGTCGCCAGTTCTGCCAGACGAGCCGTGAAGTCAACGCCATGAAAAGAATCAGGCGGCACATCACTTATGCAAAAGAACATTTAAACTTTTTGTTAGCCACTTTGGACTTTAAGGAGCAGGCACAAAGGATGCAGCAAGCAGACGCAATGCACAGTGGGGCCATAGGCCGAATGTAAATAGAATGGAACTAGATTAGGTAAGAAGCCATAGTTCTACGCACTGTTAAAGATGAAAGACTAAAAGAAGTTAGGCATTGCATGAGGTAGGTATTGCTGAGAGGACAAAGCTTCTGAAATAACAGCCCGTGTTTGACAGACTCAACAAGTTTTACTGAAATCTTTATATACATACTTCTTAAGCAAACGCCTCTACATTTGGATTATATCATAAAATTTTATTAAAAAGGATCAGTCATAGATATTTATTTACTAAGTAGCTATTTCCGCGACAATTCACTTCGCCTGGCAGCATTTTGATCCGGTCTTGGCGGCGCACTGGCATTGCTGGTTTCCGGCACAGTTATTACCGCATTTGCCGGATGAGCACTGGCAGTCTATGGAAATAAGGATGTTTTTATTAGAATCTTTTGATGATTGACTTTTCATATTGCTGCCACTTACTGTTTCCGCATCCTTTGCAAGGCATTTTGTAGGGAAATTTGCGATAAATTGTTTAAGCACCGATTTGTTAAAACGTTGAAGTTGATATGATGATGCTGGCTGGAGGAAACTGCCTTTTATACCCCCCCTGGGGCTGGGTGTGCTTTGCTGATAAGATATGGAAGCCGTGTGCAGTTGCGCCCAGTCGGCGGGTTTAAATAGTTTTCTTTAGCTTTTGCTGATAACAAAGGCGACGCAATTTTGCGCACGCTTTGCGATAAGCCTTTAATTTTTATGCATTATAAATAATTTTATGTTTTTTTTTTCTAGTGGTGTGCAAAACGGCTTGCACTGACAAATGTATAAAAAGGCAGAGTAGAGATTCATTAGGTATCAATTTCGTATCGTAAAATTCGCTAAAAATCAAATAAACAACAGAATATTAATTACAAAATGGGTTGCAAGGCTTGCGGAACAAGTGAGTATAATTAGTGAACACCTACAAATGGAATTTTTGCATCACAAACCTTTTTCCCCAATATAGACTGTCAGTGCTCGGCCACCAAATGCGGCGACAACTGTGCCTGCAGTCAACAATGTCAATGTGCCTGCAAAAATGGACCAAAGGACAAATGTTGCGCCAACAAAAACTGAATACAAAGCCTAAATAAAATGTGTCCTAACAGCAGACTTCAATCCAGAAGAAAGAAGAATTAAGAGAGTTAACTTCTTCGTGCGGCTTGACATGCTTCTCATAAAAATTTTTCCAACTTCTTTTTGAATAAATGGGCGCACTTGTATATCTTCCGTTTTTTTTTTTTCCTCGGATCTTATTATGGTATACAGAATAGATAGCTACTGGGCCTAAGAGTCTAATCACAATTAGCACATCTTAGCGGAACGCATGGAAGTATTTGAAGAAGTGAAATTGCAATTCACGCGAACAACATCTTACATCTCACATCTTCAGTCGCCGTACTGAATTTACAAGGTGCTTATTCTGGTGCTGAAGATATAACATTTGGTATTTCGAATGAAGAAGATCTACAACCGCTTACTTGCTATGCTCACACACTCCGCTTGATGGTCAAGGCTCGAGCGTTTTCTTGTTGGCCTTCTACAACACGACACCCCTGAGACGAACTCAATAATAGCACCCGGTACGAATTCCTCAACATATGCAATATGGTCAAAATTGAGTTAATAATAGGTACATAAACTAAAACTAGAAAGAGTAGAGGTAGAAAAACTTTGCAATTACCGTTTGAAAGAGCGTTAAAAATAAGAGACAAAAATGACTCTCAGTGCAAAAATTAACCGTTATGTTTTAATTTCCTTTTTTGTGTGGTGCACTATTATAGCCGCACCATTTAATTTCTTAATCTGTGTTTGCTGGTTGGTGTTGCTGGTGTTTGCACATGGTTGAGTTACTTTTTGTAGTAAATTTGTAAATATGCCAAGTGGGCCAGTGCTGTCAGATGTTGAAAGGGGCCAAACACTAGCGCTCAAAAGTGAATATTGCTCATTTTGTGAAATTGTCGGAAAAATTGGTAGCTCCGTGGTAGCAAAGTGAAGGCTAAATTTTTGTAAAAACCGAAATGAATATGGAAAATAAGACACGGAGGACGTACGCCGAAGATAAATCAGCGTGACCAGCACCTATTAGTGAGCGCTGCAAGTAATTCAATTAAGAACGCTAATGAATTAGCAACTGAATGTGGCGTAAAAGTGTATCGCTGGACCTTTGCACGGACTTTAAAGGAATCTGAAAACATAGTGCGACAAAAATTGAAGGTGACAGAAAGGTTGCCAGACCGCCAAAAAAACATCGGATGAAATTCGCCGTAATTAACCTGGAAACTGACTGGACAGAAATAATAAGACTTTATAGAGCAATGCAACTATTAATTTATCTTTTTAGATCATTTTCTCGGATGAGGAAAAGTTTAATTTGGACGGTCCTGATGTGTTTTCGCACTATTAGAGGGATTTAAGGCAGGATACCCGGTACTTTTTTAAGACAAATTTTGGAGGAGGATCATTAATGATTTGGGCTGCGTTCTGCGAGTGTGGATTCCAAGCACTTGTATGAATTCCAGAGAGGTTTTTGAAGTGGCCCGCGTGCTTCCCGAACATGAATTCGATGGAGGGCGAGGACGAGTACCATAGTACTAAAGGGCTCAAATTGTCAACTAATAAGGCATGGAAAGAACTGTCCCTTAGTGATTTAAAAACCTCGTAAACAGTTAACCGAACAGGATCTATGAGATAATTAGTGCTAAAGGAGGTTACACTCATTATTAAAGTGAATAAAAATATTTTAATTTGTTAACATTTTTCTATAAATTATTTAATTTAGTGAAGTGCATAGTGCACCACTCAAAAAACAAAAATGAAACATAACGGTTCATTTTTGCACTGAGAGTGTTGATGTTTATCATTTTTTTCTCTTATTTTTAACGCTCTTTCGAACGGTAATCGCAAAGTTTTTCTACCTCTACTACCTCTACCTCTATGCGTACTCTGAAAAAACAAGGTGCGGCTATAGTATTGCTCCAGAGTTTATTTTGATAGTCCAACGTCCATTTCTTGTTATTGTTGTTTCGGTATTTTTGACATTTTTGAATTTATTATGCATATTTCGCCGTTTTCTCTGGTTGAAATTTTTTATGTTTCGCAAGGATTGACAAATCTTTAGTGGTAGACTAAAAACTATCGTGAAAATAATGTTCAGGGCAAAGTAAAATATAGATGTTGGAATAACGATACAATTTTGGCACGGCATCTTTGATTACGATGTTAGATGTGCTTTAGTGTAAATAGCATATAACCAAATACTAAGTCACTAGGATCAAACTTAACGAGAGCGTGAGTTAAAGTCGGCTCTAACCGACTTACTCATGAAAAAACATGTTTCACAGTGTTCCTGCGTTCCTTAGGGTGACCATCCGAAAAGTATGCAACATTTTTATAGGGTGGGTAACCGGGGGGCTTGGTTCACTTTATTGCTCATAACATGCGAACCGATCATCCGATCTTTATCATTTTTTTGGCAAATCGATTCATTTTGCTAACAACTAACTATCTTCAAGGTACAAATGGTCTATCTTCAAAACTGTAGGAGATATAACGTTTTTTCCAAATTGCGGTGGCGGGAGGGGGCGTGGCCAAAATTTGAAGCAAACTTGATCTGCGTGCAGATAAAAGAAACATTTGTCCCATACATGTCTAACCTCTTACCACCTCTGAGATCTAGGTGCTCATACAGACGGACGGACAGACGGACAAGTCTATATCGACTCGGCTGTTGATGCTGATCAAGAATATATGTATTTATATGGTCGGAAATGATTCCTTCTGCCTGTTACATACATTTGCACGACTTTAGTATACCCTTTACTTTTTAACTCTACGAGTAACGGGTATAAAAATCGTTTACTGTGAGAAATAATAGAAGGATGCGCAGGAACACTGTTAAACATGTTTTTTTTATGAGTAACGGGTATATCGAAGTCAGTTGAAACCGACGTTAACTTACGCTCTCGTTTATTTTGAGGGGGGCGTTCAAAGTCGACTTCCGCCCCGGGCAGCATAACCAGGCTCTACGCCATTGTTAAGGGGAACTCTTGGCCGGCTCTTCCAGAAATGTGAAACTTGGGGATTGCAGATGTTTTAATCTTGCCGTGGCGGTTGCTGGGCAGCTGGAAATGAGGTTTTCTAGAGCTACTCCAGTTTCGTTACATTTTCTGCAGGTCTCTGCTGTTGACAATAATCAAAATTAATCTTTAGAAGTAGTCGATTTATTTGTTGATTACTTTTGTTTATTACCAATCGTAATCAGTTACTAATCTGGCAAAACTGAAAAGTTTCTTTTTATTACACAAAAGGTAAAGTTTTGGCCCCACTGTGTTTATCTACGGTGTTTATCTTTGCGTGTGAACTTAGCCTTCTGGTAAAAGTGGATTCAAATATCAGTATGACAATGATACAAAACACACACACACACACACGCATCGTCAAGTGGCGAAACTTTGCCAAAGGACCACAAACATAATTTAATGAAATGCGCAAAATCTGTAAATGAGCCTCGTCCCCTCTCTCTCTCTCTCTCGCTCTGTCCCTCTCACTCTGCGCAAATATTCTCAATAATTTATTACATTTTGTTTGTTAAGCGCTTCAAAACTTTCTAAACTTTTCAACATAAATTAACAGATTTGTTGGCTGGCGACGCGGCGAAAAGAAAAACGTTTCCAACTTTTAGCAGGTGCCGGTGCCAAAATGGGATGAAACAAAGGAGCACGTTAATTTCCGTCTCCACCGTAAGCTTTTTAACCAGCACGCACTGTAAAATGCTTGTGGCCAGCCACTTTTGTGCTACCATAAATCTTAGCTATTTGTTGTTGTTGTTGGCCAATTTGCAAATCTCGTGCCATATAAATGGGATTGGACGCTGGTAAACGTGACTTGTAAAGTTTCACACATCGGCCATAAAATATTTATTTTTTAATTTGCAGAGCACGTGATTCGGGATAGGCAAAATTTTGGAAGGATGTGTCGCCCCGCTGGCCATTTGGAACTATTAAATTTCGCTGTCCAAATACAGTGTATCATTTCGACCAAAAACTCATATCCGCTTGGTCCACAGTGCGAAGCAAAATGAATGTGTCTAATTTCGATTTCATGTTTTCTATACTCCCAGGTGCGTAATCAGACACGCCCACATGTAGGCACGAGGGGGCATGTCTGGCTGGCGTGTTTATCAATTCCTGGTGACACATTTAACACGAAATTCATTTCGTTTTTCGATTTGAGGCCGTGATTTCCCCAAGCACTTTAAAGCCATGACATACCAGGGTAAATGTGTCACACACACTGATATCAGCCATAACTAAGGGAATGCCTTAGCAGGACAAAACACATTAGGGTGGCACATCCTGCGATTGCCGGAACGGCCGGAAGTCCTGACCCAGCTGACTCAACTGACCTGCCCTTTGTTGACAGCAATTTTATATGCACGAATGCACCATTAGACGATGTGACACATACTAAAGACAAAGGCAGGACCACTCCCCCCTGTCAGTTGGGCAAACAAACCAAATTACAGTTTTGTCCTTGTTGACCATTAGATTTATTATAAAACTTTAATGCACTGCAGACACAGACAGAGAGGGAATGTGTTAATGTTCTTGTAATGTTGATAATTAGCTGAAGCTTCCTCAAAAGAAAATCAGAAATGCTACTGACAATTGTGCCATGTGCATCTCACTCTCATTAGACAGCACATGCACGTGCACATATCAATTCGGCCACGCTCAGCACTCAAGTCAAGTCAACTTGCGGTGGCTTTAACAAAAAACAACCATACGACTAGTTGTCGGGTGGCAATCAAAGCAAAATCCTTTGGCCAGAATGCAAGGATATAAGGGAATGTTTTAATAAGCAAGTTACCAGTGACAGTGCCATATTGAATGCCAGTAAATACGAGGGTTCACTTTTGTATTTCTAACGCTGGTTACTTTAAAGTGCAACCTGGGAGGGTTAACAACTTTTATTAAATAAATTAACATTTTTAGGTACAAACTTACATACTTAGTGATCTTACTGCACGACCACTCTGCATATTATTATAAACTCGGGAAGAACGTCTGGCAGAATTTGAAAATGTTACACCAATGTACGTAGCTAGGAGTTATATTCACATCCACAGCCTCTTTTAAAAATCACGTGTTTAGTCGCATTAATAAAGCCAACTCAAGTATTTGACATGGAACTATATATTTTCTAAACAAACGGAAAGTTAGCATGAATGTCTAATGGAATTTATTAAATGAAGTTCTATGAAGGTCAAGTCTGGGGATGCAGGCACTTTGATGAAGTGAAAAGGCTCTAAGCCCTTTTCCTTAAGAAAGTTTTGAATTTACCAACTGGCACACTAAGCTTTGCACTAGAAAGGGGCCTGGGCGCACTAGAAAGGGGCAATTTGATCTTAAAAATATCATCTTTATATGGTCAGAAAAATCACTTTGATATTTTCAAACAGTTCAATTTTAAATTTGTCATATCGGCTTTTTATTGACATGAAAAATTGGATCATATTGAGTTTGTGCAAAAGTATGTAACAGGGAGAAGGAATCAAATCTGACCCTATAAAGTATATATATTCTTGATCAGCATCAACAGCCGAGTCGATTTAGCCATGTTCGTCTGTCCGTCCGTCGGTGTGAACAAACAGATCTCAGAGATGGTAAGTGTTAGAGGTTTGACATGTATGGGGCAAATGCTTCTTATACTTGCAGGCGGATCAAGTTTATTTTCAATTTTTGCCACGCAAACTGTTTGATATCAAACACGATCGGTTTGGTTTTTCTCTGAGTACACATAATGTAGTGAAGGCTAGTTGTCAGCTGCTTTAGAGGTTCTATCTTCAGTTCAACAACGAAATCTGCTTTATATTAAATTGAAACACTTTGTAGATTATTATGTAATACGATATTTTTAATTCATTTTACGATATTCGGACTAAAAATCTCGTGAAATTCGAAACAAGTTCGCACTTTGGCTGTTGCACAGCGTAATCCAGCTGCTGAAAAATTAAAGCTTGACCTAAACGCAATTATTAAAGAATGTCGATAAAACTGGCTTGTATGGAAAGCGGTTACTTAATAAAATCTACATTGACAAGGCCCAAAGGCGGACTCATTCTTCTTCTAGAAGGAAAGTCAAAAGTAGGTTAAAATTCAAATTCATTTAAAAATCTGAGAACCCAAGAACTCTTCAAAATGTGGCTTGTTGTAGATCGGATTGAAAATTGCGCTGTTTCCGAACTAAAAGCTTAATTTTGCTATTAAATGCTTGGGCGTATTCAGCAGATATTTTCGATTTACGATTTGTGATTTATGATTACAATTGCATTGATTTTCCCCCCGTGTATATTTTTTTAGTTTCGAGGTTTCGAGTGTCTCTCCCGTCCCTATAACGAAGCAGGTTTAAGTGCTCTAAATACTTTTTGACACTTTGCACTCCCTGTATCAGTGTGTGAATATTAAAGGCAACCCTCGTACTAGCTGGTTACTAGAAGTCAAGATGCAGCTTCAGTTGGTTAAGTATAATGCAAGTTTTTGTCTTTCCCCCCCTTTGTACTCAGCTGATGTTTATCTATCGCAGTGTTTGCCAACCGCTCTGATAAGTGCACTTTATGATGTTCAAATTATATGGCTGACTCAAAACGAGCGCCATCAGCATTACACACACACACACACACACACACATACTCACACATGCATGTGCACATTGTTGCATAGACTATTAAACACGCCTGGCAAAGGAGATGAAAATGCATTTTTAATGCAGCGCAAATGTGCCAAGTGTTTAGACTCGTTCATCTATATTTTCTTTTTGGAATTTGATGGAAATTTTGAACTTTGGAAACAAAGTTTTCCCTTAACCTAATTAGTAGACCAATTAGTGGGGTGAAAACTTTGGTCTAACTTTTCATTTTTACCAACTTTAGTTTTCACTTTCTATTGACTGCCACTTGACTGCACATAATCGTCCTTGCGGTAAGTGACTCTACAGCAGGAATGAATTAAGTGAGACCAAATGGAGGCCGTGCTAATGCGGTTGGATACAATAACGTGACTTGGTTGCCAAATTTCCACAAAATAATGTCATAAATTAACTTGTTCTCAGAGATCGTGTAACTATAGCTGTTGATTAGGTGAGTAAATAGAGCCCCGTGTGTGTGAGAGTATGTATTTATTTAATTGCCAACCAAACAACGAGCCACGTTAAGCCAACAAGGCGAAACTAGCATACAAATTCCACCACATTGTCCCCATTTGCATGCAATGAAATTTTTGCCTCATTTGTGCACGAATCTGGTTTGGGGTTTTCTTTTTTTCTTTTTTTATTTTTCTACTCTAATCAGGCTCATGTGCCACGTACCATCCAGCAGAAACAAAAGTCAAAATCGTTGCAATTTGGCTTGAATAAACAACAATACTTAGCTGGAAGCCCGAGCAAACCAAATAGTCGACAGTAAAAAGCAAATCAGCAAAAGAGCTGCAACAGTAAAAGCAGATCAAAACCCAGAGCTGAGCCATCTGTTTGGTGCAACGAAATCCAAATACACTGGGGCACACAATGCCCATGCCAAATGAGGACCCAGAGCTGAGTAAAAGAACAAAAAAGAAAAGACTCGGTAAACATAAGACAAGAGATGACTTCTTTTTGATACCCTTTGTGCAGGGATTTGGCATCTTGGATGTTTTCAGTTGCTTTGTGATATTTCTGAATTTAATTAATTTACGGTTTGGTCTTCCTTTCTTTGGGTTTCTTGCGGGCTCACAACAAAATTTATCAAAAGCTATAACTAGGCCATGGTGGAATGTGCCAGCACGATATTCTACACTTTGTTCGATAAGTGAAGAAAGTCCAGAGTTCGATTCCGAAAAATTCTTTCAATGTTCAAATGAACCATGTAGGGTGGAATAGTAATTAGTTGGTCGTTAAAGTTTTTTATACTCCAATGTAACTAATTCTATAGATTGAGGGCAGTGCATATCTCGCTGTAGTAAATTATAGTGCCTCCCTTCCTTTCCAATCCAAAGAGGATATGACCAGTTTGCTATTCCTCCAAAGTTCTTTAATGTAAGGATACGCTTATAACCTTATCAAAATTCAATTACATTTTTCTAGATGAGCTTAAAATGTACTTAAAAGCGGAACAATATGAAACCAAATCAAGTTTTTGCTTTCCGAAAATCGTTAATGCACTGTTTTTGGTAACGTTTGAGTTTCCAACTTGCCAATTTTATTTATTTCGTTAGAATCAGAAATATTTGACTTAGGATATACAACATCCGGCATTAAGGCAAAACCCCAACTCTCTCATCATGTGGCTTACATTTATCAAGATATTTGTTTTGGCCCGTGCGCGTTTTCGTCTCATGGCACAGTGGCACATTTTTCATCTACTTTTACGTGCCTCCGGCTATCCCCAGATGATTTATAAAGTGCAATATCCTTGCGACAAGCGAAGCGTAAATATAAACTTATATTCCGTACCCTGTTTCGTTTTTGTGGCAAAGTGCAAGTCGGCTACAACATTGTTTGATAGGCCGCAATTTTGAAGAGAAGAAAGTGATGTTCCATCATTTGCATGCGGCTAAATAATTCAGGAAATGCTAACTTTTTTTTTACCACTAAAAGTGCCCGCGGGTGGAGGAACAATTCCAAGTGTAGGGCTCGAGACTGATGAAAAATGTATAAAACTGCAATTGACAGCAAGCGAAGTTGGCACTTAAGTGGCGACAGTAAACCATACGTAGGTACATTCATGTGCAAACCTATGTGTATATGTGAAGAAGCACTCCAAAAGTTGGCAATTTTTTAATAAATTATGCAGCAGCAGTAGCTGCGGCTGATGATGGTTCTTTCTATCTCCATTCACTCTGTCGCTGGTTGGCCAAAACTTAATTAAAAGTTGTATCAATTATTAGCTGCCCGTGCCAGTTCAATTCAAATTTAGTTCCACACTCACACTCACACCTTGCTGCTGGCCAACAACCTGGCCAAAAGCCAGCAAATAGTAATAGTAACTGGTAACTGGAAGCTGGCCATGGCTTCGCGTCGGTTTCAATGAAATGAAAATATAAAATATGCATTTACTGCAGCCACCAACCCACAACTGCTTCAGTTGGTGCACGAATAAGTATGCTGCCATGGGCAACGTGTCGGGGAATTGCTCCAAAAAGTGGGGTCCTCCCTTCTTCCCTTTCATTCAAATGACAGTCGAAGTCTGGCTTCAAACTGAAACCTAATCCAGTCAGCAGCGCACCGTGTACACGGAGGAGGGTGCATTGTCTACGAGGCGACGTTGCCACTCAATAATAAATGTAACGAGCGCATTACAAACACTTATGGCAAGTTTGAAGTGCCGCAGTTGTCGTTCCCTGAGAAATGGCAGAAACTAAGTATAACTGGAATCAGAGATACTACATTTGCTAGATGACGCATCTCATAAAATTCAAGGTGCGTTAGGGTGGAGTTAGAGAAAAAATATAAAATACTTAGAGTATCGATACAATATTATCAAAACCTTAGGTCAGATTTCTCATCTTCTAGAAAGCGTTATCAGTAACATAAATCAACAAATGACTGTGTTAATTGTTAGTTGATGTATCAATAAGATGATAAATCGACCTTTAAGAAATACGAGTTTTAATATTTGCCGTCAAAATTAATAAAATTTACTCTCCGTTTAATTGTAATAAACTTAAATTTAGTTAAATCATGTGTAAACGAGGGTTTTCCAGGTTTCGGGTTTTTAATTTATTTTATTAACTTTTATTCGAGTTTTATTACTTTTATTTTTATACGTTTTTCTACATACACACGATTTTCTATTTAAAATGCCTCTTGTCTGTACTTTTGCTTTCTACTTTCGGTCTCGTCAACGTCCATTTTATTTACAGTGTGACCATCATATCATTTCTAAAACAATCCTTATCACTAAAATACATCGATATATTTCTACATATTCATATGGGGTAACGACATAGCTCCGGCGTCATATCTCCGCCGCGTTTCAAACGACATATCTCCGCGCGGAGATATGACGCTTTAAAACGACATAACTCCGCGCGGAGATATGACGCTTCAAAACGACATAACTCCGCGCGGAGATATGTCGTTTGCAACATGGCGGAGATATGTCGTTTGAAAACGACATAAGTCCGCGCGGAGATATGTCGTTTGAAATGCGGCGGAGAGATGTCGTTTTGAATCGTCATATCTCCGAGCGGAGATATGTCGTTTGTAACTCGGCGGAGATATGATGTTTTAAAACGACATAACTCCGCGTTGAGATATGTCGTTTTATAGCGTCATATCTCCGCGCAGAGTTATGTCGTTTATGGGGCGAAAAGGCGCCATAAAAAATCGCGCCATAATTCAGCGGAGCGCTGTAGCAAAAAAAAAATGTTGATGCCATCTTTTTAAGAGGATTAAAGTATTAAAAAAAAGTTAAAAGTTAGAAATATTTAGTGGAAAATTTTTTTTTAGCAATTAAAAAAAAAAAATTTTAATGGGTTTTGCGAATTAAATTTTTTTTTCGACACATAGGAAGCTAAAAACTGGCCAGTTTTCGTTTGAATAATCGGGTTAAATTTTTTAAAACTTTTTTAGATTTTAGAGAAAATTATAAAAAAAACAACATAACCCATTTTGTATTAAATTCAACAATTTTCGTTATTCCTTATCGCTACTTTCACTTGAATTAGAGTACTCCTCTTCAACATCAGGTATAGTTTCTAAATGATCTAAAGCTGATTTTGGCATTTAATGTATTTTTTTCCTGTCTCTTGAAATGCCTCGATACTAGAGGATCCGAGGTAATGAACATTCCATTCAGAACATCGAGGTTGCACTTTTCCCGACTGCATTTTTTCGAAAAATGTTCTCTGTAACGCTTGAAATCTTTGTTTCGTCCTTCCTGGGCCTCCTCGGTTAATTGACCAATTGGGAGCAATGCATAATTAATTATTTCCGGGCCATGAATAAAAAATTCATGCAAAAAGTACCAAGGGTACAAATTTACAAAATGCTTTACAGTCTCCAAGACTATATTAATATCATAGTTGCATGAAACAACTATTAATATGGGGTGCATTCTTTTAAGCAAATCGATGTCTATCTCAGTTATCTCTGCAGTCAATTCAGCGTTTTGAAAAAAATACCCTAGCAGTGTTACCATCGTAACTACTTACAAATCCAGGTTTCGGGACATCAATAAGTAAGCCTAGTTTTTCCTTGAATTTGTTCTGAATTTGATTTTTTGTTTGGGCAACAATTTCTTTGTCCTCTTCCGATCTGGCATGTCACCTTCTTATAGGCATTTCACGTCAGCCAATAACATTACTAAATTAAACACTGCCTGCTTCATTTTCCATGGTTGTTTATAGAACAGAATTTTTAAATTTCGTCTACTCCCAAATATCAAGAAAGTAAACAAACAAAACAGATGCTAGAACAGCTGATTAATGACATTCAAACTTTATGTCCAAAAATGAAAAAAAAGTAGTTTTTTGGACCTTTTTCCAAAAATTAAAAAAAAAATATTTTGTATGAAAATTTTTTTTATACTAATGAACTAAGAATAGTCAAAAGTAATACTTCCAATCGCCACATATCCGCATAAAAGTTTTATATTCAAGAAAAACGATTGCGAACATACATTAAAATGCCAATTTTATGAATTCCTTAAAATCGAACGGTCAACTTTATATGCGTGTTGTGGGAGAACCTAATATGCTAGACTAATTGTTTTCTTTGAAAAAATTGAATCATCTTTAAAGTAGCATTTAAACTTTTTTCAATATATAAAAAAATCAATTTTGGCGCGCAATTTTCTCTAGTCGCCCCAATGTGCGGCGGAGATATGTCGTTTGTAACTCGGCGGAGATATGTCGTTTTGAGGCGTCATATCTCCGCGCGGAGTTATGTCGTTTTAAAGCGTCATAGTTCCGCGCGGAGATATGTCGTTTGTAACGCGGCGGAGTTATGTCGTTTCAAAACGACATACCTCCGCGCGGAGATATGTCGTTTTTAACATGGCGGAGATATGACGTTTTAAAACGACATACCTCCGCGCGAAGATATTTCTTTTGTAACACGGCGGAGATATGACGTTCTAAAACGTCATATCTCCGCCATTGATCACGGCGGAGTTATGTCGTTTTAAAACCCCATATCTCCGCCAGAAAAAAGCGACATATCTCCGCCGGCAAAATGTACTGGGCGGAGATATGTCGTCGGAGATATGTCGCTATGCCATTCATATCATGGCTTTCATTTTCATATAATTCCAAACACTACTTAAAAAGATCATAAGTGACCAAAAACCAGAGCGGGCAAACAAACGAAACGTTTAACGAACCTTTCGCGAAAGCTAAGAAACTATTCAAATGTTTTGTAGCAGTTACTATAGTCAAAGAAAACGAAGCCACTAACTTTATATTGAAGAGCGCAAACGAATCGATTGGAATTTTGTTCTCCCGACAGCTGCACTGCCTTGGAACGTTTCGGAACGAAACGTATACTAAGAAATCGTTTGCGGAATGATCGGTTTTTAGTTCTCCTTCAGCTGCGGAATTGAAGAAATAAAATAAAAGCAAACGACAAAGCTGAGAGAAACAAAGAAGTAAGCAACAGAAAAAAAAACAACTAAGTGTATACAAATTGAGCAGCGAACATTTCCGAACTATTCGCGCTCGTTACATATCGTTCCGATTCCCTTTGTCCACAAATCAAGATGAGCGCATTTCGCTTTACGTTTAGTTTGCTCTCACGAACGCAAGCTGAACAGAACTCATTTATTTTACAGTTACATTTTCTCGGGTTTTGTCAGTATTTCGCTCAGTGCAAAGAAAAAACGAAACGATTCAGAAACGTTTCGTTTCGTTAGTTTGCCCGCTCTGCCAAAAACGCATATTGTGCCTTGTACTTGTCCGGAAAGTATTGGCACTGATTTTCTCACGCAGGTACTGTACCGACTGGATTCGGTGGAGGGCGCTCCTAACTAACCAAAGAGCACCTGGAAAGTCATGTGTTGGTAAAATTATTTGTAGAAGCTCGTGAACAAACGCGAACACGCTCATTCACTCCACCAAATAGTCAATTCAAACGCTTCTCTTTCTGCTTTTAAAACTACTATCTTAATTGATTAAGATTACTTTATCCTTAAGAATTGCCATTTTGCCAGGCTTGGTGAACTTGAACGAACTGCGCATCCACACACACAAAAATGAGTTTCATGAAAAGCTCACAGCCCAGCAGACCAAACGCTCGCAAACGATATCGCAAATGAGTGAACTGCGATACTTAACCCGACAAATTTCTCGCAATCGGATCAGGAAAATATAGAAATATGATTCATATGTGTTCAGTTTGTGGCAGTGAAAGTCTCTTTTACAATGGTCGCAAGAAATTGGGTAAGCGAGCGTTTTGCGATACTATTGTAAAATTTCCAGCATGCCGATTACAATATTTTCTGATTTATTTACTCCCTCTATCTTTCTATTTCATTGTTTTTTTTTGCACGGCACTCTACCTTTTATCGCAAGGCTCTCGCAGGAAAGCTCGTGTGCGAGTGCTTTGCGATAAAAAATTTGACTCCCGTTCTTTGCTCACGTGCGAGCACTATTGTGAGAATTTTGCGATAGTCTCGACAAAATGGGGTCTTCAAGTCCATTGATGCGCATCATCGGCTTTAGGGATGTGTAGAGCAACAGCATCGCAAAGCTATTTGTGGGATTATTTGTCACCATTTGGTAACTAACGATATAGAATGGAATGCAAATAACCTTTAATTTTTTATGGGTATTTTTATTTACATAAATTTAATATTGTATTTGCTAGTTTTCTGGCCAAACAGCCGGCACAGAATAGTTCATATTCGTCCCCATCAAATCTAAATATTCTTGATCAGCGTGATGCGCTCAGTTGATATGGCAATGTCCATCCGCCCAATGTTTCTATGCAAGCTCCACCTTCAGTTTTAAACGAATCTTAACTATAATTGACATGGACAACTTTATCGCTTTCAGCCTGAATCACTTCAATGCTGAAGTGGGTATACTTAAAAAATATTTAAGGTCGTAATATTCTATTGAATAATTTCACAGCTCCTTGAGTCCTTATGGAAAGAATTCACTAAAATCTAAAACTCCTGTGTTACAACTAAAAACTTTTAGCTTACAAATGATGAAGTAAGCTTAACTTTCTCGTTATTTCTCGTTTAATGTATAACTGATTTCAGGAAACTTACTATTTACCCATAAAAACTCGGAAGATTGCTGTATAGCGGACGAAGAAAGCTGTGAGCCTCCCAATGAAGGTAAGTAAACATATTTGAAATATTCGAAAAAGCTGATTAAATTTTATTCCTCCGGCTTTAAAGACAGTGAGGTTGGACTTTCGAAGTTTATTTTAAAAAGCAATGTTGGATCTTTCGAAGAATGCCTAGAACACTGGCAGAAGACCTACACTGTTCGTAAATCCTGCATCCCTACTGCCGGTCATCAACTTTATTCCATATTGGATGAATAGCAAATACTCAATCAAAGTTTTGGACACAAACTGGTAATATTCTATATTAATAATAATAATTCACAAGAAACAAATATGACGACAAGCTATTATGTATTTACATAGATAGACAATAGATTTATTTATATATGTAGTGAATATGTGGATTTATGTTTGTATGTATTTTCTCACAAATAAAAACAGACTCCCTGAAAAAGGCAGCAAAGGCTCGCCGAAACGCGTTGGAGGACAGCTGAGTTTAAATATGTTTTAACTGCAGCAAAGGAAGACGGCCCAAAACAACCCCAGTTGAAGAACATAGCACCAACGAAACGGCCTATATCAAAATCAACAATGTGAAATATGTATTAATATTGTAAATAAGATAAAATAAAATTAAGGGATGTCAAAATCTCGCTTTGTAAATGTGAATATTTACAAATAATGGGGAATGCTTGACCTTAAATTTGGTAAGAAGTTATCTAAAAGGTAGGCAGTATTTAGCCACAGTTTTAAATCAAAATTGACGTAAAGCTGAGGATTTTTTACCACTATTTGTGAACACACAAGGCAAATTTTTAACCTCAAACTTTGCAAAAAAAAATTCACTGAATTTTTGCAATTTTTTGCCATAAAGCTTGGTTTACCCAGATGTTGATTTACCAAGAAGTGGTGTGTTTAGGTGGACCAAGGCCTTTTTGGAGGGCCGGGAAGAAAGTGTTGGAAGACCAAACATCGTGTGCGCAAAGTTTTGAACTCACACCTGTAATGGACAGTTACTGTGCACATTTTATAGATAGTCAAAAAAGTGGAAAAGTAAGGATCTATCAAGCAAATTTGAAATAATAACCGTTTTTGATAAGTCGAGACACAAACCTGTACGATAACGCTCATTACAGCACAATTAGTGAGTTCTCTCATTGATCTGACAGCTGTCACAATCATTCTCTGCTTTCTCAACTTGTGCCAACCTATAAGCGACCAATTGTCAAGTCGGTCTTTTCCGTTTCTGCACTCACCGAGATAAGTTGGGCCTTGATCGAGCAATATCTACATCTCCATATATAAAGATAAACGTGCAGTCGGAAAATTGACTCAAAATTAATCTTAAAATTTCCAAGCCATCATTCGCAATAATATTTTGCATATTGGCTGAAAAGGCTTTTCATCTTTCATCCTAGCTGAAAGAATATATATTTCTTATCAAAGGCTACAGAATCAAAATCTTAGTTCTGTTGGCCAAAATCATCATTTAAAGGCTCTGCTGTGCAGCCTGAGCAAGAGCAGTACATTTGTTTCCTCTTCAAAGAAGCTCGAGACCTCCTCAATGTGGCAGATCGAGAGAGAGAGCACAATCTTCAACCTCAGCGCAAGCAGTCACCAACCCATCATCCCAGCAAAAGCAACAGAAAACAAAGTGTAGTGAAAGAAAGCTGAAAACACCCAAAAAAAACCCCGGTTAAAATTTGATTAAAATTAGTGCTAAAAATTCTGCTTAAAATAAGTTAAAATTATAGGCTAAAATCCTACCCAAAATCCGCTTAAAATTAGTGTAAAAATTGCCTGAAAAATGAAGTAAAATTAGTGTATAAAAGAAGAAGTAAAAGCGGAAAGAAAAAGGCGAAGTCAAAAATGAAACAGAAGTGCGTTAAGCTGGACATACACAGCATAATTTAAGAATTTAGCTAAAGTTTTATAAATGAAAAATCTATATTTTTTTTTAAGTATATATATGCAAAGAGAAATGTGTAAAGAAATTGTGTTTCAAACGAAAATTTAAGTCAGTCAAACATAAAGTGATGTACATGCAGAACATCGGTTCATAAAAACACAAAACGAAAAAGCTTTTGGGCACAGTGGCTCCAAAACTGTAGCGAACGTGATTACAGCAAAGTGCAAAACTAATATTGGCTGAAATTTATGCCATAATAATGGACATGAAAGACTTGAAATAATTTAACAATTTAAAAATTCCAACAAAACCTATAGCAATCATCTGGAACCATGGAGCGCTTCATCGGAGTCTAGAGGGTGAGTCAAGTTTAACTATTGAATTGTTTCAGTGCCTTTCAAACCTCAAGTAGCAACAGAGCAAATGAATAAAGTAAATTAAATAAAGTCGATATTAAAATAAAACAAAACATAAAAAGTGCTAATAAAAATATGTACAAGCAACACATTGCATAGTCATTGCTTATCTATGAGCAACAACAACAATAACTTTAACATCTGCAATTAAAATTACTTGTTATGTTTTGCTTTAGTTTTCTTGCTCGTATTCTTTGTTGCTGCTGAGACTACCGATATTATTGATATCATTTTTGCATATTTTGTTTTGATCACGACTAGCCTAAATGTCTCATTTTTTAAAAATGAAAAATAAATAAATAAAGAAACCTTCAATTGCATATATATACTGATCATCTATTTTACATTCATATATATTTATACTATTTGAACAAAGAGAATGGTTATGAAAGAACACCTAAAGTAAATGGAATTATAAAGCTAAACTTAAACTAAAACATGCAACTTAAAAACATAAAGAAAAATTAGTTAATATGTATTCTTAAATATAGGTACGCATACTATAAACCCCACCAACATGAACATAGTTTTGGTAAAACAATTGTTAGAACACCTATTGTATAGTTTCATGAGGGTTACCGAAGAATTTTGAAATATTATTATCTATGCAAATAAAATATGGAAATTATGGATAGTTCTCAAGTTATCTTATTAAATAAAATGAATGTCACATTTATAATGATTAACTAAACATTCAAATATTTTTCTTTGAAGTAATGGGGTAGGTTAAAGAGAAAAGGAAATATTTTGGGATTTTTCAATCAACGCGCAATGGAAAAATCAATGGTAGGGAGGGTAGAGAGCGCTGCTGCCATAACAACTGGTAAGCTCTAATTAATCTGTGCTGCTGACTTCTCAAAATTTCTATAGATTCTATTAATTCTACTTCTTTAACTTTCACTCCCCTTCTTGTGGATTCATGTAATTATGCAAATCATTTTTATGCAATTAAAAGGCACTGGGATTCTATAATATTTATATACGTTATGGGTGTTGGATTTGGAAATTGTCAAGAACCTCCCCAACCACTGTTTTGCTAGCCGCTTTACGTGTCCCAAACCGACAAATCTTCCGATTGCAACATTAGCCCGTACTGACGTGATGAACCTAACCTCTTTATGTCTTGCCAAAGGCCAGTGCACCTTAACACCTGTTCACTTGGGAGCTTATTCGAAGGTCATAGATGGTTTTGATTGTCACTCAGGATGTACAATTTGGTATAGTTGCGTTGCAGCCGTATCAAAGCGTTCATTACAAATATTTTGGCGCCCAACGTGGGGCAGATTGATTTAAAGTTTCTTTAAATTAATTGCTCTAAATCTTTCAGAATTCCCTCTTCTCTATTTTCTTTTCATTTTCATTTCTTAATTAAAAGTTATTTGATTCTTAACTGCCAGTAGGTGTATAGATATTAAATCTACGGAATTTCGAATTTTGGCAGAGTGCTAGAATATCGACTGCTGACTTGATATTTATTAACTTTTTATCTGAGACGTTCCTAAAAGAGTCAATTAACATAAATATAAAATCAGTAGACCAATGATGGATACATGACCGAATGCAATTGATGCAATCGAGCTGCCTCTTTGGAATCACTACTCCTTTTTTGTTAGTCTTTTTGAAAATTGCTATCCTTAAGCATTTATTGAGTATTCGCAACTGTGATTACAGTGAATTTTCTTTGCGTCTATTGGTGCCGGAATTATGGACATTTTGGCTTAGGACCAAAACCATACCAACTATATAGTGCTTAGATCTTCATTCCTTTTAGTTTTTAGTTGCAGTACCAAATGTGCTCCATCAGAAACAGAATATCGAACAGCAATGTTTTGTTTTCAGTTTCGTTGAACAATAGCCCAAAGCAGCATAACTATTTTCCTCTTTAATTTACCCCCTCTTACGGATAAGAAAAATAAAATTATGATAAAATAATACAAAATCAAATCAGTTACGAAGTTAGTTTTTTGAACAACAACAAAAAAAATCAGAATTATCTTTTGCCATAAAGAATTTAAATAAAAAAGTCAACAAAATGCCCGTGTCTCATAGTATTGAAGATTTGACAGGTACCAATTTGATCAATTTAGACACAGGTGCTGCATGTTCCATTTGTAAAAACCCTATGTTGAACGAGCAGCATAATGCAGTCACAAAATGTGGACACTCCTTTCATAGAAACTGCATAAGTGATTGGATTGCAATTAACGATGGTTGCCAAGTGTGTCAATCACCTTGCCTTTCCAATGAACTTACGGATTTTCAAATTAATTTGAGCCAAGCACAGCAAAACGCAAAAAAAGGTGCCGTGCCAAAGGTACATAACACAAGAAGTAAAAACAGAAAACAGCAACACCAGACTCTTGCAAATGAGCATGAGCAGGAAGCCTGTGGAGTTACGCAGCAAGCTGACCAAAATGTTAGTTTGATCGGAGCAGATACAAACACAGCAAACAAAGGTAGAAATCCTGGTCGTAGAGGACGTCCAGCACAACAACGTTTTAATGCTCCAAGATCATCTTCTAGGACAGTCATTCCACACTCGCCCGTGGATTATGAAAGAATTTTTGGTAGACTTGAAGACATTATAGATAGGCGATTATCGAGATTGAATTATAGTAACCAATCATTAGAATCTCAGCCTAGTAGCGTTCAGAGATCAAATGAGCAGTCACGTGGTGGAACGCGGAGACAGCGCAGATCACCAACCTCGACAGCGCATTCGTTTAGTGCTGAAAAAGCTACCCAGATCGTGCAAAGCTGGAGTATAAAATATGATGGTTCCACTAAAGGTCCAACTGTTGAAGAGTTTCTCTATAGAATCACAGCACTAACCGAAGATAGTTTAAATGAAGACTTTCCATTTTGAAGTTTTATTATCTATGCAAATAAAATATGGAAATTATGAATAGTTCTCAAGTTATCTTCGACTTAACTCAGTCATCGACCTCTTTCCAAATTTTGAAAGACAAGGTCTTGGCAGGACACCATTAACCACACACACAATTGATGTGGGAAATGCTCAACCTGTGAAGCAACGCTTCTATCCAGTGTCACCTGCTGTTGAAAAGCTGCTGTTCAAAGAGATTGATAGAATGTTATCATTAGGTGTTATCGAACGCTCTACTAGCGCATGGAGTTCTCCAATGCGCATGGTGACTAAACCTGATAAAGTGAGACTCTGCCTCGACGCGAGAAAAATCAATGAGTTCACAAAAAAGGATGCTTACCCGTTACCAAGTGTGGAGGGGATCTTTGCAAGATTGCCGAAAGCACATATAATATCAAAAATCGACCTCAAAGACGCCTTTTGGCAAATAGCCTTAACGGAAGAATCGAAAGCTATCACAGCCTTCACAATTCCAGGGCGCCCCCTGTATCAGTTTATAACAATGCCATTTGGATTGTGCAATGCTGCACAAACCATGTGTCGACTTATGGACGACCTCATCCCGGCAGATCTCAAGTACTGTGTCTTTGGATACTTAGACGACTTATGTGTAGTATCTGCAGATTTTGAATCACACCTCTCAGTTTTGTTAAGACTCACAGAAGAATTTCGTCGAGCAAACTTAACTTTGAACGTGGCAAAGAGTAAGTTTTGTGTCACAGAAGTCCGATATTTGGGTTATGTGATAGGAAAAGGTGGAGTTGCTACAGATCCTCTTAAAATCGAGTCGATCATGCAATGGCCATCGCCAAGAACATTGAAGCAAGTTCGAGGATTTTTAGGCCTCGCAGGGTGGTATAGACGCTTTATTGAGAATTTCTCAGATATTGCTAGTCCTATAACTGAACTTTTGTCACCTAAAAAGAAGTTCGTTTGGACGGAAGCTGCACAAAAAGCGATGGAAAAACTCAAACATAGTCTCACAACAGCCCCAGTTCTTCAGAACGCAGATTTCACTCAGAAATTTTACGTTCATTGTGATGCGAGCGATTGTGGCATAGGAGCTGTTCTGGTTCAAATATCAGAAAATGGTGAAGAAAGACCTGTGGCTTTTATGTCCAAGAAACTTAATTCGGCTCAAAGAAACTACAGTGTGACTGAGAGAGAATGCTTGGCAGCTCTCGAAGCCATTGAACGTTTTCGTTGTTATTTAGAGATGCAAGATTTTGAACTTATAACAGACCATGCAAGTTTAGTGTGGTTAATGAAGCAAACAAATCTTAAAGGCCGTTTAGCCAGGTGGGCAATGCGACTTCAGGGATACAAATTTAGTGTGAGTCACCGCAAAGGACGAGATAACATTGTGCCAGATGCTCTCTCACGCATGTTCACAGAGGAAGTGTTATCCTTAGAAGAATTAGGCCCAATGGTTGATTTAAATTCCAAATGCTTTGACGAAGAAGAGTACGGTCAACTTAAAGGAAAAATCTTAGCAAACGAATCTAGTTACCCCGATATTCGAGTAATTGACAATTTCGTGTATATGCGAACGCAGCATGATGATGGTACAGCTGCTTCGGCAGAAACAATGTGGAAGTTGTGGATACCACAAAGTTTGACTGCTGACGTCATTAAGCAAGCGCATAACTCAGTCAATGCGGCACATGGCGGCATTGCCAAGACTTTAGACTTGATACGTCGACAATTCTATTGGCCTGGCTTAGTTACGCAAGTGCGCAGTTATATTCAAGATTGTGAAGTGTGTAAGACCACGAAAGCCCCCAATAGAACTCTAAAACCACCAATGGGAAACCAAGCAATCTCTGTAAGACCTTTTCAAAGGCTATACATTGATATTTTAGGCCCTTATCCCAGAAGTAAGCAAGGACATGTTGGTTTGTTAATTGTCTTAGACCACTTTTCCAAATATCACTGGCTATGTCCTTTAAAAAAATTCACTTCAGATGTCATTCAACAGTTTTTGCAAGACCACATATTTTTCGTATATGGAATGCCCGAAATTATGGTCAGCGATAATGGTGCGCAATTTAAGGCTAATAGTTTTAATTCCTGGTTGACATCTTTAGGCATAAAACATATGTACACAGCTCTTTACTCCCCTCAATCGAATGCAGCTGAAAGGGTTAATCGCTCTTTAATCGCAGCCATAAGATCGTATCTTAAAGATGATCAGCGCGAGTGGGACAGACATATTCATGCGATAAGCTGTGCCTTAAGAAATTCTATTCACCAAAGTACAAAGGTTTCCCCATACCATGCCCTTTTTGGATTTGATATGGCAACTCACGGTACACAGTATAATCTTCTAAAACGTCTAAAGTTGTTAGATGAGTCAGTATGCACCCTCAATCGAGATGATCAACTAAAACTGTTAAGACAAGAACTAAAAGCAAATATAGCGAAGGCATATCAGACTAACGCAGAACAGTATAATCTAAGAACTCGAACGATCCAATTTAAAATAGGTCAGGAGGTTTATAGACGCAACTTTGCACAGAGCAGTTTTCAGAAGAATTTTAATGCGAAACTGAGCCCATCTTGGCTTAAATCTCGAGTTCGAGAAAAAATTAGGCAATGCTTATTATATATTAGAAGACTTACAAGGACGTCTTATTGGAACCTTTCACACGAAAGACATCCGACAGTAACTTCCAAATCTCTATTCAGTCTAATTCTGCTCAGTAAGACTGGCATAATTATCCAGGGTTTGTAATGGACAGTTACTGTGCACATTTTATAGATAGTCAAAAAAGTGGAAAAATAAAATGAAATAATAACCGTTTTTGATAAGTCGAGACACAAACCTGTACGATAACGCTCATTACAGCACAATTAGTGAGTTCTCTCATTGATCTGACAGCTGTCACAATCATTCTCTGCTTCTCAACTTGTGCCTACCTATAAGCGACCAATTGTCAAGTCGGTCTTTTCCGTTTCTGCACTCACCGAGATAAGTTGGGCCTTGATCGAGCAATATCTACATCTCCATATATAAAGATAAACGTGCAGTCGGAAAATTGACTCAAAATTAATCTTAAAATTTCCAAGCCATCATTCGCAATAATATTTTGCATATTGGCTGAAAAGGCTTTTCATCTTTCATCCTAGCTGAAAGAATATATATTTCTTATCAAAGGCTACAGAATCAAAATCTTAGTTCTGTTGGCCAAAATCATCATTTAAAAGCTCTGCTGTGCAGCCTGAGCAAGAGCAGTACATTTGTTTCCTCTTCAAAGACGCTCGAGACCTCCTCAATGTGGCAGATCGAGAGAGAGAGCACAATCTTCAACCTCAGTGCAAGCAGTCACCAACCCATCATCCCAGCAAAAGCAACAGAAAACAAAGTGTAGTGAAAGAAAGCTGAAAACACCCAAAAAAAAACCCCGGCTAAAATTTGATTAAAATTAGTGCTAAAAATTCTGCTTAAAATAAGTTAAAATTATAGGCTAGAATCCGACCCAAAATCCGCTTAAAATTAGTGTAAAAATTGCCTCAAAAATGAAGTAAAATTAGTGTATAAAAGAAGAAGTAAAAGCGGAAAGAAAAAGGCGAAGTCAAAAATGAAACAGAAGTGCGTTAAGCTGGACATACACAGCATAATTTAAGAATTTAGCTAAAGTTTTATAAATGAAAAATCTATATTTTTTTTTAAGTATATATATGCAAAGAGAAATATGTAAAGAAATTGTGTTTCAAACGAAAATTTAAGTCAGTCAAACATAAAGTGATGTACATGCAGAACATCGGTTCATAAAAACACAAAACGAAAAAGCTTTTGGGCACAGTGGCTCCAAAACTGTAGCGAACGTGATTACAGCAAAGTGCAAAACTAATATTGGCTGAAATTTATGCCATAATAATGGACATGAAAGACTTGAAATAATTTAACAATTTAAAAATTCCAACAAAACCTATAGCAATCATCTGGAACCATGGAGCGCTTCATCGGAGTCTAGAGGGTGAGTCAAGTTTAACTATTGAATTGTTTCAGTGCCTTTCAAACCTCAAGTAGCAACAGAGCAAATGAATAAAGTAAATTAAATAAAGTCGATATTAAAATAAAACAAAACATAAAAAGTGCTAATAAAAATATGTACAAGCAACACATTGCATAGTCATTGCTTATCTATGAGCAACAACAACAATAACTTTAACATCTGCAATTAAAATTACTTGTTATGTTTTGCTTTAGTTTTCTTGCTCGTATTCTTTGTTGCTGCTGAGACTACCGATATTATTGATATCATTTTTTGCATATTTTGTTTTGATCACGACTAGCCTAAATGTCTCATTTTTTAAAAATGAAAAATAAATAAATAAAGAAACCTTCAATTGCATATATATACTGATCATCTATTTTACATTCATATATATTTATACTATTTGAACAAAGAGAATGGTTATGAAAGAACACCTAAAGTAAATGGAATTATAAAGCTAAACTTAAACTAAAACATGCAACTTAAAAACATAAAGAAAAATTAGTTAATATGTATTCTTAAATATAGGTACGCATACTATAAACCCCACCAACATGAACATAGTTTTGGTAAAACAATTGTTAGAACACCTATTGTATAGTTTCGCGAGGGTTACCGAAGAAGTTTGAAGTTTTATTATCTATGCAAATAAAATATGGAAATTATGAATAGTTCTCAAGTTATCTTATTAAATAAAATGAATGTCACATTTATAATGATTAACTAAACATTCAAATATTTTTCTTGGAAGTAATGGGGTAGGTTAAAGAGAAAAGGAAATATTTTGGGATTTTTCAATCAACGCGCAGTGGAAAAATCAATGGTAGGGAGGGTAGAGAGCGCTGCTGCCATAACAACTGGTAAGCTCTAATTAATCTGTGCTGCTGACTTCTCAAAATTTCTATAGATTCTATTAATTCTACTTCTTTAACTTTCACTCCCCTTCTTGTGGATTCATGTAATTATGCAAATCATTTTTATGCAATTAAAAGGCACTGGGATTCTATAATATTTATATACGTTATGGGTGTTGGATTTGGAAATTGTCAAGAACCTCCCCAACCACTGTTTTGCTAGCCGCTATACGTGTCCCAAACCGACAAATCTTCCGATTGCAACATTAGCCCGTACTGACGTGATGAACCTAACCTCTTTATGTCTTGCCAAAGGCCAGTGCACCTTAACACCTGTTCACTTGGGAGCTTATTCGAAGGTCATAGATGGTTTTGATTGTCACTCAGGATGTACAATTTGGTATAGTTGCGTTGCAGCCGTATCAAAGCGTTCATTACACACCGCCGACTAAGTGTTCGATTAATTGCCCAAATGTAAAATTTACCAAAATCTGTGCTTCATCACATTGTGACGGAGCATTTGAACGCAAGGAGTCCGCGAAAATGGTCCCAAAAGTCTTCACTAACGACCAGAAATTGCGGAGAGTGAAAGTGTGCCAGGAAAATTTGAACATGTGTGAAAGTGATCGCCAACAGGTGACGAGGAGTATGATCAATTCATGGCAATAGGCATTCGGCAATCTGTAAAAGTACTGGAAAGTACTTGAGACAGAGTTCCAAAATTGCAATATATGCCGTGTAATGTCGTCTATGTAAAAGTTCTGTATAAAGTATCAAAATTAGTGTTGAGTTAGGACCAAATACAGCTTAAGTTTTAAGATCCTCGACTTAAGTTTACTAAATGATTCGCAAAACCACAAGATGACGATATGGAAAGTATCTCAGAAATGTTGTCAGAACCCTAGCGAATGTATTTCAAATAACAACCGATTATTTATATTATTTTAGCCGTCATGGACTTAGGTCTAAGTTAAGCAAATATGAAGAAATTTGGAATATTATTTTGAATATTTAAAAAACGGTAACCTTCAATAGTTGGCATCTCTACCAAGTCATCAGCAATCTATACCCGCGATCTGTATCGACTGTACGATCAATTAGCCTTCTTTGTGGTGTGTTGTGCTCCCATTCCTTTAAAGATATGTGCCAGCATAAGAAGACCTCAAGCCGGCATAATTATCATAAAAGTCGTTAAAGCCCATACATTTTTAACAAATTTATTTATTTTACTTTTTAATTTGGTAAAAGTGTAATAAATCATGGTTCGAACCACAACCTCCACCTAAAAACCTCAAACCTTAAAAATTTCGATAATTAAATTTTTGAAAATGTTGGTTCGAGTACGTGAATCGGAGCCATGGAGCAGAAAAAAGTGATTTCTGTTTTAAACTATAAATCAACTTAAGCGGAAGAACCTCCCGTTGCATCAGTGGACATTTGCTGAAGACTACAAATTCCATTTATTTGATCAGATAAGCCCGACTCATCTAGTAAATATAGAGTCTTTGTTGCAGCTAAATCCTTAGCAGAAGCATAAGCTCTAACTATTGACTGTCACATACATAATTGCAGAATTGCTGTGCAAATGAAATGGACATCAAGACACCAACTTAGTAAACTAGTCTCTTTCTCTTTCTCTCTCTCCCTCTCTCTCTGTCTGTGTGTGTAAAACTTTTGAGAGTTTTCTATTGTCAGGCAGGTTGACGAAGAGGGGTCGCTTGCACTTGAAGTGGAAAAACTTTGGCTGCATTGCGTTACGGAAAAGTTTGGACGCTAGTTGCAGCATAAAAAGCAAAAGTTTGCCGTCAAAGCGAAAGTTTAAAGCCAGCAGAAACGAAACAACTTGGAAAACAGTTCCCAAATTTTGTAGAAAACGGTAGAATATTTGTCAACATTAACTTCGGCCGACGACTACTGACCCGAGAATGAACTCTTTTATTGTTATTATTTTTTTATTCCACAATTGTTCTCCATGATCCATTTTTTGACTGGCATACAGCTGCAAATTTAGAGTGACGGGCCAGCTAAAGCTCTGCCAGAATGAGATGGACGAATCACATATCGCCAAATGGCACAACAAACTTTCTTCTATTCCCCCAGCAAAATGCACGAAAATTTTTGCACAATTGGCAATCGAAAATTGGAAAACTTTTTCCTATATTTGTTTTGGCTCCATTGACTTGGCTCACACATATACACACACACACACAAGCACATTCGACTGTTCGCCTGCTCTCTGCTATTATCAAAAAGTTATTCGCGCTTTAACTGTGAACGGTTAAGCGAAAGCAAAAACTTTAATACGAGGGTTGCCTTTTTAGAACTTCTTAAATAAGGGTGGCAGGTTGTCAGCGCTAGAAAAAATATAAGCCAACCCTCTAAGCAACCCAACTAAAATTTTCATCAAGTTTCTTTGGTGGTAGCGACTTTAATTGCCAGCGGGCTATTTCCAATTTGTTGGCCATTACTTGAGAGAACTAACCAGCATGGTGCGTAGTGCCTCACTTCATGGACCAAGTGCAGCAATTAGTGAGCAAATAAATGACATTTTCCATGTATGTGTGTGTGTGAAGTTTTCAGCGCATCTCTTTCACCTGCCATCAAAAGTTTCCATAAATTATTTATGGGATTGCCCCAAAGGCAACCATAAGCTTGCCATAGCTAAAAGCTGCCGACATTCGCTCAACTGTGCCGGCATCTAGTTTGCCTAATGAAGCAAGTTTACTGCTTTGCGTGTGCGTAGTGGGAGAACTCAGGAGTCACAGGATATGTTTTTAAATTATTTAATGTTAATTTCATAAAATTTCTGCTTTGTCTTAAAAAAAGGTTTGTGTTTAACTGGACGGTTAATTTGTTTGCCTTTCTTAAATGCGGTTTCGGTTTTTGTATAATATACATTTTTTGAGCTTACACTTGTAAAAACTAACATAATTTGAGATTCGAGCGCTCTTGAAAAAATTGTTTTATTAAATTCACTCTTGGAATCGAGCAAAATTCGTTCTCAATATGGTTCTTCTAGCCAAGGGGAATGATGGGGAACAAACTTTGAAAAATAGAGTTGGACACGCTCTCACAGAGAGAGACGAGCGCATGTGCAGTCTGTCGCTGTCAAATGTGAGCGGTCGGTCCTTAATTCATTTTATGTCGAACATTTCGAGTGCGATTAACGCATTGTATAAAATAAAGACAACGTTAAAACCCCCCCAAAAAATCATCATGAAACATGGAGTACAAGCTGAATGCAATGTTGGTGCTGCGCTCATATCTAAGTCTATCTCTCTTTTTCTCTCACTCTCACTCTCTCTCTCTCTCTCTTTAAGTTTGTGCGGTGTTAGTTGTAATAGGGTGGGAGGGGGTGGGGGGAGGGTGATGTACTTTTTGCTTATAAATTGAGAACCGCTCATCCAATCTTTGTCATTTCTTCGGCAAATCGATACATTTTGCTAATTACTAACTATCTCTAGAAGGTACGATTCGTCTATCTTCAAAACTGTGAGATATAACGTTTTTTCCAAATTGCGGGGGCGGGAGGGGGCGTGGCAAAAATTGAAAATAAACTTGATCTGCCTGCAAGTATCAGAAGCATTTGTCCCTTACATGTCAAACCTCTATCTCTTACCATATCTGAGATCTGTTTGTTCATACGGACGGACGGACAGACGGACGGACAGACGGACATGGCTATATCGACACGGCTGTTGATGCTGATCAAGAATATATATACTTTATAGGGTCGGAAATGATTCCTTCTCCCTGTTACATACTTTTGCACAAACTTAATATACCTTATGTACCTTCGGTACAGCGTATAATAACAAGAAAAACTATGTTCCTAAGGGGACTTGATTCACGGCCTCCACGTTTTCTAAGCGAACAACACGTCCAACATCACGTCGGTCGGTCGGGTCGGGGTGGGTAGTGTCTCTATAAGTTTTTGTTTTATGTTTTTAGTAGGTACACTTACATTTGAAAACATATCTTAATTTAGAAGCATTTGATGGAGTCAAACAAAGAACACCGAATAAAAAGCGATCTGAAATCGAGTTCATAAATAGTTGATATGACTCGACCTTTGGTTTGAAATTTCAAATCCGAGTCGTAATTTATTCTAGATTGGAACAATCCGAAAAGTCATTTATTAATTTGTAAGCTTTTACGAGACTAAAGTAAGTACGGAGTTCCAATGCAAAAGGGAAAATACAAAAAGCAAATAGGAACCGACTGCAAATTACAAAACTGACAGAGATTTTCTCTCTCACTAATACAGTTATGAGAATGTAGTTGCTAAACTGCAGTCGATGGGCCAAGTCTACTTAAGAAATAACCGGAAACTTCTTTAAAAACAGCGACCATCCTCTGGTGATGTTGCTTGTGTCCTGTTTACTGTTGTATGTAAAAAACTTATGACCTCGAGCCGGCTGGACCTTGCTAGTTTGAAATTAATAAAAAAAGGAAAGCCAACTTCGGCTCGGCTGAAGTTTCTTTACACTAGCAGCTTGTATAATTTATATAAATTAAGGCTTTAAAAGATTTCCGATTAACAATTCAATTCTTAATATACAGACATGTTCTCAATTCCACCTCCATTGCAACCTTTCAAAAGTGGAATTGATTCATGTTCTTACAACACCAAAACGAAAAAGTTTTCCGTTTTGAAAAGTATTGCTTCTTAGTCGGTGGAATGAAAAGTAATCGAAGTAATAGATAAAGTTAATTATTCTCAATTCTGTGATTAATTTAGAAATTGTTAGTGAAATTTAATTGGCATTCTAGTCTTGCATTGATTAATAAAGATTATTTTGTTTAATGTGTCCAGAATTGGCCATTTCAGAGCCAAACCGAAAAGTGAAACCTTAAAGTCAGCCTCTCTCATTTTCGACTGCTCCATATTCGATCGTTTCGCATGGAATTCTAGTTTCTCTCTTGGGTATCTAGTGCCATTTTCGCTTGGTTCTGTGGATTGCGAACAGTAAGAAGCGAGCAATTCCATTTGAAATTGAGAACACAAAAACAAATCTGAAGCGGAATTTCGTTCGATTTATCTTCATGTCTATCTAACTTCATCTAAAAATATTGCAAATGCTAAAATGTCCTTACACCAAATGACCGACACTCGTCTTTAAATCTTCATGATTTTCTTCACCCGTCAATTTACCCGTATTCTTTAAAGTCAACTCATACAAAAATATTTGGAAAATTTCTAGACTTTTGGACCGTTTGATCTAACCATTTATGTATCTACAATTCCCATCTATTTTAATTCTAAATTATACTTAAAACTCGTAAAACTAAGCGACGCGAAAAATCTAAGCTCAAATGACGATGATGATTTTTTAAATTTCGCTTTTTTTTTGACAGTTCGGTCCACTACTGCTAACGTCGTTTTTTAAATTTCGCGATTCTCTTAATAGTTTGATCTACACCTCGTATTTATCCATCTACATTGTCATTTATTAAAACTTTATAATAATCTTAGGTCATAAGAAAAATTGACAAATTTCGTTCAATCGATGAATATTTGGCAAAATTCGCGGTTTTTTGTCTACACCCCCTTTATATACGCGTCTTCAATTGCCATCTATCCAATCTTGATAATTATTTTATGTCAGTTGAAAATTTTGCAAAGTTTGCGATTTGATATAATCCTCCTATTTGCCAACCGGTTAAACTGTTCTTTTGATAATGTAAAATCAAATGAGAATTTTTGAAAAATCGCGTTTTTTTATACCCGTTACTCGTAAAGTAAAAAGGGTATACTAAAGTCGTGCAAATGTATGTAAGAGGCAGAAGGAATCATTTCCGACCACATAAAGCATATATATTCTCGATCTGCATTAACAGCCGAGTCGATATAGACATGTCCGTCTGTCTCATAGATCTCAGAGATGGTAAGAGATAGAGGTTTGACATGTATGGGACAAATGCTTCTTATACTTGAAGGCAGATCAAGTTTTTTTTTCCAATTTTAGCCACGCCCCCTCCCGCCCCCGCAATTTGGAAAAATCGTTATATCTCCTACAGTTTTAAAGATAGACGTTTTGTACCTTCTAGAGCCAAAGAACTGATAAAGATCGGATGAGCGGTTCTCAATTTATGAGCAAAAAAGTGAACCTGATGTTCAACTCGGCCCACACGTAGTTTTAATCTCATATTTAGTTAACTCAGCCTAGGTCATAAATGCATGCAGCAGCCGATAATAAATAAGTCAATATCAGATTTAATTACGGTTTGACAAGGTTCGAGTGCTTGCCACCATCCGGTGGCAGCTGACTAAAGATGCGTCGTGTGTGAGAAAACATATTCTTATCACATACGCATGCGCACCACTACATACTTACATACACATCTTTGTGTCTTACTCACACATTGTTAGTTCAAAATAGAAATAAGGAATAATTCTTAATAAAAGGGAACTCACTCGCCAGAGTGAGGCAGAACAAATTGAAACTTACAACCGTGCTCATTTAAAAGTGTATATTTCTACACAGCTCTCTTTGCAAGAACGAAAAAGTGCTAGATGAACATGCCCACACACACACGCAGTGCAAAAATGAGCATGTGTGTTTTGCCGGCCCCTGATTTTAACTTAAATGAAAACATTGAAAATTTCACTATTTTTTGTTCCGTAATTTGAAAATTTCGCAATATTTTGGTCTGTTCCATCTACGCCTGTTTCGTAAATATTGAAATGAAAATTTTGAAAATTTTGATAATTTTGCGATAGATGCGTCTTCAATTGGAAAAAAAATAATTTATTTTAATTTATTAACGGTTTCTAGCCTAACAATCACGAATTTGGTCTATGTATATAAATTTTAGATTTTTGAATATATTATAGCACCAGACGAAATAAAATTGGTTGATTTTTTTTTCGTTTGAACTTTGAAAAATCTGTTAAGCACTGTATAAAGCAATAATATCATTAAAATACGTGACAGGTTAGTGTCACAGTATGTTTATGGTTATGCGTTAGTTGCGTGTTCCCATTTCACATGTTCGACATCGCTGATTTCCCCAAGCAGCCTCACCCTCCACCTGCATGAAGTCTGTCAATATGTTTGGGTTTAAGGTTAAAACTTGGCGCTGGACTCTGACTATGATTTAGGTATAAGTCCTGAGAGACACCATTGATGTCGATGCTGATACTGACACCAGCGACTTGGACACACAAACCCTGTTAGTGATTTTATTATTTATTGTTTTGCGCCAACCCACTCCATGCTGGAGTAGGGCGGGGTCCAAAAAGGATTTAACACATAAATATTTTATTGCTTTCTTTTTTAGGTAAAGGGGGTAGTAGGAAACATTTTGGAGAGATGTCAAAATGGTTTTGCATTTGCATTATAATCGCCATTTACAATATAAATCTAAACTGTTTGCATATTTTATAAATGGTCGACGCTGTCCGCTTTAGATGTAAAATCATTTTACTCGAACGAATGAAATTTCATGTGATAAATTCTAATGTCCCGACTGGGTTGTACGTGGATGTATGGATTTGTGTGTGGTTCATTGTGTGGCTTTTGACAAATTGAAATTAACTTTGCTTGTGTGTAGATCACATTTCGAATTCCATGACATTTCGGCCTGGCTTTTATTTAATTAGAAATAAATTATAAAATGAAATTTTTCAGGCAATTGCTCTTGATTTGTGTTTCCAATTGAATACGAACTTTCACACAGAAGAATTTTAAACACCCTTGCTAACTAATTATAGAATTCAGCAAAAGCGCAAACAAATTTTATATAAAAATACGGAAGTATAAAGTAAATAAAAGCAAAATACTAGCAAACGTAAAAAAGTTGATTTGAAAAGGTGTGTGTGTGACACGTCCAGACATTCTGCCATGTTTTAAGGCGTCAGCTGTTTGCATTCTGTTTGGTTTGCCGTTCGGCTTATCAGCTGCAACTAACCGTTCGGTTTCAGTTTGGTTCTTCTATAAATTTTATTTGTATAATGAATACATGCTGAAACCGTAAGTATCTTTCTCTAAACTTTCTCTAATGCCATAGACTAGAATATCTAGACTTTGAAATTTCTCTGTGAGAAAACGCTCTCTGGATACATTTGGGAATATGTCCGTCTCGCTCCTTTTAGAACTAAACTATGTTTTTGGGCACTCTCGTTTAGGGCCAGCAAAATTAAGAGGCAGCGCAGAGCTATACTAAGTATATGGGGTCTGTTCCGAATTTCGACTCGATTTTCGTGTAAACTTTAGTATTTTGCAGTCAAATTTGAAAACGTTGTATAGAAGGCGAAATATACCTGCGGCTACTAGATCAGGTATAACAAAACTCGGAATTGTGGCAGCAGCTGAAACCGATTGCTTAATCCCAAATGAATTTAAATCGAGAGAAAATTGCGACGGGATCTAGTAGCCTCAAATTAACTTGACACTTACGTTTAAATTTATATAAATTGCATTCGAAATTTACATGTTTACACGAAAATCGAGTCGGAATTCGGAACAGACCCCTATATGTATTAGATTCAAATCGCTCATTCTTCATCATATAATCTAGTAGCCTGGCATATGTGTGCCCCTTAACATATAAAGCAGAGCTCCCCAGATCGCTATGGAGCCCCGAACTTACTTGCCAAATGCTTGCCAAAGTCATACTTCATTGTGTGTTAGAGAGAGACACAGTCACGTTTTAGCGCTCTCTTCTTGGGGAACCCTGATATAAAGTCAAACTGTTTTCCTTTTAAATGCTTACGCTAGTACGAAACACTCTAAAGAATTCTCTCTCTCTCTCTCTGGGACACACCCGCTAATGATTTATTCCAACAACCGTTTACTTTCTATTATTCAAACTTTATGTCTTTATGTAGTTTACCAGTTTAGCAGGATAACAAATTTCAGTGGCCAAACTTCCATTCTTAGTAATTTCTGCTGTAAGACTAAAAGTCCCGACCATCTGGAAATCTCTTTCATGCACCGGTTTAAATTTAAAAAAATTAAACATTGAACGGTTGCCATTCAAAAACCATTTGGTGAACCATTTCAAATTTTTGCGGATTAGTTGTAATCGGGACTTTTGGGCAAAATTGAAGCTCATTTACATAAATGTTCTTCGTTGTTGTATCACTCGTAAATACGGTTTGTCATACTTGAAGCAATCCAGCGAAGGTCGATCTTTAAACCATTAATAAAGTGTTCCGCACATCTTAGCTGGTGGATTCTTGAAGAGGCAATCTGCTACTTTATGGCCTGCTTTGCTGTAATTAAAACATCGAAAATTCATGTCAGAGCACATTGGATGTTTGCTCTCTGGATAGCCGTTACGTTTTCCAAATGCAAGAGACTTTAATTGCGGATAAGGAATTCATTTTAGAGCCTTGGTTTCTTTGTGAAATTTTCTTAGTTTTTGAACATCCGTAACTATATATAAATTTTTTTTGTGAACAACATTTCAGTACAGTAAGTCCGGCGTTAGACAAGCAGTTTTTTTTTTTAAATTTAGGAGGTCGTTTACTTAATTCCCTGCAGGATGTTGCCACACTGCGAAAAAAAGGATAGTTTTTGATGATCCTTACGATATTTAACTATCCATTTGGACTGGATATTTAACTATCCTTTTTTGGGATCCATTGGATATTTTCGAAGTCGATTTATTTTCGCTTAAAACGGATATATCAGGAAATCATTTTTTCATTGATCTTTATTCTTCATCCAAAGGAGGTGAAAAATGAGAAAAGGATATTTAAAAAAATTGATCTTCAAGTGGATATTTGAATATGCATTCTAAGGGGATCTTTTTTTTTCTCTGTGCACCACTCCAGCTGGTGCACTGCATGTGCATCATTTTGTTATTAAAACACCAACGTTTTACAAGAACCCGGGTTCGATCCTGCCCGCTACGTCAACCTAAACCCTTAAAATTTCGCGGGTTTTAAACCGTTAGTGAACCTCCCCGTTCGAGTCCCAACAAGGGAATGTAAACTTTGGTTAGCTTTTCACTCTTGAAATTAAATTTGTCGCTCACCTGCTTTTCCCCGCCTGCCCCCTCTTTAGGTCATGAAATGTGACAAAATTTTGAGTGAGTTAATCAATAAGAAAACCGCAATTAAATTATCTAACTGGTGAAATCAAACTAATTATAATTAAAGGTTACTAATTGGATGGAAAGCAAACCGCAAATAGCAATTAATTAGACGGGAACATCGATGTCTGCCTCGACATTCCCGTGAACTGTTTAATCTTTAGTCTTTGTGGGCGGTTGGATGTTTTGTGTGGCAGCCTTTTGCTAAACTTTATTTTTTTTTTGTATTATTATGCCATTTGTGCGACTTTTTTAATTTCATTAGCCTCGGTGCACGGCTGAAGCTTTGTAATTAAAATGCCACAAAGCGCCGGCAGTTTTGAGGTACAGCGACGCGATGCGAAATACCCGCGAGAACGGGAGCTCTTAGCCTCAGTTCAGTCGAGTGCGGATTGTGGACGCGCCCACGCATTTTCCTATTAAAAATTTCAATTGCGGCATGAAAACGCGCGTGTAGAAAATGGAATAATTAAGCAGGTTTAGTCATTTAAATTCTAACGGCAAAAGTTAAATAAATAGGAAAATTGTGAAACGGCTATTGCGAAACAGCAGAGCTGTTGCAGCTTAGAATTGTGTCCAAAACTTGGCTAAAAACATGTAGAATGAAAATGCACATTTTGCACCTGAGGCACAGAAACAGCTGTCCGTCCCAGCAGGATACAACTGCAGCTTTCCACACTTGAGGTAGCATAATGCATGCAAAGCTGTAATAATTTTTCGTTGCAAAAATCTTTTTTGTGCAAATGTGTAAAAATTTCACAACCAATAAATTTTATGTTTTTTGTGTAAGGCGCCAATGGACGAAGCTCTGAGGGATAGTGAGGAGAAGGAGTGCTAAACTGAAGCTCCAGCAGGGCAGTTAAAGCATTTACGACCCCTTGTACGCAATTAAGTCTTGAGGAGGCTTCTACTTCTCAAGACTGAGGGAAATTAAACTGAAGTCTCCAGGCCTTTGAAATACTTAATAGGGTTTGCAACGTCGCTTTAAGAACTGGTATATGAAAGCACTGGAACTCAAAATATGGCGGACTATGTTATGACAATCAATTGTAGAGACATGTACTCAATCTGAGAACCGATTACCATACCAAACCTTTAAGTTTCGCCCATAAAACGAAACGCAAAACAGTGATTAAGTAATCTGTGAACCTGGTCTACTGCGCTGCGAAATAACAAAAACGTCAATAGCTCAAAGCCTTGCCAGCACAAGCTGGAAAATATTTTAAAAAAGGCATATAAACGGCTATTAATGTACTCATTACTTCACGTTTGGCTGCAGGACAAAATCGTCATTTTGCTATCAGCAACAAAAACACAACACTTTCGTTTAATTACACATCCTCATAAAGTGCACATTGGGCCCAATGGTTGATCTTTTGTCATTAAGTCAAAAAGTTCATGTTGATTAATTAATAATAATACACCTTAAAACTACATAGTTCATGTACAAAGAATCGAATAATAATTTCGATTGTTTAGCAACCCTGAAATTGTTATCGACTGTCAAAGTCAGGTGATAAGTGCTGTAATTGTTGCAAACAAATGTGCGTCAAATATTTCTTAAACAAATTATTTCAAATTATGGATAATAAGGACGAGGGAATGTAGAATTAATAAATGGAAGCATATTTTTTTTAAATGTTAAAAATAAAAAAAGATAAAAGTTAACCTCTTTGTGGTTTTTGCGACTTTTGTTGCTGGACATATGGATGGCATCTCTACCGCTCCTACAACCTGGATGTACGCTTATAATTTGTCTATAAATAACTTAAAATTAATTTTGATTTTAAATTTAAAATTTTTACTCACAGTTCTCAAAACTTGGATTTAAGATCACGTTTACGCAACGTTGCCATATGGGGGCGGTCGGGGTAGGCTTGAAATTATCTTAAAATTTGGTTTTAATTCTTAGAATGTAATATTTATGAAATGAACCAAATTTCAGCTCGATATCTGCAACAGTAGACTTAATGACAATTACTTGGCGATTCGGCCCGCAGTGGAATGTAAATAAAATACTCTTGCAATCGTTATTTAACAATTGTAATTTATTCTTCTACTTTGGTAACGTTCGTCAGATACATTTTAAATAAAAATGGTAGAATGGAATTAGTTAAGTTAATCTCTATATCTACACTCAGAAAAAAACGATCGGCGGAGTTCTAGACCGATCGGGATAGAAATGACACCGTTCTGTACTTGAAATTTCTTGAATGTACTAAAAACAAGTACGAAACTTTCTAGAATAGAATAACGACTGTTAAAAATAATCAAATGAGAACAAACGTTCTTGAATTAAGTACATTTCGTACTTACAGTTAGCCCAAAAATTCAAGAAAAGATCGTACCTAGTTCAAGTACAAAAGTTCTTGCATTGAGTACAGAATGGACTTACTATGCAAGCTGCAAACAGTCTACTACCACAAATGCGATAAAATTCCCTCCTGGTTCTAACACTTTGGAAATGGAGTCAGGGTAAATTTTCGACCTACAGTAATTCATTTCCTTTGGATTTTGATATAATACAGCGACCTTTATAGGCTTAGACCACGAATATTTTGTACTTGAAGTATTATTATGCTTCAAACATGGTTTGATGTTGATTTTAGAATTAAAGTAAATCGTGCTGTACTTGCGACCATAACCAATTAATATTTAGTAATATATATTATAATAGATAGATAATAGTTCGAAATATACTTAAAATATCCCTAAACAGTCTTCAAAGAAGTTTTGGCCGAAAAATTCGGAATGAAAAATAATATTTTTCATTCGATTGGCTTCAAACTCGGTTAGTAACGACAGAATACGAAATAATTTTAAAAGTGATTTTCCCCAGGCCGCGAAAATGCCCGAAAAATTATTCATGAAATAAAACTATTTTTTAAAGTTGCCTTAAAACTATAGTTAGCGATAAATTGAATGTGATTTTTCAATGACGGGAAATCCGTCCCCAGGCGCAAGAAAAAACACTATTTTTCATCCGATTGGCTTGAAACTCGAATATTAGTGATAAAATTTCCTTTATTTGTGATTTTATTTTCGATGTTGGCCGGGAAATGGGGAAATGGGGATGTAGGTGGAAAGTCGGTGAGATGAGAGGATGGATGAAGGTGGAATGTAAGCGAGATTTATGCTGATATTGGTTCTATACTGTTGATAAGCGCGATGGGTTATATGCAAGTAAGTTATTCCAAATAAGTTAATCCCAATTAGAAAAAAATACTTTATATTTTGACAGTTTTTCCTTTAAATGTAACTGTAACGTTCGTCAGAAAATCTTGGAAATGCCCATATGCAATTTAACTGCATATTCGCTACTCATATTATTATACAACGCGAGGTTTGCCCTTACTCTATTTAATGTCATTAATCGATCTTCAAGTATTATGAATATATTAAAAAGGGTATACAAGCGTCGTAGTAAAAAGTGTAAATGGAAGTGTGGAATGCACGTGCCAGTTGTCTGATGCACACTGCCATTTATGATCAGAAAAAGACTCCAAAAAGACTCGAATGTGATCAGAACTTTCATAAAATGCTGGCTGGGCTACTTCGAGGTTCGGAAAGTCGGCTGAAAATTTTATACTTGGACTTATGTAATTTAAGTACAATACGCTAAGGGCCGTTTCTCATCTCCTACATAGAGCTATGTGACATCATAAATTAACAAATGAGTGGCTACTCTACGGTGTGACAACTTGTACAATTTCCTTTCTGCACGGGGATTGTTCATCCTAAATTATAGTTGCAATGACCCAAAGAAAATAGGTTATCAAGCTTTCTTTTTGTGGACAACTTTTACAAGCGGCCTTCGATAAGGTGCCCAGAAAACTGCTCTGGTACAAACTGCATTCTATGGGATTGTCATCAAAATTTATTAATTTACTGGAAAGGATTTATGACCAAACGAAAGCAGCAATATGGACAGGAGGAGCTTTATCCAATTATTTTGATACCGAAATCGGGGTAAGGCAAGGATGCACACTATCCCCGCTACTTTTTGCACTCTACCTAGACGATTTGCATGACGCGCTAGGAGGCGGACTATCTGTAGGAGACTTAAATATTCGCTTATTAATGTATGCAGACGACATTGTAATGCTGGTTGATGAGACCCAAGTACTCCAAGCCATGATAAACCGGCTAGAAACGTATTGCAGTAAATGGGGAATGGAGGTGAACTTGAATAAGTCTGAAATTATGGTATTCAGGAAAGGAGGCAGACTATCGGCGTCTGAAAGATGGACCTACCGGAGAGAATTAGTAAAAATCTCATCTGAATTTAGGTAGTATTAACATGACCTGGAATAACTTCCTGGGAAAAAGAGAGATACACATAAATGCAAAATGGAAACTATTTAATGCAGTAAGCCGTATAATCCAAGGATATGGAGCAGAAATCTGGGGAGGAGGACACTTTACAGAAGTCGATAGGACCCAAATTCTCTTTTTAAAAAAAGTTCTATATTTCCCAGCAAATACACCAAGCTATGCCCTATACCTTGAGACCGGTTTGGAGAATGCCCACCTGTATACGCTTGACTTGCACCTCAGCTTTATAGGAAAAACGATGCACATTTATAATGAGAATCGCCTCCCACACTACATTACCAGCATGCTAATAGGAAATAGTATCTTCTGCGTAAGAAGTCTGGATGAGTTGTGCAACCCTGTTCAGATAGACTGGAGAGACTCCTTGAGATCAGCACAGGAATGGAATTCTTTCCGAATAACAATTCATGAGGCCCTCAAAGCAAAAACCTTGCAGTACAACCATCAGCGACAGATCACTAGTGCCACACGAATTTACAAGCACTTGGACAACACAGTAGCCTATAAGCTCCACTCTCTGCCAATCACAACAGTTTCCTGGATACTTAAGGCCCGATTCGATCTGATAAAGCTGGGGTCTAACACCTACAACCGTCAGGAAAATGTAGCCTGCTTCCTATGCAACACTGGAGAACTGGAGGACCTTGAGCATAGGAAGATGCCCAATTTTAAAAGAGCATAGATTGCTATGCTTTAGGAAACCCCTGCTAGCTTTTGCCGATATAATAAAAAGTCTGTATGATAGGGAGGATAAGCAATGGGTAGACCCGGTGACCTTTATTAAAACAGCATTAAAATATCGAGCAGTAATTTTAGAAGTATTAAATTAGTTTTACATGCGTGCAAATGTGCTACCCTTGCTAAACACAGATGTACGATCTGGTATCTGGGGAAGACCCGGGCAGCCAGGTGTAGTAATCAGTGTGAGGTGAGGAGCCATGCGCACGGCCGACAGACGGACTTTGTTTATGTCCATGTTGGTTAAAATCATTTCTTTTTAGTGTAACTTTTATTATGAATATTATTATTGTCTGTTTTATTAATTTAAATAAAGAAACACTTACTTACTTACTACTACTACTACTACTGCTAAAGTAAATTTTAACTTTATTTGATGCATAACAGCTATTTCGAAGATGAGAAATCTGCCCTTAATTTTGTATGTCTATGTGGCTTATATTGCCATTTTATGGCCCAACTTTTGTGGCAGCACTGGTACACTTTTACCTTGAAATACAGAAACTAAGTATGTCTTCGATTCTGGACCAGTCTTGGCTTTACTTAAAGCCATTTTTAAGTTCAACAATAATTTGTACAGTTTCTGTTCTGCATGCAATTCACCTGCACATTATTCACTCAAGTCTTACCTGTTTGTACTTTTGGTTGCCTGGTCACAGTACAAGTGCAGTGAGCGTCTGAGTGGGTGGGTGGGTGTGTGTGGCACATCTCGAGTGTCCTTAGCACAAATGTGCAAAACGAACTTCACAATCATGGGTAAGACGAGCACACTTGAAACTCACCGCAAGCATCCAAAATACTCGCAGCAGGCACATGACGAGCAGGAGTACTATCCCTGTACCAGCACCATAGACACTTCAGTAGCAATGGCAGTAGCAGTTTTACGCATCAAACTGGGTTACTATGGACTGGTGACGCTGATGCGGAAATGCAGAAAACAACAATGAAGAAGGTAAACAAAAACACGTGCCGCAAAAGGTTATCCGCAAAAGGATGCTGCGTATGGAGAGACCTGAATGGTATTGCGTTTGCGCGGATAAGGCGGCCAAAGTGCGCTTAAGAGCGCGCGCAGGCGGATAAAGAGAGGCGAAAGGATAATGCGGCGTATTTAAAACGAACATTTCTTGGCATAATACAGCTGTTGTTCACTCGTTAACCTCGCTATTCTCGCTTTAATACATTTTCAATCCGTATAAATCATTCATTCACACCACATTGATTTGCAAAGGTGTAAACGTTAAATGCTTTAAAAATAGTTTCAAAGTGTTCATTGAAAACTTATTGAAGTGTAAGGCCAGAAGCGCATAAATATATATACGACAGGAGGATGCCTGGCATCCATCCACATGATTCCATTTATAGCTTTCCCCTTCCCTTTCCGACAAGGCAGAAACCTGCTCATAAATCAGTTATTTCCCTGGGTGTGTTTGTGTGAGGGGTCAGCTCTGCTGTAAATAACCTAAATTCGTTGGTATATTAACCAAACATATATATTGAATTGGGCCACATTGAATCTCGTTTCGTTTACTTTTGAATTTCAATTTATGGTCGAATGCAGTTTAATTGGGGAATTCAATATAATTGATTCCAATTTTCGTTGTTTTGACATTTGATGTATCTATTTTGCACTGCAGTGCCCTTAATCTAGCCTTGTAATGTGCTCGTAAAGGGCCTGTCATTCGCCTGTTTCTGTTGTCGTTACTGGCAGTCTATTAAATTTGGCGCACATGCGATGCTTAAATGCATTTTCATTTTGTATACCCTTGCCACGAGGGTATGTCAAGTTTGTACTGACGTTTTTAATGCATCGAATATGTTCTATGATTTTATATAGCAGCACATTTATTCACTGGCAACTCAAAAAAGGTTCTCTCTTTCTGCTACTGGATCGTCATGTACTCTGACAAAGGGTAAGATGTGAAACAAGAAAGAGACAACGCAGCTAACTAAAATCTTTACCTACTTCAACTTTCGTATAATTTGTTCATCAAATAAATTGACGTATATTTCTTCTGTTTCGGTACTGATAACCGGTTATGTTTATAAAAACTTACAGATTATAAGACAAGAAAAATTTTCGGTTACAAATTTTAAAAAGTTTTAAGCGGTTAATGGTTTTAATCTCTGTTAAAGACACATTGGTAAAATTGTTCTCAATCTCTTTCCTCTCCTTCGCTTGTGTGTTTCTAGTTTTCGCTTCAGAAAAAGCATCACTGGACTCGAACATTAATGCATAAGAATCTTATTTTATGGTTACATCTGCCATCTTCTTTGTGAAACCTGTCTATGAATCGATGCCCGATGTGTAATTCGATTTTGTGCTTATGCACCTTGAAAGCCTGGAATCATCCTCTTTTTCTGTGTTGTGGAAGGAATCTTTTATTATTCCTCTCTATAAAAAACTAGTGGTTCAGAACTTCTAGTCATAGATCTTCTGGACCTAACGGGGGCGTATGTGGTCAGGAAAGCTTCTGATCGGTTCAACTTGGCGAACCCAGGGTGATCCTGGCTTACTACGTCTCAAGTCGACTCACACCTTCTCGTGGTGACCACCGGAAGCAGTGGCAATGCACCCGCATTCGCTGCTGACTAACGTGAGCGGCGTCCCCCCCCCCTTCCCTACAGGGTATAATATATAGGGTTAGTGCGTCGGGTTTGGTACCCACCATCGTACAAAATCTCCACCAATGAAAACTGCGACTACAATGCCTCGGATACGGACCCCCTGACGACGACCCACGCAAACGTTTTAAGGACCACGATTTGAGAATATGCACCTGGAATGTCCGCACCCTCAATAGAGATGGTGATGATATCGCCTTGGTGAATGTCCTCAAGAAATATTCATCGGACGTTACCGCCCTCCAGGAAATGCGATGGATCGGACATGGGAGCAAGATAATAACGCTACCAAAAGAGAAGACAGAACAGAAACCACCACCCCCCCTGGGAGATTTACTACAGCGGACATGTTTCCAAGCACGAGTTTGGGTGCGGCTTTGCAGTGAGTTGATGAACGACTAGCCGCGCTCAGACTTAAGGCAAAATATTTTAATATTAGTCTTATCTGTGCTCACGCGCCAACAGAAGACAAGGACGGCACGATAAAAGATGAATTCTATGAGCGCCTGGAACAACTATACGAGCGCTGCCCCGACCACGACATAAAGATCGTGCTAGGCGATTTTAACGCGAAAGTCGGGAGAGAAGGAGTTTTTGGATCGACAGTCGGACGATTTAGCCTTCATGAAACAACCTCCGGTAACGGAGAGGCTAATAGACTTTGCTGCGGGCCGGAACATGGTCATAAGTAGTACCAGATTTGAACACCTCGACATCCATAAGGCGACCTGGAAGTCCCCTGGTCAACGAACACGAAATCAGATTGATCACGTTGTGATAGACGGAAGGCATTCATCGAGTGTACTAGACGTGCGTGCGATTCGAGGAGCCAACATAGACCCGGATCATTACCTGGTTGCAGCCAAGGTACGCACGCGGCTCAGTGTGGCACATGCCTCACGCTCCAGCACACGTCGAAAGCTAAACGTCGAGAAGCTGCAATCACAAGGGACCTCTGAAGCCTACACAGCTAAACTCGCCCAACTGCTTAGGGAAACCTCCCCATTCCCTTCCGATATATGCGAACAGTGGCAGCGTATATCGCACTCCATGAGTACAGCTGCCAAGGAGATACTCGGTTACTCCGAGCCCCTCGAAAGCGGTCTTGGTACGACGAGGAGTGCCGACGCGCTACTGCAGAGAAAAACGCTGCCTACAGGAGAACTCTGCAGTCGAGAGTAACGCGGGCTGCTAAAGAGCGATATCTGGAGAAAAGGAAAGAGGAGAAACGCCTTGTTAGAAGAAAAAAGTTTGAGCAGGAAAGGCGCATGCGCGAGGAAGTCGAGATGTTATTCGGCATGAGTGAGACTCGAAAATTTTACCAAAAGATTAAGCAGTTAACAAAAGGTTTCAAGCCCAGAGTCGCACAATGCAAAGACGAACAGGGGAATCTGGTCACAGATCCGCAAGTGGCGCTTAACAAATGGAGAAGTTACTTTTCCAACCTACTGGGAGGCGATGACGAACATGATGCCGCCTTTAGAGAAGTAACGATGCCACCAATCGACAACATAGAGATAGACCCGCCGACCCAACAGGAAGTCTGTTTAGCCATAAGAAGGCTAAAGAACAACAAGTCGCCAGGCGCTGATGAGCTGCCCGCTGAATTGTTCAAGGCTGGAGGCGAAGAATTGGTAAGGTGCGTGCACCAACTTCTGTGCCGTATATGGGTTGATGAAAGCATGCCTGACGATTGGAATCTAAGTGTTCTCTGTCCAATCTTTAAAAAAGGAGACCCTGCTGATTGCGCCAACTACCGCGGGATTAGTCTCCTCCCTATCGCATATAAGGTTCTGTCCCGCATTATTTGTGAACGCCTTAAGCCGCTAATTGATACACTGATTGGACCTTATCAGTGTGGCTTTAGACCTGGTAAATCCACCACAGACCAGATATTCACATTGCGCCAAATCCTGGAGAAGACCTATGAGAGAAACATCGAAAATCACCATCTTTTTATCGATTACAAAGCCGCTTTCGACACGCCGATAAGGTCAAGGTTTTTCGAAGCCCTGTCTACTTTAGGTATTCCAGCAAAGTACGTTCGACTTTGCATGATGACGTTGAGAAGCACTCAAAGCTCCGTCAAAATTGGAACGAACCTCTCCGAGCCTTTTGATACCAAAAGGGGTTTTAAGTTGTAGAGGACTTTGTCTACCTCGGAACGATGATAACCGGCGACAACAACATCAGCCTGGAAATTCGAAGAAGAATCACGCTCGCAAACCGATGCTATTACGGGCTAAGTAGGGAGCTCAAGAGCAGAAACCTCAAGCGAAGAACAAAAATAGCGCTATATAAGTCGCTTATCATCCCAGTCCAGCAATACGGCGCAGAAGCATGGGCAATATCATCAGCGGATGAGGCGGCGATTGGCGTTTTCGAGCGAAAGATTCTTCGCAGGATTTATGGACCTTTGAAAGTTGGCGAGGACTTTCGCATCCGAAGGAATGACGAACTGTATAAGCTCTATGGGGATACTAGTCTGGTCAAGCGCATAAAGCAACAGCGGCTGCGCTGGCTGGGACATGTTACCCGAATGGATGATCAAGCTCCAGCAAAAATGGTCTACAAGAGGAATGCGAAAGAACTGGGACAAGGCAAGGTGGGACGACCACCTCTAAGGTGGGACGACCAGGTGCGGAAAGACATTTCTAAGCTTGGCGTAAAAAACTGGTGCCAGCTCGCACGGAGCAGAAGCGACTGGCGGACATTAGTTGCAGCGGCCGAGACCGTCAAACGGTTGTGATGCAAGCATCGGGCCAATAAAGAAGAAGAAGAAGAAGAAGATAAAAAACTAATAAGTCCGATGTTGAGAATTATAGAAATATTTCCAAGTTGTCTGCAATTAATAAAGCTTTTTAGAAAATTATGACATCTCAATTGAAACATTCATGTATTTCCATTATTTCAATCGTCAAAGGATTCTTATTTAAGATGCAAACTGACGTCATTTATATTGATTTTAGTAAGACTTTCGATTCTGTTAATCACTTCTTGCTGCTTCATATAGTATACCTATACAGAGTACACCTACTCTGGCAAAGTTTATAAAATTTTTTTTTTCTTTGGGCTATAATTTTTAAGAGCGCGATGATATCGAAAAGTAAAAACTGACTCCTCGCTATCCATTCACTAAATTTATAAGTAGGGGAGAATGGGGGGTTCTGAGCCGCTGGGGGTTGTGAGCCACTCGAATATTGGCCACAAAAAAAATTAATTTAAACTTTTTGTTTATGTCAAGTGTTTCCCTTCTTATTATCTAACTTTTGGCTAGCAACCGATCAGTCAACACGTTCTTTAAGTTTGAGAACCAGAACTCGACTTTTTTTTCAAAAAAAAAAGTTTTTTTTTTTATTTTTGACTTGTGAATATTATACAAAATTTCTTTCGTAATGCCAAAAGTAAGTATGAGGGAAATATCTTTGGTCATTTGCCTTTTTAAAAGAATTATGTTTTTTTTTTAAATAATTTTTTTTTTGTTATGTGACGTCACCAAAAAAAGTAAGATATGGGGGGTTGTGAGCCACTTTGGAAAAATGTTGGTTTTGACTTCCAAAGAGGATATTGCAATGATACGCAATACAACAGAGGAAAAACTCTCCAAAGAAGTTAAAAACCCATTAAAAAAGGCAAACAAAAGAACAGCCACCAGCAAAAAGTGCTCCTATATAAAAGAAAACAAGCCTGATGCCGTCAATCAATTTTCACTTTTCATTGATATTTCTTAATTCAGAATATGAGAAAAAATTTAATTTTTTTCATTTAATAACGAATATTTGCTTAAAAACACGAATTTTGAACTTTTAGATGGGTGGCTCACAACCCCCCACAAATTTTTGAAATTTCAAAAAGTCACTTTTTTTTCAATATCAAATAAAAAAAACCCAAAAATTTATTTTTTTAAACTAGTGATGAGGAAAGTTTCGTGCATCTTTTACCTAAAATACAAAATTTACAGAATGAAAATATATTGATTTTTGGCTAAGTTATGTTCGAAAAACAAAACTATGATCACAACCCCCCACTCTCCCCTAAGTATTTAGTTTTCGAAACAAAACCTAAACGTTGTACCGGTACGGTTTCGGTTCTGAGTACAACCACTAGACTGGGAAACGAGCAGTAAGATTTGGCGGATTATTACGCAGTTTGGCTAAATAGTAAACAAAAAAAAAATAACTTTTGTATAGTGAAATAGAAAAACGCGAGACCTGTCTTTTTGAAAATAATGCATTCCTATGTGGTATTTTCATAGACCCTCGTCTGAACAGAAATGTACATGTGTAACTGCTTTGACTGAATTTTATCAAGAATTTTATCCACTTCTGTTTAATTGCAACTTAATGAGGAAAGCAGCTCTGATCCGACTTCTTTGTCTGAAAGTGAAGATGAAGTCGATTTTTATATGAATTTCTATGAAAAGAAAGAGGACAATACAAATACTTTAGTATTTCCACAAAACAGCTAAATGGCATTAGTCAAGGTTTTCCTGAACTTAAAACTTTTACAAAATATATGTAATGAACTTAAATGGTGGTCAGAAAATTCAACAAATTTTCCGGAATTGTATGAACTGTCAAAAGTTATTCTTGCTGTTCCAGCTACACAAGTTTGTGCAAAACGTTGAAGTTCCGGTGTGAAGTTTATTTTGACTACTCAAATAAATCAAATGGAAGGAAATACATTGAACGCTATCATGCTTCTAAGAAATAATCATTAGTTTACCTTCTTTGTAACTAATTTTTAATTTTTTATTTTAGGTAAGTTTGGTGAAGACATTGTTAAAAAATATCATTTTAATAATCTTATGATATGTATAATTTGTATTTCAAAAACACGCCAATGAAATTAATAATTTATATTCACATACATGTGTACTGCTGCTTACCCACTTTGTTTGGACTTGAGTTTTAAAATTTCTGTTAGATAGAACAGAACCGGAACCGAATACCAAAACAGTAGCAGAACCGAAACAGAACCTTTTACCGAAACATCAGTTTCGGTACGTACCGGAACCGGAACCGAAATTCGTTTCGGTTTGATTCCCTGGTATAAACTCATGGTAGCAGTGTTTAAAAAAAAAACTGTAATAAATTTCATTTCATCCCATCAAAATCATAAGCAAAAATTATTTTTGAGAAAAAACCAACAGCAGCAGCCGTTGCCTTATCATTTTGTTTATGCTTTATTTGCAGCACGTGTTCGCTTTCAGATGTTTCTTCCATCTTTTACATCCCGGTGCGGTATTACTCTCCACACACAAAACAAAATATTTACCGCAACTCGGCTAGGTTGAAGGTAAGAACAACAGAGCGCTGAAAAAGGCAAATGTTGTTATTGCGTTGCGTTAAATTTTGGTGGTTTTCTTAATTACAAGAAAATATCGTGGGACAGCGCTGCCGTGACTTGCAGAAGCGAACACATGCTGCAGCTTTGAATTGTAGTCTATTCGCAGGGCAGTTCATCTATTTCTGGGTCCAGCACTTAATAATTGCCATTTACAACTAAAGTATATGCAGTCAAAGAAATTAGATTGACAAAATGAGAAACACCCCACAGAACAGTACATTAAATTTGCACATATGCCCAAAACTGTTCATTTCGTTTATTTCTTAATGTCATTAAATTATTTTCTTTGCCTCATTTGCATCCAAATGCTGCTATGTAATGGGCAGACCTTAAACATTTTGTAGGAGTCCATATCGGCCAAAGCGAACATTTATAGGTTGTTTTCTTACAACTCGGCTATGCATCGAGCTATTACATACAGCTGCTGAGGCCAACAAAGCTGAATTTTCAATATCTTTCATTTCTAGCACACATGATTACAATATGTGGCAAGAAGACGACAATGTGAAAAATGGCAATATGAACGCAAATTCAATTTTAACGATATCTTCTCATCGATCCGCCAAAATGGTCTGTTGTGCAAAAATCAAGATCAATTTCATACAGCGACGTGAATCGGTTTTACTTTTGACTATTATCAAAAGCAGAAGCCACAGTTCATATTAATAAGTTAAAAAAAAGTCAAAGCTGTGAGAAGAAAAAATTAATTTAAACACTGCATATTAGTAAATGAGTATTCAAGAGCATAAAGGTTTCGTTGTGACAAAATCTCAATGATTTTTATTTAACGCTAGCCAAACATGTTGGGACAATTTAATTAGCATGTCAGCGTATGCTGCCGAATTGTTTGTATATACTGAGTGTCAGACGCTGATACTTTTATTAATTAAATAAATAATGTTGCTGTTTAATATGAAAAGAGTCTACAAATATTCTAATTAAGAAAAGCCAAAGATAATATTGACCACTTGGATTGATTTAATGGGAAGTTAAGCTTAAAAGTAAAGATATCTGTGCGATTTTTATTATCTTATGAGGCTTCACATCATATCTCATTCTACAATTTTAATGTTCTGATTCGGCTTTTCTCAACCTCGAATTGTTTTACAGAAAGTCTGCTTTCTGCAAAATATGGAGCTCTACTGTAAAGTACTCTGTACCCTGATGTAGCTGCGCTGCACCAGCAAACGTAAGATACCAATACCAAAAATAGTGAAATGTGCATACAACATCGAACAAAAATCTTTAAACAAATGTACAAGCAGTGTACTACGTCCACATGTACACATGTGAGCACGACCAAAATCAACAAAACCACTTATCGGCCGTTTTTGAATTAACTAAATCTAAAACGTGTAAGTTTTACCAAATGATTTGCAATCCATAGTCTGTTGCTCAACAGTAACAGTCTCAACATGATGACTTAATTTCAAAGTTCAAGGAGCTTCTTCAGATTGGCTTAAATTGCCACTCACAGTCCACTGGTCCAGTCCAATCTACCTTGCTAAAAGAAGACCGGTGGCTGGCGGATCTACACTCGCACAGGCACACATGTCCAGTCAACACGACGTCATAGCCTAGGGTTTACATGTCCGATCCGCAACATCGACATCAGACATTGACAACATTGACAACATCGGCAACATTCAGCTATAATCTTCACGTCTATAAATCAACTAAATGTTCGAGCTTATTAAAGAAGCCGCTCAAACATTAACAACATATAGATCCAAAGTTCCTGCAAAACAACCAGGCAAACAACATCCAGCCTCTTTAACCTCCGTACACTTGGAACCACACACTATCTTACACATCTAACACACACACACACGCTTAACTCTTCGCCATACTGAGACACTCATTCTTGCCGGCAACACGACTCGAAATGATCAACATAAAATGAATTCAGGACCGATCACTCACATCTACGACGACAAAATGCACATGCGATGTTATCTCAAAGTTTGCTTCTCCTCACACCCCTTGCCTAAAAGAACCAAATAGTAAAAGAATTTAGCTCGATTTTAAGAGCAAAATTCTTGAAAATTCCAAACCAATCAATTTTATTTCAAAAGCGTTCGTACTCAAATTATTCATTCTAGTATTTTCTGAGTCATCTGAATCATTTATTGTTTGAGAAAAGTCTATAATACAATTTATTTTAAGAAAGCGGAATTGTGCTGCTGTTTTGGAAAAGTCTTCCGAGCTATTTTCTAAGCACTTAGCTTGTAAGGAATCCTTGCTAGAGGGAATCTGATTAGCATATACCAAGTATTGCAGCCTTTTTTAAAAATATAAAAGCAAAACTTCTTAAGAACATCTGAGTTCAGCGTGCAAAAAAACAGAGACGACTTTCTTACGACTTAGAAAAATAATATTTAAAGAAATTTTTCTATTGCCCAAAATAATATTCCTTTCATTCACTCCATTGTTTTGGGTCAGTTGTGGCCCAAGAGAAACAGAAGCAACTGATTGAATTTTTCATGACTTCACATGGCATGGACTTGCCAGTGACTGGTTTTACATTATTAAAGTATCCGCCTTAAGGCCCTCTCAACGTAGCTTAGCCCAACTCATCGCAGCTTTCAGTCTGGTGGTAAAACGCATTATTTCATTTTAGTTGAACATTATTAAAACTTTGCCTCAAAGCTGCAGCCAAAGTTCAGGCAACGCACCCAGCCTTTGTGGCATCGGTGGCAAAAGTTGAGCACTAATTAAGCGTTAATAACATTTTAGCACAGTTTACCTGAAAACTTTGCACAGGCGGATAAGGGGTAAAAAAGGGCAGCTGATGAGTGGCAAACAAAAAAATAGCAAACATATCAGACGGTGGGTATGAAAGTAAAATGCCTAAAGTTTTACACACAGAGTTAAAACATTTTAATTTCCATTTACCAAAATGGCAGGCTGGCCAAATTGCAGCGATTGCCATCAAATCCCAGGGCAAATGGCATTTTGTCTGGGAGAATTTTTAGGCAGCTGCCAACTGTCACACACACAGGTGAGAGGGGCGCAAGCAAACATTGCACAGTGGGTCAGAAACTAAAACTCTGGCAGACTAGCTTCTGTAGATTGAAAAGCAACATCTGGGTAAACCAGCTTGATCATATCAAACGTCTCTGTCGCAGATTTACCGAGTATTTATGACTCAGGATGTTGGATGTTAGATGTGCTCAGTGTAAAAAGCCTATAAGGGAATAGGCAGAGAACGTAGTTTCGCAAGTAGCTCACAGAAATTCGTGCAAGGCTCTGAAGTCTTTACTGGTTGTTACGGAGGAGGATTAAGGAAGAATAAAGATCAATGAAAAATTAAGAATTTCAATCACCGCCCATTGCGTTAAAAAACCTGAATCACAGAGGACGAAATCGAAGATGAACAAAGCCGAAAAACTCGTCTTAATTGTGTGAAATAAATAATTAAATAAATCAGATGAGGTTATAAAAAGGAATACTAGTTCCTACCTTCTCTCAAAAATTTGTAGAAAATTTCCTTCCGATCTATAAAGAATTTTCATGCAAAAAAATGGCAGGGTACATATTTTCTTTTTACATGAAATTGGAAAAATTTTGGTTTTTTTTCCATCCGATGTTAAATAAATAATAAAAGTAACAATTTTGTAGTGACTTAAGCCTAGTACGCAAAACGGCAGAAAAATCCTTTCCTTTAAGCGGGGCTTTAACAATAAAATTGAATTATCATTCCCATTTTCCAAGCTTAGGGCCCACAGGCAAACAATTTGCCCAAATTTTGATGAAAGCTTATCATGAACTCAATCTTAAACTGTTGTTTCACTCGTAAATAAATCGATCAAACATGACCGAAAAATTTCCTAATTTTGCCTATTTAAGCCAAACTTTTATTAACATGTAAGAAAATTTTTTGCCTGTGGAAACTTAACCCTCTAGTGCCCAAGACCGCCTCTAGACGGGTAAGGTTAAAAACACCGTTATTTTATTCTTTTCCAAAAATTAAGTTCGTTGCGTTTGGAATACATACTAGAGCTTGCGCAAGCTGCTGTAGGCATTTGAAGCAGAAAATTTGTGCAACTCGAACGAAATAATTATTTTGTAAAAAGTGCAAAATATAAATATTTTTTTAAAATATTATAAAAAGTTTGCTCCTGGAAAAAAATTTTACCGTGTTGCTGATAGTCTCAAGGACTCAAAATACGAAACCCACACTTAAAATAAGTTTTCGTTAGCTTTCTATTGCTTTTATAAGGTATCCCGTCTAGAGGCGGTCTTGGGACAATTCGGGAAAAAAAAATTATAAGGTAAGATTGAAAGTGGATCAACCTATGACATATTTAAGTACAAATAATTGCTTCAGTAGACATGGAACAACGACAAGTGAATAAGCTATCAGCTCATTCCGACGTGGAGATTAAAAAATTTTTAAATTCAATTGATTTTGACATTGATACGGACGTAGAAGAAGAATTGGAGGACGATTTGACTAATGATGTTTGCGAGGCAGCGCTTCCTGTCAATGAGGAAGATGAAGAAGCGATTGGAAAAGTGCTACATATGTCGGATTCTATGTTGGCTAGAGAGATTTGTGTAACGTCAAGCGGAAGTCTTACTCCTTTTGCAAAATGGTTGTGTTGTTATTATACTTCCTTACCGCTTCTTGTATATCTCAAGTCCCGGGGAAATTTTTTCTTTGGGAACTATTCGCTCGAATCGCATTACCTCAAGAAACAATTGCATGGATATTCTACAGAATTTTGTAGATCTGTATCAGGAGTCAAACTGTCTTCGACGATTTGGAAGGACAATAAGGCAGTATGACTTGCTTCGACTTACGCGGGCACAAAGCCTTTTCTGAATGAAACGAATTCAAAAGGTCAGTTTTCACGTTTTGTTCGTTCCGAAAAAAAGTACGTTGACATAAATTGAGCAAATGTTATCCACGAATACAACAGCCACATGGGTGGTGTCGACTTAATGGACGGACTTATTGGTCGATATAAAATTCCCGAAAAGAGCAACAAGTATACAAACCGACTATTGATACATATGCTTGATTTAGCCATGGTAAACGCTTACATTTTGTTCCACCGAATAAACCAGTCCGACGTTAATATCACAAAATACCAATTGCCAAACTTCCGATCAGAGGTCGCACATGTGCTTTGCATGCTACAAACTTCATATCTGCCAAAAGGACCCGGGCGCCCGCGACAAGTTGATGGAAAGGAAAATAACTTTCCTTCCGATTAATTGATGTACCTTATGATACCGTCGAGCATTTTCCAATGTTTTTATCACGAGCTGACAAAAAAACCTGTAAGCTTCCTGGTTGTATTTCCGAAACTCAAATTGTCTGTCAAACCTGTGCTTTTCCTAGAAAAAAGACTGTTTCTATGATTTTCATCACAAATAAGTAATCAATATTTGTACACAAATATTTGAAGCTTTGTGAATTTAAGTAACTTTAGTTTTAATTGTTATTTTATTTGTTTTTGGAGACTTTCTTTATATCATTTATAATAAAACGTGAAAACAAAAGAATTGATTACCTAATTTTTTGTTGGCCTACCTTTCCAAAGCCGCCTCTAGGCGGTCCAAGGATATAGTCCTATATGACTCGATCCGTGCAAAAGTAAAAGTTTTTCTAAAACAAACATTCACTTTTGATTCATACTGAATCCAAGAATAATTTTTTTCTTGGAAAAGAAAATTTGGGCACTAGAGGGTTAACACTAGTTGTCGATTTGAAAAAACAATTTTTGACCGCGTCGTATTTTTTCCATACTTTAACTCAAAATTGTTTTCCTCATTGACAACATTCCTTGAAAAAAATTTTTGGACAGTCTGCCCGCACTTCAAATATTTTGTAGACTGTGAGCTCAAATTAAAATTTTACAATTTCGATTTAAAGATAAACATTTCGATCAAATCAGGCGCTACCAAAGAACTTTAAGATCTTTAAAGTCCCAATAACCTTCATTCGATCCTCTGGATGGCCAAAAATTCGACCGAATTTTTTAATACGGGGTGACACAGAAATCACTAGTGATTTTGGTATAACAGTTTGCATTCCCAATTTAAATTGTGTAAATTTCTATGTAAAGTGAAAAATATATCTTAGGTTACTAGATCAGAGGGTGAATTGAGCGATTTGGAATGAACTGCTCAAATCTACTTGGCATCTGATATAGTAGCCAAGCTTTTTTATCCCACTTCACATATAAATTCCAGCAGTTTAAATTTAAAATTCATGCGTACGAAATTCTCTAGTTTCTTAGAAATCACAACTCTTACCAATTGCGATAATTCGGATTCGGATATGGGAACAGGCCTGAAAGATTTAAATAGAAATCATGGCTGACCGCCGAAACTTTATTGCATGTTAATTCTTGATAGTTCGCGGTCCATCAAACAATTTTTTTTGAGCTAAGTGGGACTTACATATACTAGGCAATTACTTTATATTCTTAGAATAAATCGTTTAAATATTCATTTTCATTATTTATTTAACATTCGCGGTCTATCGAAGGATTTTTTTATATTATTCTTATAGAAGGCCGGAATACTAACTATAACTGAAAAAAAAAAATAAAACTGGAAAAAAACCATAAAAAAAAAATAGAGGCAAGCTAACTTCGGCTCGACCGAAGTTTATATACCCTTGAAGCTTGATATGTGCCTGACAGTTTGTATGGCAGCTATACTATATAGTGGTCCGATTTCGACAAATCTTGTTGAAATTATGTAAAATCATTGAAAACTTATAAATACGAGCGTTGGGAGCGATAACATTAAAAACAAAAAAGTTTTTCTCACTAAAACTAGTTTTTCAACCGATAGTTTCTATGTCAGCTATATGCTATAGTCATCCGATCCGGCCGGTTCCGACAAATGTGCAGCGTATATGTACAAAAAGACTTCGTGCAAAGTTTGGTTAAGATAGCTTTAAAACTGACGGAGGAGATAGCATAGAAACAGACGGACAGACGGACGGACGGACGGACGGACAGACGGACAGACGGACATGGCTTTATCAACTCAGCTCGTCATGCTGATCAAGAATATATATACTTTATGTGGTCGGTGATGCTTCCTTCTATGCGTTACAAACATCCGGACAATTTTAATATACCCTCTCCAAGGGTATAAAAATTTCTGAAATTCATCATTTGAATCGTCGAATGTCTCCTAGCTGAATAACTGATATCAATTAAAATTAAGTTTACAATGCGACTGTTCTAATTGACATAAGTGGTGTTTAATAATTTAACGTGGAGACTTTTAAAATAGGCTGTAAGGCTAGATTTGAAAAGTGTTGGGTTTCTAATGAATAACTCCTATAATTTATAAAATCGCGATGATATCCAAAAATTGAAAATATGTATAATAAGAAAAGACAAAGGACTACCAACTATTTTTTTCAAAGGTTTTTAGTATCTGTAGAAAATTTTTTAGAGCTATTGAAACTTAGGACACTTAACTTAGCCACAGGTCCACAAATGTAAAGAAACCTCGCTTAACACTCGTTTATGTTGATATCTCGTAAACCTACGAGCTAGGAAAAAACTTGTGTTATTAGTTTTCGCGGATTAGGCAAATTCAAATTTTTCAAATAAATGCTGTGGTACACGTGTAACAATAATTTTAATAAAATTAGAGTTCATAGTTTAAGCCAAGATTCAAGAGTCAGTTCAAGTATTTGGTTGGCAGATGCTGAGAAAGACATATCTATAATACTTGATCCAAGAGCGAATTTCTTAATCTGAATGTGAACTTTCGATACTATATATTTTAATACTCGCCAACTTGGCATGCTCTCTTTATTCAGTTACCTCACTTGTATCGCCTAAAAATATGAAATTGATAACAAATTGAGCTTGATTTGATGAACGAGTTTCTTGAAAAGCCCAAAACGAACTAATTTCGAAGTACTCAATTTATTTGTTTTACTTTTTTCTAAGTATTGGTGTGCGTAAACAAAGCAACATAAAGCCGCTCCATTTTGCTTCTTTGACTGAACGACTGAAAAGCCGTTCTACGTCCTGTGTTTGCCAACCACCTCGCGCTCGTATATACTTAAATAAAATTTGGTAAATTTCGCGGTTGTTGGTCTACTAATCCTTCAATTTCCCGTCGTTTAACCCGTGTTATGATTATTTAAACAAGGGGTGCCTAAGCCCATTAGGGCACATGCATAGCTTATGTTATAAACGTCGAGCAGCAATAACTTCACTTAATTTCTGGATGTACAGTGCTGATTTACACTGCTCTTATCTTTATGGTTTTAATCTAAACTAAGTTTATTTTTTGTACAAACTTTGTCCTACAAAGCACAACCAGCTTAGTTAGTTGTTGGGGTTAACTGTGGCTTAAAACAATTGAAAAATTCAATCGCAGTTTATTTAGTTGTAAATTAAAATTCAACTAATTTAATTGCAAGCCGTATTTAATATTTTATTTGCAATTAATTTTAACTATATTCAAATTGTGAGGCACAAATTGGTTGTGAGGTCACACAGCTTTTGTGGGACCAGCCACCAGCTGCTGCAACTTGAATGAAAGTCATCTGAAGTCCCATACTCGCTTTATCCAGTTTAACAAAAAAAGAATCGAGATTTTTTGTCACAAAACTCGTGTCGCTGGTCCAGTGTGCAGCGGTCTGGCAGAGTGTGAGTGGCAGTACAGGTCGTGCCCCCTGGCGAGTGCTGGCAAAGGCATCAATTGAGTCGGTTGAGCTGTAAAATCTGTTTGTGTAAGCAAATGGTAAACAGTTCCCAATTGGTCAGGCCTCCCTCCACATGGCTTTGGCTTGAGACAATGTCTAGATTCAAGCGAGTTTGTACGAGTGCAGCAGGAGCGACAATGGAGCCGCATCTCTTTATCAAGCAAGTTGGTTGCTTGATTTATGGCCGGCCTAATCTAGGACAATTTTCTTAAAGCAATATGGCACTCCAGTGACCATGCCAGGAAAATTGATGTTCAACTAAATTGAATTCTAATTTCTTTGGGGGAGACAGAGATGTACTATCGAACTAGAGGTAAAAGAGGTCAGGCACTCTTAACCCCTTGTTTGTCTCTCTTACTCCCGTTCGGTGAATGTCTGCCTGAAAGGCAAATAAACGCTTATTTGCACACTAATTGCACCTGCGACGTGCTTTGTTATTATAAAATTCCATATTTACACAAGCCTTTGTCCTTTCGTCTTGTCACTTGTGCTACCCATCTCCCTCTATCTTTCTATCTCCCTTACTCTCGTTCAGTTTATGTTGTGTCACAATATTTGCCATTGTTGTACTAGCTTGTTAGTGCTGGAACGACTTTTTGGCTGCTGTTGTGTATTCATTTTTCAGAGACACTGATTAACCATGCAGATGCTTCTGCGGTTGCTGCGTGTTTCGAGCTTAATTATGGACAAGGTTAGTTTGGCTTTGCCTTGCTCATATCCATTGTCATCCTTGACCTAGGATGCGTGCGTCAAACTAGGAACATGATTAAGAAGCTTTCAGCTTGACAAGAGGGTAATGGGAATGGTGTTAAAGTCGGTGCACAGTGGTCCGGCTTGTATGGGGAGAGCGGCCAAAAAAATTTTAGTTGAGGTAGGGACTTGAAACTTGGCACAAAATTTTTTTATATGTATCCTAAAATAATATGTAAAAATCAGCCAGATCGGACAACTATATCATATAGCTGCCATATGAACAATCGGTCTGATATTCAGTTTTCATATGAAAAACTTTTGTTTTTCATTTTATTGCAACAAAACTTTGGAAATTTTCGTATATAACCTGGGAAACTTCAGTAAAAATCTGGATACTATAGGTTATAGCAGCCATAGGAACAATCAGTGTAAAACGAGTTTTTGCCGGAAAAACTATTTCGCCTTAAAATAATAATGACAGAAATGATACATATATTTGACAAAAACGACCATCAAATAAATCAATTTTTTAAATTTATATGTTTACCCTTTAATATTTGCATATATGTGAAGTAACAATTCAAAAAACATACACATGAATGTTAAAAAAAAAATCATATTTCATATAGTTTCGTCCAGTAAATCAATAGCTGATTTTAGTAGCTTGGACTTTGGTTTGCATTGAAGTTGTCTTTGACCCGCAATAAAAGGATCAGAACTTAAAAGTAATCTGTTCAATAAATCAGTATTTGTCAGGACCCTTGAAATTTTCCGCGTATGGTTTAGCATAAATAATTTAATGTCTTTATTTTCATACATTCATAAGTGGCTCCTAATTAATTAATGAGCTTATATTTTAAAGAAAAGAATATAAACACAAAACATAACACAATAATAACAACAAATGACAACACAAACCAACAAACGGCAACAAACAACAACACACAGCAGAAGCACGTGCTTTTTTAAATTTGAGGTTAGGTTACCTTTTCGTATATTGCAAGCCGTACGGCACCTTACGGCACTTGAATTAAACTTCCTTATATTCTTACAATACCTAAGAATATTATACAAAAAGATTTGTTCAACCCCAAGAACCCCTTCACAACTAAAACTCTAACCAAACACAAAAAAGGCAAACTAAGCACGTTCACAATTATGTACTAAATACAATAATGATTTACACAAGACACAGCACATACTACATATACTTTTTGTTGTAAAAGAAAGTTAATACCTTTATTTAAAATATTAATCACTTCCATTGCACCAACACTTGTTTTAAATAAATTTAACAAATTTTTACGGAGAGCTTCCTTGCAACGTTGCTTACGCTACAATACACAATGAATATCATGCTATCTCTTTCGATGCTATTCTTGAAGAGGACAGATAGAGCAAAACAAAAAGATGAATAAATTCAAATAGCTTGACCAATTATAAATAAGAATTGGTACATTTAAAGTCAACATTTTGACTTTGGTTTTTTTATTTTTGGCCTACGGGCGGGACCACTGTGCGGTGATGTGTATTTTGTGTATACTGAAATTAGTTACATTTTCGTTGACAACTTAAAGCAATGCATAGCATACTTTTGAGCGCCAAAGTTTCTATAAACCTATAAAGAGAAGGAACAATGCGGCTTAAGAGATGCAAAACTAGTATGAAATCAATTTGGACAATCTTGCAACCAACTTTATTTTGAAGCCTAGTCATCCGCAGGCTTTCCTTTTTAAGTCGATTCGCGGAAGAGTAATCAGCATAGCTTTAGTGTGCTCCGAACATGTCAACTTTTGTGCCAACAAAACACAATTTGCGGAATAGTTTACTTATATGCTTTCATTTGGAAAAAATGCATCTAAAGGTTATCGAATGCTGCAATAAGCTTACCGGAAACATAATCCAAGCGCAAAATTCACCGGGCAGCCCCGTCTTACGAAAAAATCATCGCCGAAGCCGAATATTCACAATGACAATGTCATGCTCTGCTCTATTTGTTGGGTCTAATTGAGCGCGGTGAACAATGAGTTGCTACTACCGGGTGAAACCATCACTGGGCAACTCTACCGAACTCAATTGATGCTTTTGAGCCAAGCATTGAAGCAAAAACCCAGAATACTATTAATGGTTCGACAACGTTATTTAGCAACATGACATCGTTTTGCTTTTTACAGCGCTGGCTACAAGGTCAGTGGTTAATTATAATTTAATACAAATAAAACAATACAAGAGAGAGCTAATGAAATAATCTTATGATTTGAGGACTAAGGTAAAAGCCAAGTCCGATAGGTTTGCCAAACACCAATGTCCCTGTATAATAAAAGGTAGTCGATCGTTCTTGAGCGTTTGTCACGGAAGTATTTTGATACGTGGGCTATGATGATCCGGAGTCTTTCGGATTTCTTCTACACCAGATTAAGGACATGTGGATTACACAAGTGTAAAATTCGGGCCCTGACTTTTCTAATATAAGACTTGAGCCTGAAAGTATGCAATGGGTTTCGAAGGTGTATGAAATTTATGTTTGTAACAGGGATGCTAACCGTGTCTGAACCGAACCGGTTTTAAACCGAACCGAACCGCTTTTTTCGCTCGTGAACCGAACCGTAAACCAAACCAGTGTGGTTCGGTTCGGAGTCGGAGACTCCAGTATTTTTGGGAGATCCGAACCGAACCCGAACCGGAGCAGAAATATTTTTTTTGCCCGAACCTGAACCTGAACCGGAGCAAAAAAAGTCTAAATGAGTTCGGTTCAAAGACTTTAAAATTTTTTCTAGATTCTTTAATTGTTAACTTTGCCATTTTCCAATATATCTATACACACTCAGGAAAAAATATGGCATGAATTTAAACAAATCGTCTTTTTTTTTTTAATTTGCCCTGATAAATTTTCTAAAAAGTTTTCTAGAACTGTGAAAAATTTGACATAAAAAATAGTTTAAGATAAAACTTTTCTAATGCCTCGTACGGAGAACGACAGAAAATTCCTTTTGTCACAGTATTTTACATAAATAGAAACACTTTCTTACAGCACCTGAGCGTTAAATCAATGCAAAGGTGTTTCTTATTATATGAAATACTGTGTCGAAAAGAATTTTCTTTCGTTCTCCGTACGGGGCTTAAAAATAAGAACATGGGAGATTTTTCTGATTACACAGGATTACAAAAAAAGGCCAACAATTTAAACAGGAAAGATAACAAACTCTTATTTTGGTCACTGAATTTAATATTCCGTTTTCAGCCAGTCCGTCAGGGTTACGATATATTTACATAATCGTGTGTTGAGCAAGGTTTGTTTACATTTGTGGTTCGGATTGTGGGGATTTTACTTGCTTCTTTTTAAACTTCCAAATATGTATGAAATGTTTAAGGTTTTTTAAATTAACAAATTTTTATTTTGAGTCAGCGAAAACTAAATTATTCCTGAACCCCGGTTCGAACCTGAACCTAGGTTCAGCGACCTTCAGAACCCGCTCCGTGAGCCCGAGCCCAAAAAGTATGAAGGGTTCGAACCTCGGAGTGAACCCCTTCCGATTTTTAGGAGGTTTGCAGCCCTGCTTAGAATAGAAAATTAGTGTGAGTATTCCTATGGCTGGCAGGCCTGCAAAATTCGTGTTGAAAAAAGGGGAGAACGACATAGCACAGTAATTGTCAACTCTTTGGAAAATAGAGCTCCGCCTGTTTTAGAGTTCGATTTTTTAGATTACGGGAATCAAAATTGCTATCACAAGAAGGAAAAAAGGTAGCCAATTCTCATATAATGTTAATATACAACAAAACTCAAAACGTTAATGAAAACACAACGAATAATTCTTTCAACTCGATAAGTAAAGACGAGTTGGAAATGCTTGCCAAACAACTCAATAATAGAGATTCAACTTAATAAAAAAGTAAAATATCGATTGTAAGCGTTTACCTAAAGATTATTAATGTTGGAATATTTATCAGGAAAATCAACTTATGCATAGCTCGAATAGTATTAGCTGTTTCACCCACACAAGTGTCAGTAGAATGAACATTTTCCACATTGAAGTTTGTTTTGTCAGACGCTCTTCAGTCTTTCAATATCGATGAAAATATGCTAGGAGATATATTATTATTAAGTCTTAACTAAAATTCCATCATATAGAAGTTAATTTAAGTTTTTTAAAAACTATGTTATTCCCTGTTGTTTTCAAAATCTCAAATCTCGTAAGTATAATAGAACTATTCAAATGGAAATGTCTTCATGAAATGAACCAGACTTAAAGATCTATCAAAGCAAATTTAAAATTTATTAAAAATGAAATTATGGTGTAATGTGGTGTGTTCCACATAACGACGTCAATTTCCGAATGAACTTATGGATTTCGAGTTTAAATTGTTTAAGTTTATATGTGAAGTGCCAAATATGTCAGAGATTACTTGATCAGATCAAAAGAAAATTGTAATTATTTGACGATTTTGATCCGCTTGGCTTTCAGTAGTCGATTTCAAAACGTCAAAGTTTCTAAACAAAGAAGTTTCGTCACTTGATATGTGAAGTTTTAAGATTTCAAAACGAAATGAGAATGTTCATACGGAAATTGCCGTTGAAATTTTGTACAAAACCGATTAACTGAAAACCCAAGTCTTTGTTAATGACTAATCTGAATACTTGTATCAAAAATATGTTTCTTTAGTCAATCAAGTGGATAAAGAGCGAACCGAACCGAACCGTAACCGCGGTTCAGTAAGTCCCAAAAACCATGCAATGAACCGAACCGGCGGTTCAAAAACTGTCTGAGTCACTGAACCGAACCAGTCCTTATTTCCAAGTGGTTTGCATCCATGGTTTGTAAGTTAAAACTACTTTTATATTTTTGGCTGTTGCCAGAATCTGAACATCGATAAGAAGATAAATATAGAAGGTATTTAATTGTTAGTTTTTTAATAGGGAATATCGGACCAATCTTTATATGACAAAATTAAAAATATAATTATTTCAAATTAAATAAGTTTTTTTCCAAGATAAAATAATATATAGAAATTATCGACAAAAGGAGAAAAAAGGTTTTATTAACACAAGTTAAAAAACAAAAAAAGGCCAACTTTTGCAACAGAGAACTTTGCAACCGTTCCTTATGTATTTTTGGCCGCTGAACTCAGATAAATTGTCCGTTTTCTCCCAGCACGTCAGGTTCACGAGATATTTGCATAAACGTGTGTTTAGCGAGGTATCCTTACATTTGTTGGTCGTGTGGCCACATTAAATGTCCTATTCGAACCAACTTTGTTTTAATGTAAGCTGCATTGAATGACGTTACAGAAAAACCAAACACGAAATTTTGATTTTGCTGATAAGGTACAAATTTTTGGATTTGGACATTAAAAATGTGGTTATTTTCAAAAAAATCAATTTTTTTGAAAGTTTAAAAAGTTCTGTAAATTTTTCCGCTAATATTAAAAATCTTAGAAAAAAAGAAGTTGGTAGTCCTTTTGTTTCGCGGAAATGTGGCGGTCAGAAAATATCTTGGACTAATCTGTTTTTCTCAGAGCGTGAGAGAGAGTGAGCATGAGAGGGATCACAATCACACAAATTAGGTCTCATCTCTTGGCACTGTGAGACAGATGACAACTGCTATATGTGTCAGAATGAGGGGGAGGGAAAAGAGTGAAGAGCGGTGGAAGATAGAAAGAAAGAATGGAAAAGAGTGGTGAGCGGTTGAAAAGGAGGTGTTGAAAAACGCGAAAGTTTTTGAATTGAATTATAATTGAAAAGTGCTGATGCTGCTCTGAAATGCACAGTCTTCATAAATCATCGCTAGACCCGAAAATCACTATGTTAGTATGTAGTTAGCCTTGTTTATCGATTTGCCAAAGAAACGATAAAGATCGGATTAACGATACTGAATTTATGTCGAAAAGTCAGTCAGCAAAGATCAGTTTTGAAATGGTTAAAGTATGCGCGCCAAATATTAGTCAGTTTTAAAATGGTTACAGTAGTGGCGCCATTGATTTGCCAATTTCTAAAATCAAGTAGTGGCGCCATCTATTGCTAAAGCGATGTCTAAAAGAAAGTTCGCTGCCGCAGCTCTGCTACTGCAGGTACACAATCCGTTCTATGGTGTTTATGGACTAACAAAATATCTTGTTAATTGCTCTTTGAGAGAAGCTTGGCTGGCCCCGTTGGAGGAGCTGTATAGCCAACACTTACATTTACAATTGCTCTTTAAAGAATGCAAACCAAATTTACTTTAATAAGTATCTATTTAAACGGTATAGTTTATGGTCAGAGTATTGCAGCGTCTTATATAATTCTATTTGTACATATGTCAAAATTATTAGGAAATTAAAGGTTACAAATTAAATTTGTGTTAAAGCAAATATTAAATCAGTATTTTTCTAAATTATTCATATATGTTGTTGTGGATAGCGACCTTTGTTTTTTATTTGGGATTTCTTAGCTGGCTCGAGGTCAATGTTTTTTACGTGCTTATTAAAAATAAACAAACACGAGTTTTGATTTTCCAATATATTTCAAACCCCTTCGGGATTCGTCTTCAGGGCTGTAAACCATATAACACAAAAAACAACAATTTATAACACATAATTTCAGACAAAATCTTATAAGTGTACGTACAAAAAGCACAGCGTCCGCTCAGTCAGCTGTGGAGTTGAAAACTAATTTGATTTTTGTTTTGGTCAAGTAGATGTCTGTATAAATGCGCGCAATTTTCTGTGTCTTGCTTTGCGTTCATCCGTCTATGTAATGGTGTGGATATGATATGGAGCATTTCCAAAGTAAACCGTTTATTGTAATGTTGTTCTTGTTGTAAGATGCTTACAGCTGTTAAGTCAGGAGAGTGTCCGTTCTCAGTACAATGGGCCGCAAGTGCTGTTTTTGGATTGTTGTCTCATTCCTTCTTTTTATGTCCGACTTATGACCGGCTATTCTAGTTTTTAGTTTTGTTTTAGTCGTACCAATGTATACTTTCTCGCATACATTTGTCCCGTCACCAGCGCAAGGTATTTTGTAAATTACATTATTTTTGTCAAGGTTTCCTATTTTGCTCTTCGTGTTGCTAAAAAACATTCTCGTTGTGTATATTGGTGTGTGCGCAATTATGATGTTGTCTTTGTTGTAGCAATCAGATTTGGCAAGTCTGTCGGACAATTTTGGTATGTATACTAATGATTTGTATACTTTAGGTGAAGTTTCTTTCTGATTTGTATTATTGAAATTATATGCTTTCATTAGAGAGTATATCGTGTGGTTTGGAAAGTCATTATTTTTAAGGATTGTGAATATTTTCTTTTTGTTGTCGCGGTGAAAAATTGGGTCGCTAGTGTCTAAGACTCGTCTTATAAAATTCCTGGCCGTGTTCAGTATCATATGTTTGGGATGACTAGAATAATAATTAATCATCCTCCCGGATGCCATCGGTTTCTGGTACCAATCCAGTTTAAGGGTGTCATCTACTCTGTGAACGATGGAGTCAAGAAATGGTAACTGGCTATCCTTTTCCAATTCAAGGGTAAACTTAATGTCCCTATGATATGAGTTTAATATTGTCATGGTATTTTCTATTTGGTCCTCCTTTACTATGGCAAATAGGTCGTCAACATATTTGCTTAATAATCTAGTGTCAGGTACTCTGTCTAAAATTGCCTCCATAACTATGTCTGCTATTATCGGTGATGCGGGGAACCCATTGGTAGACCTTTAAGTTGCACATATAGTTTGTCATCATATTTAAAATATCTGTTTTCCGTGATACAAAATGTTAACATCTCCATAAATAACTTCCTCGGGATGCTGGTATGGTTCTCGATATCTTTCCATCTTTTTTGAATTACTTCTAGCGCCAAGTCCGTTGGAACACTAGGAAACAATGACACCACATCAAATGAAACTAATCTTTCGTCGTCATATATGTGAGAATTATTAATGCGCGTCTTGAATTCAAGCGTGTTTTTAACATTATATCTGGAGTCTAATGTCAAGTTCTTCAAAATGTTGACCAAATATTTGCATAGGTGATAAGACGGCGAGTTTATCATCGAGCAAATTGGTCGTAGAGGCGTGTTCTCCTTGTGGATCTTGGGAAGTCCATAAATCCTGGGTGGTAAGGCTGTATTTGTCGATAGTCTATACTTTTCTTTCCTTGTGATTATTCCATCTGTGTAAAGTTTTTCAACATATGTGTTATTTTTGGTCTGTAACCGTGATGTGGGATCCTTTCGTAAGATCCTGTATGTGCTCAAATCGTCAAGTATTTGTTCCATTTTCTGGTTGTATTCCTCTTTTTCCATTGCCACTGTCACATTACCTTTGTCCGAATTTAAAATTAAGATTTCGTCATTTTTATGTAGAAAAGTTTTTGGTCTGCTCCACTGTGTCTGTTAATGCGCGATCTAATGCACTCTCCCGTTTCTTGTTCCTACAGTCTTTGATTAGTAGTGAGAGTTTCGTTCTCGCCGTTTCCTGCTCCTCCTTATTTGTTATTGTCTGTACCAATTCTTCTCCGTCTGCAATACATTTGAAAAGCGGGAATTTGTTTGTTGGTATTGGGAGAGCGAACTTTGCTCCCTTTTTCCAACAGTTGTTTCACACTCTCCGGGAACTCCGTTTTGGTTTTGTTGACGAACCAATTGCTTTTTGTTTTGTTTCTGGCGAGAGCTTTGGTCCGTTCTAACCGTAGTTTTTTCATGCTTGGCCATCTGTTTCTCTCTCAGCTGTTCGGTTCTCCGTTGTGCTAGACAATGCTCACTCTCAAAAAATGCCGCAGCGTCACTCTCGCTCATCAGTCGTTGGAGTTTTGTTTTTGTTATGTTTATTTGTTTTGTTTCCTTTTGATTGCCTGATGTTTAATTAACATAACAAAAACAAAAACTCCAACGACTGATGAGCGAGAGTAACGGGGAGGCATTATTTTAAAGAGAGAAAAGATTAGTATAAACGAGGATAAAAACAAATTTTTTTTACAGAGGGGTGAGTAAGTAAAAATTATGGATAGAATGTTTACCACCCTTTAATACAAACAAGTAAAATAACGATTTTTTTTGATTTATAAAATTCTTAAAGGAGTACCCGGAGTGTTAGAAAAAAGAATTGGAAAAAATGTTTAAAGTTTAAAACTTTTTAAATAAAATAAAAAATTGGTAAATTTAAAACATTTTTATTAGAATTGTTACAAACCAGAAAATGGAACAAATATTGACGATTTAGTACCTACAGGATTCCTACGAAGGATCCCATCACTATTTTCAGACAAGAAATAACTACATATGTTGAAACTTTACACAGATGGAATATCACAAGGAAGAGAAAAACCGTCCAGACTATCGAAACTAGCCTTACCTATTGGGATTTTATGGACTTCCCAAGATCCTAGGAGAACACGCCTCTAAGGTAAAACTAACACGATCATATCACCCCTTAATTTTTTTGACATTAGACTCCGATAAATGTTAAAAACACTGCTTTGATCAGGAAGACGTGCATTAATTTTCTACTATATGACGAAAAGAAAGATGGAGTTTCATTTGATGTGGTGTCATTGTTTCCTAGTATCATTATGTATTATGATTTGATAACCTTTTGATTTAATTTTTTTTAGTTTTTTTTATTATTGGTCACGACCTATTCTGCTATAGAAAAGGAGGACCTAAATGAAGAATACCATGAGTAACTTTCATATATAGGGATGTTAAGTTTCCCCTTGAATTAAAATATTAATTAAATAATAAATTTTAAAAATGATTCATTATTTTTTTACAATAAGGTCCCAACGGTTTACCTATGTGAACGACTGTCAAACGGCCATAGGGTGAATTCATAAGCATCTGACCTGTCTTGAATAAGAATTCGACCCAATTTTTCACCGCGACAACAAAAAGCCCAAATGTGATACTCTCAATATGGCTGAAAAATAAGTATCGTGATGCCAGAACTTCAAACCACAGATATATGATTTGTAAAATATTTTTAATATGTTAATTAAATTATATTTAAGTGACGGGACAAATGTATGCGAGAAAGTATACATTGGTACGACTAAAACAAAACTAAAAACTAGAATAGCCGGTCATAAGTCGGACATAAAAAGAAGGAATGAGACAACAATCCAAAAACAGCACTTGCGGCCCATTGTACTGAGAACAGACACCTCCTGACTTAACAGCTGTAAGCATCTTACAACAAGAACAACATTACAATAAACGGTTTACTTTGGAAATGCTCCATATCATCCACACCATTACATAGACGGATGAACGCAAAGCAAGACACAGAAAATGCGCGCATTTATACAGACATCTACTTGACCAAAAACAAAAATCAAATTAGTTTTCAACCCACAGCTGACTGAGCGGACGCTAGTGCTTTTTGTACGTACACTTATAAGATTTGTCTGAAATTATGTGTTATAAATTGTTGTTTTTTGTGTTACATGGTTTACAGCCCCCTGAAGACGAATCCCGAAGGGGCTTGAAATATATTGGAAAATCAAAACTCGTGTTTGTTTATTTTTAATAAGCACGTAAAAAACATTGACCTCGAGCCAGCTAAGAAATCCCAAATAAATTATTCATATTCATAAAGAAGGGCATATTCCTTCTATGAATTTTATCATTTATCAATATATTATGCACTGTATATTGTAGTCGGGCTTTAACGACTTTCTTACTTTTTTAAATATATGTCACAACGTATTTAGCAGAGTTTCGAGCTAGGAAATTCTTTTTCACTATTCCATATCGATTCGATTCCGAAGTTGATGGCTTTTAAAGACATACCTAGCGAATGCGCAGACCTGCAGCTGTATATTATTGCGAATTTCACAGAACTGTGCTGTTTGATTCTCATATTCCAGGACTTAATTGAGCCGTGTAATAATATCTCTTTGAAGTTTTTTGTTGTTGCAGTAATAACACTTTTGTCCCTTTTGTCAAGGGCAATGGTGACTGTATTTCATTTATTCAGCACATGTAATTTTGGAGTACTTTTCACTCCCGCACATCGCTTTAATATACGGTTTGAAATATTTCTAGTGTATGAATACTCAAAGCTCGTTAACCCTAATGGTTCTACAGAATGCACAATTTTCTCTTATCCGTGCACTACGCAATTAGGCAAACTTCTTTTTGCAGCGGCCATTACAATGCAGCAAGTTGTGCCATTGAGCAGTTTAAATATTTAAGCATTTTTGGGGAAGTTGAATTGCATTAACCTGTGGGGATTTACGTGTGTCCAAATGCAATGGGAAAATGTCCGTCAGTTGGACTGGGAATCGAAAGGTTTGCCACCGCTGCTGCTGCATTTCAAGTAGTTGGGAGCTGTTGGAGAAGCTGGCAGCCAAAAGCCAACGAAACGCTGCAACTTTTGTCAACTTGAAATCAAAGGGGACAACGACAGCACAGAAAGTTCCAAAGTTTCAAGTTTTGTGCTAAAGTTGCGAGCAGAAAACCATTAAAGGCTCACGTAGTCAAAGTCAAACGACAAATTTGCATTTGGAATTTGTAGGTATTTTTATTTTTTTATTTTTTATACTTTTCGGTCTCCAGGTGTAAAGAGTGTGGCGCAGAAATCAGCTTAAAGCATTGTTAGTAATTTTCCGCATTTTGTTTGTCCTGCATTTAGTGCACTCAGCTGCACTTTCTTTCTCTTTTTCTCTCTCTTTGTGAGCGCACAATTAAAATGCAATTTGGAAAACAAGAGAAGGGACACAAAAAGGGCACCGCCAGCGAATTGTAAAGCGAGGCGAGGGCTAAAATTGCTTCGACACCTGAATTGGAATGCACAAAACAAATGGTGCATTCAAGTAGGACTTTAACAGCAGTTGAACTAGATTTTTTTTGAGCTTTCGAGGGCAGCTTGAAAAGTTGAGCATTTTTGGAATTAAAAATATTTATTAAAAAAAATGTTTGAATCAAACTTCCCTCGATTGGCGAACAGGCTGCATAAATTTGAAAATTATTTTGAAACAACAATGAAAACTGCCACATCGCATGCGAGGCGAGCTCTAATTCGAGCACAGCTGCCTCGGCGGCCAGTTAAGGTGTGAAATGTGCGACTGGCCCCAGGTGCTAGCTCAAACTCCCGTTCGGCCGGCGATCCCAACTAATTAATTGTTTGTGTGTGTGTGTGTGTGTGCCAAAGGCCTGCAGGCGCAGTTACCATTTGTCGACACACTTTGGATCAATCCAATTCCTTTTTTTTTCTTTGTTTTTTTCCCTGCACATAATTTCACATGCTCTCATTGTTTTTCCACCTTTGCTTTGGGAATTTTGTGCTGCAATACAGAAATATTTTGTCACGTGCGGCAGCTGCTGCCAATGGAGTGCGGTTCCAGAGAATGTAAATTGAGTTGCCTCACTTTGTTTATTTATTTTCCAGCACGTGTGACGGCGAAAATTGTTTATGATATGAGGAGAATGATGCACAAAAAATAAATAAAAACAAGCCAGAAAAGGACAAAATAAGCAAAAGCATAAATACCATCGGGCTTATATTTTTATTTTAATATTTTTTAATTTGAATTTCTTGTTGTGTAAACATTTGTTATATTTTATATTTTTTGTTGTCAACATAGTAAAACAAGTGAGACCAATTACACGATGCAGTTACAATTTCCCACTAGGGACAGTAGTTTATTACTGCTTTTTTGGAGGAAAACAATGAGAATTATTCGAATTGAGCTGAAAATCTGTAAGGGTGAAGTTGGCTAATTATTTTAACGAGTCATCCTGAGATTAGTTATTACTTAATTTATTTTAAAAGAGAAATTTATGGGTCTTCTGGTAGAGTATAACATCGGGGAAGCTCACAACCTATGCGCACGTCGCACATTCGCTGTTGTTTTGCGCATAGCAAAAGGAGCGCGTATAAGCGCTAATGCAAGGCATAAACCAAAGTATGCTTTATTTTTTCTTGTTTTTTTCGACTTCTCTAAAACATATTTATAATTATTAACTAAAATAAGTAATTTCTTTAAAAACATTAGTTACCTGTTGCGGGATCATGTTGTTCAATTATTATGCGACATCCATCTTGTTCTTTCCTATAGAAAAGCGTCGTATGAACAGTGTGTGTCGGCGATGTACTCCAAACTATTGTTTTTTCTTTGAAACATAATTTCTCTCGTCGCTGTGCGGTCGACCATTACCATAATTCCCGCAACGTCGTCGACAGCAGGCATGCTCTCCAGCTGGTGTTTTAACAGGATTGTAAACAATAGCATGGTTGTCACCTTGCAACTCGTGCATGTGTGATTTAAAGAATTTTAATAATTCATTGTGCTCATTCAAATAGGAACCCAGCTCGCTTATTGAGGTTATTGTAGCCGCAACGTGCATCCACACAGTTGACGCCCTCACCGCCCATAAAGAGGATTTACAAAAGCTTAAGTGGTTCGTTTGAAATTGGCCGCAAAAATCCTACTTTATGGTACGCTTGGCCTTTCAATTTGCAGACCGCTTGCCGCTGTTTTGTGCATTATTTCTGTAGCTCCGAACTAAGTTAAACATTGCCGATGAGCAAGCCGTTCAATGGTTCTGATGTCGTCTCAATTTCCAGTAGTTGCACTTTTCCCGATGTGCAACACATCCCAGCGGACTCATTTTTGTATTTAAGCGCATGACAATTGGAGCATTAGGGCTTTCGGATGAGAGTAGTATGCGATTTTTGGCTCATACTCGAATGCGAGACGAAGGAACTAAGCAGATTTAAATGCTCGATATACTTGTTTACGTTGTTGGTCAATTCTTCTACGTGTGTTAACATTCGTCCGGCGGGCGACTCCAGTTGTTATTGTTCTTAACTTCGGAATGTTCTTGACTGTTGTGACAGAGAAGATATGTTTATTTATTCATTTCAGAAATCCATTTATGATATGTAATTGTTGATCTGTTCTCGCTGTTCTAACATTTCACACGTGTGCTCCTGGAATCGCTCGATGGCCCAAAAATCCACCCCTACTTGTTGCAAGCATCGTTTACTATAAAACAAACACACACTCAATTCAAACGATTGATGAAAAATGATATCCCGATAATGATAACAGGTTTCACAATATTAAAACGCAGAGAGACACAGATGAGCAGCTTGCTGCATCGTCAATTCAAAAGAATGTTCTGATTTGGGACCCCCAAACCATCTAACGTTACGAAATATAGTTAAAATCCTGGAGTGCACTTTTGTTCCGTTCCAAAAGAACACGCAAAACACTCAAAATTGACTGATAGTACCTCTACTCAATTTAATCCATCTACTGTACGTGTGCATCGATTTTCCTTACCATATTCTTAATTTTTTTAGAATTAAAAAAAATTGTCAACTCTATTACCTTTCGATTCATATATTGCTTGACTATATTTCACTAGTAATAAGCAGGGATGCAAACCACTCGGAAATAAGGACTGGTTCGGTTCATTGCATGGTTTTTGGGGGCTTACTGAACCGCGGTTACGGTTCGGTTCACTCTTTATTCATTTAATTAACTAAAGAAACATATTTTTGATACAAGTATTCAGATTTTTAATTAACAAAGACTTAGGTTTTCAGTTAATCGGGTATGTTCTAAATTTAAACGGTAATTTCCTTATGAACGTTTTCATCTCGTTTTAAAAATCCTACAACTTTACATGTCAAACGACGAAAAGTCTTTGGTCACTTGATATTGTTTAGAAATTTTGACGGTTTGAAATCCGCTACTGAAAGCCAAGCGGATCGAAAACAAACTCCAATGTGAAAAATGTTCCTTCTACTGACACTTGTCTGGGTGGAACTACTAAAACTTTCGAGCTATGCTTAAGTGGATTTTCCTGATAAATATTCCAATATTTAATAATCTTTAGGTAAACGCTAACAATTATTAAGTTGGCTAGCATTTCCAACTCGTCTTTACTTACCGAGTTCAAAGAATTATCCATTATGTTATCATTAACTTTTGAATTTTGTTGTATTACATAGATACATACATTTAATTTAAATGAGATTTAGCTACCTTTTTTCTTCTTCTGATAGAATTGAATTGATTCCTGGAATCTAAGAAATCGAGTTCAAAAACAGGCGAAGCTCTTTTTTCCAAAGAATTGACAATTACTGTCGTCCTGCCTGTTTTCAAGCTTTATTTCGCATGCCTGGCAGCCATAGAAATATTTATACTCATTTTCTATTTCAAACCAATCTAAATTGAAGTTAAAAAGTTAAAGTTTGAGTATTAAGAAAGTTGACTCTCAACCATCAAAACTTGGCTTATTACAATTTTGGGTCCTTAGCTAATTTAATAAGGTTGAAGTTCTTACAACTCTGCTTTTCCAAGTATTTTCGTAATATTTTTAAGCTAATTGCTGATTTTGCTTACTATTCTCCAGTAACCCAATACCTACACAAAGGGAAAAAACGTGTTCAGAAAATAAGTTGCCGTCAACTTAAAATGAGAACAGAACGTTCTCAAAATTTTTGAGAACAAATGTTCTTAATGTTCTTGGAATGCGTAAAGTTGTTCTCAAACGAATAATATTTACTTTAAACAACAGCAACACCGGTTTTCAGCAGAGAGATACACAAGAAAGACAGCGAGTTGGTTCTCTTTTTGCTCTCTCTCTCTCTCTCTTGTCTGCTCAGCAAAGCATAAGTAGCCCTCTTGACGTGCGTCTGCAAAACTGTTCAATGGCTGAATTGTCAAGTCCGTCATTTCATACGTTGAGTGCATAAGGTACCGGGCTCAAATACCAGTCATGCCCGAACAAATTTTTCTGTGTTTTTCTGGAAAATTAAATGAAACGAGTTAGGTGAAGTGGGTCGTTGAAGCGATGTTTCTGATTCCTATGGCACAATGGGTGGGTGGAGAAGCAGCAGCGCCCATATCCAGAGTAGCCTTTGCCTCTATTCACTTCCAATCAAAAGAGAGGTATGTCCCCGTTCCCTATTCTCCACCCAAATGTGAGAAATCCGCCCACACCTGGTCCTCCCAAGTGCAATCAAATTTTTTTCCAGGTGAGTTTAAAATGTTCTTGAAAAAAATCAAATCTTGTTCTCAAAAATGGAACAATGTCAACTCAATTTGAGCTTTTGCGTTCTCAATAAATTGTTCTCGAAGTGAGAACATTGCACTACATGTGAGAAAACCCGTTCATGCATACTTTTTGATAACGTTTGTGCTCGTTTTGAGTCCAATGTTCTCGGTTTTTTCCCTCTGTGTAGCTGAAGTGAACGGAATTGAACCATTTTATTTTCGGTTTTCGGTTCGGTAGAGCAATTTTGAAAACACACCGGTTTGGTTAACGGTTCGGTTCACGAGCGCAAAATGCGGTACGGTTCGGTCTAAAACCGGTTCGGTTCAGAACCAGTTTGCATCCCTGGTAATAAGTGAGATATGGCTTAAAATATGGGTGGACCTACAAAAAAATTAAAAAAATTCATATTTCAAAAACGGAGCCATAAAAATTTTATGATATAGATTTTTGACATCAACATTCCAATCAAAACAAAAAATATTTCAGTTGAAATGGGTCATTTATTTTTTATTTTTGTAAACTAGTGTTATAGTAGCTTGAAGCTACTTCCGTTGTTATGGGAACATCGTGTTTGTAATATTTTTTTGGCATAGTATACAATTATTGTATTGCATGTGGATTTATTTTATTTATAAAAAGCCTAAACAAATTTTTTTGTAATGTTTATGTGTCAAAATTCTCTGAGGGGTGTATCTGTCTAGTGAAATTTATGAGTAATTTAATTATTATTTAACACTTTTAGTGTTTTTTCTTATGAACATAAAAACTCAAAGTTATTAACTGTAACACACAAATGACGTATTACATGTCAGGTTAATTCATTCACAACTCATGAAGAATTATACCCTAAAAACGTACAGGGAGAAACATAGGCACAGTGCTTTAATTTTTCGCAAGCAATTCTAACTAATTTCTAACAACTGATAAAAACTTCACCTTACTCAAATATTTCTGGGCATACACAAGTTCTGTGTGCCCTTATACCTGTCTTAAGGCCCATGAACAATCTCAGCTCTTAGGGTAGAAGAAGACTAAAGCACTCGATTACACAAATTGATCCGAGTGCAAAAAACGTTTTGCTTACAATTAGAACGGTGATTTTTTAATTGTTACACGCTATGAAAATGTTGATTTGTTCCCAAAACCCAACTTATCTGGTAAAACAATTGATATATGTAACCTCAGTGACCAATATCACTCTTTTATGCCCGTTTTACTATTCTTCACTGTTTGTTGCTTGAATCCAGCTTATCATTAACAGCGCATTGCCCTTGGTTTAGTCCACTAGAGATTAATCAAATCGCAATTGTAAACAATTTCGAGCAATTACTATTGTTATGTAAATTGTATCAAATGGAGATGTTAGAGAAAATACCGTTGAAAACTGTGATATTTATGCAACTGTTTATTTGTATAATTAATACTTAACTATCATGCCCAATTTGCACATGGCTTAAGTAAATAAATTTTGTCGTGCGATCTAAAGTATGACTGCGGATCACGCCTCTTCATCTTTTATGATTGTACATCTAAATTCTGGTTCTAGATTTACGAGGTTGCCAAAAATACTCGCAACATGCGAAGTCTTAGTGTGGTGTGTAAATTCCGTGAGATTTTATCTTTATAATTGTCACATATTCCGGCTAATCAAACGATAAGCTTTATGCCGATCACTATCAAAGCCACAGCCTGCCAGTCGTCAAGGTTGATATTAGGGATGGACAAAAATATCGATGTTGAAACTGAACGATATATGTCCTAAGTGTCACAAGAGATGAGCAACTTTTTAGCATTCAGCATGAGGACATTTCAGCACTCGTTTATGTTTCAGAAGCATTTTTCTCATGATAATGAAAACTGTTTTAATACTCTGTACCGAAGGTACATAGAGTATATTAAGTTTGTGCATGTAACAGGGAGAAGGATTCATTTCCGACCATATTATGTACATATATTCTTGATCAGCATCAACAGCCAAGCCGATATAGCCACGTCCTTATGAACAAACAGGTCTCAGAGATGGTAAGAGATAGAGGTTTGACATGTATGGGACAAATGCTTCTTATAGCTGCAGGCAGATCAAGTTTATTTTCAATTTTTGCCACGCCCCCTCCCTTCCTCGCAAATTTGAAAAAACATCATATCTCCTACAGATTTGAAGATAGATAATTTATTCCTGAGTCAGATGGTTAGAAATTAGTAAAATAAATCGATTTGCCGAAGAAATGATAGAGATCGGATAAGCGGTTCTGAAGTTAGGAGCAAATAAGTAAACGACAACCGCCCCAAAAAACTAACAGGGAGTAGAAATACGAGCAACATGATCACTGGCTGCCCTGTTATTTCTGTAACCCTGTTAAGTCACTGTTTAGTCACTGTCAAGTCACTCTTAAAACTCTATCAAGTCACTGGTAAGTCTTTGTCAACTCACTGTTAAGACACAGTCAAGTCACTGTCAATTCACTTGTTGGTCACTGTAAATCACTGTTTAGTCGATGTCAAGTCACTGTTAAGTCACGTCAAGTCAGTGTTTAGTCACTGCTTAGTCACTGTTTAGTCACTGTCAAGTCACTGTTAATTTACAGTCAAGTTACTGTTAAGTCACTGTTAGGTCTTTTTAAATTCACTGTTTAGTCACTGTCAAGTCACTGTTGAGTCTCCCCCATTTACTCACTTTCCGTCCTCTTTCCGCCCTTTGACCCCTCTGCTCAAACTATAACACAAAATCTGCATTGCGTCAACGCATCGCTGCAGCTTCACGTGACGCTGTAATCGAATTTCACTCCTACTCAAAATCTTCTTTTCGAGTGACGTTTAGAGGTCGCGCAAATCAAATTTCCACCCAAATATCGGATTTTCCGTATTGTTTTCGAATACGGACAATTGTTCAATAACCACGATTTTCTTAGTTCTCAAATCAACATTTTAAAGAAAAATGTCAAAATTATAACATTAAAATGATTTATTACTTAAAATATTTATTTTCACTCCAGAACTTAAGACGTAGTAAAATGCAATTTTACAGTCCATCAAAGTGGGAAAAATTAAATTTTCTGACCATAAATTTGTTAATTTTTCAACGCTAAATCGGCCAAACCGGCCACTGTGCGTAGTTGCGGTATAATTTGATTGATGATTTGTCAAACAATCCTCAACAAAAATAAGATGACTGAACTAAAATAACTAAAAAGAATTGTGAAAAAAAGATCTAATGAATTATTTATCATATTAGCCTTTATAGTAACCTCCATGATTTTCTGCATTAATAAATTTTGCTTTTGTAATTCGGACAACAAATTTTTTCTTACTTTGAATTCGACGGTCTGATATTTTTGAAAATCTTTACCGATAGTTCCTTGCCGATATATGCACGTCCCTAGCTTGTTCTCTCTCGATCTCTGTTTATCTCTCTCAATTAAGGTTAGCTAATATTTTCGATCACCCGCTGTCCCTAAAATTTCAACGTCTTAACAAGCAGTCAGCAGAGTTGATCGAGCTGATGTCGTGTTTAGCTGCTGGCTATCAGCAGGCTGCAGTTTCAGTCCGCTGTGAGCCACCGGCGGTTTCACACCTGCTCCCGCCTCCACTTCCGTCTGCATAAATTTGAATAAAACCTGAAAGAGAGCAGTGCCAAAAAAGCTGCAGACGATTGGGAAGTTTTGAAAGACGCGTTTCAAGTTTAAGCGGGTGCGTTGAAGTTTTTTAAAGTTGTGTTTTTAAGTAAATATTAGTTGAAACTTGTTTGTGTACCTGCTGTGGATTTAGCTATTATTTATAGCGTTCAACTGTCTTGTGATGAAGTTTTAATTAAAAGCAAATTGCCGCCTGCGATTGAAGTGCAAATACCTAATGGAAGACAAACAAAAAAGTTGATGTTTTTCAGCCTCAAATTAATAAAATAATTAGCAGCAAAAGTTATGTGAAACAATTTGTGTTTAAAATAACTTGGAAATCCATCAAAAAGTTCAGCAAGTTGCCAGAGACAAACATGACATTTTATGACTTTCTCGTTTTGTGTATGTGAGCTCATAATTCACATAATGACACTTTATCTTAATCACAAATCTGAGCAAAATTTAATTTTCGTCAAATTAAGATAACCGCATGATAATAAAATCTTAATTGAAGCCATGTTGTAGTTGATATTCAACAGCTTTTCATCAACAAAAAAAAAACTACACTTGAAAAAATCATCAAGAATTCTGAATATCCCACTAAGCTAAATCTATCCACTCCTGGAAAAAAAATTCGGTAATAGAAAAACTTTGTATATCTTCAAATTTTAAAAACAAATTTGTTCTGAGTGTAGATTTTATGGCTTGAACGTCGATAATGTTGTTAAATATCAATTAACTTTGTACTGGATCATAAAACTGCTTTGGCCAATCAATAAATCCCAGAGTTTTGTTTTTCATTGTTCTCGTACATTTTATGAGCTGTAACGAATTGTGCGGTAGTTTGTCATAAAATCTTTATGATAAGAACACTCGGTTCATTCGCTGTTAGTTAAATATATTATCTACACGTGCGTGTTAATATCTTTAGAAAGCCAAAAAACATTTCTTGCAATTGGCAAATCAAAACGAATCAAGTGACAGTCTAAAATTACGCCTCAATTACTTGATTTTCGCGTGCCTTAAATGGCACAATTTGCACAGCACTATTTGCTTTAACAAGCTAAATGGATAATTGAGTTAAGATGCGTTGTGCGAATGTTTTATTTTCTTTTCAGTTTTAGTAAAACTTTTATTAGTCGTTCGTAAAATTGCTTAAGGAAATGTTAGTTCATTGTCAAAGTCAATTACTTGTGCCGGCACGCAGTGTATTTAGATTTATAAATGGTTGAGGAGGGCGCTAACAAATCGCAGCTTTGTGTGTGCACTGAACCCAATCCGGCTGTGTGCTTGGTAGCTGTTTGGTTGTTTTGTTAGGTTTAGTCAATTTAAATTTTTAAAATTTTAATGAATCGCCAACACGCACATGTAATGATTGCATTTAAAACAAATTTATTACAGACACATACACATACACAATGACCGATGTGGAGATATCGAAAAATGGCAAACACCTCGAACAGACCCATTCGAACAAGTAAGTATGGAAACCTATCAATCTGCATAGACCTGAAAAATTTGTTCCGCATTGCTAAGGTAGAAACACCTGTGAAAAGAATATGCTCGTATGCATGGAACAAATACTGTTTTAGGCCCCAAGAAATAAGAGGGAAGTTTAATAAGTTTTTAAAACTAAATTCTTAAATCAATTGAAATATGCTAAGTCGAAGAGTATATTTGTGTGCAAATGTAAGGAAGAAATCATTTCCGACCCTATAGAGTATATATATTCTTTATTAGCATGAACTGCCGAGTCGATATAGACAGGTCCGTCGGTTATGATAGAGCTTTGATATGTATCAAACTTAAACTTCTTTTACTTCCATACAGATCAAGTTTATTTTTTTATGTTTGCCACGACCCTCCCGCCTCCGCAGTTTTGAAAAAAAGCATATCTCCCACAGATTTGTATATAGATGGATTGTACCTTCTAAAGGGTGATTTCTTAGCTATTTTCTTTTTGGCAACACTGGTTGCCACTAACGCACGTTTCGTCTTTTGTTACACTGTCAAACATCTTCAGTTTGGTCTATAATTTAACCATGAATCGTCTTACAAACGAACAATGCTTGCAAATTATTGCATTTTATTATCAAAATGCGTGCTCTGTTAAGAAAGTTCATCGCGCGCTTCTTCCATTTTATGGTCAGATTAATCGACCCACTGAATCGACTATTCGGGCTATTGCGACTAAATTTCGCACTAAATGTACATTGTTGGACATTAAACCACCAACACGCTTGCGTAGAGTGCGAACTGAAGAAATATCGCAGCTGTATCGGCCAGTGTTAATGATGACCATCAATTATCGATTCGTCGCCGTTCGCAGCAATTGGGACTATGTTACTCAACAACCGGTTAATTGGCCGCCTAGATCGTGCAATTTAACGCCTTTAGATTTTTTGTGGGGCTTATTAAAGCTCATGTCTATACAGACAAGCCCGCTTTAATTGACGCATTGGAAGACAATATTGAAGCATTTATGCGTGAGATACCGGCCGAAATGTTGGAAAGAGTATGCCTAAATTGGAATAAGCGGATGGACCATTTAGGGCGCAGTCACGGTCAACATTTGCATAAAATAATCTTCAAACATTAAATTATATCGATTCAAATAAAAATTTCATGCATTTTTCTGAATTTTATGTGATTTTTTCTTTAACACTTTTCTATAGCTGCTAAAAAATCACCCTTTATTTTATCAAGATTATTAATCGATTTGCCGAAAGAATGATAAATATCGCATGAACGATAGTCCAGGTATAAGAACGCCGACACTTCACACACCTATTCTTCTTCTTCTTCTTTGCCACTTTGTGGGGCCTTTAACTCAAAATGAACAAATATATACAAACTTTGGGGGTACAGAGTATGTTATAGTCGGGCTTGGCCGACTTTCGTATTTGTCAATAAGTGATTTCGCTATTCACATGATTAGCAGGCTTAAGGTGTAACATTATAATCAGTCCTGTTCCTTATTCCGACCGTTATCAAAAAGTTAATTCAAAACAAAAACGAACGTTTTACAATTTGCTGTTTCGAATTGCGACCGAATCTGCTACGTTTTGACTTTGCGAGATCGGTTTCAAAACCGGATTGGGTAAATGGCCAGCGCACGTGATGGTGGATGTCGTCTTCAACCAGAGTTGTCACCATCTCTATAACGTGAATTTACAAAGCCCTTAATCACTCTTCAAATCCATTTATTTTCATTTAAACCGTACTGAAACATTTTACGAGCATAGTATTCGTCGCTCCTCGCTACGCCTTCAACAATAAAGAATTAATATCAGATACTGTGTGAAGTCAATCGTGAGAGTCACATATTATTCAATTTTTTCCGACCTGGGTATTTACCGAATTTGAAAATATTTTAAAAATTTGTGTTTCCCGTAAATCAAGCCCATTCGTTGACAAAAGTAGAGTAATCCCGCTTTAAATTAAATCGTAAACAGTGCGCTAGCTCTGGATTTTGGATAGTCGTTTTTCTGTACCGAAGGTATATAGAGTATAATAAGTTTGTGCAAAAGTATGTAACAGGGAGAAGGAATCATTTCCGACCCTACAAAGTATATATATTCTTGATCAGCATCAACAGCCGAGTCGATATAGCCATGTCCGTCTGTCCGTCTGTCTGTCCGTCTGTCCGTCCGTCCGTCCGTCCGTATGAACAAACAGATCTCAGAGATGGTAAGAGATAGAGCTTTGACATGTATGGGACAAATGTTTCTTATAGCTGCAGGCAGATCAAGTTTATTTTCGATTTTTGCCACGCCCCCTCCCGCCCCCACAATTTGGAAAAAACGTTATATATCCTACAGTTTTGAAGATAGACGATTCGTACCTTTTAGAAATAGTTAGTAATTTGCTGAATAAATGATAAAGATCGAATTAGCGGTTCTTAAGTTATGAGCAAAAATGTTAGTCACCCTCCCCCCACCCCCTCCCACCCTTTTACAACTAACACCGCACAATTTTAGAGAGAGACAGAGAGAAAGAGAGAGTGAGCGAGAGAAAGAGAGAGAGACTAAGAGATGAGCGCAGCGCCAGCATTGCAATTAGCTTCTACTCCAGGTACAGAGTATGTTATAGTCGGGCTTGACCGACTTTCTCACTTGTTTTTTTAGTGTAGAGCGCCCAAATCGAATCTTACATTCATCGGCTTGGAATTAATATTTTTCTAATTTGGAACTTTGGAACTTGCGCTGGGGTTTTCCTTAAAATTGTGAAGTATTGATTTTTTTTGCCCAAAAGAGATTAAAAAAGGAATTTTATACAGATAGGATAAAAAGAAACGATTGGCCTTCATTATCGAACGTTGCTAGTGGGTTTTTCAATACTGGAGCATAGTTCGGTACTTTATTTGCTCTAAAGAAATTAGAAACGAAATTTTATTCAGATCGCCTTGAAAATAACAAACCCTCCAACGTTTGGAGTGAATTGTCCAATATCGGAAATTCACATTACAAATGTGTTTGCTTACTATCCGAGTTCCAACTTATTCAAATAAAAAATAGTCCCTAGGGATAGACTTTCCAACATCGTAAACTGAAATCACAAATCATTTGGCATTTTATCTCAATAAACTGAGTTTTGCAGTCAATCGGTTGAGAAACAGTATTTTTGCATGCATCATTTTCGGGAATTTTCACATGCTACGGAAGGATTTTCCAAGATTGGATCAGTACAATCCTAGTTTCAGGCCAATCGGACGAAAACTAGTTTTTTACATGCAGAATTTTGCGGGCATTTTCACGTTCGGGCTGCGGTTTTTCCTACATCGGGTGGTTTTTTCAAAATCGGGAAAAGACGGATCAAATTATTTCGCGTACTATGCTTAAAAACCAAGTGTTAAGTCAATCGGATGAAAAAATTGTTCCCAACTTTTACTGCGCTTTTCCATCACTTAGGGGTGGAGTTTATCGAGTCCTCGTCTATGTTCTAATTTTCAACGCTGATAATGTTTCAAATGCTTTTCTTCAAATTTCAAATACTTCAAACTTATCAATATTAAATGTTGTCCCTTTTAATTTGTTAGCACTTATTGACTTACCCTCGCGGTAAACCAGTTGGCGCAGCGTCATATCACTTTAAAAACTGGTTCCGTTTAACGCTGCAGGCGCTAAACAAAAATCCATCGCAGCTAAAACAAGAGAAATATTTACATGCCAGACCCAATAACCCACAAATAGAAAGCGAAAGTAAACTCACTAGTTACCCATTTGCTTGGTTGCTTTATCAGTGTAGTGTGGATACCAAAGCATAACAACAAATTGGAATTTTAATATTCATTGCTGCTATTACAAGTGCGAGATTGCTTATCAGCTTTTCTTCATGATAAATTCTATATTTATTATTCGAATGTAACAAAACTAAATGTATTGATAAAGATTACTAAATAAGTTCATCATTAAATTCATATATTGTTAATTATCATATATCATTATCATATAATTATCATTTATCATAAATACGCGCAGTCCTACTTAAAAAAGATATGTTTGAGGGCAAAATAAAACGAGGAGGCCAAGCTAACTTCGTCTTTGCCGAAGTTTTAATACCCTTGCAAATGTTTTAATACAACAGAGTTTACGAACGTCAGCAATAAAACAAACCATTTTTCTGATAAAAGCCACTTTTCGGCCGATAGTTTCTATGGCAGCTATAAGATATAGTCATCCGATCTCGACCAAAACTTCCAAATCTGTGTAAAAGCGTATAAAACTAATAATTGTCAAAGCGGAAGGCGTTTACATTAAAAACAAAAAAGTTTTCTTACAAAAACCCACTTTTCGACCGATAGTTCCTATGGCAGCTATAAGATATAGTCATCCGATTTTGACAAAAACTTCCAAATCTGTGTAAAAGCGTATAAAACTAATAATTGTCGAAGCGGAAGGCGTATACATTAAAAACAAAAAAGTTTTCTTACAAAAACCCACTTTTCGACCGATAGTTCCTATGGCAGCTATAAGATATAGTCATCCGATCTTGAACAAAACTTCCAAATCTGTGTAAAAGCGTATAAAACTAATAATTGTCGAAGCGGAAGGCGTTTACATTAAAAACAAAAAGTTTTTCTCACAAAGACCCACTTTTCGACCGATAGTTCCTATGGCAGCTATAAGATATAGTCATCCGATTTTGACAAAAACTTCCAAATCTGTGTAAAAGCGTATAAAACTAATAATTGTCGAAGCGGAAGGCGTTTACATTAAAAACAAAAAAGTTTTCTCACAAAAACCCACTTTTCGACCGATAGTTCCTATGGCAGCTATAAGATATAGTCATCCGATCCAGTCGGTTCCGACATATTAGCAGTGTGCAGTAAAAAGAAGACTCTGTGCAAAGTTTCAGCTCGATAGCTTTAAAACTGAGAGACTAGTTTGCGTAGAAACAGACAGACGGACAGACGGACAGACAGACGGACAGACAGACGGACGGACAAAGCTCAATCGACTCAGCTCGTCGCCCTGATCAAGAATATATATAGTTTATAGGGTCGGAAATGAATATTTCTATGCGTTGCAAACTTCTGGCCAAAATTATAATACCCTTTGCAAGGGTATAAAAAGAGTGTGTGTCATGAGACGCACGGTACGAGTGAAGCTCTTTACGATGAATCCGATTTAAGTAATGGAAAAAGACACATTTGGATTCTGTATAAATAAATCTTAAATTATCAAATATAAGGTTACTCTCAAATCACAGTAAAGTCACTGTTTAGTCACTGTTAAGTCGACTTAAGGAACTGTAAAGTCACTGTTTAGTCACTGTTAAGTCGACTTAAGGCACTGTAAAGTCACTGTTAAGTCACTGTAAAGTCACTGTTAAGTCACTGTTAAACATTGTAAGGTCATTGTTAAGTCACTGTTAAGTCACTGTTAAGTCACTGTTAAGTCACTGTTAAGTCACTGTTAAGTCACTGTTAAGTCACTGTTAGGTCACTGTTAAGTCACTGATAAGTCACTGTTAAGTCACTGTTAAGTCACTGTTAGGTCACTGTTAAGCTACTGTTAAGCTACTGTTAAGCTACTGTTAAGTCACTGTTAAGTCACTCTTAAGTCACTGTTAAGTCACTGTTAAGTCACTGTTAAGTCACTGTTAAGTCACCGTTAAGGCACTGTCAAACAAAAAACATAGTTTCCAGCACAGAATTCACAACTTGACCTTAATGCAGCCACTCTTTGCACCCCGACTCCCCGTATACCCACCATATCCCCAACCGACCAACTCCAGATCCCCACACGATCCCCAGTAGAGCCCCTCTATATCCCAAGTAGAGCTCACCAGATTCCCACCAACTCCCTACCAGATCCCCACCAGATATCCACCATATCCCCACCAGATCACTACCTGATCCCTACCCAATCCCCACCAGATCCCTACCTGATCCAAACCAGAGCTCACTACCAGATAAACACCAGTTCCCCACCACATCACCACCAGAACTCCACCAGATCACTCTACACACAACCCACCTGCTACTACGCGGTAATGGTAAAAGCAGCTGATTTTGCAAATACAAAATACAAAACACAAAATCAAAGACATTCCCCAAAAGAATCTGTCGCAAAGACAAAATTTTTCAAGATTCACTCCCCCAGTGCACTATGGGGAATTTTGCCAAATATTAGGCATAAACCCCTTTTCTAAAAGTGCTCAAAACTTAAATTTTTTTGTTTCATTAGACCACAAATACATCAGTCTTCAATGTTACATACCACGAATTTTGATTTAACAGAGCTCTGTTAAGTGAGCAGCTGATAAAGTCAGCTTATGCTAACGAATGACAGTTCAATGTTAAGTGTGTGTTTTCTGCTGCAATTTGTAATTGCCAAATATTAATGAAAACAGAAAGTTTTGTCGAATATTTTTGATTGAATCTAATCGTTGTGGTATGTGCTATGTTTTAGTGCCTTTGATCTGTAGAAATTAATCGTGGCGTCCCTGTATTTGACGGTATTCGTGATTCATCTCACAAAAAAAAATTGGAAAGAAAATTCAACTTTGCGAAGTCCTACCAAATTTTGTTTAGATTTGTTAGAGCTGGGACTTTTACCACCTTTTAGAGCTATCAATTCCGCTTCTGATTCACTTTTGCTCAACCGCATCTACGCGCATCTTTTTGCAAAATTTCACTTTTTAGGACACAACCTCATTTTCTTCAATGCCTACTTGCATGCCAAATGAAAAAAAGTGACGAGTCGAGAAGATGTTATTTTCGATTGCTGTAAAGAGAGGTTGGGCCAAAGTCTTTCAGTCGCATATGAAAGATATTTAAAAGAAAAAAGGAAGGATATTTTGTGCAATTCTGGAGATGAATCGCGAAAATTTAACCGAATAATGCAACAAATTGAACGCAGAAGTTCAATTCTAAGCCATTGAGCAGAATATGAACACAGAGAGTCGTTCGCGATGGTCATTAACGCTAAAGCGTATTAGAAATCGTAGAAATCAAGCTGTTGGAGATAAAATGGTAGAAGTTAGAGATAAAATGGTAGAAGAAGCAAGCACAGCTGCTCGTAATAAGTAAAAAACGACTAGCTGACCATGCAGCAGTTCTTAAGATAGTTTCTGTAAGGCAAAAATGATCCGAAATTTTATCTGCTAGTATTGTGCAGTTAGAAATGACAGTAAGAACAGAACAGAAATCGAAAAAAATAAATGAGACGCATTTTTTTCAGGAGTCCCGATATTCCGTAAAGTTTGCGGCCGAAAAATATGTTTCCTATTACGCGTCAATGATGGTACATTCATTCTTATGTAAAATTGCAAGAAAAACCAATTTTATCTTGTAAAAAAAACTAATATATTTTTATTTATTTTTTTTTAAAGACGGGTTGAAGTGCTACCACGCCCACTTTTTAGCACGTATAGAGCAACGGTATACCTAACATAAGGCAAAAAACTAGACCGCAATATCTTGCTTAGTTTTTAAGTTATTAATTAATGCCTGATTTTTGGGAAAATTCCCCATAGTGCAGTGTGACGTCCGTAAAAGAGCTTCGCTCTAAAAAAACTAGCCTCAAATAAAGATTTCCTAAGTATAAGCCAATGGTCTTAGTAAGGAGACAAGATTAATATTCTATGCTCGAAATATCTGTCAAAGTTAAAGCTGCGAGATTTTGTATCAAATTCAAGCTTCATTGGTTTAACCATATAACTCTTATAGGATTATCATTTCTGAGGGCTTTTGCGATACATTGCAACCACACTTTTTTAAAGCTAGCAGGACTTTGACTGCATGGTTCTCTAAAAATATTTTCCTTATGTCATGGTACACCCTAATCTATGTGGTGTTAAGGGCCTCTTTGTAAATCACAATGCATTTGCACTACCAAAAAAATGGCAAAATAAAATAAATACAAAATAGAAAAGAATTTAAATTTTATTTTCGTTTTAGCGTTGATGTCGTCGAAAATGAGCCACTCACGTGGCGCTTTTGGCGCAAACGGAGATACATTGTGGTCCTCATGGCTTTCCTTGGCTTCTTCAATGTCTACTCTCTGCGTGTAAATCTATCGGTGGCCATTGTGGCCATGACAGAGAATCGCACGGTTGTGGATGGGGACGGTAATGTGTCCTACGAGCAGGACTTTCCCTGGGACTCAAAGCAAAAGGGATTGATATTGAGTTCCTTCTTCTATGGTTACATACTGACACAGTTCCTAGGTGGCTTTATAGGCACCAAAATTGGAGGGAATATTGTAAGTTTGATATAAATTTATAGAAGGGGTGCCCAAACGTTGCTTATGGCGATTTCCTTTTCAGGTTTTTGGTGCTGGCATTGGAACCACCGCCATTCTGACGCTGCTCACGCCGCTGGCGGCAAAGCATAGCTTGGGTATGTTTCTGGCCGTGCGTATCATTGAGGGTGTCTTTGAGGGTGTTACCTTCCCGGGCATACATGCCGTCTGGGCCCGCTGGTCACCGCCTTTGGAACGCTCACGCATGGCCTCAATTGCATTTGCCGGTAATTATGCGGGCACAGTGGTGGCCATGCCTTCGTCCGGATTGCTGGCGGCACGTTTTGGCTGGGAAAGTGTGTTCTATGTGTTTGGCACTATTGGTGTTATCTGGTACATCTGCTGGGTACTTATGATACGCGCCGGACCAGAGATGGACAGATTTTGCTCCCAGGAGGAGCGAGAGTATATACAGAAGACAATTGGTTATGTGGGCAATAGGCATATCAAGCATCCGTGGAAGTCAATTTTCACCTCGATGGCTTTCTATGCCATAATAGCATCACATTTCAGTGAGAATTGGGGATTCTACACGTTGCTCACCCAACTGCCCAGTTTTCTCAATGGTAAGTGAACTCTTTTTTTGGAATTTACTTTTACTAAACCGTAACGTCCTTTGCAGATACGCTCAATTTCGACCTGGGCAAAACGGGCTTCTTGTCTGCAGTGCCCTACCTGGCCATGGGTATTCTATTGGCCATTTCTGGTTATCTAGCCGATTGGTTGCAAGTGAAGGGCATATGGACCACCACCCAAGTGCGTCGAAACTTCAATTGTGGAGCCTTTCTGGCCCAAACGGTGTTTATGATGTTGACTGCTTACCTGTTAGATCCCACCTGGTCGGTGGTGAGTCTTACAATTGCCGTGGGATTGGGTGCCTTTGCCTGGTCTGGATTTGCGTAAGTTTTAAAGTTCTTATTTATGGAAGTTTATTAATTTTCCTCCTACTTCCACAGAGTCAATCACTTGGACATTGCTCCCCAGCATGCCAGTGTTCTGATGGGCATTGGCAACACATTTGCCACCATTCCGGGCATTGTCAGTCCCCTGCTCACCGGTTACATAGTGACTAACAAGACCAGCGAAGAGTGGCGCATCGTTTTCTTCATTTCCGCGGGCATTTATCTGGTGGGCTGCGTCATCTATTGGTTCTATTGTTCGGGTGAACTGCAGGAGTGGGCCAAGACGCCCGAACAAAAGGCGCGCGAGGCCGAAGAGAAGCAACTTCAGTTGAAGCAAACGACGGGCTTTGTGAATGACGCCGCCGAACTAAAGGATTAAGGCTTTAAAATCAAGTAGTTCTTGAATTTGAATTGCAGTGTTCTACAACAGGAAAAGTTTTAGTTAGGGCATTTGTTGTCTGTTATGTTTATTGTGATGCCCACAATAGGCGTTTTTTATCTCTGTACGAAAGTAAATGTTAATCCATGAAGCACACTCTGAGAGTGCATGTCTGCGAATAAATAATGCATTTTATTGAAAGCTTAAGAGTTTGTTTATAACTCTGCAAAGAATCTTAAAAGTATGCCACATTAGTTGCCGTGAGAGCCCCGAAAGTATGCTTAATTTTAGAGTCAAGGTGCCAGTTAAGTGGCCTTAACACGGTGACTTATTTGAGTGTGAAAAAATTATTTAGCCAGAAACAACACTAAAATACTTCAACCACTGAATGCAATCGTTTCGTGTGCGAAAGTTGGCACGCCACTTTGCTTCCGTGTTCAAACGATACCTGGTGAATGTTGCACGAAAAATGAAGGTATAAATTTGACCAAAATCAAAAGTTGCATTTGCTAATCGCCTATCACAGTCAGCTCTCCGAATCTAAAAATTTACTGTTACTAAAATAAAAATGAAAATTCCAAAATTCCAGATACAATATCTACAGGATACTTCATATAATTTTTAATTTCATCACTTATGTATTCTTTATAAGATTTAGCATTCTTGTATAATGAATCTATGCACAGAAATGCACAGAAAAAAAATGATATTTTTTCATATCAATTTTAAGTCGATATGAAAAATATCAAATTGAAATGTTACGAATTTCAATTCGATATTTTTTGTCATTTCATAGTACCATTTTTTAATATCATTCTGAAACTATTTAATATCAATTTACGTAAGCGATTTTATTTTGGATCAGTAAGATTTTTTGTCAAAAAGAAATGAAATAATGATATTTTTGTAAAGTTAATTTTAACCAAGTCAATATCGGCATGAACTTGATGTGTGCTTTTAGAAGACTTTAGCTTTTCATTATCGTTTTGCATTTTTTTTACCCGAAGTAAAAAATTGTTCTGCTTCTTATTAGAAAGAACACAATAATTTAAGAAAAAGGCAATGTAGTGCAATGAATGTGGCTCTAATCGATTCTTAACTGATTTTTGAGTCACTTTTTTAATGCAAATTTAAATTAACTAATATTATATTACAAAATTCCCGAAATATTTTTTAAGAGGAAAACTAAATTTTAAATATTTCGTGGGTACTTCAAATCTTACATTCACTATGCCCGACTTTGGTTCACTCACGAAACACGCACGGGTCGCGGATGCTCACTTTGCTCTGTTTCCTCACAAGCACGTCGGAACACATTCAAGTTCACGTCACGGGTACACCTCTACTTAGTATTCACTAGAGCTGGCAAAAACATTGAAACATTGGTCGTTTTCCATGTTGGCGATGCATCGATAGATTTTTTGGTAATCGAATAAAAATCGAGTCCAAAAAAAATTCCACCATTAATAAGACAAGCGACGCCAGCTAATCTCGTGCTAAGGAAACTAGAAACCCATGGCTGTCGAAGTAATTTTATTTCAATATTATATGTTGCACAAGTCAAATATTAAAAAAGAATCATTACAAGTATTACATGAAGAAACATAATTTGAGTTGAGCACCGTTAAAAGGCAAATAAATTTGATTTATTTTGTTATAAAATATTTATATTCTAAGGAACTGCCAAAACAAAAATCTCCTTATAGAAATAACTCACAAAACAAAAGCCTTTGGTGTCAAAATCTGGATAATCTTTGAGATATGCTTAATTATACACAGAAAAAAAAGATCACGATATTTAGTATCATACCATATGTTCTGATGGAAATAGTATCACATCGATCTGAAATATTGATATTTTTTCGATATTGTTAAAGATAGGGCTGATCTTTGATCTTTTTTTTTTCTGTGTAGAGTTTAAACTAAGTGTGTTGGAGTATGGGGTTTGCTGTGTGCGTCCAGTTTTGGCTTCGCAAGTCAGGTTACTTCGTGAGCGTCAGAAACTTGCTGGTAGCTTCGCATCCCGGCTACTTTGTCCAGCTAAAAAAGAAGAAAAACAAGAATAAAGGTAAATATCGAGTTCCAGCCGGAATTTATCACGGCAGTCCGGATTGTATTCTATTTTCTGGGGAGGATTAGCACTCGAGGATATCCAAAAACTAGGTAGAGAATGAGAGATGCTTAGATGAGCGTATAACAAAACAATAAAAATATTGCAGAATACCCGTGTGATCCTTGGATAAGACTGGTACAGAGTATATATAAAAATTTGAAATATCGGTTCCAGTACCGGTTCCGGTTTTGAATGTTAGTCGATTTGTTCTGGTATACGGTTCCTTGTTAAGGTTATTTGCAATTAGAAAAAAAATAAGTTTTGTTATTTAAATTTGTACTCATTATGTTTGAAATCTGCAAGCTACTCTCTTTATTATAATATGTACAAAATTTGCTTCAAGAATTATTAAGAAACCCATATTTTTTGACTACGTTAAATTTGCGGCGATATGAGTCGCTTGTCTGCCTTTTTTTCTATTTTAACTTAAGCTGTTCTTTTAGCTTTTAAGAGTAAGAGTACTGCACTCACAAATAATAACTATCACTTCTCGATGCCGTAGAACCTAATTTCAGTCCAATTCAGACAGGATTTACTCAAATTCAAAATCAATTTCATCAAGTTGATTGAGAAGTCGCTGAACTTTTTCTTCCCCCCTTGTTTTCACCTCCGCTGCACGACATTTTCGGGTAGTTAGGAAATATGTAATTCGGCTGTTGTTCGTTTTTTTTTTGCGGTGTGCTTCCAGGCCAACGCGTAACCAATTTGGTAAGCAACGCACATACAACTGATAAGCTGATAAGCAAACCGTGTGCACCAATCTAGCAATCCGGCGATTGCGTGCGCAAAATTTGTTTGGAAATTGATAAACGCTCAGTCAGTGCTTGCAGTTTACGCACTTTGCACACGAACTGATAAGCCAGGGTAAACGATTTGTTTTGGTTCTGGTTTTGTGCAATTTTGCACGCGTTCAGTCCCTCCGAATAGCATATATAAATTAGAGCCAACAGCTGGGGATAGGTCAACAGTTGACAAACAACAAGCAAGTGAAAAAGTTTAGTTTTTCTTCTTCCAAGCAAAGCAAAAAGAGGAAAAATTTTCATAATGGGTTGCAAGGGATGTGGAACAAGTAAGTGTAAAATGCTTAATTACAACAACAATAAACTTAGCAACAATTTTGTAAATATGACAGATTGCCGATGCTCAGCACAGAAATGCGGTGACAATTGTGCATGCAACAAGGATTGCCATTGCGTTTGCAAGAACGGACCCAAGGACCAGTGCTGCAGTAACAAATAAATAAACATTAAACTTTTTAAAGTTTTGGAACATTTGAAATTAGTTGAGTTGCATTTTTGTGGCTTGCGGACAACAAGCAAGGGAACTAGCTTGGAAAATGTAAATATTAATGCTTACCTGGTCAGCCAGTTGGTTCGAGTATTAGTAAACATTTCGTGAAATAATACTTAACCCCCAGAACATAACTTCTATAGAAGAGAGTGTCCTGACTGACTGGCTGATTGACAATCATCCCACAGCCTAAACGGTAAGACATTCCGGAAATTCGGGAAAAATTTTTATGTGGAAAATTTAATTTTTCATCCCATTGACTGGAAATTTGCATAGAACGCGAAATAATTTGACACGTGTTTTCCCGATTTTAGAAACTCCGCCCACGAGAAAAATGATCGGAAAATTTTGCTTGCAAAAACTATTTTTCATCCAATTGGCTTCAAATTAGGTTTGTAAGGATATAGAATACGAAATAGTTTGAAATGTGATTTTCCGATTTCGGAAAATTATACTTGCAATATAATTATTTTTCATCTGATCGATTTGAAACTCGGTTTGTAGAGATAGAATATGAAATAATAAGAAGTCTGATTTTCCAATGTCGGAAAATCGGTCTCTAGGAGTGGAAATGAGCGGAAAATTCCACTTGCGAAATTTCTATTTTTTATTTAAAAATTAAATTAATATCGTATAAGCCCTTCAACCACTGGAAAAAAAGACATAAGCCCACAGATTAAAGATACATTCATACTTTTGTCCTACAATGTTCCGCACGAAGAATAACTTAAAGTAATTGTTTTTTATTAACAAAATACAAATTTTTCAAATTTATTAATTTTTTATTTTTAAATAAAATTTAATGAAATATTTTTATAACAATTAATTACTAATGTTTATATAGGTGGAAGAAAGAAGGTTTCAGCTAAGACCAAAAAAAACAAACCGTTAGAAAGATCAAACTTAATTCAATTACTCTTTCATATAATTAAAAGCCCAAAAGCATGTAAAACTATCATAAAAACTAAAAAAAAAAAAATTTTATCCATAAAAAAGTAACAAAATTTAATTTCTTTAGTTTACTATTTGATTGATTTAATACAAAACAATCGAAATGTTTGATTTTGTCAGCGCATTGCTACCAAATACTGTAATTTATCGAGTTCTGGTTGAAATTATACATGCCCTAAAGCGCGTAACCATATGAAGGACCATGCTCCAACCGATTACACTATGTCACAAAATTTGAAAAGTTTTTGTATCCCGCACTTTTAGCAATTGATTCTAATGTAAAATTTCACGCTGAATTCAAATCTGCTCTCAGATATGTCAAAAGTAGAACGGTTTTTGAGATATCGCGAAAATTTCAATTTTAGTGTTTTGAAAAAAAGTAGGTCTACTAAAATGCCATTTTCTCTGATTTTAGTCCACCGATATGTAAAAACTGTAACAAAAATAAAAGATAATCAAATTAAAATTATTAAAAAAACGACAGTTGTTGTAAATCCAACCATAAATGACGAAGTTATGGCACTTCAAAGTTGAATTTTTGAAAAATTTTTGATAATTTTTAATTTTTTGCTGACTTTTATTGAGTTTTTTTCAATCTTACCATTAAAATTGCTCAGGTCTCAGATATTGACAGGATTGGGTAATCTTTAACGAGCATTTTTTGCCCTTGGTCATCAAAATCGGATGAAAAATAAACGCTATATTCACAATTAAGTAAACATACCTCTGTTTGAGAGTATTTTTTTGCTAGTTTTTTCAGTATAAAAATCACATCTTAGCAAGCCAAATAAGAATAAACGTTGATCATTAGGAGTTTGTATTGCAGTTCACCGGTGGAAAAACTGTGCCGATCTGAAAGTTGAGCAATGGTAACAGGCTTGCAACAAGGATGGACAAAGCATTGCTGTTTTTGTGCAGATGGGACAGCCGAGATCGCAGTGAACATTACTTGCGTAAGGACTGGGATGGAAGGGCCAATTTTGTAGTCGGAGAAGATAACTTAAAATTTCCGCCCCTAGTTCAAAAGGACAAAATTATTCACCCTCCGTTGCATATTAAGCTTGGTCTCTTCAAAAACTTCGTTAAAGCTCTCCATAAAAATGAAAATTTTGCGGCATTTGAATTTTTAAAACGACGATTCGCACAACTTTCTGACGTCAAAATTAAAGAAGGCGTATTTGTGGATCCGCAAATCAAAAAGCTAATGAGCGACAGAGAATTTTACTCAAGCAAAAGAAGTGAGGACTATAAAGAAATTGTTGATGATTTATTGGAAAACTACAAAAAAATTGGTATAATCTCAGTGAAAAATTGAAAATTGTCAGCGCATTGCTACCAAATACTGTAATTTTTCGAGTTTTGGTTGAAATTATACATGCCCTAAAGCGCGTAACCATATGAAGGACCATGCTCCAACCGATTATTTATTTGAGTCTAAGCTACGTTTTTGTCCATAATTTTCCGGGCATTTTTACTCCCGGGGATCAGCTTTTGGAAAATCACATTTTTAATTTCATTTATTGAAACCGAGCTTCAAGCCAATCGGATGATAAATAGTTTTCTTCTCGCAGAATTTTCCAGAAATTTTCCGACCGTCGGGTCAATTTTTCCGGCATTGAAAAGTCGCATTTTAAATTAATTCGTATTATATCTTTACAAACCGAGTTTTAAGCCAACAGGATGAAATATAGATCATTTTCATGCAGAATTTTCCGGGCATATTCCCTGGGGGGGGGGGCGGTTTTTCGACATTGAAAATCACATTTAAAATTATTTCGTATTCTGTTCTTACAAACCGAGTTTCAAGACAATCGGATGAAAAATAGTTTTTTATGAAGAATTTTCCAACCTTTGGGTAAAATTTTCTAACATCAGAAAATTGCATTTCAAACTATATCGTATCCTTACAAACTGAGGTTGAAGCCAATCGGATGAAAAATATTTTTTTGAGTGCAGAATTTTCCGTCCATTTTCCCGGTGGGCTCCGTCTTAGTACAGACCTTCCCCACTAACAGAACTCCTCTCCAAATTACAGCCCCCTTAATCTTACCGTTAAAGCTGTGCGATGATTGCAATGAGTCAGTGAATCAGTCAGTCAGCCAGTCAGTACACTCTCTTTTTATAAATATAGAGCGAGGCCAAAAAGTGAGAGTATTGGTGTTTAAAAATCTAATCGCTTCGAACTCTTGCGAGCGAATGTCGGCACTCTGCTCTTTTCGTGAAAAACGAAATATTTTCGCCCCCCTAGGAGGAACCAAGAAATAAGTATCGCTAGTATAGAGATATTAAAACTCCATTCAAACAGTTCAGGATTTATTTAAGCATCTTTGTCGCATCGAAACGTTTTTTTCGTTTTGGAAAGCAATGGGAGCTGCGTTGAGGAAATGCTTTCTTGGTACAATGTCCGATGTGAGTTATTGTGAAATTTTAAAGTTTCTAACTATTATGGTTTCGGCTGCAGATCAATGATCACAACCAATGTCTTATGAACAGGCAAAGGAAAACATTTAAATTATTGCGAAATCTTGTAATGCAAGGATTAAATTTAGCTTTAATGGCGAGTTTGATTTATAATTTTCCACCTTATTTTGTCTTGCCTTGTTTCTATAAATGCTTTTTGAAAATAACTCCAATTTGATATCTATATCTATAAAGTAATATAATAAATGCAGTATTTAGAGTCCGTTCACAATCAAATATGAGAAAACCTCTTACCAGCAGCTGCTGGTGACAGATTTCATGCTAAACCGCAAAGTGAAATGCCATAATAAATGCAAATTTTAACATCAATACGACATTGGCTTAAAGTGTTTATAAATATGTACACAGTCATTGAATGCAGAGTGAGTAGAGAGTGCCAATCAAACTACGACCATCAATGATTATTTTTCACTTAAACGGAAACAAACAACCAAGTTGTGCCACAGTTGGACGCTTCAAAGAGCAAACCAAAACTACTTACAATTTGCTTTGCCAATCAAGAAGTCAGTTTCTTTATGGAAAATCACAAAATAAACAAAATGTCCAAATGTCAAAAACATTTAAATGCAATTTCGATTTTAGTCAAATTTTGCATTCAGTTTGAAACTTGAAAAGCAAAATCAATTTCCTTTTGTGTGTGACGTTTAAGACTCTTTTCTAGTTAATTGGAATACAAAACAAATTAGATTGCTGATTAGAAATCAAATTCCACTAAACTTAACTGAAATGCAAAGACCTGCTGAAAATTCCTCTGTCTTGTTTTAATTTAACCATCTTTATATCTTTTTATGTATCTCAAACAGCTGTTGCCAACTGGCGGCACTTTATTCGACAATGTGATGGTTCCGCTTCCGCTTTCACTTCCCCACCCTCTGGACAGTCAAAATATTTATGCAGGAACAAAAGGCAAATCATTAGCATAATCAAATGTGCGTGATTCGCGTTTTTTCCCCAACTTTCGTTGCGTGTTGTGGTCATTTTGCTTCGTTTTGTTGTTTCATCATGGCATGAAGGAGCTGCCTGAGTGGGGAGGCAAATAAGTGTCAGTTTTGGGTAATCAGGTGCAAATAATTTGACAAGTAAGCGACTGGTCGATCGAATCATTGCGTGCCTTGTGTTATTCGTCAGCAAAACTTATAAAAAATACTCGAACTCGAAACAACTCACACACACAATTAGAAACGAGAACACAGCATGGCGTCTGCTTATTTAGTGGTCGGAGAAGAAGAGAAGGGGCTAACTGTGGAGATCCCCACGGGTAAGTGTACAAACCAAGGTTATCTTCCTTTAATATCCCAATCTTTACAGACCAGCAGCAGAAAACTTGCCAGTTCTCTGCACGCTCGTTAATTCGAGGTATTTTTACAATGTTACTATGCAATTTGTGCTTTTTTGGCTTGCTCTTTCTCGCGTACCTGTACATGAATACCCTGTGTGAGCAGCAACAGCAAAGCATTTTGAAGACGGCATACTTCATTCAAGCAGCCTTGATTTTTGTGCTGCTTTACCATGTGGGCGTAAGTATTTATTGTAATCAAGGCTGTTAACCCCCAGTGGATATGATGGAATAACCGTAAATCAAACATTTTTAAGTAAGATGCTTGAGCGACTTTTTTTTGTAAACATTTAGTTGAGGTAATGTCGTGAATATTTTAGCTGAATCTCGCCGAGTTGGTTATACATTTGCTGCCTATATATCAATGGCTTATGTCGATGTTGTGGATCGGACATGTGTGCCTGTGCGAGTGTAGATCCGCCAGCCACCGGTCTCTTTTTGACAAGGTGGATTGGACTGGACGAAGGGCTCTTGAGTGGGTAAATAAGCCAGGCTGAAGAAGCTCCTTGAGCTTAGATATGATGTTACATGTATGAATGATCGATTTGTTGTTTCTGTTCGCTGGGAATAGGTTGCGCGCGTTGTTAAAGAGTTAATTGAAAACTTTTTTTTTATCGGTGAAAGCCTCGAAGTGTGGGACTTGGAGTTCCTAACCCACTAAAACCAACACTATTCTCCGATTTTTTCTCTCGGTACCACTTCTAAGTATTGCTTCACAAGGGGGAGATGGCATGAAAGCGTCTATAATCGTATGTGTCGTTGCTGGTGTTGTGCTTGTGTGCGCTGTTGAGCCTTGTTTACATGAGTATGGTTCCGTCGAAATTTCACATTTGTGAAATTGCATGGGTAAAATCACATCCTTATGCGCAAGTCTTGGTCGGAGCGTAGCCGTCAGCAGGTTTGTGTGTGTGTACGCGGGCGAGTGAGTGTATGCTTTTCTTGTTGAAGCCGTCTTTTGAATTTTTGGCACTTTATGTGAATTTGCTTAATGTTTTTTGCACATTACACTTTAGTTGTGTTGTTATTGTAACGGTTGTGAAGTTTCTTATTGAGCGGGTCCGGGACAAAGACCCGATTGCCTTGGCAATCACAATCACTGCTGTTGCAGTGTGTTTGTAAGTTTTGCGATGTAAAACATCTTTAATTTCGGTACGGACGAGTAGTAGGAGTAAAATTTAATTTCAGTGTCACGTGACGCTGACGGACGATTTTAGTAGGAGTAAAATTTGATTTGAGCGTCACGTGACTCTGACGCCAACCATATTAAGTTGCTGTGTTTGCTTTGTGCAGTAGTTCGGCACACACACAAGACGGTTGGTAGGCGGAAAGAGAGGCAGAGACGAATTTAAGTTCACACACCCACACCCAACATTTCATTTACAGTTTTTTGTCTATGGCTCAGTCAAAAAATCAAAACAGAGAAAACTACCACAACAACAACGAAAGAACAAAATAAAGCGTACTCCCACAACTTTTGCTACTAAGGCCCATTTTCTCAATGTCCGGTTAGTCAAACTTACCGGCAGGTTAGCCGAATTTGAGTGTCTCATGCTGTCTTTGGCGAAAACCAGTCGGCAACTTTAACCGCAGCCTCACGAGGGGGTCAAATTTTAACCGGCCGGCAAGTTCCGATAAAACTATCGACACTTTCACTCGATAGACACAGCTGTGTCAAACACTTGAATTATTCACTTTGCTAATTGGCAAAACCAAAATGTTTATATATAAACGAATTTGTTGCATCCACGAAATGAAATTGGGAGGCAGGCAGTGAGACAGGAAGAGACATGGGGCGATCTGGAACAGAAAGTCCAGCAGAATGGCATCCGCCGCAATGGCAAATGTCTTGACCGCCGCGCCGAAAAATTTGAAATGGCACCAATCGCAAAGCAGGCAAACCCACTGCCCGCCGTCTGCGAAATCGAAGGATCAACTAGGCCAACGGCCTTGTGATGTGGCATACTGATTGAGATCCAACTGCAGATACGTGTGCACCATAACGAATATACTATTCACACCATTGCCAGAACCAGGATCGGTATCACTTCAGTGGCCAACATGGCGACATAATCCTAGACGGAGCAACGAGTTAATAAAGCAAGAGAGTACAGGGAGGGGGCTAATTATTAAATGCTCTCGATGTAGTCATATTTTTTTTAACGATTTAGGTTGACAAATTCAGCATGTCCTATAATTTTTTTTCGTTAAATGATAACCAGCAAAAGCAATTGAATTTAGAAAACCAAAACAAACACAGCTGATTCGTTGACAGTTTTTGGTATCGGGCGAACCTGCCGGTAAGTCTTGTTGAGATAACCAAATGATTTACCGGCAGGTTATTCCGCCCGGCAAATTTGACCGGCCGGTACCTAACCGCATCTTTTGAGAAAATGGCCCTAAGTGCTACTAAGTACTGAAAAGACAGGGCACTGAGAGCAGCATCAAACCGTTTTAGTTGTATCATGGTTTTCTTCTTCTGACAAACTGGCATTGCTGATTTGTATACCAAGGTGAGAGATTCTTTTTGATGTGAAACATTTTTGATTTCGGTTCGGAATATTTTTGTAGAAATAAAATTTGATTTCAGCTTCAAGTGACGCTGCAGCGCTGCGCTGACGTAATGCATATTTTGAAAGGGTGAAAGAGGAGGCAAAGTTGTGGAAAGATGAAGAAAGCAGTGAGAAGTGGTGGGAAAGTGTGAGGGGAAAAGTGGGGATGACTAAACAGTGACTTAACAGTGACTTGATAGGGACTAAGCAGTGACGGCTAAGAACTAACAGTGACTCGACAGAGACTTGAGTGAAAAAACAGTGCCTTAACAGTTAATTGACGGTTACTAAACAATGACTAAACAGTGATTTAAGATTGACTAAACAATGACTTGGAAGTAAGTACACAGTGATATGACAGTTACTAAACTGTGACTTGACGGTGACTAAATAGTAACTTGATAGTGACTTGACAGTGACAAAACAATGACTAATCAGTGTCCTAAAAGTGACTTAACAGAATTACATAACAGATGGAAGAACACAAGACCCAGTGATCTTGTTCCGAAAAAAACATTTTATATAATCTCTGATCACAATTGAGTCTTTTTCGAGTTCTCAGTCTGATTAAAATATATATAATATTCAAATCAGTTTCGACTTATTTTCGAGTCATTTGGGAGTATTTTTCGATTCGGTTTTAGTCAATCACTTTTTGAGCAAATGCATGAGCCATTTCAGAATATTCCTTAAATTGCACATGAAACTTATCTCTTTTTAATCATCAAAATATCTCGAATATGAGGCTAAGGTAATTCTTGTTAAAATGATTTTCCAAATGCTAATGCTGGGTGTGTTGTTAGTATCTCTACTCCTTGTTTTATTTTTTTAAAAGATTGTCACTGCTGATTGATTTAACTACTCTCAAGAAATCTTTTAAAATTATGCCCTTTTAACTTAACATCAGGTTTCACATCAAAGCACAAGGCGCTACCGTTTTGGCGACTTCCGTTGAATGAGCTACATATTTTCGTCAAGTTTACACAATTTGTATAGTGTTCGATTGTTTTCAGAAGGAGTCGCCATATGTGGCTACGCCAAGTTAACTATTTAGTTTAAAACACAGCTTAGGTTTAAATTCGGTTTATTGGAGGCCGCGTGTTGCTGGTAAGAATGTATGTCACAGAATGGCGGAGAGACAAGTTTGTGGGTGTGCGAGTTAGATATTTAAGATACATAAAAAGGCGGGAGTATCGAGCATCGATAGTTGTTTTTTTATTTATTTATTTATTTACAAACAGTTGTTTTTTTAATTCAATCCATTTATACTGTTTTATGACAAATTCCCAAAAATTTAAAAAGCTGACACAGTGGAACTGGTTCAAACAGAATGGATGAATTTTCCTGTCTTTAGAATTTCAAGTAGCGATCTGACGCGATGACGCGAATCGTTGCGTCGAACCTACCTGATATGTAGAAAAAGGGCTTCAACTGGGATTATAGCACAACACTATTGCACACACAAAAAAAAGTCGAGAAATTTTCAATATTTTTAATCTTAGAGTAAGCCCGGCATGAGCTTGAAAATTTAACCTCAATCTTCAGGATATTCAACACAATACAAGCTTTTAAGCCAGGGGCGCCCATGCCCATTGCGCAAGACACGCATGTGTTGTTGTTCTACGCAAAGGAACAGCCTTATGCCTGCTCATGGTGTAATAATATAAGGTGAAACCGTCAGCATCTACTGAGGGCCAGTGTCGAAAAGAAAGGGATAGCAGATGGCTTGCTTTGTTTAGTGTTTGTTAATTTTTGTTTGTTGTATTAAGAAAGTTAGGGAGCTGTCATTTAGTCAACTATTTTCACGGAGACTAAAATTTTGATTCGAACTCAAATTCAAATGGTTTTTTTTTCCACGTCTTTTGGAACACTGATGAGCTTTACGTTGCTTCGCGCAAATAAATTGCGGCAAATTACACAGTAACTTGACATTTGACACTTAATCCAGCAAAAAAACAAAAACAAGAAAGTAACATACATACAAAAATTGAAAAATTTGTCCGCACCCAACCTTTCGCTTCAAGCTAGGGTTGTCAAATATTTCAAAAATATCTATATCGATATTTTGATCGATATTGGAAAATTATCATTTCGATATAAATATTTTGTTGTTAAAAACATCGATATTATCGATACTTTTCAATAAAAACCCGGATCTTATCTATAAACAGGTCTTTTGATAAAATTGAGGCGTCATTTGACGCGTTATAAGAACTAAAGTCTGACTGCGCTTAAAAAAATATTAATTAGTTTCCATATTTACATTAAAAGGCTCCCAAATTCTTTATCGCATCCACTACTCATGTCTGCTTCGGTTGATTTTTCGTGTAAAAAAAATTCGAAGACTTTAAACATAATTATAATTGATTTACATTAAAGCTTCCTTACAAAAATATGTATAATTTGCTCAACTCAAGTCAAGTATATCCAGAAGGATGTGGAATTATATAAGTTGTTAATTCTTTGGCCCAGCATAAAAGGCTGAAGTTCAGAATATTATCTTCTAATACGTGCCTGAGTTTTGAGGCACAATTGCTTTTTTCCTGTTCACTTTCGTCTCCACGGCAAACAAAAGATTGTCAACTGCGTACATTTACTTAGTTTTTTATCATCAATTAAAAACTTGCCGTACTCTACTATAGTCCTTCTCGAAGTCGTTAAACAAATTAAGCCGAAGTGAATTTTAAATTTCTCTTTCTTAATATTTCAACTACTTTAATGAATATAATTCCAGCTGAACTTTTTTCCAATTTTTTTAATTCGCAACTCTGTCGGTTTGCAGCCTTGATAATAAGACTTAAGATTTCCTAAATCTAAAACCATTTCTCCTTACCAGGATTTGTCTCAGGGAAGGCCCAACTTTTACTACATTTAACAAAGATGAAAAAAGTTTCCCCTCTCCCTTTCCCCCACCCCACTCACTCGTTCTGCACACAATGAATTCAATAAAATTGGCGCTTTCGCTGGTGGCGTGGACTAATTGAATTATTCTTAGCATATTTTTGTGCGCGCCGGCATCACGCAAGCATTTAGCACGGCATGCTTGAATTCAAATAATTGATAAATGCTAAAATGTCAACATTTTTCATTGTTAAAGACGTCATTACTTAGAACAAAATTAATGCTAAATGTAAAGCAGTATTTGTTTAGTTAATATTTGTTTCCTATTCTGTATGTATCTGTTCAAAATTTTTGTTAGTTATTTTTTTTGTTAACTTACGCGTCTTGTGAAATGCCTTTACCATTACCCGAAATTGTGCAATACGATCAGCGTCGTGTGTCGCGTTGGTACTTTGGCGGCGTGGCCAGTTCATTGGCGGCCATGGTAACTCATCCCTTAGATTTGATGAAGGTGCTGATACAAACTCAGAAAGAGAAACTGTCGATGGGAGAAACCACCAGGAAAATTATACGAGAGGATGGTGTATTGGCCTTGTACAATGGAATTTCGGCCTCGCTACTGCGTCAGTACACCTATACACTGACACGTTTCGGCATCTATGGGGTAGGAGCGCGCCTTATGGATTCATCTACCATGTCGCGCAAAACATTTCTGGCCGGTCTCGGAGGTGGGATAGGAGGTTTGGTGGGTGCACCGGCGGATCTAATTAATGTGCGGATGCAGAACGATGTGAAGCTGCCACCAGAGCAGCGACGCAAGTATGCTCCACGCTGGGACCACTTGACTCGCCACCGACTGCCTTTCCTTTTTTCTTTGCAGCTATAAACATGCCATTGATGGCCTCGTCCGCATCTGTCGTGAGGAAGGCTGGCAGCACCTGTTCAATGGCGCCTCCATAGCTGCCATACGTGGAGCATTCATGACAGTGGGCCAAATCGCTTTCTATGAGCAGAGCAAAGACGTGCTCGTCGGTTATGGACTCGAGGAGCGGATGAGCACGTACATAATGGCCTCGCTGATATCGGCCGTGGCAGCCACCACCCTCACCCAGCCCATCGATGTGGTCAAGACTCGTCGCATGAACGCCCGTCCCGGGGAGTACGCCAGTCTGGGTGATATCTTTGTGCAGACCTCCAGGGAGGGACCGACAGCCTTTTTCAAGGGGTATACGCCAGCATTTGCACGCCTCATGCCGCACACGGTGCTGTTGTTTCTGTTTCTCGAACTCCTGCGCACTCAATATGGTTACCTGCCGGTGCCGAAATCGCCCCCACCCGCCAAGTGAAATGGAAAGCTAATCATTTTAAATTCAATGTTTCTAAATTGCCGGTGATTTATTATTGTATCATGCGTAGGAGGTAGGAAAATTAAATTTTCAGTGTATTTGTGAATGAAATTAATTTTGCGATTTTAGCATTTGCATGTTCTTAAGCAAACTTTGTGAGTTATTCGCATTGATGGCCTGCAGGCTTAAGTACAGTCAGGAAAAAAAGAGTTGGATGTCAAATCTATCAAAATAAGAACAAATGGGAGTTAAACTCAATTCTTTCCTGAGTGTACTTTTATGCATATTTAATATTTCCCTGTGGCGATTTCAATAAAAACAGTTGGAAGCTTTTACCTCCTTAAGGCTTTAATTGTAAAATAAGTTGCCTACCCACCTGCCAAATACTTTCCGTCTATGTCGTGTAATCGCATTGAAGCCATTAACACAGCAACATGCTGAAAGAGAGAGGGAGAGGCAGCCATTATTGCTCCATGTTATGTTGACACAGAAAAGCAATCATACGCCCCGTGTGTTAGTCTTGCTAAATGCGCCCAGACAAGCGCAAGACACGGACAATGGATGGGTTGCCTGTTTTTAGAGCTAGACCCCGGCCCACCTGCTGCCCACTTGTCCATGCAATATTGATGTTAGCCAACAAGTTGTCAATGCTTCAATGTCCCTACAAAAAGGAAACACAGAAGTGTAAGCTGCCAAAGCAACGGGGAAATATGTTTTGTTTTTTTTTTTTTTTAACAGCTCCTTTTAATTCCGTCCGCCCAATGGCCAAAGGCAATTTGTGCTTGGCCGTTGTTACAAATTAATTACATTTCAGGGAAATTAAAAATTAAGTGAAAGTGAAAGGTTGGCGGAGCAATTTGGTTAATTAAAAAAAAAATTAATTTCATTGTGCACACACTCGATGCACATTGGGAGCGCCTGCCGATTGAATGGGCCGTGACTTGTGTCACTTTGAATTACACCTGCGAGTTGATGTTAATGAAGGTGTTAACTATTTGATGACCCAACGAAGATTTAATACTCTTGTCAGATCTGCCGGTTCAGATCACAAATTGATCTTAAAACGAAAATATTTCAAAATGTGATGAATCAGAATCTAAATTTGTTTTTCGAAAAAAGGTTTTTGTTTATGTAAAACCTCTACGCCGTTGTGAAGTTACGAAAAGTAAAGAAAAATTTGCATATAACGGAAAGCGAAAGTAAATTTATATTTCCACACTACGCAGCTGACAAGTACTTTTATGTTACAAGTGAGAGCTATGTTATGTTGAAATTATATTACTTAGTGACTGCTGTGTGCAGAGCTACAAATTATGTTACATGTGCAAAAAATCCAGTCCATAGCCACAGGTGGTTAAAGTCACAAGGACGAGAGCCCAAATTATGATTGTGTTCTTCCAATTTTGTCACTCGTAGGCGAAATGACAAATTTGGATAAATAAATATTTTCCAAAGTAAATGAGCTATTCGTAATCTATTTTTATACTCTGTACCAAAGGTACACAGAGTATATTAAGTTTGTGCAAAAGTATGTAACAGGGGGAAGGAATCATTTCCGACTATATAAAGTACATATATTCTTGATCAGCATCAACAGCCGAGTCGATATAGCCATGTCCGTCAGTCCGTCCGTCCGTCCGTCCGTCCGTATGAACAAACAGATCTCAGAGATGGTAAGAGATAGAAGTTTGACATGTATGGGACAAATGCTTCTTATACTTGCAGGCAGATCAAGTTTATTTTAAATTTTTGCCACGCCCCCTCCCACCCCCGCAATTTGAAAAAAACGGTATATCTCCTACAGTTTTGAAGATAGACGATTCGTACCTTTATAGATAGTTAGTAATTAGCACAAAATGCCGAAGAAATGATAAAGATCGGATCAGCGGTTCTCAAGTTATGAGCAATAAAGTAAATCACCCTCCCCCCACCCCCTCCCACCAACTAACACCGTACAATCTTAAAGAGGGAGAAAGAGAGAGAGAGTGAGAGTGAGGATGAGGATGAGAGAGAGAGAGACTTAGGGATGAGCGCAATACCAGCATTGCATTCAGCTTCTACTCCAGGTACAGAGTATGTTATAGTCGGGCTCGACTGACTTTTTCACTTGTTTCTTAATGCTAGGAATAAAATAAATAAAAAAAAACTAGGTTTTTACTAAATATTTTAATTTTTTTAATTTAAATTCCATGATTTTATTTCCAAAATTTCAATATTTTTAAGGTCTTAATCTTTTTTATTTTAGTTTTTAAGTTGAAAGTTAAGTTTTTTTCACTTATGTACATTTTAAACTTGACTTAGACACGTTATATAGATTCAAGCAAGGTATGAAAAAATATAAAAATTTCCAATATAAACTTGAAAAGTGTATTATAATTTTGCCCAGAAGTTTGCAACGCATAGAAGGAATCACCTCCGACCACATAAAATATACATATTCTTGATCAGCGTGACGAGGTGAGTCGATTAAACTTTGTCCGTCCGACTGTCCGACTGTGTGTTTCTACGCGAAATAGTCCCTCAGTATTGTACTTCTTGTAGCTGCCATACAAATGATCAGTCTTAAAATGGAATTTAATGAGATAAAAATAGAGGCCAGCTAACTTCGGCTCGACCGAAGTTTATATACCCTTGGAGCTTGATATATGCCTTGCAGTTTGTATGGCAGCTATACTATACAGTGGTCAGATTTCGACAAATCTTGTTGAAATTATGTGAAATCATTAAAATCTTATAAATACGAACGTTTGGAGCGATAACATTGAAAACAAAAAAAATTTTCATACTAAGACTTTTTTCAGACCTAACTTTTGTATGGCAGCTATACTATATAGTTGTCCGATTTCGACAAGCCTTAGTGAAATTTTGTGAAATCATTAAAAACTTATAAATACGAGCGTTGGGAGCGATAGCATTAAAAACAAAAAAGTTTTTCTCACTAAAACTAGTTTTTCGACCGATCGTTCCTATGACAGCTATATGCTATAGTCATCCGATCCGGCCGGTTCCGACAAATGTGCAGCGTATTTATACCAAAAGACTTCGTGCAAAGTTTGGTTGCGATAGCTTTAAAACTGACGGAGGAGATAGCATAGAAATTGACGGACGGACGGACGGACGGACATGGCTATATCAACTCAGCTTGTCATGCTGATCAAGAATATATATACTTTATGTGGTCGAAGATGCTTCCTTCCATGCGTTACAAACATCCGGACAATTTTAATATACCCTCTCCAACTGGTGGTTTTCATACCAAAGGCAGGCAAAGATTCGCATGCCAGACCCAATGACTTTAAGCCGATCAGCCTATCATCTTTTCTCCTCAAGACACTGGAGAGACCGATAGAGGCCCAAGGGCAGGTTAACAGAAACAGCTTCTTCTTGTCTCAAAAATTTAGAAATCACTTGAGTCTAAAGAATATGCACTCACGGCATTCCTTGACATCGAGGGTTCCTTTAACAATGTTCTCCCCAACGCTATCACCTCTGCCCTGACAAATCTGAATGTGGAGGCGCCCCTGGAGGAGTTTATCCGACTCATGCTTACCAGCAGGGTGGTTAACTCACAGCTAGGAGATGCCTGCGCCCGAAGATATGTAAGTAGGGACACTCCTCAAGGAGGTGTTCTTTCGCCATTTCTTTGGGTGGTAACAGTAAACGAATTGTTACGACTCATGGAATCGAGGGGACTTACGGTGATAGCGTACGCGGATGACGTTGCTATAATCACTAGAGGCCAATTTCGTCACACTCTCTGCAATCTGATGCAGGATGCTCTCTCAACACTTTTAAATTGGACGACACAGCCAAAACTGAACTCGTTCTTTTCACCCGCAAGTATCAGATACCAAATATAACACCCCCACGACTTAACAATATACACCTAAAATTCTGCGATTCTGCCAGATACCTTGGTGTAGTGTTGGACAAACGAACGAAAATATAACTGAACGAATCAGAAAAGCAAATACTGCTTTCTTCTCGTGCAAACGCGCAATTGGTCGTAAATGGGTATTTTCCCCTGAAATAGTACACTGGCTGTACACTGCCGTTGTACGTCCAATACTATTATACGGTATTATTGTATGGTGGCCGGCTTTGGGAAAACCATCCGTACTGAAAACCATAACAAAAGTTCAACGTAGTGCTGCACTATGTATGACTGGTGCATTGCGTTCAACCCCAACTGATGCACTTAACATAATGTTACACCTTATGCCACTAGATCTTCTGGGAAGAGAAATCGCCAGTAACACCGCTCTCAGGCTGAGAGAAAGTGGTACCTGGAAAGATAACAACTCTGGCCACTCGTCTATACTACTGCATCGAGAAGCGGTACCGCCCAAGCTTGACTACTGCATCCCAACAATTACGTTTACCACTCTGTACAAAGTCATCATACCGAGTCGACTGGACTGGAACTCAATGCCTCACTCCAAACCGAATGCCATTAACTTCTACACTGGTGGCTCTAAACTGGACGCACAGGTAGGAGGAGGAGTATTCAGTCCAGAGCTTGAGATCAAAACTTCATTTAGACTACATGATCATTGTAGTTTTTACCCAGCAGAGGTTGTGTCCATCCAGGAAGCTACCAACCATCTACAAATCCACGCAATACAAGGACGAAAAGTATTTATTTTCTCAGACAGTCAAGCTGCATTAAAAGCCCTTGACGGTTATGTTAACAACACCAAAACCCTTATGGAGTGCCGCAGATCTCTTAATGAGATGGCTCTGCATTTTGAGATTAATCTTGTTTGGGTGCCTGGACACAGCAACATCGAGATGGCCGAGATGGCACCTCGCTATACTTGGCACCACCACTCAGCTCCTACCGGATAAGAGCAACATTTAAGCAACAAACAAAAGAAACTACATATCAAATAACCATGAATCGATGCGAAACCACTCACACATGTGAAGTATCCGAGCTTACATGGCCTACTCCCAACATTAAAAAATCTAGGGCGTTACTCCGTCAGGAAAGAATAAACATTTCCCTTTTAGTAGGTGCCCTTACTGGACACTGCCTAATAGGAAGACACGCCGCTAGACTCGGCATCAGACACAATGACTTCTGTAAAAGCTGCAATTCAGCGGATGAGGGCGAGAGTGTACAACACCTCTTCTGCTATTGTCCAGCTCTCAGCAGAAGACTACTCACAACTTTGGGTCGTCCTTTCCTAAACGACCTGTCAGACATTTCTGAAATAGAAATTAACTTACTGGGAAGACCCTCCCTCTGCGATCACAGCGTAGAAAGGGTTATATGGTAACACAATGGGCCTTTATTGGCCTAAGTGACGAAATGGGATTCTCCCATTTCAACCATTGCAACCTAACCTAACCTAAGCTGATTTGCGAAGTTTTGTCGAAGTCGCTAACCGTTGAGACAAGCGTTTTCAAGTGTATCAAAACTTCGGCACAGACGAAGTTAGCTATGTCTTTCTCGTTTTCTGAAGAATTGACACCATATCTCTTATTCTGCAGTCAGAAAATTACGCAGCAGCAACATGCTTTTTGTTGGATGAATTTTTGAAACCCTCTTGCACCTTGGCGGGAGACTTTTGTGCCAGATGAAGCTAAGAACAGAAAGAGAACCTTAGACGAAGATTTGGAAAGCCCTTGGAGTACACACAATTTATAATTATAAATTGGACACATTTTGCAACAGTTGCAAGGCGCCAATTCTGTTATTCGATCCATTCGGCGGTGATCTTGCCCACCTGGTCGAATCCTTTTTCGTAGCAGCCTTCTATTATATGTATAATAATGAAGTGACAACAAATGACTCGCTGTCTCTTATAGAGAAAAAACAAAAAACCGTTTCAAACCCGGTCCTCTTTAGAAATCCAGATGTATAATATTCATTGTTTGCCGATTGTGAATGGTAATACAGACAGGCTTGGAAAGCGTGGCAAAGTTACTTATTTTGTGCTTATTTTTAGCGTACATTTAATTATATTAAGGAGCCAGAAAAAGGTTTCTAATAAACTAATGTTTATAAATACTTTAAGTCGGTGGTGCCCAAAATGTCAAAATCTATCCCATGGGGTAGGAACTCAGCCGATACACCCAAAGAGAGAGAGAGAATACGTGTGTTCTATCAATTGCATGCTCGGCGGCATTTTCATTTTCACGACGCGAGCTTTCGTCTTTTTCTTCTCTCACGAGGCATTTGTTCGTTTGCTTGTGGCTCATGTTCTGACGTCATGACGTTTACTTCGCTTTTCGCTGATACGTACACAAGCGCAAAGCTTGGTAATAAAAGTTTGGGCACTACTGCTTTAAATAAAAACAAACAAAAAAATAAAAAATATTTCATACGTAAGAAGTCATGAGAAAATGTGAGCGCCTGCTTAGTTTTTATTATGAACGTCGAAAACTTGGGGCTTGTAGTAATCTTTGGGTGACGTTACTCTGCAGCCTTTGGGTTCCCAGATCCTCCAGGCTTCTCCAACATCATAGATATTGATTAAAACAAATTCACCTTAAATTTTTGCAATATCAGCTTGTTTCTCACTTCATATGTTTTTATACCTTGCAGAGGGAATAATAAATTTTCAAAACTTTTGCCAAAAATAGCATCTCCGAGTACATAAAGTATAAAGATTTTTGATCAGCATGAAGAACTGAGTCGGTTGAGGTCTGAGGCTGAATAGGAACGTTCCGTCGAAATTGGCCATTAGTGAGAACATTTTTTTTTGTTTTCAATGATAGCGTTCTTTAACTCTGCCATTATTAAAATTGTACATTTTCAAATTAATCTGCAAAATTTAGTCCAAGTCGCTAACCGTTGAGCGAGCTTTTACAAGTTTATTAAAACTAACTTCGGCCCAGACAAAGTTTGCTTTGAAGTGACCTCCCTCTTACTGATTTAACTTAGTTTTTAAGAGTTCTGCCTTCTGCTCAAATGTAAATTAGTTTTAAATCTTTACTTGTATCACTGTCCTGGAGGCAAGCAAATCCTAAAGTCTAATTCAATGTTTTGAATGTAAGATAACGCCACGATTTAAAGGAAGAGCCAGTCCAGTGTAAGGAAGTATACTCACTTATCTTACAAGCATTTACAAGCCTTTAGACACGTTAGCAAAACAGCACTATCAAAGGTGTTGAATTTTCTTTACAATTGCAAATTTGCCAGCATCAACAAACTTGAAGTACAACGCGAATCGTTCGGAAACATTGTTAGATTAACTTTTACTCTATTGGCTTCATCCAAACGGCTTCCGTCTGTGGAGTGGCAAAGTTTATGACAATGTTATGTTGCCATGCCCGAGAATATATATAATAAAACTGTCATTTGGTTGCGCAAAAAAAAATTTATGCAAATTTCGCATGTGCTGCCGCAGCAGCCAACAGCCAACAGCCAACGAGATGGAACAACAACAGCAACCATAACGACCGCCGTGACAAATGCATAAATCAGTTTTAATGCACATTTTGTTACATTCCATGCTGTTGTCTCAATAAGCAGCCATTAATATGCTGCGCCTGCTGCATAAATTGTGCGATTTTTGCGGTTTTGCTTAATTATACGCATTGTCGCAAGGACAATGTGGCAATCCCGCGCTTACATAATTATTCATGCGACGGTCAAGGACAATGGCAGAAGGCTTTTGCGTTGGTGTTGCTTTCAAAATTACTTCAATATTTATGAGCGGGAGTGGGCCAAGTATGAGGCATCATTTTCCAATTGTTGGCAATTTAAATGCAGGCTAATAAATTCAAGCGCCATTTCAACTGCCTCATTTGGCAAGACTCGACTTTATATTATGCGCTTAATGCACGGGAAGTCCATTTATATAGCCGCCGTTGCTCCATCCGGACGAGACACAATAAAGTGGTGCACGGAGTTCCAGGCTGGCAGAACGTTTAAATACCTTCGTGTCCGGCGCCATTTCCCCAAATGCCGAGGCGAAGATGGGAAATGCAATAAACTTCTAAATCAGTCGATTAAGCTGCGAGTTGCGAATGGTCCTAAAAGCATGTTGTGTGTGTGTCTGCCTGCGGAAAGTTTGTGAAAAATGTTGAGCAATTAAAATAAGTAGCGTAAAACTCCAGGGAGGAGCCTTGGCAAAGCAGTTGCTGGATGTGGGTTTAATTTGTTTTTCCTTTTGTTTTTGGGTGGAGGTTTGCCCTCATATCTTTTGTTTGGATTTTACTGTCAGCAAAGTGCTGCGCTGAGTGAGTGTCTAATGAAGTGAGAGGCTAAGCGAAGCGGTAGATATCTAACACAAAATTATAGAGCACGTTGCTTGCCTATTGCGAGATAGAGCAAGTTGCTGGAAAATTCAAACTTCCTTTTGTTACATTCATTTTTGCCCCTTCAGTCAAGGGTTACACTAGTTTAGAAAAATAAAAAAAATAAATCACCCATTTCAACTGAAATATTTTTCAGTGTAGTTTAGAACGGGGATCTCAAAAATCGATATCAAACATGTTTTTTGCTCATTTTTTTTAAATATTTATTTTCTATACCGTCTCAAAGGACACAACCAAATGTTCTAGGAGTTAGAAAGTTGCGGCATTAATTATATATTAATCCATTGCTATCAAGCGGATGCTGAAAGCATACCTCTCCAGCACGAACATACATTAACTTGTATTAAGCAAACCCAAGCAGCTATTGACTGACGGTTGAAATCGACAAAAATAAGTGAAATTCAGAACAGCTCGGTTTGGTTGCGACAGCTCGGTTTTGCTTTTCACGCAATTTTTAATAGATTTTTCAAAATTTTCTTTAGGTATACTTAAACTTTAACCATTTTAGGAAGCGATGTTTAACGATTTCAAAAAGGTTCAAGATTATTTAATATGTTAGTTTATTATTTTGGGGATTATTTTTAATGCTTTTAATTGCAATTTCTTTTCATTCCGCTGAATCTGCTGCACAACTTTTTCAAATGACAATTCAACTCGATTTGCGACAATTCCACTCGTTTTCGGAATTCGGAACGGGATCAAAATATTTTTTTAATAAAGCCCCGACTTAAGTTCCGCCTCCTTAAAAACCAAATACGTAATTAAATTAACCTCATGGCAGCCACTTTTCAATTATAATTCAATTCATTTGGGCTTTCCCTTCCACAACACTTCTTACCCTGCACCAACCATCCCTCTTCATTTGCCTCGACTCTTTCACGTCCAGCCTCCTCCCCCAACATGGCTTTTGGTTCTGTGTGCTTCCTTTCCTTCTCTCTCTTGTTAATAGCTGTTTCTTTCTAACTCATGTCTCTCATTACTGCAATCATTTGTCTCAGAGAGCCAAGATACATACATTCAAGTTGTTTTATCTCATGCTTAATCTCTCTCGCGCTCTCAGCAAAACAGCATTTCCCACATGATGCTTGAGCGCCACAACCAAACTTTTATTTGGCCTTTTCACCTCTTTCGCGGTGAAATTTTCCAAATTTTCTTTCTTAGTGCGCGTCTGCACAACTAAACGAAGGAAAAAACGAGAGCGTAAGTTAAAGTCGGCTCTAACCGACTTCGATATTCCCGTTACTCATGAAAAAACATGTTTAACAGTGTTCCTGCGTTTCTTAGGGTGACCATCCGGAAAGTATGAACTTTTTTTTTTTTGGTGGGAGGGGGTAGCGGGGCTTGTATCACTTTTTTGCTCATAACTTGAGAACCGTTCATCCGATCTTGATCAAATCGATTCATTTTGCTAATTACTAACTATCTTTAGAAGGTACGAATCGTCTATAGGAGATATAACGTTTTTTTAAATTCGGGGCGGGGGCGTGCCAAAATTTGAAACAAACTTGATCTGCGTCCAGATAAAGAAGCATTGTCACAAACCGTGACAAAAGTCAAATAAACTTGATATCATTTTGTAAAAAATAACTAAACAAATAAGACAACAATACTTAAAATTTTAAAGACTCGCAAAAAAAATTTTTTTATAAACTTCGACTTCATCACCCCCCATTGCAAACAGCTATCTACGACACTGTCTATCTCTTACCATCTCTGAGATCTACGTGTTCATACAGACGGACGGACGGACGGACAGACGGACTGGCTATATCGACTCGGCTGTTGATGCTGATCAAGAATATATATGCTTTATAGGGTCGGAGATGATTCCTTCCGCCTGTTACGTACATTTGCACGACTTTAGTATACCCTTTTTACTCTACGAGTAACGGGTATAATTACAAATATGGGTCATTCCATGTGAACTAAGCCACCAAAACTTTTTTGTTTTTCAAAAAAATTGACTAACAGCGCTATGAAATCCTATTTGTTTGACAATCCCACAATCAACAGTTCGCGAGAATAACGACTAAGAAAAGAATCTTAAAACAATTATATCATAATAATGGTGCATCTGATTAAAGCGGGTAAAATTGTAACATAACTATTATCATGATCTGGTTCTAGCGAATTTAATTAGTTTTTCACCTATTACTCAATGAGGGCCCACAGATTTCTTAACGAACTATTTATTATACCCTTGCAAAGGGTATTATACTTTTGTCCATGAGTTTGCAACGCATAGAAATATTCATAGAAATATTCCGACCCTATTAACTATATATATTCTTGATCAGGGCGACGTGCTGAGTCGATTGAGCTTTGTCCGTGCTTCTGTCTATCTGTCCATCTGTCTGTTTCTACGCAAACTAGTCTCTCAGTTTTAAAGCTATCGAGCTGAAACTTTGCACAGAGTCTTTTTTTAACTGCACACTGTCAATATGTCGGAAACGAACGGATCGGATTACTATATCTTATAGTTGTCATAGGAGCTGTCGGTCGAAAAGTGGGTCTTTATGAGAAAAACTTTTTTGTTTTTAATGTTAAAGTCTCCCATTTCAGCGATTATTACTATTTTTCGCTTTTACACAGACTTGGAAGTTTTGGTCGAAATCGGATGCCTATGTCTTATAGCCGCCATTAAAACTATTGGTCGAAAAGTGGTTTTTATATAGAAAAATTGTTTTTTTAATGCTGACGTTCTCTGATGTATTAAAACATTTGCAAGGGTATAAAAACTTCGGCAAAGATGAAGTTAGTTTGGTCTCGTTTTCTTGTAAAAAATGCTCAATTTAATATCATTGGAAAAAAGCTCTCGAAGGCTCCGTTGAAGAATTCGCGGGAAATATTTTTTTTCTATAATTATCAACTAAAACCATCGTATTTTATTATCAAAAATTAAGAAAGTCATTTTAACAAATTTGAATTAATAAACAGTGATATTAGATAATTAATATGGATGATAATGGTAAGTTAATTTTTAAGGAAACATTTATGGAAACATTTCGAAATGACTTATATATATAAGAAAAGGTAAAGAAGGTAAAGATTTTGGTTAGCCGCAAAATTGAGGCGAAAAATAAATAATCATCCAATTTTTGTGAATAAATACATATCGAAATTTTTACTATAAATAAATTTTACTAGTAAATTGAAACCAAAAATTAAGCCACATCGACCGGTTATCCTATTAAAGACTTTGAGGTTACAGTGAAAAGAAATGCCTTATAATTTAGGTGTTTTTTTTTACTCGTTTAAAGGCTACGGTTTTAGTCTCTGTTAACTACTATAATAACATGGAAGCTTCTGAATATGGCTCACTGGACAAAGTACTTAAATAGTTTACAATGGTAGCGAATGTCATCGCTAAGAGGTCATACCCGTCTGCCTTCATCAACTCCAAATGGGGGGACTCTCTCAAAACCCAAAAATCTGAAAACACGACCCACGAATCGCGAAACTTGGCTCATTAAAGATTAAGGCGCATTAACACAAATGGAGTGAGGGGCCAGCGCCGATTTAAGCGCCATCAGCATAAATATTTATGTAAATTGGGATTACAAGTATTTTGTATGTATTTTGTTTTGCAGCATTCTCCAAAATGTTGGCACGTTGCTTCCGCCATTAAAATAGATACTTGGGTTAAGGTTGAAATTGCCATTTAATTGGATTTTAAAGCGTAAATTGCGGTTTGCTTTAAACTTAACTAACCCTTTTTTGATGCCAGTTATCTGACCTTGTTCGCTTGGCCACAGCTTTGCGGCATCTTTGAGAAATTTGGTTTTTATTTTAGTTGCAGCTGTTTTGTTTCGACATGGTTTTGCATTTGCTGCTCTCAAGGTTGTACAAGAAAAAAAGTAAAATGGAAACGAGAAAATGCATGCGGTATAATTTATCCAGCTGAATTTCAAGCTCATAAAATGTCGAGAAAAGTGGAGCTGAGCGGCCAAGGCTGGATTTAGATAAATGAAATGCATAAAGATACCAAATGCTGACATCTGAGGTCGCATTTGTAACTTTCCATTTCCGTTCGCAGAACTTCTTGTTCAACATATTCAAGTGCGTTACATGACCTTCTGATATTTGTCAATAAGTGGGGGGTTGGGTGAGTCAAAGTCTGTCGCTTTTCAATTTTGTTGTGCTGCAAACTAAAGCCAATTGAGATAAATCGTCCTTAATAATTTATAAATATTCCTAAGACTAGAAGAATCCACCAAAAGCTTTCGTATTTCCTCCAAAAATTATGAAATATGACATCAAATCGTTTTCTATCCTTCCTGTGCTGCATTCAATTATCAAAAATAATTTAAAATAATTTTATGAGCACACACGCACACACCCTGGTGGATACATGAACATACTACGTACTCTTCCTGCCTGGTCACGTCGTAATCAGCAAAAGGTTTCGTCTAGTTGCGGCTATAAAGTCGTCTACGTGACACGCATTTAATATTCTAAAGAAAAATTCGTTTTGTATGAAATACAAAATATTTCTAATTTATGTAGTTTACGTTTAGGATTTATTGCGCCTACAAATAGGGCTAGTTGTCATGGCTGGGAAATTGATATGGATGGCTGTTTAAGCCCTTTTCCGTTTTGAATGGGCTTATGCGTCGTATACGCAATGATATTGTGGCACCAGAAGTGGCGCTTCAGTGAAGTGCAGATGGCACACGGGGCTTGGCTTTATGAGTGCCCGCTGGGAGTTGCTAGTGAGCAATTGATGATGGCTAATGGTTGTCAACTGCATGTTTTTCATTAACTAATTACGCACATAATGCATGATAATGAGAAAAAAACCCAGAGTCCTTGACACTTTTCACATTAAAGGACAGAAGTATACCATGGGGATGTTTTACATTTTTTGGGCAGAACATTCGTTGTTTCATTCTTTTTTTTTAAATTGATTGATTGAATTGCTTTACTCAATCCCATTATTTTAAATATGGGCAACTATTTTTTTTCATAGTTTCCAAATATTTTAATTTTTTTGTCAGGATAAAACCGCAGTTTACAACGATTTTTAAATGATTTTTCAGAATTTTACCATTGTGGGATGCAAAGATATAGCGACTGTTTATATTTGTTAAAGTGGTTATAACTAAATATTTAATGGGCCTAAAAATAAATGAAAATTTTCAAAAAATATTGCTTTTCCTTTACTTTGTGGCAAAAATATTTGCGATGGTTGAACTGGAGGAAGAAACCGCCGAAACTTAAGAAAAAAAATTTTAATCGCGGTTTTTTTAAAAAAGTCCATTTTGAGATTTTTCAAAAAAATCTGGAGTAATCCTCATGATATTCTTAGTGATCTGAAAGAGGCTTTATGATGGGACGGCCATAACTTTCCGCGAAATGCAAAACACCGTCAAATGAAGTACCATTTTTTGATTCCCCTACGAACAACTTCATATAGGCAATAGGTAAGACCTCAAAAACACATCGTAAGACGCTAAGATGCCTGGAAATGAAGTAATTAGATGATTTTAACTGTTTTCCTGCTGGTGATTAAGAACAACACTAATAAGATCAATTGCATTATATTGGAGAAGCTGGTGATGCCCAATTGGTCAATGTTTTTTTTAAAGGCAATTGAGAGAACAAAAATTACCATAATCCATGAACCAAGGCTTTATTGGAGAATCTAAAAACGCAGTTCGGTCTATTTTTAGGTATGGTTTAAGGCCAGTATGATGGTGATCGTGGGTTAATAAAAAAATGGAACTTCATTCGGCGGTTTTTTGAATTTCTCGGAAAGTTATGGCCGTCCCATCATAAAGCCTCTTTCAGATCACTAAGAATATCATGAGGATTACTCCAGATTTTTTTGAAAAATCTCAAAATGGCCTTTTTTTAAAAAACCGCGAGTAAAATTTTTTTTCTAAAGTTTCGGCGGTTTCTTCCTTCAGTTCAACCATCGCAAATATTTTTACCACAAAGTAAAGGAAAATCAATATTTTTTGGAAATTTTCACTTATTTTTAGGCCCATTAAATATTTAGTTATAACCACTTTAACAAATATAAACAGTCGCTATATCTTTGCATCCCACAATGGTAAAATTCTGAAAAATCTATTAAAAATCGTTGAAAACTGCGGTTTTATCCTGACAAAAAAAATTAAAATATTTGGAGACTATGAAAATAAATAGTTTCCCACTTCAGAAATAATTACCCATAATTATTGTAACTTCAAAAACTTAAATAAGATAGGTCTTAACTGGAAGCAATTATACCAACTTATGGCATCTTTACCTTCAATGAGAAATTCGACTGGTCGTACAAAGGCAGAGGCTTAAATACATTTTTTATCCAAAATGGGACTTGTCAAAAAGCAACAAAATAATTACTAATCTATTTTTAATAACCCCGCCGCAAGTGGATTCTTCATTTGTAAAATAGGTAGCAACGACTTTTCAAAATAATATATTACCAATCTGTGGGTTGAATGAACTTACCAGATTAATTCTTACGGCAACTACCACAGAAAGAACCAAATTGTTATGAAAAGTAGGGGACGATAAATTGGTGATCATTTGCGATCCGCCATCAAAAAATCACCAATAACATCTACCAAAAGAAATCATATTCAGGCCAGAAGAACGTTCCTTGTGCAATCCATTCACATTTTGCACCATCAATGGTTATACTACCAATGTAAGCGACGAAACAATTATATAGCAATTACTACATGATCAAAACGGACTTCAAAAATTGCTCCACCCAGGAGATATAATTGTTGTTGATTGAGGGTACAGAGATGCTGTTGCGTTTCTCGAAGGGAAAAGCCTCTGAAGGGAAAAAGAAATCAGCTGACGACCTTGGAAGCAAAAAAATCCCGGATTGTCATCAAAATTAAGTGGGCATTTGAAGCTGTGCACGGAATTTTAAAACAAGTGTACCAGCTTATTTGTTGAAAAGTTGACAATAAAATGCTGCAAAATAAAAATTTTAAGCAAGATAGCGTGCTATCTAAACAATCGATTTGGAAAATTGCTATCGAGTGATCGTGTCATTTCGGATCAAATCTCTTGTAGCGGAGTTGCAGAATACAGATGATAGCATTAAAATTGAGTACTGTTTATCATTCAAATCGAGGCACATAAATTGTCATATCACATTTTAAATAAGAATGCACATAATGGCAAAACTTCTGACTGCATTATAAGTCACTATTTCAGTTGCTCTAATGGTATGCAAACTGTTGACTGTTGTTCGCATATACAGTTATTTTTTCCTTGGTAATGCAACTTTCAAGTCAAGGATCGTTAAGCCTGCTGAGATGCTGACAAATATATTGAAAACAACTGGTGAATGTACCATTACCAACGAAGATAGTGATGAAGATTAAAACAACATTAAATACCATTTGACTTTGTTACACCACTCTTAAAAATCTGATTTTTTTTTATTAATTAGACGGTTAAAGGACACGTGAACTGTAAAAATTCCGCGGTATTGTCAAAACTGGAAATTGGTCTTTATAAATTTTGAAAATTTTGACCATGGTTTTTGGATCAAAGGAATAAGAGTAAAAATTCCAGAATTTTATAGTGGACTAGCAAAAAGCCCGTCGCGCTTCGCTGCGCCTTGAACAGTATAGAACCCATATCAGAATCAGTTTGAAGTCAATCGTGAGAGTCAAATATTTATCAAATTTAAAAACATTCTATAAATTACGACTTTGCTGCTGCGTTCTTACCACCCCCATCCCACCTACACCCCACCCAGTCCCAATCTACTTCTAACACAACTTCCACCCGTTTCCCACCTACTTTCCACCCACTTCCAGCCTACATCCCACCCACTTATCACCCAATTCCCGCCCACTTTCCACCCACATCCCACCCACTTCCCGCCCAACTCCCACCTAATTTCCCGCCCAAATCCCACCCACCTCCCACCCACATCCCTCCCGCTTCCTATCCAGTTCCCACCCACCTCCCAACCTCATCCCACCCACTTGTCGCCCAATTCCCACTCACATCGCTATCACTTCCCACCCACCCACACATTATTTCATGTTGCTGTTATTTTAATTGTGGCTGGAGTTTTTGTATTTGCGTTTGTTTTTGTTTTATTTGCAACTGTAGTTTTTTAACTTGTACTCTGTCTTGTTGTTGTTGCCGAGGCAACGGAACAAAACGTATTCCTCTGCCTTGATTCATTGTGTTACAAATTTTGTTTCATTTTCTTACGCTCCTGATCGGTAACTCAATTCAACTGCTCCCACGCACACATTGAAATCGTTTCTCTTCTATTTATGCTCTCTGGGCTTTGGTTTTGCGTGCGCTCTCTGCTCTCGCAACTGTAAAGCAAAGTGTTCCTTTCGAAATGAACTGGGAGCAAATGGCTGGCAACCTTGACCACCATCTTTCCACCCAGTGGTGGTTGATTTTCCGCAAGATTAGTATGCAGTCAATGTTGAATTATTTTTATTGATTTTTGAAAAAAAGTTTGAACTTGATCGGATGAAAAACAAAGAAGTTTCATACAAAAGTTTTCCGACAATTTTCCGCATTTCCCGGCAGAATTTTCCAAAATCCTTTCTTAGTACTCACTTTCAGCATAAGATAAAACTACTGTAAAAAGCTCAGTTTCCAATCTTTTATGGTTTAGGCTGTGCGACGGTCACCAGTCAGTGAGTCAATGAGTCAGTCAGGTTGAACTCTTTTATATATATAGACTAGCAAATATCCCGTCGCGCTTCGCTGCGCCTTCAACAGTATAGAACCAATGCACAGCGTAATCCCACCAATTTTCCACCCACATCCGTCCAACATCCCACCCACATACCACCCACTTCCCGCCCACATCCCACCCACTTCCCATCTACATCCCACCCACATCCCTCCAACTTCCCGCCACATTCCACACACTTTACATTCACTTACCACCCACTTTCCACCCACTTCCAAAACAACTTACCACCCACAACCCATTCACTCCCCAACCACTTCCCAGTGGGCATCCCGGCGGTATTTCCAACATCGGAAAATAAAAACAAAAATTAATTCCGATTTTGACTTTACAAACCAAATTTCAAGCCAATCGGATGAAAAAATAGTTTTTTGCATGCAGAATTTCCCGGCCATTTTCCTCACGGGCGGATTTTCCGATATTGAAAATCACATTAAAATTATTTCGTATTTTGTCCTTACAAACCGAGCTTCAAGCCAATCGGATGAAAAATAGTTGTTTTCATGCAGAATTTTCCGGGAATTTTCCGACCGTTGGGTCAAATTTTCCAACTTCGGAATATCACATTTCAAACTATTTCGTCTATTTTGTCCTTTCAAACCGAACTTCAAGCCAATCGGATGAAAAATAGTGTTTTGCATGCAGAATTTTCCGGCCATTTTCCTCGTGGGCGAATTTTCCGACATTGAAAAATCACATTTCAAATTATTTCGTATTTTGTCCTTACAAACCGAGTTTCAAGCCAATCGGATGAAAAATAGTTTTTTCATGCAAAATTTTCCGGGAATTTTCCGACCGTTGGGTCAAATTTTCCAACTTCGGAATATCACATTTCAAACTATTTCGTATTTTGTCCTTTCAAACCGAATTTCAAGCCAATCGGATGAAAAATAGTGTTTTGCATGCACAATTTTCCGGCCATTTTTCTCGTGGGCGAATTTTCCGACATTGAAAAATCACATTTCAAATTATTTCGTATTTTGTCCTTACAAACCGAGTTTCAAGCCAATCGGATGAAAAATAGTTTTTTCATGCAAAATTTTCCGGGAATTTTCCGACCGTTGGGTCAAATTTTCCAACATCGGAATATCACATTTCAAACTATTTCGTATTCTGTCCTTTCAAACCAAATTTCAAGCCAATCGGACGATAAATAGTTTTTTGCATGCAGAATTTTCCGACCATTTTCCTCGTGGGCGGATTTTCCGAAATTGAAAAATCACATTTCAATTTATTTCGTATTTTGTCCTTACAAACCGAGTTTCAAGCCAATCGGATGAAAAATAGTGTTTTTCATGCAAAATTTTCCGGGAATTTTCCGACCGTTGGGTCAAATTTTCCAACTTCGGAAAATCTCATTTCAATTTATTTCACCTACCTTCCTTTCAAACCGCGTCTCAAGCCAATAGGACGAAAAATAGCTGTTTTCATGCAGAATTTTCCGGGAATTTTCCTCGTGGTCGGATTTTCCAAAATCGGGAAAACACGTGTCGAATTATTTCGCGTACTAAGCTTACAAACCAAGTTTCAAGTCAATCGGATGAAAAATAACATTTTTCCCATACAAACTTTTCAGACGCTTTTCCGACTTTTCCGGGTGGAATTTTCCAAAACCCCGTCTTAGTACGCACTTTCACCACCAACAGAAACTTCTGTGAAAATTACAGCCCTCTATCTCTTACCGTTTGGGCTGTGCGATGATTGCCAATCAGTGAATCAGTGAATCAGTGAATCAGTGAATCAATGAATCAGTCAGGACACTTTCTTTTATATATATAGAGACTAGCAAATAACCCGTCGCGCTTCGCTGCGCCTTCAATAGTACAACAACGCACACTCACTTACCACCCATTTCCTACCCACTTCCCGCCCTTTCCCGCCCACATCCCACCCACATACCACCCACTCCCACCCTCTTTCCGCCGTCCACTTCCCGCCCACATCCCACCCACTTCCCGCCAATTTCCCGCCCACTTACCGCCATCAACCCGCCCACATCCCACCCACATCCCACCCACTTCCCGCCAATTTCCCGCCCACTTACCGCCCACAACCCGCCCACATCCCACCCACATCTCACCCACTTCCCGCCCACTTTCCGCCCACATCCCGCTCACATTCCACTCACATCCCACCCTCATCCCCCCACTTCCCGCCAATTTCCCGCCCACATCCCACCCACTTCCCGCCCACATACCACCCGCTTCCCGCCCATTTCCCGCCCCACATCCCACCCACATCCCTCCCACATCCCACCCACATCGCTCCCAATTCCCGCTACATTCCACACACTTTACATCCACTTACCACCCACATCCCAGTGGGCTTCCCGGCAATATTTCCAACATCGGAAAATAAAAACAAAAATTAATTCCGATTTTGACCTTTCAAACCGAGTTTCAAGACAATCGGATGAAAAATAGTTTTTTGCATGCAGAATTTTCCGACCGTTCTCCTCGTGGGCGGATTTTCCGACATTAAAAAATCACATTTCAAATTATTTCGTATTTTGTCCTTACAGACCGAGTTTCAAGCCAATCGGATGAAAAATAGTTTTTTCATGTTAAATTTTCCGGAAATTTTCCGACCGTTGGGTAAAATTTTCCTACTTCGGAATATCACATTTCAAACTATTTCGTATTCTGTCCTTTCAAACCGAATTTCAAGCCAATCTGACTAAAAATAGTTTTTTGAATGCAGAATTTTCCGACCATTTTCCTCGTGGGCGGATTTTCCGACATTGAAAAATCACATTTCAAATTATTTCGTATTTTGTCCTTACAAACCGAGTTTCAAGCCAATCGGATGAAAAATAGTTTATTTTCATGCAGAATTTTCCGGAATTGACCGTTGGGTCAAATTTTCCAACCACGGAAAATCGCATTTCAATTAATTTCACCTACTTTCCTTTCAAACCGAATTTCAAGCCAATCGGATGAAAAATAGTGTTTTGCATGAAGAATTTTCCGGCCATTTTCCTCGTCGAACTTTTCGACATTGAAAAATCACATTTCAAATTATTTCGTATTTTGTCCTTACAAACCGAGTTTCAAGCCAATCGGATGAAAAATGGTTTTTTTATGCAGAATTTTCCGGGAATTTTCCGACCGTCATGGCAAATTTTCCAACGGAAAATCACATTTCAATTTAGTTCACCTACGTTCCTTTCAAGCCGAATTTCAAGCCAATCGGTTGAAAAATAGTTTTTTGCATGCAGAATTTTCCGACCATTTTCCTCGTGGGCGGATTTTCCAAAATCGGGAAAACACGTGTCAAATTATTTCGCGTACTAAGCTTACAAACCAAGTTTCAAGTCAATCGGATGAAAAATAACATTTTTCCCATACAAACTTTTCCCACGCTTTTCCGACTTTTCCGGGTGGAATTTTCCAAAACCCCGTCTTAGTACGCACTTTCACCACCAACAGAAACTCCTGTGAAAATTACAGCCCTCTATCTCTTACCGTTTGGGCTGTGCGATGATTGCCAATCAGTCAGTCAGTCAGTCAGTCAGTCAGTGAATCAGTCAGGACACTTTCTTTTATATATAGAGAGACTAGCAAATATCCCGTCGCGCTTCGCTGCGCCTTCAACAGTATAGAACCAATGCACAGCGTAATCCCACCAATTTTCCACCCACATCCGTCCAACATCCCACCCACATACCACCCACTTCCCGCCCACATCCCACCCACTTCCCATCTACATCCCACCCACATCCCTCCAACTTCCCGCCACATTCCACACACTTTACATTCACTTACCACCCACTTCCCACCCACTTCCAAAACAACTTACCACCCACAACCCATTCACTCCCCAACCACTTCCCAGTGGGCATCCCGGCAGTATTTCAACATCGGAAAATAAAAACAAAAATTAATTCCGATTTTGACTTTACAAACCAAATTTCAAGCCAATCGGATGAAAAATAGTTTTTTGCATGCAGAATTTCCCGGCCATTTTCCTCACGGGCGGATTTTCCGATATTGAAAATCACATTAAAATTATTTCGTATTTTGTCCTTACAAACCGAGTTTCAAGCCAATCGGATAAAAAATAGTTGTTTTCATGCAGAAATTTCCGGGAATTTTCCGACCGTTGGGTCAAATTTTCCAACTTCGGAAAATCACATTTCAATTCATTTTACCTACTTTCCTTTCAAACCGAATTTCAAGCCAATAGGATGAAAAATAGTTGTTTTCATGCAGAATTTTCCGGGAATTTTCCTCGTGGGCGGATTTTCCAAAATCGGGAAAACACGTGTCGAATTATTTCGCGTACTAAGCTTACAAATCAAGTTTCAAGTCAATCGGATGAAAAATAACATTTTTCTCATACAAACTTTTCCGACGCTTTTCCGACTTTTCCGGGTGGAATTTTCCAAAACCCCGTCTTAGTACGCACTTTCACCACCAACAGAAACTTCTGTGAAAATTACAGCCCTCTATCTCTTACCGTTTGGGCTGTGCGATGATTGCCAATCAGTGAATCAGTCAGTCAGTCAGTGAATCAGGACACTCTCTTTTATATATATAGAGATAACTGTGTTGTCTTTTCAATATTCAATGAACAGTTTATGGTAAAACGTGATGTTAGACATTTCGATATTTATGTTATAGCATTTCTGCAGATTACTCGTCAACCAATAGGCCTATTGACTTGAAATTTGGCCTACATACCCTCCTACATAATAGCTACCATACCTGATTCAAAATTTTCAAAAATCTGCTGGGGCAGTTTTCCCAGGCTTATCCGGCTATGCCCTTTAACATTTAGTTTCACATCAACAATTTTTTTATAAAATCAAGTTTTGTAGATTTTTTTCTCTGTTAATCAACGATTATGTCCCCATTTATTCCGATTTTTAAGCTCAATGGCAATTCGAATCCTTCTTTCGGTTGGTGCTATGACGGATATGACGGCATTTGCCATGAATGCAACGGCAGCTATTCCTGCATAACCGCCTGTCTCTTCCAAATCCATTTCCCTTGCGTGGATGTACCAAATTCGTTTATTTATAAACATTAACTAAGTAAACAATACGAGTGTTGGACACAGCTATTTATCTATCGATGAAAATGTCCATAATTCTATCAGGTTAAGCTTTGCCATCATCATGAGGCTGCGGATAAGTTTACCGACCTGTTTTCGCGAAACAAATTGCATGAAACACGCAATTTCAATTAAGCTGCCGGTATGTTTGACTTACCGGTTATGAAGAAATTGGGCTTTAAAGAAACTTAACTTTTGTTTCGTACCAGAACCGAATTTGGCACATAGATATGTTTCGTTTTGTTGATGAACTCATAAATCCGAATTTTTAAAGTTTTTAGATTAAAGCTTTCGATTTTTCACATTTATTTTTTAACTTTAACTCCTAGAAAATATTTGAATTGCTTCGAAACACAATATAAATTTAGTTCTTATTAGCGGAGAGGGTATCTTCTGAGCGTGAAGATCTCGCTTGAGAGACTCAGAGGCTAGCAAGGCAACTATTTCAAGGAAGGGCAAATAGTGTCAGCGCATGAAAAAGATTTTTCTGAGATCAACCCGCAGTCTTAATACTTCGGTCAATTGTAAAGACACACATTTTTGACCGAAAAATAGGAAACAATTTCCCATAGTAAGACCTGAGTTGAATTGATCTCAGAGGAGCGCTAAAGTTGGGCGTGGCATATGTATAAGCTCCAGTGACACGCCCTCGTTGCCTTAAAAGACCAATCTCATAATCAGCATAATTCTTATGTAAATACAACGCAAAGGCGAGACCCAGTGTAAACACACAAAGCACACACACACACACACTTGACTTAGTGCCGCGTTTGGCTGTGATTTCAGAGCCTAGACAAGATCTTGGCCCCTGCTGGTTGCCAGAAACAAGTCAAGTCAAGATTATGCACTGAGATAATTATTTGGCCAGGCAGCAACTGCCGCTTTCAATGCCAATTCCATTTCCACTTTTACTTTCATGTCTCAGCGCTTTATGCTGCTTGCTGGCTCCTTCTGCTCCTGCTCCAGCTGCTGTTGGCAAGTTGTGCCCTGGAGACTAGTTGGCCGAGAGTAATGTCCGTGTGCTTGGGTGCTTGTATCGCGTCCTATTATCTCCTGCTGGTAGGCGTTACCGGCAAGTGTCATAAATAAAATGGCAACTGTGTATGAGCAGGATTGCTTTTCCCCACTTAAACACCGTTATTAAGTAAATACACGTATACGTTTTTCTAGGCTCATTTGAGGACTCCTTTGGTTTAATTTCGTTTCCACTAATTGTTGGCAGTGTAAAAGCATGGCCAGCCATTAATCACAGATACAAGTTTGGCCACTCCGGCCGGAGCGAGTGCTGTGGGGCGCATTTAATTGGATTTGTTGTGGTTTGTGTAAACAAATATAATTACACGTTATAATATTTGTACTATTTTAGGTGGCCTTAAGCCCCAGGTGAAGGTGATGGAATATACATTAAGACTCAAATATTATTTAAGCTGCACGCGGATTGACAGGTGAATCACTTTAGTACTAACAAATAAACTAACAAAATATAAAGTAATTGTTTTTTTGATAGACCGTTGTATTTACCCAAAAATTAAGCTAGCCTATAACAAATCAATTATCGAAAAGCAAGTAAGTGTACGGTAAAAACAATTTACTACACTGAAAGGTTTCTTAATGATTAAGGCAATTTTTTTTTCATTACTTTAAGAACAAATAGAAAATTCTTTCAATCCTTTTGCTCATGGTTTAGGGTCGTGCTTAAGTGCATATATATCAACTCTTCGAGGGGTGTAATGAAAAATCAGAGAATCGTTATAAAAGTGTTCTGTTACAACTGATAAGCGGCTATGAGAAACCAAGTTAGAAATTAAATGAAAAGAAGATTGAGAACACATAAGGGCACAAGGAGAGTAGGTCGATTTTCTCAATATGAAGTGGAAGAAATTGCTAATAGGAGCTTCCTTTTAATTTTGTCTCAATAGCTGAAATATATATGCTCATAGAAGTAAGCCAACAAGGTTAATAAAAGTAATGATCAATATCGCCTGACTCAGATTTGAACATCGTCACTGGGATTCAATCAGATTAGTAGCTTTTTCAGCTGAATTGTTTTGGATTTTCCATCAAGCAATATGGGAGACAGTTCCTTCGCTCTTCGTAATCAAAAAGGGCCCCACCGGAACCAAAGCTCTGTTATAGTTACCCCTACTGTGTATGGCCTTAACGCCCAAAGATCTTTCGTCATAGCAAGAACTTGCGGTCTGATTCCAACCTGTAAAAAAGTTACACTTGGATACTGTGTATACCTTTTTGGTTAAGAAGACCATTGTTAAATTTAAATTTAAATTCCAAAGTTAAGGTTATGTGAACCTAATAGGAGCTTTTAAGGAATTTTGTCTCAACTCTCTATAAACGTAACGACTCAAATAAATTAGCCAACAAAAGGTGCTAACGTGGCAGTGTGGACCAAAACTGATCGCCAGCCAGATTTTAAAATTGCTAAAAGAGATTTAATTTCAGACTAGAAAAGCTTTTTTTTTTTTCGCCAATTGTTTGTTTTGAGTTTTATTTTAAATTGCGAATTAATAGCTCACCTTCCCCAATACTTTACGTTCTTATTCCTTAATTATACCTATGTTCTATATTTAATCCACATATATTATACCTCTATTATACTTGCACATATATCATAAATTTATTTTTCAGCAACACATTACCCTACACTTGATTAGATATCATACTAGGTTTAAATTAGTTTTTGCGACGAGAATTACCATGAAAAATGAATTATTCTAATAAATTAAGTACTAAAATGAATTGCTAGAGGATTTTCTTTGGAGCCATGCGAGGTTGTGGAGAGATAAAGTGACGGACTAAAGTAAAGGTCCCACAGGCAAATAATTTGCCCAAATTTTTATGAAAATTTGGCTAAATAGCTATGTTTGCAGATTTTGCAGGACTTAAAACTAAAACTATGGCTTCATATGCAAATACTAAGATAAAATATGACCGAAAAGTTGCCTAATTTCGTCAATTTATCTAGATTTTCATGAAAATTTTGGGCAAATTATTTGCCTGTGGGACCTTAGCTTAAGTTCGAATTTATTTTAGGGATCACCGGTCAAGCATGACCTTCGGCACCCAGGTGATCATGGTAGGGTGGGCAAACGCTGTGGCAACTACACCAGCCCAGCTTAAAGAACTTAGGTAGCAGCTCTGAGCTCGCAACCTAATGGAATGTATTGATGTTAGGAACGCTTCTTCTTCTATAAAACTTTCCCATACCGATCGAACCTTTTGAAAGATCCTAGCACGCGGTAAATTAATACGATTTGAGAAATATGCCGCGAATGAATATCACTAAGCGAAAATATTCGGAACCCACTCCAAACTACCGACAACAATAGCCGGAACCAGCGCGTGCCCCGCTTAGATTGATAAAACACCATAAGTTCGCTTAAGCAACATTGTTGCAACTTTGTGTTCCAGGTTACATGCTACAAAAGCGTTGCAGTTGAGAGTCCAAAATAAGTTGAGACACACATACAATCAACCACAAATTGACGCTTACACACTCATGCGCGCGCGCTCACTGACCCCTAGTTGCCTGAAATAGGCACAGTTTTTGTGCAGCGATTTGTTCCTAATCCTTTGGAATATGAGCGGAGAAGCAACAACATATGCAGCGCTCGTTGCCGCCTTTCTTCCTTCCTTTCCAATCCAAGGAGATATGTCCCATTCTCTATTTCTCAAAAGCAATCAAATATAAGGAATCTGCTCATAATCTAACTCAAAATCAATCAAATTCTTTCCGCAATTGAGTCTAAAATGTTCTTGAAAAAAAAGAAGCTCAAAACATGTTTATAAAATCAAAACAATATCAGCATGAATTGAGATGTTGCAATCTTATACAAAAATTTGGATTAAAAATGTGTACAATTAAAAGTAAATTATAATTTGTTTTCCGACTGTAAATTTCAATGTCGGAAGGGCTCGGATCGGATGAATAACAATGAAAAATTGACTTGGACGAAGATAAATACAATGAATCCAAAATTCGTAAAAACTCTACTTACCGCAACTCATCATCATCCGCTCTACATCTCCTGACTTATATATTTATATTAAAACCAGATTTGGTTCCTAACAAAATCGATATAACTCAGTATAATAGTGTTTTAGCATCAACAACACGAAACTCTTTCTGGACCCCTCTTAAGTGTCACTATCCATTTTTATTTGCCTTCTCATATGAGATATTACAAGTCATGTGATCAAATGTTTTCATGCCTGGCATTGCAAGTTTTGTTTGCGGCGCGGTATTCATGGAATTGTTTGTCATGCCAAAGTCAATTTACTCCATTCAAAGGCACTCTATAGGTAACTTGACAAATGCTAATGGCCCACACTAGCACACGCTTACACACATACTATCATAAAGTGCCGCTTGAGGTGGACAGAAAGCGGGGGAGCGTGTGAGATGTGAAAAAGTTTGCATGTCATTCGAGCCCTGCTTCATTTCAGCGCCGAGTGGGCCACAAGGTGTGAAACAATGTGGGAAAAAGTGGAGAATTATGCTCTCCCGTAACAGAGTTTCTCCTTGTTGTTGTTGTTGGTGCCAGCAATATTTAATGGACTGCGCTTGTTGTTTGGTAGATTTATTTTGTTGATCCAAAAATGTAATGCAGTTTACAACTTGCTGAAAAAGTTGAAGCAGCGCGCTCGAAAGTATGCTACAATTTCTGATCTAAAATGCCAGGGCAGGTGTGTGGGAGTGTGTTGTTTTGCGTTTTGCCATGAATTAATGCACACAGGAATTCATTCAGTTACATTTTCATTTGCTCAATTATTTAATACACGAAACGAGTTACAGCTTGTGCGTTGGCTGCTTTTGTGCAGCGAACCTGAATGGCTTTAAGGTGAAGCCAAACGAATCGAGACAGTGAACCAATTATTATTGTTAGCCCATAGCCTTTCAAGCGTTTGTTGTCCGCCACAGATACGCTATCGATTTCAGCTGCTGGCTGGTTGGGCCAACTTTCTGCACCATTTCTTTCCGCCTATTCCTCATTCCCCTGTTCATTGCTTCATATTTGGCTTTATTCATGCTTTGGTCTGGTTGTTGTTGACATGAAAGCCGCTTTAAAAGAACGGCTACATTGCCTTTTGTTTGTTCTGAATTATTGATTTTCATTAGTGTCCTGCCCGTCTTCGATGGCTTGTCTGCCGCGGCGACAGTTTCTGTTCGTTTGTTATCTACTGCCTCGCCTTGGCCGACCCTTCATTTGTGTTTTTTTTTTTTTATTGTATTTGATTTTCTTTGAAAACGCCGCTCAATGGCCCAGCATTGGCTTCATCAGAGCCACCCATAGTGTTGTGTCGATTTAATTACAATCGTATGCAGCAAGCCTCGTGGCAAACTCAGTGGAAACGTTGCGGCCTTAAGTTTGACTCGGAAGTCTGCAAATCTTGGGAATAACCAAAAAAAAACAAATAAATATACACTTGAAGAGAATAGTAGTATATGAATGAATGATAAATTTGAAAATTTCAATAACACAGTGCAACAAATTTCAACTTTTTTAAAAACTACCATGCAACACTATGCGGAATCGATAGTGCTACCCGAACTGAGTAAAACCATTTCAGCGTTTGGCTAGATTGGTAGCACTTTTTTTTTATGGACCCTCAAAGTTTTTGAAATTGGGTGTGATAACAAAAAGGTGTCATCAGATCGGAATACAGCTCATTCAGTTTTAGTGGCAGCAAGCAGTCTTCGGCAAAGTTGTAGCTGACAGTCCGCAGAATAAATTTTTTCTTACAAGATTTTCAAAAAAATTATATTTTCGGGAGTTTTCTTAAAAACCTTTTTTGAAAAATCTATTTTTTTACTTTTTCAGTATAACTTTTAAAAAATCAAAATTTTTGGCATACATTCTTTGGGAAAAATGAAGCTTTTGAAGTAACAAACATCTGTTCTGAACAAGGTTTTACAATCTGAACACTTCCACATCCTCTAAATCACCCCCACAAGTGTGTATATCCAATAAAAATCACTTTTTTGTTATCATTCTTCAATATGTTTTCAAGTTTTTTACCAAAATAGCAGCTAATTAATTTTTTTCAAGCTTTTTGAGCAAAACACTACGTGTTTTACTTGTTGTAGATCCATGAATATAGAAAAAAATAATTTTTGGAGGTTTTTTGGAAATTCTCCAATTTATCAGCAAAAAATGTTGCCAATTTAATAGGTACTGTAAAAAATATTTTAACAAGCTAATACATTTTTTAACAAGCTGAGATCATATTAGAGTTAATATTTAATATTTTTAATAATAATTAATAATAAAATACAATAAATTAAAATAAAATAATAATAATAACTATAATTAAATAAAAAAAATTAAAATAAAATAAAAAGATTAACCCTAATATGATCTCAGTTTGTTAAAAAATGTATTAGCTTGTTAAAATAATATCATAATTATAATAACAACAATAACAATAACATAATAATATAATAAAATAATAATAAATTGGAGAATTTTCAAAATACCGTCCAAAAAATTATTTTTTTCTTTGTTCATGGACTACAACAAGTAAAACGCGTAATGTTTTGCTCTAACAGCTTGAAAAAATTAATTAGCTGCTATTTTGGTAAAAAAACTTGAGAACATATTGAAGAATGATAACAAAAAAGAGATTTTTATTGGATATACACACTTTTGGGGCCGATTTAGAGGATGTGGAAGTGTTCAGATTGTAAAACCTTGTTCAGAACAGATATTTGTTATCTCAAAATCTTCATTTTTCCCAAAGAATGTATGCCAAAATTTTGATTTTTAAAAGTTATACTCGAAAAAGTAAAAAAAATAGATTTTTCAAAAAGTTTTTTAAGAAAAACTCCCGGAAAATATAATTTTTTTGAAAATCTTTGTAAGAAAAATTTATTCTGCGGACTGTCAGCTACAACTTTGCCGAAGACTGTTTGCAGCTATCTCTAAAACTGAATGAGCTGTATTCCCAAATCTGATGACACCTTTTTTTTGTTATCACACCCAATTTCAAAAACTTTGAGGGTCCATAAAAAAAAAGTGCTACCAATCTAGCCAAACGCTGAAATGGTTTTACTCAGTTCGGGTAGCACTATCGATTCCGCATAGTGTAGTTTGGTAGTTTTTTTGGCTGTTGCACAGTGTAATCTATACATATTAGTCAACAGGCCCGACTGAATGATTGACATATAATCAACCCACAGCCAAAACTGATTATTGTGACATTGAAATTTGTTTAGTTATGCAAGCGCGCACTAAGAAGGAAATTTTAAAAAATTTGTCATCGAAGTGGCGCTTAGTCAATATTGTGGACTAAGTTGCTTTGCTATTGTGGGCAAGCAGTCCTGATGCTGCTGTGAAATCCACAATCTTATGGGTTGCGGGACAGAAAATTTTTTAAGTGGTCATGCGGGAGTCATGTTTGATATCTTTTGACCTGCCGTGAACTCGTAACTTTCTACAAAATAAAATAAAACAATTTGTAAAATCTGGGACGCGGAGTATAGTATTTTTAATATTATTTTCTGCCTGCGCGTCCTAAGGACGCCGTCCCTAAGGGGTTATATACCATTTGTTTTCCAAAAAAAAAAAAAAGTTTGGATTTTTTTTAGGTATGTAGCAAATTTTTTATTACTACACTCTGTGTAGAGGGAAAAAACGAGTTTAGAAAATAAGTTGCCTTCAACTTAAAATGAAAACAGAATGTTCTCAAAATTTTTGCGAACAAATGTTCTAAATGTTCTTGGAACAAATAAAGTTGTTCTCAATCGAATAATATTTGTTCCGGTTTTCGGCGGAGAGATATACATTAGAGAGAACAAGTTAGAGCAAGTTGGCTCTCTTTTTGATGTCACTTTTGTCTGCTTAACAAAGCATAAGTAGCCCTCTAGACGCGCATCTGCCAAACTGTTTAATGGCTGAATTGTCTATTGTGCGTAGCAATGCGAAATAAGCAAGTGCGAAAAAGTCGCTCATCTCTAGTTGTTTTGTTTTCAAATTTAACTTGGCGGGAAAATTTAAACTTATTAAAAGCGAATAGTTAAGGTGGCCTTTAATGATGCAATAGTTGCTACAATAGCTTTATGTGATTTGTAAGAAGCGGTACTGAAGTCACCTAAGGTTCGGCAGTGTTAGGTTAATCCTGCAGTCAAGAACAAAGTGGAGGCAGATGTAAAACGTAAATAAATCGTTTGTAGGTTCATCGTGACTTTTAATTGTAATTTTCAATAATTTGCTCCAATAGGCAATTTGTGCTCCTTGGACACGACTAGGAAAAGGGTAGAATCGACAGTTTTGGCCATGGCATCTCGATGTTATGTACCTAAGTATAATGCAACGGCATAGATTAGAAGATGTTGTCCGCGACTTGCGGCGACGAAGAATTGCCAAGTCTGACCATTGAAAAGTTCTGCGGCTCATTCGTTCGACATACGGAACCGCCGTCGTCCACAATTGAATCACTGTGTGCTGGGCCAAGTTCCTCATCAACAGACCTCTCGTATGAGGAGTTAAGGTACTTGAAAAGAAAATACGCACTTATTTGTTTATATGCATGGCATACGCACACATTCCTTGTGCCGCACAGTGGGGCGAAAAGGCCAAAATCGCGCCATAATTCAGCGGAGCCCTGTAGCAAAAAACTGTTGATGCCATCTTTTTAAGGGGATTAAAGTATTGAATAAAAAGTTAAAAGTTCGAAATATTTAGTGGACAATTTTTTTTTTAAAATTAAAAATAAAAAATTTTTTAATTGTTTCTGCGAAATAAATTTTTTTTTCGAAACATTGGAAGATAAAAACTGGCCAATACGATTCTTTTCTAATATTATTAACATGAAATTATTTGTTTGCAGTCGAAAGACTATATCCTATAGTTTTCGGTGGAATAATCGTGTTAAATTTTTAAAACTTTTTAGATTTTAGAGATAATTTCAATAAAAAACAACATAACCAATTTCGTATTATATTTAACAATTTTCTTTATTCCTCATCGCTACTTTCACTTGAATTAGAGAACTCCTCTTGAGCTTCAGGTACATTTTCTAACAGATCTAAAGCTGATTTTGGCATTTGATTTATTTTTTTTCCTGTCTATTGAAATGCATCGATACTAGAGGATCCGAGGTAATAAACATTCTATTCAGAACATCGAAAAATGTCCTCTGTAAAGCTTGAAATCTTTGTTTCGTCCTTCCTGGGCCTCCTCGGTTAATTGACCAATTGGGAGCAATGCAAATTTAATTATTTCGGGCCATGAATAAAAATTTATGCAAAGTCAGGGTCATATTGTACCAAGGGTACAAATTTACGAAATGCCTAGCAGTTTCCAAGGCATAATTTTTCAATTTGTCTATATTAATATCATAGTTGCATGAAACAACTATTAATATAGTGTGCAATATTTTAAGCAAATCGATGTCTATCTTAGTTATCTCTGCAGCAATTCTGCGCTTTGAAAAAATCGTAAACAAAGTTACTATAGTTACTACTTCCAAATCAGGTTTCGGGAGATCAATAAGTAAGCCTAGTTTTTCCTTGAATTCGTACTGAATCCGATTTTTTGTGTGGCCAACAATTTCTTTGTCCTCTGCCGATCTGGCTTGTCACCTTCTTATAGGCATTTCACGTCAGGCAATAACATTACTAAATTAAACACTGCCTGCTTCATTTTCCATGGTAGTTTATAGAAAAGAATTTTTAAATTTAATCTACTCCCAAATTTCAAGAAAGTAAACAAACAAAACAGATGTTAGAATAGCTGATTAATGACATTCAACATGCGCGCGAATGTTCCATTGCTGGCAATATTTGAATTTTGAAAATGACTTCACTTACTAAAATTCAATTTTCTCAGAAAAGGCAAAAAAAGGGCACGCTAACTTTTTCAGGACATAAAGTTTAATATTGAAACTTTTTTTAAAATTTATTTCAAAGAGCGATCGCGCGCGGGCGATTACTTTATGTCCAACAATAAGCAAAAAAATGTAGTTTTTTTGGACCTTTTCCAAAAATTAAAAAAAATATTAAATTTTTTTTTATGAAAATTTATTTATTCTAATGAACTAAGAATAGTCAAAAGTAATACTTCCAATCGCCACATATCTGCATAAGAGTTTCATATTCATGAAAAACGATGGCGAATATACAATAAAATGCCCTATTTTTATGAATTCCTTGAAATCGAGTTCGAAAAGTGAACTTTAAATGCGTGTTGTGCGGAACCAAATATCCTACACTATATTTCTTTTTTTGATTATTACGCAAAATTTAATTATCTTTCAAGTTGCATTTAAGCTTTCTTCAATATCTCAAAAACAAAAATCAATTTTGGCGCGGAATTTGCTCTAGTCGCCCCAACGTGTGCCGACAAGTTGGTCAAAAACGACATGAGTGGAGCTAACTGACACTTCACATCGCTGCCTCCTTAAGTTGCGATGGATACTCCACCACCGTTTTCCCTATTACAAATACATTCACATAGGACGCCGCCAGCGAACGAAGCCCAAGCCGCGTTGCAATGATCTCCTAGCAAAAACATAAATATCTATACTTTCTCAGATAATTTTTGTAAACCCGCTTTCAAATTGCTTTTCATGGATGAGCTAGGGCCACCTTCTCCTCCAATGAAAAGTTGTTCAGTTTTTTTAATGTTCTTGTATAGTGGTCCTACTCATTATACCCGTTACTCGTAGAGTAAAAAGGGTATACTAAAGTCGTGCAAATGTATGTAACAGGCAGAAGGAATCATTTCCGACCATATAAAGTATATATATTCTTGATCAGCATCAACAGCCGAGTCGATATAGCCATGTCCGTCTGTCCGTCTGTCTGTTTCAAATTTTGGCCACGCCCCTCCCGCCCCCGCAATTTGGAAAAAAGTTATATCTCCTACATTTTTAAAGATAGACGATTTGTACCTTCTAGAGATAGTTAGTAATTAGCAAAATGAATCGATTTGCCGAAGACATGATGAAGATCGGATGAACGGTTCTCAAGTTATGAGCAAAGAAGTCAACCAAGCCCCCACGCTACCCACCCTAAAAAAATATTGCATACTTTTTGGATGGTCACCCTAAGGAACGCAGGAACACTGTTAAAACTGTGTTTTCATGAGTAAAGGGTATATCGAAGTCGGTTAGAGCCGACTTTAACTTACGCTCTTGTTTTTATATGGAGTTTTTCATTTCGCGGGTATCTCCGTACCAAACTTTAATTTAATTTAAAGTTAGAAGTTTTAAAGAAAATTTAGTTGAGGGTAGCTACTTAATTTCCGAACAACAAATTTTGCCTCTATGTGTAAATTTTTTTTTTTGTAATTTAATTAAAGTCGACCGTTGGCGGTAAACACAGCCCATCACTGCGGCCACAATGCAATTGTAAGGTTTCCATTTTAATTAAAGTTTTTACGCGCATTTCACTTACTTACTTGAAATCGCAGCACAAACAGCGGCCAGGAGCCACCCTCCTTGGCCCTCAGAAGAGACGGTGTCGAAATTTCATATTCCGTTAGTGTCCGGGATTTCAGGGTAGAGCGGGAGCAGCCTATTTAAATAAAAGGGATGAGATGGTAGAGTGAAAAAGAGGCAGAGTGGCCTCTCTCCTCTCTTTTGGCATGTATTTCTGAGTACAGGCTAATTTGGTTGCCTTCTTCACACTGATTGGGCATTCAACTTTCAGGCTTCAATTAAATGTTGGTATTGAATTATCGTGGCAGGTGATTAATGCGTTATTGATGCGTTGATGATGAGCACAAGTTTCGCTGTGCGTGTGCACTCAGAAAAATCAAACTGAGGTTTAAGCTGAAATAAACTTAAAGAACTCCAGAATTCGAACTTTAGTGGATAAATAAAACGATAACACAATATTGACGATTTTGATCATATACGGATGAATATATCAAATAGCTGCCATATAAACAACTGCCCACACGAAAGTGGCGCCATCTATTGGTGAGCTTGGGAAAGCGAGCTGCAAACGTATATAAACTTCAGTCGAGTCAAAGTCCGCTCTCCTCTATTTTTATCAAGTAATTTCCAACTTACCGTTCCAATGACACTGTGAAAGCTGCCTTAATCTGCGGATAAGCTGGTCGATGACACTGCAGCGGCTTCGCTTGTACTTTTCGCCTTTAAAAGAATCATTTTGGAGCTGTCGTGCATAATTTGTGTAGTTTGTGCAGGACAATGATCTAGCAAGGTTACTTGCTTGAACTTCTTCACACAACACACCCATCCAACTAACTGGCTTACCCTTTCGAGCTTTCCAATTAGTCAAGTCGATGAACTTTATATTGTTTCCCTTGTCCCAGGCCAGTCTGAACAGGATGTTGATGGCAAATAATTGCGGCGGCTAAGCCAACATTAAGCAACATTAAATTATGCACTGAGGGATCCCACGCAGACCGTACAATTGAAGTGGCTGTGAGACAGGCGGCAACTGGAGCAGGAGCATCAGCTGCAGGCGGTGATGGCAACGCCAGCGAGTAGCAATTAAAATGTCAATTGAAATGCCCTCGAGCGATGACTAAGCAGCGTGGATGAGGGGCGACCACGGAAATGGCAAACTCCGTCACAGCTCGACCGTTGGAACAGTCGGAGGTTTGGGCATGGCTAAAGGCAAACATTCCAATTTCATTTCGCTCACTTTGGGGACCAGGTCAGCCGTTGCTCCACCCACTCTATCGTTTTTAGTGTCAACTAATTTGAAAGTGGCCTATTGCCAACTTGTGGTGTCTGCCTTTGCTGCAGGGGACAAAAATCAATGTGGCTTTGGCTGTTGACCACAACCACATCCAATGACTTTTTCGCAAAATAAAATTCTTTATGATTTTTGGTTTTGACACCAGGCCCACATGAGAGAGAGATAGACCTTAAATTTTCTAAAATCGAATATGCCACAATTTTATTTCATTTCAGTTTGAGGCGAATTCCAATAAAAAAATATTTGCCTATCTCCTGCCTCGATTGGAAAGCAAGATTTTCTCGAGATGATGAAGAAAGATGAAAACCTATTTGAATACAAAATACTTGAATTTATTTTAAATTTACTTATCTCTCTCCCTTTTTACTGTTTCCCTAACAATTTGCGGGCATCTAAAATGAAAAATTTAATTCCGCTTTTGCCCTTTGAGTGCAACGCTATTCAACGGGAAAAGGAGCCACTAATGGACCATCTGGGCCAGTCGCATCCATTTCCGTGGCTTACTGAATCAGCTTAATTTTGTTAAAATTGGTAACAGGCCAAGAATAGCACCTAAAATCGATTTGGGCTGGCACGGGTCATAGGTCAGCACTTGGTGGGTGCCCATTAGCTCAGCAGGTGGCTGCGGCCAGCGTCTAGGTGGAAAATCAAATTACATACGTGGCATTTATTTTCTGCCTTACACTTTGGAGTTTACAATTAAATTAAAAACTTGAGCTGGACAGCAGCTGGGTAAAACTTTAGCGACAGCGTCAGACTGGCATCCACTCGCTAGAGCATGTGACGAAATCAGGTACGTGACACGAACAAGAAATAGCAAACAACTGGTGGGGCCATGTGGGGGGAAGTGGGGGGAAAACACATGTGTAATCTCTTGGACTTCCTGGGAGTTCATTGAACGCAACAAATGTGTGAGTAAGTATTATATAACATTTAATTATGGCATCAGAGCAATATGTTAAAGGTAAGGGTCATACGCCAATCAGGACATTAAAAAGAGATCGAAGGGAAAATTATTTCCCTTCAAATTGATGGCTTGAATCAAATGGGTAGGCCATTTATTAGTTAGTTAGTCTACCGCTTGACAGTCTCTGCCTCTGCCATAAATGCCCTCCAGTCGCTCCCTGCGAGCGGGCACCAGTTGGTCACACCAAGCTTGGAAATGTCCTACCGCACCTGGTCGTCCCTTCTTGCCCTTCTTGCCACCTCGTCCATATTTAAAAGTCCTCGCCTTGCCGGAGCTTCTTCTTCCATCCGGGAGATATGTCCTATTCAGTACAGCCGCTGTTATTCTTTCGAATGCGGAAATCAACGCCAACTTCTGAAGGTCAATGAATCCTACGGTTTGCACGAGTGATTCTTCATCGGATTTCCAGTCTGATGTGGTTGTAGCTGGCTATCATCGTTCCGAGGTGGACAAGATCTCTACAACTTTAAAGTTTTTATACCCTTGTTTTCGATGTTATCGCTCCCAACGCTTGTATTTATAAGTTTTTAGTGATTTCCCATAATTTCACCAAGCCATTTTGAAATCGGACAACTATATAGTATAGCTGCTATACAAAAGTTAGGTCTGAAAAAAGTCTTAGTGAGAAAAACTTTTTTTGTTTTCAATGTTATCGCTCCCAACGCTCGTATTTATAAGTTTTCAATGATTTCACATAATTTCACTAAAATTTTTTGAAATCGGACAACTATAGTATAGCTGCCATACAAAAGTTAGGTCTGAAAAAAAGTCTTAGTGAGAAAAACTTTTTTGTTTTCAATGTTATCGCTCCCAACGCCCGTATTTATAAGTTTTTAATGATTTTACATCATTTCACCAAAATTTTTCGAAATCGGACCACTATATAGTATAGCTGCCATACAAACTGTCAGGCACATATCAAGCTCCAAGGGTATATAAACTTCGGTCGAGCCGAAGTTAGCTTGCCTCTATTTTTTTTTTTTGAAACATCTTTAATTTTGGTACGAGCGATTTTCTTCTTCTTCTTTATTGGCCCGATGCTTGCATCACAACCGTTTGACGGTCTCGGCCGCTGCAACTAATGTCCGCCAGTCGCTTCTGCTCCGTGCGAGCTGGCACCAGTTTTTCACGCCAAGCTTAGAAATGTCTTTCCGCACCTGGTCGTCCCACCTTAGAGGTGGTCGTCCCACCTTGCCTTGTCCCAGTTCTTTCGCATTCCTCTTGTAGACCATTTTTGCTGGAGCTTGATCATCCATACGGGTAACATGTCCCAGCCAGCGCAGCCGCTGTTGCTTTATGCGCTTGACCAGACTAGTATCCCCATAGAGCTCATACAGTTCGTCATTCCTTCGGATGCGAAAGTCCTCGCCAACTTTCAAAGGTCCATAAATCCTGCGAAGAATCTTTCGCTCGAAAACGCCAATCGCCGCCTCATCCGCTGATGATATTGCCCATGCTTCTGCGCCGTATTGCAGGACTGGGATGATAAGCGACTTATATAGCGCTATTTTTGTTCTTCGCTTGAGGTTTCTGCTCTTGAGCTCCCTACTTAGCCCGTAATAGCATCGGTTTGCGAGCGTGATTCTTCTTCGAATTTCCAGGCTGATGTTGTTGTCGCCGGTTATCATCGTTCCGAGGTAGACAAAGTCCTCTACAACTTTAAAGTTGTACTCTCCCATTGCAACAGATTGCCCAATTTGTGTGTACTTCTGTTTCGAGGACACTAGGTACTTCGTCTTGTCCTCGTTTACCGCTAAACCCATTAGCTCAGACTGCTTCTCAATCTCTGAAAACGCATTGCCGATAATGTCAATATCATCGGCATATGCGAGTAGCATTACATCTTTATTAAAGATGGTGCCCGATCTGTTGGCATTTGGGCACTGGCGCAGTATATACTCCATCAGCAGATTAAAGAAGTCACACGATAAGGTGTCACCCTGCCTAAAACCTCTTTTGGTATCAAAGGCTCCGGAGAGGTTCGTTCCTATTTTGACGGAGCTTTGAGTGCTTCTCAACGTCATCATGCAAAGTCGAACGTACTTTGCTGGAATACCTAAAGTAGACAGGGCTTCGAAAAACCTTGACCTTATCGGCGTGTCGAAAGCGGCTTTGTAATCGATAAAAGATGGTGGTTTTCGATGTTTCTCTCGTAGGTCTTCTCCAGAATTTGGCGCAATGTGAATATCTGGTCTGTGGTGGACTTACCAGGTCTAAAGCCACACTGATAAGGTCCAATCAGTGGACTAAATTTTGATTTCAGCGTCACGTGACGCTGACGTTATTCACATTATGTGTTGTTGCTTTGTGGAGTTTCCGGCAAACACACACAGACATAAATGGATGGGCAAATGGGGGAAGTGAAGAGGTAGGAAAGATTGGATCTGGGTGCGATCTGGATGGGATCTGGATGGAATCTGGAAGTGTCCTGGGAGGAATCTGAAAAAGATCTGGTTGGGATCTGGGTGAGACCAGGGTGGTATCTTTGTGGGATCTGGGCGGGATCTACAAAAGATCTGGATGGGATCTGGGTGGGTGTGTTCTGGGATGGATTTGAGTAGGATCTTGGTGGAATCTGTGTGGGATCTAGCTGGGATTTGTGTGGTATCTGGGTAGTATCCGGGAGAGATCAGGGTGGGATATGGGAGGTATATGAATGGGATCTTGGATTTCACCTTGATGGTATCTTAGCAGAATAAACTTCCTGAAAAAGTAAAAGAACACTCCCTCAAGTGCTCTTGTTTCTGGTATTTCTACTCCCCGTTTTCTTTATCGGAAGAATGCCCTTGTGATTTTAAAATAAGCTCTTAAGCCAAGCATCATGTTTCACATCAATGACTCGTGAGTGCTAGCGACACTCACACCTTTTTTTTTTATAAACAACTATCTAAGTACTCTCCCATTGTAACAAATATTTTGTCTTGTTCACATTTAACGCTCCATTAGTTTAGACTCCTTATCAATCTCTGAAAATGCCCTGCTTACCGCCCGTTCGTTTTTTCTTATTGAAGATGGTGCCCGACCTATTGGCATTTGGGCACTGGAACAGTATATACTCCATCAGCAGATTACAGAAGTCACAGTAAGGTATAAGTATCGCCCTGCCTAAAACCTCTTTTGGCTTTGCGTGTTTCTCAACGTCATCATGCAAAGTCGAACGTACTTTACTGGTATACTAAATGTAAACATGGCTTCAAAGAACCTAGACCTTATCGGTGTGTCGAAGGTTTATTTAGAATCAACCAAAATCTTGTAAGTTTTGATATCTCTGTGATTTAATGTGAATATCTAGTCTGTGGTGGACTTACCAGGTCCTACCAGGTCACTGATAATGTCCAATCAGTGTTTCAATCACAAATAATACACTACAGGATTTCATATGCGATGAGAACGAGACTGATCCCACGGTAGTTGGCGCAAACTGCAGGGTCTTCTTTTTTTGAAATTGTCCAAATTACACTTAGACTCCAATCTTTGGGCAAGTTTTTTCGGAGCATATTCTACAGAGAAGTTGTAAGTCCTCGCAGTCAGTCTTAAACAATTCAGGAGGCAGTTCATCAGCACCATCTGCTTTGTTATTCTTTAGCCTTTTAATGGCTAAACAGACTTCGTGATGTTCGAATAGATCTGTTTCAATATCGTCAAGACTACTTTCGAGGGTACTCTGCGTATCCGAGTATCTCCTTGGCAGCCTTACCCATGGACTGTGGCATATGTTTCCACCGTTCGCATATACCAGAAGGAGTGAATAGACTTCCCTGAACAGTTGAGTCTAAATTGGCACCTCGAATCTCACGAACGTCTAGTACATTTGATGAATGCCTTCCGTCGATCACAACGTGATCAATATGGTTTTGCGTTAATTGATCAGGGAACTTCCAGGTCGCCTTATGGATGTCTCTATGTTCAAATCTGGTACTACTTATGACTATGTTCCTGCCCGTAGCGAATTTTATTAGCCTCTCTCCATTACTAGAGATTGGCCGACTGTCGAGCCAAAGACTTCTTCTATTCCAATCTTAGGGTTAAAATCGCCCATTACGATCTTAATGTCGTGATCGGGGCAGCGCTCGTATAGTTGTTCCAAGGCTGTTTTATCGTTATTTATCGGGTCTTTCCTGTCTTCTGTTGACGCGTGTCTACAGATTAGACTAATATTAAAATATTTTGCCTTAAGTCTGAACGCGGCTAGTCGCGCGTGAACAGGTGTGAAGTTGATGACAGAGCGACGCAGTCTATCACTCACTACAAAGCCGCACCCAAACTCGTGCTTGGAAGCATATCCGGTGCAGTAGATCTCCCAGGGTGCATGGTGTTTTTAACTTGCTCTCCTGTCTTATACATCGCATTTCCTGGAGTGCGGTAACGTTCGATGAGTATTTCATGGAGACATTCACCAACTGGAGATAAGCACCATCTCTGAAATCGAGGTCCTTAAAATGTTTGTGTGAGGCGTCGTCAGAGGGGGCGCAGTTTTCATTGGTGGCGGTTTATTTTGACGGTCGTGGGTACCAAGCACCCTGTACCCTGTAGGGCGGGCTCGCCGCTTACGTTAGCCAGCAGCTAAGTGTGAGTCGACTTGAGACCCAGTAAGACAAGATTGCTTTGGTGCCGGTCAGCAGCTTTACCTCACCACATACGCTCCCATTAGGTCCAAAAAATCTATGACTATAAACGGGGCCACTTTTGTCAGCATGAATGTCAAAATGATACCTTACTCCGGTAACCGTAACCGTAACCGAAACCCGAAACAGAATAAAGTCAATAAGCGTAACCTTAACCGTTAACAAAATTGTTACTTTTTCAAAAAAGAAAAGAAAATCTTTTAAAATTCTGTGACACCGACAGATTTTCGGAACGTTTTGCAAACCAACCGAAAACAAAATCCCTAGAGATTTCCAGCCATCATAGCCTTGTTGCCAGATGTCCTCAAAGTCGACATTTAACACTCAATAATTGAGACATGTCAATATTTTAAACTTTATTTTGCGAATCAAACTAGGGTGGGTCTAGGTGATCGTCATAATTTAATCCAATGGAATACTTAGGCAGGCAGAAAGGCAGCAACCACTAACCTAGAGAACAAATTCCTTTTTTCATTATGCAAAATTTTCAATAATTGCAAAATTTTTTTCGGGCCCAATTACCCATGAAGCTTGTAATATTATTTCAATCAGATACCAATTTATGATACACTTTTAAACAAATGTGTACCAATTTAAATTTATAGAATTATTACAGCATAAATGTTGTTAGCATTTCTTTTCTCAAACGCTGGGCTCAAAGGCTGGTCCTGCTGTTGTAGAATTTTTGTAGAAACGTTGTTCTTGTTGGCTAAAGGAGAAAAGGAAAATGTTTTTTTTTTATTATTGTTTTTCATAAACAGCCCATACAGAGCAAGGCATGTCAATGTTGTTATTGTTGCGGATGGTTCACTGAACCTTAGATGCTACATCTATATTACAGCCGACACTTGGCCCCATTGTTTTTAGTTCGTTTTCTTACTCTTAGCTAGATTTTATTTATTTATATGACCAAATGTTGTCTTTCGATTCTGTTGTACCCATTTTCTAGCCGACAGACTTTTGGCCCTCGGCTGCACTGGCGCTCATTAAATATTAACTACATTGTCTGGCTGGAAAGCGACTCTGGGGCGGCCTGGCCGCTCCTGCAGACAAAATATGAAGCAAAAGCGCAACGTCAAAAGGAGGAAACGAAACGCCTAATGGTCATTGCCGAGCCAAAACGGAGCTGCCATTGGGTGCAGAAGTAAAACATTTGCCAGAGACTCCTTTTGCCTATTGAAATATTTAGAAAGGTTTCTTTTGGAGCGCTGCTTTAGAACGCTTCGGGATTAAGCAAATCAAAAAGTCAGTGCCCGATCCGGCAGCAGCAGCACTTAAGCGAGAAGGCTTGCTTCTCCATGGTACATATTCATGTCCATGTCGTCGTCGTCGCTGGCTGCAGCAGCTGCAGTTGTAGCCTTGTCCGAGTGCAATTAAAATGTCAGCGCTACAGGCCAAGGGTTGGGGGAAAAATGACCGGCCAACATGCAACGGGTCCCGGAACAGAGCAAAACACGCATTCCGAATGCCAAAAGGGGTGGACACTTTGTGTGTGTGTGGCAGTCGCCTGGACTCATGGAGCTAGATTTGTAAACTGAGGACAGACCACGCCCCAAACATGCCATTAAGCGCACTTGTGACGTACCTAAATTAATTTACTGTCGCCCATTTACAACAAAAGCAAACGTGAACGACAAGAACAGCAAAGGCAACAACAACAAGAACAGAAGCGAATTGACAGGTCAAATTTGTAGCACACAAAAAAGTTGTGACAGCAAAAAAGTTTAATAATAAATAACATTTAGCACCAAAACTGCCACAAAATAAACCGAACAAAACAGATGCGCATCCTAATCGTTCATTCTCCTGACTTGCTTCCATTAATGGCGATTCTTAAGAAGGATTTATGATTGAAGATGTGGTTTGATTTTTTCTGCCCAATATTGTGAGTGCGAAACTTTGTCTTGATTCCATTATTTAGCCAACGAAAGAAAATTCCGATCAATGGGACTTTCCATAGTCCATTTAATCAAATTCGATGTTTTCATCAGGGATCGCAAATAAGAGTTATGAGTTTAAAGGGGTAATCTCCATGTCGAGGCTGTTTTTAGGACCTATTTAAAAAAATCTTATTTGAGAACGCAAAGAGTTTTCCCAAGTTTGATTTTTTTATGTTAACATATTAAAGTAAAGGCCTATACTCAGATAAGATAAATTTTAAGTTTGCTACGATATTACACATGAATAGAACACCTTTTCATAATCATTCAGATTTCAAAGCTATTTAAAACTGTTTCTATTCATGTGAAATATCGTAGCAAACTAAAAATTTATCTTCTCCAAGGGCCTAAACAAAAAGTTTTACTGTTTCGACACGTGGGCTGTTCAAAAGTTCTCGGTCGTCAAGGTAGAGAAACAAAAAGGTGTTGTGCTTGGGCCACATTCCAATCTCCAGTTTGGGTGAAATGAAAACTAAAAACAAGATTATAATCAGTTTAGATGTCATTCTTGTCTGACCCTCGAAAAAATTTTGTATTTTTTTTAAATCATTAAAAAATAAAAATTCGATTTTGGGTCCATTTTTTGTAGTTTAGTGTTTTGTGAATCACTTTGGTGTTTTTGCTCAGATCTCCTTGTGCGTTTCAGAATAGATAGATTTAAGGCCAACGAGGTTGTAACTTTAAAATTGTGGCTCTGACAGTTCTTTGAGGTTTGGTAATGGTAATGGTAATGGTAATGGTAATGGTAATGGTAATGGTAATGGTAATGGTAATGGTAATGGTAATGGTAATGGTAATGGTAATGCTAATGGTAATGGTAATGGTAATGGTAATGGTAATGGTAATGGTAATGGTAATGGTAATGGTAATGGTAATGGTAATGGTAATGGTAATGGTAATGGTAATGGTAATGGTAATGGTAATGGTAATGGTAATGGTAATGGTAATGGTAATGGTAATGGTAATGGTAATGGTAATGGTAATGGTAATGGTAATGGTAATGGTAATGGTAATGGTAATGGTAATGGTAATGGTAATGGTAATGGTAATGGTAATGGTAATGGTAATGGTAATGGTAATGGTAATGGTAATGGTAATGGTAATGGTAATGGTAATGGTAATGGTAATGGTAATGGTAATGGTAATGGTAATGGTAATGGTAATGGTAATGGTAATGGTAATGGTAATGGTAATGGTAATGGTAATGGTAATGGTAATGGTAATGGTAATGGTAATGGTAATGGTAATGGTAATGGTAATGGTAATGGTAATGGTAATGGTAATGGTAATGGTAATGGTAATGGTAATGGTAATGGTAATGGTAATGGTAATGGTAATGGTAATGGTAATGGTAATGGTAATGGTAATGGTAATGGTAATGGTAATGGTAATGGTAATGGTAATGGTAATGGTAATGGTAATGGTAATGGTAATGGTAATGGTAATGGTAATGGTAATGGTAATGGTAGTGGTAATGGTAATGGTAATGGTAATGGTAATGGTAATGGTAATGGTAATGGTAATGGTAATGGTAATGGTAATGGTAATGGTAATGGTAATGGTAATGGTAATGGTAATGGTAATGGTAATGGTAATGGTAATGGTAATGGTAATGGTAATGGTAATGGTAATGGTAATGGTAATGGTAATGGTAATGGTAATGGTAATGGTAATGGTAATGGTAATGGTAATGGTAATGGTAATGGTAATGGTAATGGTAATGGTAATGGTAATGGTAATGGTAATGGTAATGGTAATGGTAATGGTAATGGTAATGGTAATGGTAATGGTAATGGTAATGGTAATGGTAATGGTAATGGTAATGGTAATGGTAATGGTAATGGTAATGGTAATGGTAATGGTAATGGTAATGGTAATGGTAATGGTAATGGTAATGGTAATGGTAATGGTAATGGTAATGGTAATGGTAATGGTAATGGTAATGGTAATGGTAATGGTAATGGTAATGGTAATGGTAATGGTAATGGTAATGGTAATGGTAATGGTAATGGTAATGGTAATGGTAATGGTAATGGTAATGGTAATGGTAATGGTAATGGTAATGGTAATGGTAATGGTAATGGTTTAATGGTAATGGTAATGGTAATGGTATGGTAATGGTAATGGTAATGGTAATGGTAATGTGTAATGGTAATGGTAATGGTAATGGTAATGGTAATGGTAATGGTAATGGTAATGGTAATGGTAATGGTAATGGTAATGGTAATGGTAATGGTAATGGTAATGGTAATGGCAAAGGTAACATATATGCATCTCTCATGATAAATGATTTTAATTTATCATTTGATGCAATACGCATAAGCAAAACAAATTTTTTGTGCAGTGCTTGGCTCGGTTTAAATTTTAAACGCTTATTCTGTCTATAGTATCTACAGTCCAAAATCCCTTTGTTCCTTTTTTATTATTTTTATTTTTCGTGTATCGAAGAACCTCAACTGCTCCCAACATTTCTGCTTATTTCTGGCAAAGCTATCAAAAAGCACTTAAAAATAAATACAAGTGATTTCACTTGCATTGCAATTGACAAACAACCAAGTAGACAAAATGAGACTAATTGAATCCTGGAATCTACTCAAGTTGCAGGTCAGTTAGGCAAAGTTAACTGGATTTAACTCGCTTAAAAGCAATTCCTTAGTTTATTTCACAAAATCTAATACTTATGCAAATATTTCTGTTTGTGACAACATCATACCAGGTTATTATCCATGCCTTTATGTGCCTCTCAAGGGGGAAGGGGCATAGAATGTAACACAAATTGCAACCGCAAGTAACGGATATTATCTAGAGGGCTGTCACTCTGCACTGGCAACAGATACTTAAGTGCTGTCCAGGCGACCCCGTTCTCCGTTCTGGCCTGAAAAACGGAAGCACGCGACTCTGACGGAAATTGCAGCACATGTAACGCACGCAGCACGGCACTTTGTGCCGAGATGCCGATGCCCACCAACTGGGAGAGTTGGGAGAAGAGGGCGGCGTCGAAATGGGTTTTTAACAAATTAAAGTAAAAATTACAATGCATGGCATGCCATAAATACGAAAGTTTAAGACCTTGACAGCCATGACCAATTGACCCAATTGCCGATGCCACACTTTGCCATGCGCCGAGGTGTTTGAGTGGGCGGAAGGTTTTTGAGTGCCAAAAACGAGCAAATGGCCAAATTGAATTTCAAGCGTAGCTTCGACTTGGGCCACTGGCTTTAACAAAACAAAAGGTTAAGAACGAAGAGCATGCTGAGGGAACACTCTCTTAAGCTGGCCTCGCTCTCTGCTTCATTTATCCGGACTCGTGCCTCGACACGACCCGACCTAGGCAAAGGCAAACGGCGCGCTTTCCTGGCGCTGTCAGTTTGCCGCAGTCAAGCAATGAACTCGTAGCGCGCGCGCGGTTACCACAACCAATCGACAGGGCCCCCAATTCTGGATATTAATTTCGTTAACTTTGCCAAAAAGCATCTCGAATGACCAACATCAAATTCAAGTCAGTGAAGTTGCCGAGAGAATAACAAAATTATTTAATCAAGTTTTATCAAAATATAGTGTCTGACTTCCGCCTCAGCCACCACTTCGGACTGGGATCAAGCGTATAGAGTTTGGGCCAAAGCCGCAAATCCAACAGCTAGTTGCAAATTCACAGCGTGCCACTGGCCACGTGCCCCTACCGCATACGAAAACACTGACGCCTTTCACATTTATTCCGGGCTCGCGTCGCGTCGCGTTTCGTGGTGGTAGCCAAAAATTTTGGCCATTATCTATATGCATAGTAGCGGTAGTTGGAGTAGTTCCCACTCCGTCGCCGGTTCCCCGTGTCGGTATCCGTGAAACGTGCAGCTAACCAAAATGCAGCCGCCGCGCGTCGTTGCCATGTAAGTGATATCTGTCTAATGGTAAATGGGTTTTCAGTTTCCCACTGCAGCAGCATCAGAAAACCGGTGACTGCTGCTGCTGCTGCTTCTGTCACCATAAATTACCTGGCTGCCTGGACCTGACTTCATTGAAATGCATCTGCGCTCTGTGGCTGTGGCCTACCTTAATTAAATTTCAGAAATCTTTTTTGTTTTTTTTTTATCAAAATTTACGGTACACTTGCAGCCGTAGTCTTATATCCATCAGTATGGCCGCATTCCCTTCCACTCCCCCCGAACCATTCAGTTGCCTGGCTCTGTTCTCCGGTGTTCAATAACACGCCATGTCGAATTGAGCCGCGGGCTATTTTCTGCTTTTGTTGAAAAATTGGCAAAAACCTAAAGTCAAACTTCATTTGGAACGTACAAAGGGCGAGGTGATTTATGTGAGGAGCCATGCATCATATTGCTAAACACCAGTACATACATATATGTAGAAAGATAATGTGGTTGGGCTTTTTCTAGAGCCTTTTCCAATCCAAAATATTGCTGCTGGCTGTGTAGGAAATACTGAAGCTCGTGCAATGACCTTGTTTCAGGAAAATGAAATCAATGTTTTGATTCGCTTCCCTGGCTGTATGTGTACAGACCAGAGGTGACCCAAAGCTCTATGGACTGCATGGTCAATTGCTGCTTTTATTTTAAAAATATTTTTGGCAAAGGATGTGCTTTGGACAGGTCCTCAAATGAGTAAAATTGAAAAGAGTAGCTCTCATAAATTTTTAAGTTGTTTCTATAAAAGGTTAAATTGCTGAAGAGGTTTACAAAGAAAACAATGAGCAAAATTTTCTTTTTTACTGGTTCTCAGAAGGAGATACATAGAAGCGCATGCTCAATTTAGTATTAAATGAATTTTTTCCGTTTGGTATCAACCACAATGACTATAGTAGAAGATGGCGGTGGTTAATTTTTTCCTTTTATTATTAGTTTGGGGGGGCGTAAGATCTGTATCGGATTTTTTTGTTTGAATCTAATGACTCTAAGAGATTTGATAACATATGCTCCATGTCAAATTAAGTCATTGCGTTGCAGACAAGTTAACCATGTTTTTTTTTTTTTTTTTTTTTTTTTAATTTCTATAATTGTTTCTTTTCGGTCATGGTAATGGGATCTAAAATTAAAAGGAAAAAAAAGGCCAAGTGTGGACACCATGAACATATAAGTAGATTCCCAAAACTTAATTTTATACAAAACTATATATTTTGTAAGTGTTCAAATATAAGCAAATCGCTTATAAAAAGCTGCTGCGATATTTATAAAACGCATTAACGTAGAATTTTATTACCGTAAAGCAACCATCTAAGCTTAAAAGAGTCAATTGCAAAACATGTTTTATGCATAAATTTTCATACGCTTTGCACAAGCTTTGAAAATACGGTTACAAAACGTGAATTTTAAATAAAATAGTTAAGCGTTTTAAACATTTAATTTGTGAGTGTAATTTATGGTTATTATACTCTGTATCGAAGGTACACAGAGTATATAAAAATTTTGCAAAAGTAATAAAAGGGAAAAGGAGTCATTCTCGACCCTATACAGGATAAGCATTCTTGATCAGCATCAACAGCCGATATAGTCATGTCCATCTGTCCGTCCGTATAAACAAATAGATCTCAGAGATGGTAAGAGATCGAGGTTCTTCTTATAATTGAAGGCAGATCAAGTTTATTTAAATTTTTGCCACGCCCCACAGTGGACAAAACGGTTATTCTACTGCGTCAGAATTAAATATTTCAAGTTTGAAAAAGCGTTAATTTTTAAGTAAATATCGATACTTTGACTAGCTTATAAAAGTTTAACTCAAAGCATTCCGATATATAACTGAACAGCTGTAAGTTATCAAACCCAAAATATGATTTGGCAGGTGCTTTTTAATTAATTCTCTCTCGTTGTTATACATAAAAGCTTGGTTATATAACCATACAAATGTATGTATTAATAGTGCGTTTCACTCAACAGCAGAAATCGCCAATGACGGCTTACTTGTTCTAACCGATACTCTTGAAAAAACATGTTTAACAGTGTTCCTGCGTAAGAAGGAGAGTGGCGGGGGGCTTGGTTCACTTTTTTGCTCATAACTTGAGAACCGTTCATCCGATCTTTATCATTTCTTCGGCAAGTCAATTTATTTTGCTAATTACTAACTATCTCTAAAAGGTATGAATCGTCTATCCTCAAAACTGTAGGAGATATAACGTTTTTTCCAAGTTGCGGGGGCGGGAGGGGGCGTGGCCAAAATTTGAAACAAACTTGATCTGATAAAAGAAGCTTTTGTCCATACTTGTCAAACCTCATCTATTACCATCTCTGAGATCTAGGTGTTCATACAGACGGACGGACAGACGGACGGACGGACGGACGGACGAACAGACGGAAAGACGGACATGTCTATATCGACTCGGCTGTTGATGCTGATCAAGAAATATATACTTTATAGGTCGGAAATGATTCCTTCTGCCTGTTACATACATTTGCACGACTTTAGTATACCCTTTTACTCTACGGGTAACGGGTGAGGGGTAAGAGAAAAAGTCGAGTCCACTTTGGACGCTGGTTCTGCCAACTCGTTTTTTTACATTTTACACGATGAATATCGATAGAAATCGATATCGATAAGACTTTGACTGCAAAATCGCTCGCAACAATTGGCGGTAAAAAGAAATAAGGCAAGACGTTTTTATTTGTGTTGATTTATTTCTATAAAAGGTTATCCCTTTGAACAGGATTAAGTAAAATTAAATGGGTTCCCCCAAAACACGCTCTACCACGCACCTTGACTTCGACAAATGGTAAACTGCTGGTTGGTCCACTGAAAGCGGATACGGCTTTTCTCCTTTTCAACGGTCAAGAAGCTCGGTGGCAAATATTTTAAATCCATATAAGATATCACCTGGTTGCAGAACTCTATCCAGTATTTGGCCAACCTTTGATTTGCATATACCAAATAGCTCTCAATTTTTCAATATTCCGCTGATAAACCAAGCAAGTAAGGAGCTACGGCTATTTGCTTGTCCAGTGCGATTGCAAGCCGGAAAGGATTGTCTTGTTTTGCCAGCCGAGGCAAAAGTTGGAGTAACATCTGTAACGTTTGCCTCTCCACACGAAAACATTTCTTAGAAAAGCGTCTGTATGTTTAGGCACGTCGGTCTCCCAAAAGCAACAATTTCGACTAGGAAACAAATAAATTATTTATAACTGGAGTACTAATTAAATGGCTGGTGACTTACAAACGCTACGTAGCAAGGTCATCAGTTGCAAAAGATTATTATTAAACTGCATAAGCTGCAGTTGTTGCTTTTCAATTGCATTTAGCAAAACAATGTCACTCAAATTCATTTCGATGCACAAAGGTAAACAAACAGACCAGATCAGCTGTTGTGGACTCGGAATAGGACACCGAACGCAGTGGAAACGACTTTTGGAATTTATCGAAAAATCGTGGAATCGATGACAGAACACGCATAAGTGGAAATCGGCTATAACGCGTATTAAAAATCTGCCCTTATTAGCCTACACCTCACTTTCGTAGAGCAAGACTAAAAAATTTGAAAAAAATTGTTCAAGTTGCCATTAACTTTTTTGTGTCCTTGTGAGTCCTTATAATATCAAATTTTCAAAGATCGCCTGCTAAAATGTGCTACCCTTGCATTTGTTGATATTTTTGGGCGCAAGTTTGGCTCAACGAACAAAGAGGTTTTTGGCTTTTGGAAACTGTTTTTTAATACAGTTTTAAATAAAAACACCTGAAGTGAGCTGGACCGAATCGAAATCAGTTAAAACCTGCCTCAGAACGCCAATATTCTTCCCAGCTGTGATCTATTGAGATCATCGAAGATCAATTCGGTGTATATCCATGGATTTTCTCTATCAATTCCTTATTTTCTTAGAAAAGTGCGATTCTTCAGAATAAAGAATAAAAACAAATGCAAATGTTTTAATACATCAGAATTTACGAACGTCAGCATTAAAAATAGAGGCCAGCTAACTTCGTCTCGACCGAAGTTTATATACCCCTGGAGCTTGATATGCCTGACGTTTTAAGATTTTAGCTATACTATAGTGGTCCGATTTCGACAAGTTTTGGTGAAATTATGTGAAATCATTTAAAACTTATAAATACGAGCGTTGGGAGCGATAGCATTGAAAACAAAAAGTTTTTCTCACTAAAACTAGTTTTTCAACTGTTCCTATGGCAGCTATATGCTATAGTCATCCGATCCGGCGGTTCCGACAAATGTGCAGCGTATTTATACCAAAAGAATTCGTGCAAAGTTTTGATAAGATAGCTTTAAAACTGACGGAGGAGATAGCATAGAAACAGACGGACAGACGGACGGACTGACAGAGGAACATGGCTATATCAACTCAGCTCGTCATGCTGTTCAAGAATATATATACTTAATGTGGTCGGAGATGCTTCCTTCTGTGTCTTACAAACATCCGGACAATTTTAGTATACCCTCTCCAAGGGTATAAAAAGAAAAATTTTTCTAAATAAAACCCACTTTTCGACCAATAGTGTTTATGGCAGCTATAAGATATAGTCATCCGATCCGGTCGGTTCCGACATATTAACAGTGTGCAGTAAAAAGAAGACTCTGTGCAAAGTTTCAGCTCGATAGCTTAAAAACTGAGAGACTAGTTTGCGTAGAAAGGGACAGACAGACGGACGGACAAAGCTCAATGAATCAGCTCGCCGCCCTGATCAAGAATATATAAAGTTTATAGGATCGGAAATGAATATTTCTATGATTTGCAAACTTCTGGGCAAAACTATAGTACCCCTTTCAACTATAGTACCCCATACTTTGAAAGATATTCAATTCGTCTCTCTAAATTGGTCATATCTCCCACAGTTTTGTAAGAAAATTTAAAAAGATCGGATGAACGATTCTTAAATTATGAGCAAAAAAAAACACCAGTGAGAGAAATACAAAGTATTCTTCCTTATTCCTTTCGGATCTGCTACTTAATTATTTCCTAATATTTTTTTGCACATGATTTCATGAATTAACACTTCTTAATTTTTTCAACTTATTAGAAACTTTATGGGAAATGATGAGAAAAATGAAATGGAGAGAAAATCTCAAGAATTGTTTTTATAAGTGAAGGCTACACTCAAAACAAAAATCAATCCATATGGGATCAAATCAATCCTAAGCGGTATTGAAAACAACGTAGTCCCGAATATGCTTGACCCGATCTGAAAAAGATTGAGTTGATTCGACTTTTATAATCCTAAGAAGGATTACATATATCCCGGGGTAATCCTATAAAAGATTGAATTGTGCAAAAAATTCGAGCACAAATTAATCCCAAAGCTGGATCATTATATGCCTATTCTAGATTAACTTAAGCTCGATATGTAATATTGATTTTATCTCAGGAAAGATAACTATTCTTCCTTTCCTCCGCCATGCCATAGGACTTTCTCATACACTTCAAAGACCACCCACATCAGTTTTGGTTATTATAAGATTTCTGAAAAACAAAGAAATAAATATAAAATTTTTTGGCTCCACTGGGATTCGAACACACAACGATTCGCACTGAACAGGAATGGAACGGCGTCTCATCGAACACCACCATACCCCTTGGTTGTTGCAGCGTGTCTGAAAGGCTACTTATGTTTCTTCGCTCTCGCTCTCTATCTCGCTCTATTCTATGGAGTAAGCACATTTGGAATGATACAAGTTCGAACGAAATGGACCAATCCTTAAAAGATTGAATTGTGTAGGAAATCGAGATTGAATTTTTAAGCTCGTGGCTTACTCCAAGATTTAAAAGATTGAAAATATCTCGACGTTTTTTTCTGTGTAACAAGTAAGATGATCAAAGTTGAGGGACTTAAGACCGCCTGCTCAAGCTATGTAGATCATGAGATTAACTGGCCCTTTTTTTGCAATCTGAACGCTTTTGCAAATCAGTCCAATTCGAACAAAGTTTTGTGCAACAATAAAAATGTATGTCATCAGGAATCAGGCCTTTAAGCAGGAATTGTTACACAAGCCATAAATGTAGGCCATTACCTTAGTTTTAGTTCCAATCGTAATAAATCAATGTTCTCGTTGCTCAAAATTAGTCAAATGCAAATAACATGACTTTGTTAATGATTTTGCCCAAATAAAAGAAAACTACTGCCAGACACCCTCACACACACACACACACTGTGAAAGGAACTTATTGCATAGATTCATACTCGTACAATAAAAATATGAAACAAGGCAAAACAAGTAGCTATTGGAGACGATAATAAAGGCCAACAATGCCAGCGCTCTGGGGCCTGCAGTGACGGGAAATATCGAATACCCGGTGTTTTATCAATTGCCATATCGCGTGCCTTGAGCGCGCCAAACATTCCAAAAAAAGAACTCCAATGAATGCAAACGAAAACGAAATTGTTCTGAGCGGAGTCGAACGATATATTCTTTTTATATGGTACAATCGAAATGTGTGAATTGTCGACTAACAAGAAACTTGATAGCTTTTTGTGAGACGCAAACAAAGGGAATACTTAGTTTGGGCCATACCATTTTGATGGGTGCTATTAGCCATTTGTTATGTATTTTCTGTTAATCGAAGTTTGTGTTTTGCATTTATGTTCGCCAGACATTCTTTTGGCCACGCCCATTGCCATGCTGCGACTGTCTGTTTTGGTACAAATGAACTGTTTATGTTAATAAATGAGCTCACCGGCTTCGTAACCAGAGGGGGGGGAGGTTTGGGTACGGTTGCTTCCCCAAGGGGAGACTATTACATCATTAGGGCAACACCTGCTGCGTATATCTGTATGTGCGTGTGTACGTCTGTTGGTGTGTGTATGAGTGTGTCAATGTCAAGAGACGCCTACGCATTGGAGCTCAATGTCGACTGCTTACCCCCTGAAATAGCCATACCCCAGATCCAGGCAAATTACGGCTAATTAACATTATTTTTTTCAATTTATTCCTCAAATAGTTTCCGACAGCAAGTGCACTGCAAATAAAAAAGAGGAAAGCGAGCTTAGACTTCGCCAAAGTTTAGTAATCCAGTCATTTTTATACAAAGTGACAAAGGGACAAACAAATATCAGGGCAAATTTTATTTTATTCAAAAATTAGCTAATTACCTGATTAATAAATCGATGAGAGAATAGGTTAAAAATGGTTCAACCTGCTTAAAAAGAAAATATCTATCACCTAGTCTAAACTTACACACCAAAGTTCAAAGTCTTTTGGTACAAACGCTGCACATTTGTCGGAACTGGCCGGATCGGATGACTCTAGCATATAGCTGCCATAGGAACGATCGGTTGGAAAACTGAATTTAAGTGAGAAAAACTTTTTGATTTTGGTGCTATCTTTCCCAACGCACGTATTTATAAGTTTTTAATGATTTTACATAATTTCACCAAGATTTGTCGAAATCGGACAACTATATAAAGATAGTAACTAATAAAAGATAAGTCTGAAAAAAATCTTTCGTATCTTTAGCTCCAAGGGTATTTAAACTTCGGTCGAGCTGAAGTTAGCTCGCCTCTATTTTTTGAGATATGGCTTTGAACCACTATGAAACTCTTTAATCTGATTCGGAAATGGTCTTGCACCTGTAAAATAGTGAGCTACATGTTACCACATTATAATTCAGAGCTTATTTTATTTTTGAGATATGGCTCTAAAACTCTTTTGAGCAGATCGAACTGTTTGGCACCGTTTGAACATTTTTTTTCGACTTTAAATCGCTAACGAACCGGTTGTCAGACTTGGGACAAATGAAAATTTCAAAAAGATCGGCTTAGGACTTGGATCTCATCAATTTAAGCCTTGAACTCCCGCTTTTATTCCCCGCTCCAGTTTACATTACTCTTACGATTTAAACAAATTTGCACAAATTCAGTTTTAAGTTAGGTAGACCACAAAAACAATCTCTAATAGTCACGGAATATTAAAAAATTAATTTATAGGCAGATATTATTTCCAGTGACATTTCCCATTTACTTTTCATTTACTTTTCAAATCGGCGATATTTTGCAATTTGCGAATTTTGGAACCTCAAACTTTTGAAATTTCGCAATCAAATTGTAAAAGCACATTATATAATATTTTAAATATTTATTTATATTCGTAATTTTTAGAGGTATAGAAAAAAAACAAGTAAGAGCGTTGCAGTTGAGTAGCCCGACTCCAAAATACCCTGCACTATTAAAACACACACCCACTCATACTGAACCATACGCTCTAGATGCCTAAAATAGGCACAGCATTCCACTCTCTCACAAGCAAAATCGCTTAGCTTAAGAAATATATTATATATTAAGCCACGATTTTGTGACTTTAAAATTGTGGCTCTATCTGTTTTTTGCGGTTTAAGGGGGAGGGAGGACATTTTGCAAATCTGAAAACATATGTACATTAGGGAGGACGCCGATAAGTAACTTAACTGCACAGAAAAAAAAGATCACAATATTTAGTATTTTACGGGTATTTTAAGTATCAAATCGGCCTTCATCTGAAATAAATATCAAGATGATATTCTAGCGTCCATATGTTTTGGTGGAAATAGTATCACATCGATATGAAATATTGATATTTTTTTTCGATATTATTAAAGATAGGGCTGATCTTTGATCTTTTTTTTTTCTGTGTGATACTGATTATTTTTTAAAGTTTTCACAAATATTACTTATACGACACGTTCGCCGAATCGAAATTTCGACCACGAATTCTCCGTATTATTTTAAAAGTTGTCAAATTTAAATATTATCGAGCAATAGCCAAATATCTAGAGGGAATCGAAAGAATTTTTGGGCGGTAAACTGAGATCTAATTTTCACGCGACCCCCCTGTTTTCCAAGAAGGGGTTTTTTATTTACAAAAAAAAAAAAAATTATATTTTATTTAAAGGAGTGGGGAGGGTGGGAATAGGGAAATAAAAAAAACTTGATTCAAGTAAAAAATCCTTATTTCAAGTACAATATTTTCAATCCCCAAATACTTGTTTGAAGACTGTTTCGGAATATTTAAAGTACATTTCGAACTATTATTATATCTTTATACCCTTGGAGAGGGTATATTAAAATTGTCCGGATGTTTGTAACGCAGAGAAGGAAGCATCTCCGACCACATAAAGTATATATATTGTTGATCAGCATGACGAGCTGAGTTGATATAGCCATGTCCGTCTGTCCGTCTGTCCGTCTGTCCGTCTGTCCGTCTGTCCGTCCGTCTGTTTCTATGCTATCTCCTCCGTCAGTTTTAAAGCTATCGTAACCAAACTTTGCACGAAGTCTTTTGGTACAAATACGCTGCACATTTGTCGGAACCGGCCGGATCGGATGACTATAGCATATAGCTGCCATAGGAACGATCGGTTGAAAAACTAGTTTTTGTGAGAAAAACTTTTTTGTTTTCAATGGTATCGCGCCCAACGCTCGGATTTATAAGTTTTTAATGATTTCACATAATTTCACCAAGCCTTGTCGAAATCGGACAACTATATAGTATAGCTGCCATACAAAAGTTAGGTCTGAAAAATAGTCCTAGTGAGAAAAACTTTTTTGTTTTCAATGTTATCGCTCCCAACGCTCATATTTATAAGTTTTTAATGATTTCACATAATTTCAATAAGCCTTGTTGAAATCGGACTACTATATAGTATAGCTGCCATACAAAAAGTTATGTCTGAAAAAAAGTCTTAGTGAGAAAAACTTTTTGTTTTCAATGTTATCGCTCCCAACGCTCGTATTTATAAGTTTTAATGATTTCACATTATTTCACCAAGCCTTGTCAAAATCGGACAACTATATAATATAGCTGCCATACAAAAGTTAGGTCTGAAAAAAAGTCTTAGAGAGAAAAACTTTTTGTTTTCAATGTTATCGCTCCCAACGCTCGTATTTATAAGTTTTCAATGATTTTACATAATTTCTACAAGATTTGTCGAAATTGGACCACTATATAGTATAGCTGCCATACAAACTGTCAGGTCTATATCAAGCTCCAAGGGTATATAAACTTCGGTCGAGCCAGTTAGCTTCCTATTTTTTTGGTCATATTATTAATTGGTTATGGTCGCAAGTACAGCCCGATTTACTCTCAAAAAAAGTGCAGAAAGGTTCTTCATCGAAGTTTAATAAGTCAAAAGTCAACCCCAAAGCATTTTTGAACCAAAAAAATACTTAAAAAAATAAGTACAAAAAGTTCTTGGTCTTAGCCTATAAAGGTCTCTATATAATATTTAAATCCAAAGGAAATAAATTAACCAAAGACCAAGATTTTTATACTGTAGGTCGAAAAATCTATCCCATCTCCATTACCAAAGTGTTAGAACCAGGAGGGAATTTCAAGAACAGATTGAACGTAAAATAACTCGCAGTTTTGTAGCACACTTTTTGGAGCTAGTATAGTAAGTCTTTTCTGTACTTAATCTAAGAAATTTTGTACTTGAACTAAGTACGATCTATTCTTAAATGTTCTGGCTAACTGTGAGTACGAAATGTACTTGATACAAGAATGTTTGTTCTCATTTAAATAATTTTAACAATCGTTATTCTATTCTAGTATGCTCCATACTTAATTTAAGTACATTCAAGAACAAAACATACTAGAAATTTTAAGTACCAAACGGCATAAATTCTATCCCGACCGGTCTACAACAATACCGGTCGTTTTTTTCTATGTGTACGCTCTTACATTTTTAAGACTGTCCATTTCAAAAAGTGCGGTCATTGTAGCTATCAGGTTGAAGTCAGCACGGTTCACGTGTAAGGTTCTAATAAGGGTCATGTTTGAATTAATGCACGGATCTTCTTCCGACATAACAGTTGAGACAATTCGCTAAAATCAAGAGACCACTCCGTGGACACTATTTGAATCGATAAAACGATCCGAAACGTGGAAGGAATTGAAGACTATATCGGAGCATGTTTTTAGAATTGGGGAAAACGTCACAAGCGTAATGCATTCGGGAAATGACTTTACAAGAATAAATAAAGATTTTGTGACTTACATAGAATTCTACACGATATTTTTTTTGACCGCAGTAGTATAGTAATTCGCACTATTTTTGAGATCCTTGAAGCTTGAAATTTACGGAACGGCTGCAACCGTGATGCGCAGCACTTTAAGTCATTTTTGTGGGACCTCACTTCATATTTTAGTTTTAACTTAAAATTAATTACAGCTTGAAAAAGTGTGGCGTTGAGTGGCGGTAGTGTCTCTTCCGATATCAGCGTCAGTCATTTTGTACTTAAATCCAAGAAGAAGATCTATGCTTGAAGTCAATACTTTTTATGCTTACAACCAAGAAGATCTTTGCCTAATATCAAGGTGACTTAATTAAAGACCAAGAGTTTTAATTCATGCTTGATTTCAGCATATTCGGCTTAAAGCCAAGAATACTTTGTCCTACCGTACCTTTGACAACAAGCAAAAATCTCTCAACTTTAAGTGCCCGTAGCTGGCGAACAATTTTCAATTTCTAGATTGTTCTAATGCATTCCCCAAAAATTCTCTGAGTGTGACTGGCCGGATTCCTTTTTTTTGCAGCGTCTTTGCCTCTCTGTTGGTTGTTTAATAGCCGGAAATCTGTCTATTTCCGTTTGCCGTGGCGTTGATTATACTTAATAGATGACCGAGTGAGCTCCTCCAAGCAGCCAATTTTTCTATTCCCCACTTGCTGGAAACTTGAGTATGAGTCGGAGCTGTAATTATGCTCTAATTATATGCCATGTGTGTGGTTGTGTGTAGGTGTGTGAGTGTGTGTGTGTGGCTTGTGGCGCAAAGAAAAATCTCAACTCTGATGTAATTAGAACTCAACGTGTAGAAGGCTTAAGAGGTGGCCCATCTTGGGCCTAGCAGCAAACCAGGTAGCCAGGCGACGACCATTGAAACTTGGCAGACATCATCCTGCCATTGGCATTGCGTGTGCTTAATTAAGCTGCCAAAATTGGTTGGGTTGTTAAGGCATCCCAAATTTCGGCTTTAATAACTTTATGCTTTTCGTTGTCTCTTTTTAGGTAATTTGGCACAACGAAACGATAAACTGCTTTAATATATAACCAAACTAATTACTTAAACGATACATATCACAGCTAGTCTGATTTTGCTTTTATTAATCCCAAAATATCTGTGTCAATATCAAAATATCAAAGTATCAAATTCATATCAATTATAAACGAGTGCTAGCAAAGTGAAACCAAATTTAATTACAAATTAATTATAAATCGATGAACTATCTAATGCAATTATTCTATAATAAATTATAAATGTTATTTAATCGAAATTAAAACTTAATCAATATACATAATTAAGTGAACACGTGAGTTTTCCAGAGTTTTGTGTTTCGAGTGTGAGTGCTGTTCCGAAACTCTTTCGCGATTCGCATCAAAGCTCCGTGTCATGTAATGTCTTTATGCCTCTCAGCGGATCAAGTGCTTAAGCGATAAGCAAAAGCAGCTGCTGTGGATTTATATGCATAAATGAAAAACACGCGTGCCCTTGCTGAAAAGAACAACCCAAGAAACTTCGCGCCACACTCACGCAAACGGATTAGCTGCAGCGTATAAAAATACACACACCCAGCACATATAAAGGACAAACAATAGCAGGACTTAGCCCAGCAGGAAGCTGCGACTTAGAACCGGCTGGCGCCTGTCGTGACATCAACTGTGTGGAAATGGCCAGGCAATTAAGCCGTTAACGATGTACGCGCACTTAAAAGACCCTCAAGCAGAGCAGCGACAGATACGGAAAAACGCGCGTAAACAAACCTATGAAAAATGCATGCGCTGATTAATTCCAAGTAAGTTGACGAGCCTTGGCTTTTTACGCTTGATATTTTATGCTCCTATTGTGAGGCTTTACGAGTTGCGGGTTTTCATGAAAGTTTTCTGTTATCAGCGTTATGTTGTGGTTAAATTTTACATGACATTTTTACTTGTTTTTATAATTTACAATAACAAAATTTCTAAACAATTTCGCCATTGGTTTGAGAGATGTAATAATATTTCAAAATTTGAGCTGATTTAATTGCATTTCTTTTTGAAACTTCTTCAGTTCGAATACAACAAACATGGCAACATTGATCAAATGACAAGAGTTATGAACTTCACAATGTCTTCTGGTGGTCTGTGGTTTTAGGTAAATATTTTTTGACGTTAGTTGAAAATACCACAGTCTGACTTTACTTTGTGTTAGTTCTCGAACTCAACATACGCTGAATTTAGAAATGAGTTTTAAAGCAAAACTTTACCTAAGGCTGTGACTGTCGTAAGCCTTCATTATATAGAAAATCAAAGAAAAATGTTAAAGTAAATTTAAAAAAAAATTTCTTTTATATTAGTAGCATCAAATTGAAGAGTAGGTTTTAACAAAGGAAACCTTTACAACCTGTACTCAGTGAAAATGGGTGAAAGGGGAGTATGAAGTTGTGCAAATGTTTGTAACATGGAGAAGGAAGCATTTCCGACCCTATAAAGTATATATATTTTTGATCAGCATCAACAGCCGAGTCGAGTGCAAATCTGAAACAAACTTGATCTGATGTACATGCAAAAAATTTGTATCTTAATCTCTTAGAGTCTCTAAGATCGACGCGATCATACAGACGGGCGCAGACAGACGAACTGACGGGCATGGCTAAATCGGCTCGGCTGTTGGTGCTGATCGAGAACAGATATACTTTATTAAGTCGGAAATGTTCCCTTTCTCCATGTTACATACATTTGCACGACTCATGATCCCCCTTTACACATTTTTAACGGGTACAGGTATAAAAAAAATTTGGCCCAACTGACTGATGGACTGGCACACCCACAGCCCACAACCCACAGCCAAAACTGCTTTTCCTACAGATTTGTCATAGACCATCGCTTAGTTATGCAGGCGCGCACTAAGAAAGAAAATTTTGAAAATTTGTCCGCGAAGTGTCTGAAAAGACCAAAGCTGAGCGCGAGAGAGAGTGAACAACTCTCTGAGTGACAGTATGTTCTGCGTGCGTGAATGTGTGTTGTGTGGTCTTTTTTTACAAAAGCAAAATAAAAACTAATAGCGAAAAGCTTCATCCAATTAAATTAAATTTTATGACACATTCTCTGACTACATCGATAGCTTTAAATATATGTTGATGAATGTTCAAAATAATGAAGTTGGAATTTTAAGAGTGGAGAGTGGTGGAAGATGGAAAGAAGGGTGGCGAAAGTGTTGTGAGCGGGTGAAGAGGAGGTGAAAAAACGGGAAAGACAATTTGATTTGAACTATAATTGAAGAGTGCTGATGCTGCTCTGATATGCACAGTCTTCATATAACATTGCTAGACCCGAAATTCACTACGTGGTCGTGCGGGAGAGGTGTATTCAGCATCCACTTCACTTGCGGCGATTAACATAATAATTCCGGAATTTTCGCGTGCCTAGAAAATTTGATTTTTTTCCTTTAGGACGGGATAACGGAAGTCTCGAAACTGTCCACAAAATAAAATAAGACAATTTTTTTAAATCTTGAGGCTGGTTTAACGACTTTGATGATCAAATGGTATTAAAAGAGTAGCATGAAGTTCTTGTGATATGCTTTTTTGAGGTTAATCAACGAGCTAAAGTCAATCGCAGTCATTTTTGATACAAAGCCTTTTTTCGAATTAAATGTTGTTCGAGTATCGGGGCTATATTTAATCTCGGGTATTCCGGCACCAAACAGACTTTTAAATCAAATGAATTATGAATATCGAGCTAAAGTTTATATCGGACCTTGTTGATTGGATCCGACTATGGGATTACATCGAGCTCGAATAACAGGATAAAATGAATTCCAGGAAAAAATTCTTCTTATTCTTGCAGACAGATTAGGTTTAGTATTTAAAAACGTCGTATTACCCAAAGTTTTTACGATTCGGATGAACGATCAAAATGCAGAACCATTGTCAAAATCGACCAACATTTTTGTGTAATTCTTATAGAGGCAAAGGTGGAGCTCAACCATAATGTTTAAGCAGAACGTTGTAAGAAAGTCAGGTCCCAAGATATAGACAAAAGAGCATATGTAATCATGTGGGTCTTGTCAGCTTTCACAAAAGACATTAGTCTGTGAAATGCGTTTGAGTTTATTCATTAAAGCTGATTCGTACATACTTTACCAACTTTAACAGTTTTTCTTGTTTCTTATCATAAAAAAAATACAAATTTTAATTCTGGAAACTTTATAATATACTTAAGATAGGTGCAGCAAAAAATTAATAGGTGTTTAGTGGACCTTTCTGTGGAAATGCCCTCATGCATAAAGTGTTTGTCGTGGGTTCTAATAGAATCGAAAATTTGGCTATTTCTTTTAAGAGCAACAATTCACACTGACCTTGTTTTCGGAAAATGTTAATTGCTAACCGTCTTTTTTGTGCTTGAGTTTCTTTCGTTGTTTACTTTTAGTGAAATACATTCCAATTGCATACTGCCTCAAGAATTTACGTATAAAAGAAGAACAACATTAATGCCAACATTCTTGGCTTAAAGCATTCTGGGCCACCGTTTCGTCAGAGCATTAATGGGATTTTGCTTAAGATAACCACATTTTGCTTCTCTCTCTTTATACTGCGGTGGAAGTCAAACAATTTTTGCAAAATTTGCCACGTTTTATTTATGCAATTTCATTTGAAAATTCGATTATGGCCATTTGGCTGTCAGTTACATTCCAAATTGTAGCATACTTTTTAGGGCACATCAAAAATGCGCACAAAATTATAAAGAGATTTCTAGGCACGTGCGAGGAAAAACCCAAAATTATTGTTTTGCTGCTTGCTGGTTTATTGTTCTCTTTGCTTCAAATTTATTAGAGACAGGCTCAAGGTCTGACTTTATAGAATTTTTTCCTTAGCAATTTGTTTACCAAAAATTGGACAGACAAGCAAATGCATAAGTTGAAAGCGAAATCTTTATGCAAGGCAGGTTCAGAAAGTCATCCAATTCTTTCAATTCACACAATTTGGCCTAAGCCCAGAATATGCATGGACACATAGACAAGCGCGCACACACAGCGTTGTTTGTAGGCTGCCTTTCAAAAGTCGATGAAATAAATGTGAAAGCAAGCCGAGTGACGTGTGCTAAGATCCAAGAGCTTAGCCTAAAACAGGCAATTCACAGGCAAGCTGGCAGCTTGGATTCAATGGCGCCCATTCACCGGCTTCAACACACACGCACACAAAGTGAGGAACCATATGCTTGCCAGTATGTGGCATAAATCAAGCCCATGCTTCGCAAGCAAACACCCATTTGAGAGGCTTCTTGGTTAGCCGCCAATGCCGCAGCCGCAGCCCGAGCTGCTGCCGATGGCGCTTCAAGACATTTTCGCAAGCAACAAAAAAAAAAAAGTTTTTGACTTCAGCATTTCAATCGTGTGTTTTATTGCTCACATATTTTATGCCGTTTATGCTCAAAATTCAACTCAACGAGCGCGACTACTTGCGCTTACAGAAAGTAAGGAATTTCACTGGAGTCCTGCATGTCTATGTCCTGCGGCGCCAAGCCAGCAACTCGGAGAAAAAACCGCATTGCGGCACATTATGCGCGCTAAAATTTACTCCATTCCCGATTCCCGACTGGCGACTTGGCGAAAGGGAAAACACAGCTACGAAAGAAATGCGCAAATGTTTGCCCTGCAGTGGTAAGCAGGAGGACTCTAAATGGGAGGGGTAGTGGGCGTGGGGGCGTGGTCTTGGCCGGACTAAACGCAATACGCTTTACCTTAGAGCAGTAGATAAACTTTCCACTTGGAGTGTTTGTGTCCGCTAAAGCAAAACCACCTAATTAATTAGTGTTTTTGTGCGTGTATTTAAATTGTTAACCTGCGGTTATTTTTTGTTTGTTCTTGTTTTGGTCAGCTGACATAGCGCATACGCAGCGTATCTGCTGTTGACACATTGATAAAACTGTTTTGGTTACATTTGTAATTGCAAATGTTTATCAAGTTTCATTTGCCAACGGCAACTGAGTTTAACTTGAAACAAAATTGCAAAAGCTCTATCTTAAACCGTTTTCGAGTTATTTAAAATTTTAAAAATCACAATATTACACTTTCAAGCGTAGAATTTCCGCAAAAGAGCTAAAAAAAATCTCAAATTTTTAAGCTTCTCTCATAATAAGCTCCCTTTGGGCCAATTATCATCTAATTCGGAGACATGATACCAGGAAAAAACTTTTTTTGTATGGAAAGCCCCATTACATAAGGAATGCAAACATAAGGCTGCCAACAGGGCAGCAAACCGGTTTGGAGCCGAACCGCTTCTGAGTCAAAGACTTCGGGATTTGCGGGAACTCCGAACCGAATCTGAACCGGTAGCAGAAAAATATTTTACTCCCGAACCTGAACCTAAACCGGAGCAAAAGAAATTCCTTTTTCCTTTCGGGCTGATAAAAAAGTTTAGTATACGCCCACCTCGGCCCCCAAAATAAAAAATTTTGAGATATCGAGTTCAAATTTAAAACTTAAATTTCTATTTGCAATAACAACAGGCCCTGAAATTTACATCAAGATCGGATAATAAATAGCGGAGTTATCAGGAACGCTGTTAACAATTTCTTTTCATGACTACCGGGCTATCGTTGAACACGTGAACAGATTTCTTGATTGTTATTTTGAAGTTTGAATGTTCGAACATATTTAAAAAGTTCTTAGAAAAACTTTCTTACATTTTACTTATAGCGTAGAACATCTTAGGAGGCTCTAGGACATTAAATTATGGTTTGGTCTATAAATTTTGTAAAACAAGACACGCACAACACCACAAAGGAGGCTAGTTGACTGTATAACGCTATTTCATGAATACCAATTTAATCTTCAGCATTCTTCACCTGACTTCATTGAGCTGGCAGAAGGTACCTCATGACAGAACTGCTATGATTGCTTGGGAACCCCAAAGGCAATTTTGTAAAAGTCGACATCAGCAGCAAACGCCAAAATCATTAATGCTTTGAGTGTGTGTGCATGCCCCGTATCGGCCCTTCTGTTGTTAGCCCTTCTAGTGTTAGAAAAAAATCTGCACGTACTTTTTAAGGGACCCATGAAGTTATGGCCCAAAAACAGCTTTTTGCTATTTTGCCTCAAACCAATTGAAATAACTCGCTCATGGACATCAGATGGTCCATTAATATTTGCTCAAAAATTGTGAAACATGGAAGTTTATTATACACTTAAAAAGTGTATTATAATTTTGCCCAGAAGTTTGCAACGCATAGAAGGAATCATCTCCGACCACATAAAGTATATATATTCTTGATCAGCATGACGAGCTGAGTCGATTAAGCTTTGTCCGTCCGTCTGTCCGTCCGTCCGTCTGTCCGTCCGTCCGTCTGTCTGTTTCTACGCGAACTAGTCCCTTAGTTTTGAAGCTATCGAGCTGAAATTTTGCACAGAGTCTTCTTTTGTCTGCACGCTGCTAATATGTCGGAACCGACCGGATCGGATTACTACTTCTTGTAGCTGCCATACAAATGATCGGTCGAAAAATCGGTTTTTATGAGAAAAGCTGTTTTTTTCTCTATATTACCGCTCTTAATCACGGTCATGGGTAAAATTAAATGTTTTTAAGCTGATCTGCGAAGTTTGGTCGAAGTCGCTAACCGTTGAGACAAGCGTTTTCAAGTGTATCAAAACTTCGTCATAGACGAAAATAGCTTTGCCTTTCTCGTATATATTTGCATTTAAAGTGTTTAAAAAAATTATTTGTATCTGGCGCCAATCAAAACTTAATTTACTTATGGGGGCGCTAATGTTAATGATAAAATAAATAAGTTAGCATATTAAAAAAATTAGACTATCGCAAAAGCTCACAAGGAAGCTCGCAAGTAAGCAAAGAACGGGAGGGACTTTTTCGGTATATTTTAAAATAAAAACGAGTCTCAGTAAATATTTTATCCAGCTTGCTAGATAGATTACAAAAGAATAACCCTATTTCTTGCGACTATCGTGAACGAAACTTTCACTGCCCTAAATTGAACGACATATGAATTGTTGCGATTTCGCTGCGTTTGGTCTCGTTCAGTCCAGTATCTCTCCTCTTCAAAATCGGATGCAGAAATTTGTTAAAGCAGTTTCTCCCTATAACCCTTAGGCAGAACTTAACCCAAAAACGCATATATTGTTTTCCAAAAATCTATTTAAGAACCGATTGAAGTCTTTTTCAAGTTTTGCCCAAAAATAAGGCTATTAATTACCTAATAATAATAATACTTATAACAATACTAACACATGACCAAACACGGGTATTTATTGATTCATTCGCCTTACACTAAAACTGAAAAAAGATACGATTCTGCCAAATTTATACAAATGCTTTTGTTGCCTGTTTTCTTTAATTTTCTTGTGGGTGACTCGTCCACATATTGATTTTTGTTCACTAATGAAAAGTGTACATAAATAAGAAACAACACTTAACCCGTTTTATTGAATCGGCCACGCAATCTGTAGATGACGTCAGATAGTAAGACCGGGTTCCAGTTTGTCTGCACTGAAATTACGCTTTAAAGACCAAAGACACAGACACACGATACGCATCACTCCCTTGCCTTTTGGAAACGTTTAACCCACATAATTATTACTGTACATATATCGAAGGGTTAACAAGGGTCGATGGCTGCTCGGTGTAAAATTGAGCACCTTCGGCTTGCGGCGGTGTGAATTATTGTTAAATATTTATTCGATCCGCCTGGCGGCTTGTCTTGTAATCATGAATGTTAATTGCTTACACACACACAGACAAATACACTGAAAACTATTCAGCTATAATTGTCGAGTTGTGCTTCACTGGACTTGAATTCTCTTTTTTGTTTTGTTTTGGGGATTCGCGCATTCAATTGAGGAGTAAGCAGTGCGCGGTCGACTGCATGTGCCACTTCCGCCTGATAGCTTCTGGCTTCCGCATCCATATCGAATGGGTTGGATTTCAGAGCTTTGCACTAAAATAAAACATAGTTGGCGTGACACTTGTACGTTAGTCGTGGAAATGCGTTTGTTTTTTTGATTAGTTGTTTGTCTGTTGTTGGAGCAGTTTTTGCAAAAACGAGCACGCCAACTTGGTAGTATTTAAATTAACGGCTATTATTAGCCTTTGTGTAGCAATTTTGTATAATTTTTTAAGGTAATTGAAATCAGCAAAGAGAACGTTGACTTTTACAAATTTATTTCAAAATAAAATGCAAAATTTTACAGTCCAAGTTAATGCATTGATAAGTCCATGTGGTCTGTTCAGAAAACTTTCGTTTACTTTCTTAGCTTAAGCACCTAGCACCGCCGGGTCTGAATCCTTAAAGTTCTCTTTTAGCGGTCTTGTGGCTTGCTTTAAGTTGTTTTTGTCTTAGGAGCAGCAAATGCATTTAGTATGCAAACAAAATGGGAACAAAACTGCCGTTATTTATGCAAACCTAACTTCAGCTCTTTAGAAAATTATTTCGCTTTTAGCTTTTGCCATTTTTTTGTTCCTTTTTTTATTTTGCTGCGAATGTTTGTTGCTGCTGCTTGTTTCTCTTGCTGTTACCAGTTGGCTGTGTTCAGCGTTGGGGCCAGTGCGTTTGCATTTCCGTCTTTTATGCTTGCTCACTCGCAGACATACATAGACTGGCACACACACGCACACACACTCCAACATCAGTTGGATGGTATGGAGCAAAGTTGACGTTTATGGAATTGTATATCATATTTTCTAGTCTTATCAAATTCTGTTTGAGAGGTCTGCTGTCTTGATTATTTTCTAACCCTTTTAAGCTTGTCCTTGTCCGACCACACCTAGTCCTTTTCTCTATGTCTCGTTAGCCGCTTGAACTAAATTATAGTTATATCATTAAATAGTGAGATAATCACCACACTTTTGGTAGAGCACTTGACAAATTATTTCGCATTCTTTAATTTCAGTTAACAATTTACTTGTTTATTTATTTAGTAAAAGCTTAATTAAAAGAGCCCTGCATGAATAGAATCAAAGGGCACTTTGACTCCATTCATGTTTTAAAAAACAGTTCAAGTAAATCAAGTTAGCTCAAATTTACAGTGACTTAAAGCAGATCAAGTTCCCAACAGATCAAACTCCAAGCAGATCAAGCCTTAATAGAGGCTCAAACAATCAAAATCATTTTATTTTACCAAACAAATGAAAATGAGGCAAACTCCCTACAAAATGATAAAAAAATTTTGCTTAAGAAACTGCTTTTTAAGAAATTCGCGTATTTTGAAGCTTTGAATCTTCACTATCTAACTATTTACTCGTCTTCATGACAAGCTAAACTCATCATTAGACATCGGATTTTAGGTTAAAACATATTTTTAATGGTTGAACCAAAAAATTCTGGTTGCATACAAATTCGTTTCATGGAAATGTGGATTATTTTAAATCCTTATTCGTTTTGCAATTTACATTTCTTCTGACCTAAAAGCATATTTTGAGAATATATGCTAAACCTATTTCGACCTACTTTGGAATATGCCATATGCTTTTACATATTTAGAGAGTAAAATATGCTCCCAAGTAGGTCTGCACATCTTAATGGCATTTTTATCCAGGGTTCAAAACGTAACTTACTGTGGGCAGCAAGACTAGGTAAGGGAGGACAAAAAAACTTTCTTTTTGCGGCTGCCTGCAGAGGTTTTTACTTGAGGCTGATATAATTGGACGAGCTGGGACTACGTTTTGGACCCCAAATTGTAAAAGTTTATCCCTCTCAATTATAAGGAAATTTTTATGGAGAGATTCAAAAGCCCCCTGTTTTTTAGAGATGGAATATCTGGTGTTCTATCTAGATTTTCTAATTGAAAATTAAATCTCTAGAAGTTCTAGTACCCAACGAATTTTTCGGAGATTTACAAACCAACCCTCAGCAAAATCTCTTGAGATTTCGTGGCACCCCATATAAATAGTTTTTTTGCCCATGTAACAACTCATTCTGTATTGATTTCAAAGTATATTTAAAAACAACTTTCTGACTTTGCTCATAAGATAGAAATTTTTGATTTTAATATGGAAATTGAGGTTATTTTTTGTGATCAAATCGATTTTTTTTTTAATTATTGTTCAGTTGACACAACTTTTGTTTCATAAGAAATTTTCAAGGCATACTACAAATCTGCACCCTCCTGCGTACTTCCTTGATAACATAATCAATATGGGCTAATCCTGCGTTGCGGACGTTACATTTGTACGCAAATTTAGCTTTAAGTTGACACAGCTGGCGTCCACTTTGGTATATTTGAAATAATTTTGTGCAAAAAGTTCCTGGGAGTACTTTCAAACCTAATTTAAGATAATAGGTTATCTGTTTTTGAAAAAAGTTATGCTTGTTTAGAGTTCCGTTCCGGACGTTACAAAAATGGAAGTCGACTTTGAGGCTTTCTATGTGCATTTCCACATTTTTAGCGAATTTTGCATAATAAAAAAAAAAAAAAAGTCTAATAACAAAAAATTTAGTAGAATATATGACCAATTCAACCCAGCTACAAAAGAATGATAAGTGGTCCCGTTATAAAAATATCTTAATTTTTGTGCTGTTGCGGACGTTACGTTGCGGACGTTACACTTTTCCATTGACCCAAAAAGTATTATTATACACAAAAATTTTTTCATCCCATTGTGACTTGAAACTGGGTTTGTAAGCTGTCGCAGAAATAGTCCGACCACAGCTTTCCCGATTTTGAAAATCCGCCCACGAGGAAAATTTCTGTAAAATTCCTGCTTTGCAAAAAATAATTTTTCATCCGATTGGCTTGAAATTTAGTTTGTAATGATTAAACTCCAATTCATTTGGGTTTTCATTTTTCCGATGTTGGAAATTCCGATTTTTGTCGATATTTATTAATTATTAATATTATTTAAACACACTTTTTGTTACTTTGAGGTTATGTTTTTAGGGTTCTCGACAACCTAGAGCAATTTAAAGCCCAGATTCAGACTCAGCAGGCAATAAACCATTATAAACACCTATTTCCACCTCATATTAAAAAAAAAAATTTTGAGTATTTTCTTGCTTGCGGACGTTACACATTTTGGCATTAACTTTTTTCAAAAATATGTGTAATAAAGGTATATTTTTTTTCATCAGTTTAAAGGGCATTAAAAACTCTGTTTATAAAGCAAGTTTGGATAACCGAATTATTAAAATTCATTCTGCTAAATTAAAAAAACCCAATTTTCCGTTGCGGACGTTACACACAGTAAACCGATTTTTAGTTTAAATTTTTAATATATATTAGATATCCTACAAATATAATGAGTACCTTAAATTAAAGGAAATTAAACAAACTTTAAGTTTTGCTAAGCGGAAAATACTATAACGACTGTTTTTACCATTTTTGTGACCAATAAAAAAACCCCTTTTTTCCAGGAATTAATAGAAGCAAGAGGAAGGTGTAGGTATGCCTCTGCCAAGAGCAGACAAACCACCGTAGAACAATATTGCTTACATATTTTGAAGCTTGAATATGTACCCTATTATTCCATTAACAAACATTTGGATTTGGACAACTTTTAAATTTCAACCCTTGGTTTAAAATTTTCGGATTAGCCCATATGTATATTGGAAGGGCTTGATAGGAAGAAGCAGGATGAAATAGTGGAAGATATGGATCCCGAACATCTTTGATTAAGTCAAACACAAGGTCTTAAAACTGCAGCTTTTATGACTCTGTCCATTGTAGACTGCTGCTCTTTAATCCCTTTATACTGAATATTTATTTTATTACTAGATCTTGAAGTGGAGAATCTTGCAACGTTCTCCATGTTAAAATAACAGCAGATTCTAAATCACCTTCTTTATTTAAGAGAATGGTCAATATACATTGTGAATTTATTTGCCGCCCCAAAAACTTCCCGCCCCTGAAACTCGTTGCCCCCAGAAATTGCCGCCCCTAAAAATTTGCCGCCAACTTTTCTTGGTGATTTTAACAATTTCAAGGTATAAATATATTAAGGACATTTTAAACCAACAGAACGCGTTTTTGATTCAGAAGTGTAGACACTTTTGCTAACAACATTTTAAAATCAACAACTGTGCGTGTCTTTGAAAAGCAGAGCAGAGGCCTTTGTTCCATATTCAATCCATATGGGATCAAATCAATCCCAAGCGGTAATAAAAATTCTCGTTTACAAACAACGCGAGCTCGTATGGGTTGCTGTTGAACTTTGCTAAAAATTTATACGATGTGGTCATACGGTTGACAGCCAAGGTCACTGACTTCCCAAATTTGTTCTCCCTTATTTTGAAACCCATATTTTTCAGCAGCAATTCTTTGTCCTCTTTTCGTTTCTATGCATGTGACCCGCACTGCTCGTATACGACAGCACAGACGCATAATGAGCATTTGGCTGGCTTCCTGCTGCCTTGACTCTAGGATTCTTACCATCCCTTTGCCTAAATAGCTTGCCCTGTTGGTTGGCTTTAAGGCGAAGTGAGCGTATCCATAAAATTGGTGTGAAATTTAAAGCCAACTTCCTACACTCCGCTAATTAAACCAAAATATTTTTTTGTCGTGCGCGGGCGAAATAAACCAAAAAACTAGCCCAGCCAGGCAGCACGTGGCCAGGATTCAGGGCCAGGACCTGTTTTCGTTTTCCTGTCGCCAAACAAATGGCCACATGACAGGCAGCTATTAAGGACCCCACTCAGTCGGGTATAGCTAATTTGCCATTGGCTCGCTGTCTGGCATTGCCGGCCATCTCCAGAATCATTTTCCAAATATGTCAACATAATTAATTTTCAATTATCCTTGTGACATTGGCCACATTGTGCGCACACACACACACACCTACTTCTGTTTAATTGGGTGGTAGAAGTCGGCTGTGGCGTATGCCATTGTTATTAATAGTAGTCCCGGTCATCCAGGAGGTCCCCTTGGTGTCACTTAGTATAATTGAGCGGCAGTTGATGGAAAATAATTCACCACACCGATTGTCTCCAGTGTTTCCGATGTTGGTGACGAAGTTGATAAATTAACCCCAGAGTCGTCATAGTTTCCCATTTGCTCCCCGGAAAGGTGACAAAGCATTGGCCATGCCATTGAGTTTCATTTGTGGCATTTGTATTATGTGTGATTTAATGGCAAAACATCAATCCAACACATTCAAAAGGGGCCACATGAGATTGGGAACCATCCCCCCCCCCCTGTGGGAATTGAAAACGTGTCAACGGCAAAGGCATTTACCCAAATTAAACGGCAGCTCGAGAAGGCCTTTTTATCACCTTTCGTTAATCAAAATTCCAAAGTTGGTAAATGTGGCGGAAATAATGAGAAATGCATGGAGATCCGCCTGCCCTGCCCGTTTATCGGGCCCGGGTAGTTGGTTTAATCATCGCCCCCAGGCCGTGTGCTGTCAAACCGCACCAGAGTTGCGAGTCGCTTGTCTGCTACTTTACCATCCGCTTTGCATAACAAATGCCACAGCAGACGACAGCGCGAAGGAACTACAATGACTTGGGGAATGAGCAACAAGAAGAGCAAAACAAGTCGCATAACAAGCAACAACTACTTATGCTCAGGTGGAACAGCAAAGAGCAGGGCCCAGACAATGCGGACGGGAATCGGCAAATGGCAAAAAAAGGAGGAATCTTAACCGAAATTATTCATAATGTTCAAGAAGCACGCATACATTTGCATTTCACTTTCATGGATATGAGTGTCACTATCAAGACGAAGGCGAAAGACAGAAAATAGAACGGGCAAAGGTACCGCACAGTTGGCTAAGATACCATAATTATTATTTGTACACCGTCTCCACAATCGAAACAAAAATGTCCCCAGTTCAACCTGAGTATAACAAAATCGGATATAGTCGACATTTTATGTTATTATTCATCCTAGAGCTACAAGTTTTGTTAACTAGCCACAAAAAAATATTTATCATTATTCTTAACTTAGATTTACAATTAACAATTTAAATATTAGATATTAAATAGTAAACTTTTAAAAATATTTTTGATTGTTTTGAATGCGAAAAAACATTTTAAAATATTACGGAAAGGCTTTCTAAAATCGTGAGTACAAAAGCAAAGCAAAAAACCATGAGTATTAAAAATCTATTTGTTTTGACTTTTCAAACTTGATTTGTTTATTGGTTAAAAGGTTAGCTGATACCATCTTAAACCATTACTTTTTAGGTGATCATAATAAAAGACCTCTGCGAAAGGCCTTCAAAGCGAGCCTATTCCCAACGAAGACTTATCCACGCTCTTATATGGGACTAAATGTTTAAGACTGTCATAAAGTGTGACTAGTGTGGCTCGCAAATTGGAGTCAGCATGGTCCTCTAGCGCGTTTTCAACAAGGGCCATGTCCGCATGAACGCACTGTCCTTCTAGTCCGATACTGCTGACATAACAGTGAAAACCATTTTAAGTGTCCATTTGTCCATTTTAAGTGTCCAAGGGACCGCTCCGTGGACACCGTTTTGAATCGATAAAAGAGATAGAGCCCGAGACAAAGAAGTAATTGAAGACTATACCAGAAGAAGACTTTGCAGAATGTTTTTAAAATTGTCAAACACAAACAAAATTGTAAAAAACGTTGGCACAAGTGTAATGCAGCAGGGGGAGGTTACTTTCAAGGAATTGAAATGAGTTAACAACAATAAATAAAGTTTTTTTGATTTATGAACAATTTCCCCGTATTGGTTGACCATAGAAGTCTATTGAAGAAGTCTATTTTTAAGCAGCACAGTGAAAAAAGACTATTCGCAGGAACGGCTGCAACCGCGATGCACAACACTTCAGATCATTGTGGGACCTGACTTCAAAGATTTTCTGATAGCCTCTTGCTTTCATCTAGAAGTGAACAGCGCAAAATAGTAGAAATTTTGTCGAAATGTACGATTTTTATACTCTGTACCAAAGGTACATACAGTATATTCGGGCCTGTTCCTAACTTCGACTCGATTTTCGTGTAAACTTTAGTAAATTGCAGTCAAATTTGAAAACGTTGTATAGAAGGCGACGAATATACCTGCGGCTACTAGTTCAGGAATAACAAAACTCGGAATTGTGGCAGCAGCTGAAACCGATTGCTTAATAAATTTACATCGAGAGAAAATTGCGACGGGATCTAGTAGCCTTGACACTTACGTTTAAATTTCTACAAACTGCATTCGAAGTTCACATGTTTACACGCAAATCGAGTCGGAATTGGGAACAGGCCCCATCAAGGCATTTTAAACAAGGTAGGCTCACTCGCTCTCTCAGAACTCCGTATATTTGTGTGAAAGAGAGCGAGAACGAGAGAGTAATATATTTTAATACAAAGCCTACTAAGCTACTATGTAAAACACAAAAGGATGTAACAGGGAAAAGAAATTTGGAAAAATCGTTATATCTCCTACAGTTTTGAAGACAGACGTTTTGTACCTTCTAGAGATAGTTAGTAATTAGTAACTAGGAATCGATTTGCCGAAGAAATGATAAAGATCGGATGAACGGTTCTCAAGTTATGAGCAAAAAAGTGAACCAAGTCCCCCCGCTACCCCCACCATATAAAAAATGTTGCATACTTATCGGATGGTGACCCTAAGGATAGCAGGAACACTGTTCAAAATGTTTTTTCATGAGTAACGGGTATATCGAAGTCGGTTAGAGCCGACTATAACTTACGCTCTCGTTTTATTTAAGCAGGGGGAATCACTGTGCCTACTAGAGTTGTGCCGATTTTGTTGAACTAGTTCAAATGAACTAGTCTTAAAAATGAACTAATGAACTAGGTCTTGGTTTTTGAACTATTTCTTAGTTTTTGAACTATAGTTCATTTTTTGAACTATAGTTCAATTTGAACTATAGTTCATAATTTGAACTATAGTTCATTTTTTTTACCACTGAAGCCAATTTGAAGGCGTTTACTCATTGTCTGATACATGAGATATGAAAATCTATTGGGCCTGCATTTAATAATGATTTTCTATGAATTTAACAAGCTATTCTCATTTAAAAAATTACAAATATCAGGACTACGAGACTATCATTTCTCAAAGCCAAAGTATGCGATTTTCGAGCCAACCCAGCAGCAAGTGCTAAGTGTTGCCTCCTCCTCAGCACAGATTCCTTTACCCCAGAGTTCTGCAAAAGTTTTATTGATCCGCAGGATAAGCTGCTCCAAAACATTTACCCTGATGGCCATGGGCACCCACGACATTGACACATTACAGGGAGCCTTCAGCTGCGAGGATTTGCCGTCAGAGGGAATCAAATTCAAACCGCATAACCAAACTCAGAAGATGACTGGTCTGCAGTTAATGGACTTATATGCCCAGATTAAGCCACATCATTCGTGGCTCCGTCTACCCAGTGATCTATGATGCCAATCGTGTAGTTCTCTCATCATTGCCCATCATTAATGGTGAACGATCCAAGAACTTGCCTAAGACCAAGAAGGTGTTTTTCGAGTGCACAGCTACGGATTAAGCCAAGGCCTATGTGTTACTTTTTTTCCTCTTCGAGCATAGCCAGAAGTTGCCAGTTGAGCTTAAAGTGGTCCAACCAAATGGTAACACTCTCCTATTTAGAGGTAGTCGTACGTGAGGAGAAAATTTCGGTAAAGCGTGCCAACGCTATTGGTATTAATGAGCCGGCTTCCCAACTGGCTGACATGTTAACTTGAATTTACTAAGAGGCACGGGTTAAGGGTAACTCGCTGATTGTGTAAAGATTCCACCAGCGCGACATGTGTGATCCATGGCTGCGACATCTATGAAGATGTAGCTTTTCATTTTGCCTATAACAACATTAAGAAATCGCTGCTAACATTTATGTAGAGGGTAAAACAGTTTAATCTCAACAAACTGACCAAGCAACTGCGCGAGCAAGCACCGAAGCCCTGATTTCACGCGCACGCAAACTCAACAAATCCATCGAAACCAAGCCGACTGTGTATCATGTATCAAACAGTATTAAAATTATCCTCAGTATTTAAAATAATGAACAATAGTTAAAAAAACGAGCAATAGTTAAAAAAATGAACTATAGTTCAAGAAATTGAACTATAGTTCAAACGAACTATAGTTAAAACGAGAAATGAAAGGCTAACTTTGTCCGTGCCGAAGTTTTTATACACTTGAAATCGCTTGTCTCAACGGTTAGCGACTTCGACCAAACTTCGCAGATCAGCTTAAAAACATTTAATATTACCCATGACCGTGATTGAGAGCGGTAATATTGAGAAAAAACAACAGTTTTTCTCATTAAAACACATTTTTCGACCGATCATTTGCAGGGACCGAAAATAACTGTTATGATATTAAACTTTAACAAAAAAATCACGGTGAAGGGAGTGAGCAACAAATACGAAAAGGTACCATTTTTCAAGTCTTTACAAGCACTATGAAATTAGGACATTAACTTTTATTCATAACTTTAAAAATAAAAACTTTTTTTAACTGTTATTTTATAATTTTTATATAAAAGTTTGTAAATAACAGTTATTTTTAACTTTTACTCAAAAAAGTTGATTTTAAGTGTTATTTGTCAACGTTTATTTTAAAAGTCAAAAATAACTGTTATTTTGCAACGTTTATTTTAAAAGTTGAAAATAAACGTTGATTTGCAATATTGGCCAAGTTATTCAAGCTATCGGGCCATAAAGTTGCATAGGCACTTACCTTAAGTCCTTCTACCACCATGCTAACTTTGGTTCAGATCGGACTACTGTAGCATATGTCTGTAGTTCAAATCTGCAAAAGTAATTCCGGCTTCGTATGATTACCGGTAAAAATAATCATTTTTATGATGCCACGTTACTTGTTCATACTCATGTGTAAAATTGTAATGGTTTTGGTGCCCAGTATTAATCTGCATTGTGTGGATCGTACGATTATTTTCGTAGCACCAGTAAATATATGAAATAATTAAATAATATTGGGAAGGAATACTTTTAGGGGCATCGAAGTTAGCTAACAAGTATTTTAAGAATTTCGGGGGACCCATACAAAGTTAAAGTGTGCAAAAGTGGAGTACGCGACTTTCTTCACAGCCCTGTGTAAGTTTTGTTTTTCTTTTGTAAGATTTTAAATTAAGAAAATAAAGGAAAATCAAGTATGAAATCGCTGAAGCCCGTCAGTAATATTACTCTGTACGTGCAGTAGCAGCTTAAACCAGCCCTGCTGCCTTGCTGCCGTAGCGCACATTCCTTGGCTCATAACTTGATTATGGTTTTGTCGATATTAAGGTTACTGTATAGTACAGTGAACAGCGATAAATACCATGGATGACCAATGAGCACATATCAAAGGAAGTATATAAGTATATCAGAAAGTGTCTGAATTGGCGTCACCCATAGTAAATGACGTTTGCAAATATTATTGAATAAGGCTTATGGACAACATCTGCCAGGCTCTTGCGCTAAATTACCCGCATAAATGGTAGAACTGAGACATTCTTCTTGCTTTATCTATGTTCTTCAGCACTGGTCATCCATGGTTCGGGGTTTTTTATTGTCAAAATCATGGATATGTAGTCATGTGTGGTCATATGAGGTGTTGAAAACCAGGGTCTTAAATATTTAGCGGTCTTATTACCATGGAGATCCCCCAGCTGCGAAATGCGCTTTTCCATTGATTTTGGCATGATTTTGCACATTAAATTGTGAGTAAAGTTTGATTGACATTATTATATAAGGTTGTCAAAAAAGTCTTGCGGTATTTTCGCAAGCTTGTCTTTGCAAGCGCGTAGTTCTAGTTGTATTCGTCGCATCGGCTCACGCTAGAGCTTTTTGGAAAGCTCTTTTCACGCGCTAACACGTGTTTGATGTATTGTTGTTTGTATTTAGTCGTTCGTGAGTTATAAGCGTCGCAAACATGGAGCAAAATAAAGAGAAAATACGGCATATTTTACAGTACTACTACGATAAAGGCAAAAATGCATCTCATGCTGCCAATAAAATTTGTGCAGTTTATGGACCCGATACAGTTTCCATTTCCACCGCACAACGATGGTTTCAACGTTTTCGTTCTGGTGCAGAGGTGATCGAAGATGCGCCACGGTCCGGAAGGCCTGTCGTCGAAAATTGCGATAAAATCGCTGAATTGATCGAAAGAGACCGGCATAGTAGCAGCCGTAGCATCGGCCAAGAGCTGGGCATGAGTCATCAAACCGTTATAAGCCATTTGAAGAAGCTTGGATTCAAAAAGAAGCTCGATGTATGGGTGCCACACGACTTGACGCAAAAAAGCTTTTTTGCCCGTATGGATGCATGCGAATCGCTTCTGAATCGCAACAAAATCGACCCGTTTTTGAAGCGGATGGTGACTGGCGAAGAAAAGTGGGTCACTTACGACAACGTGAAGCGCAAACGGTCGTGGTCGAAAAGCGGTGAAGCTGCCCAGACGGTGGCCAATCCTGGATTGACGGCCATGAAGGTACTTCTGTGTGTTTGGTGGGATTGGCAGGGAATCATCCACTATGAGCTGCTCCCCTATGGCCAAACGGTCAATTCGGACCTGTACTGCCAACAACTGGACCGCTTGAATGCAGCACTCATGCAGAAGAGGCCATCTTTGATCAACAGAGGCCGAATTGTCTTCCATCAGGACAACGCCAGGCCACACACATCTTTGGTGACGCGCCAGAAGCTCCGGGAGCTCGGATGGGAGGTTCTTTTGCATCCACCGTATAGTCCGGATCTCGCACCAAGTGATTACCACCTATTTCTGTTTATGGCGAACGAGCTTGGTAGTCGGAAGTTGGCCACAAGAGAGTCCTGTGAAAATTGGTTCTCCGAGTTTTTTGCCAATAGGGAAGCGAGCTTCTATAAGAGGGGCACTATGAAGTTGGCATCTCGTTGGGAACTCGTCATCGAACAAAACGGCGCATATTTGACTTAAATCGCATTATTATAACCAATTTTATGAACAATTGAAAATGCAATAAAAATACCGCAAGACTTTTTTGACAACCTTATATTTCTTGATCCTCTTTGGTATTTTTCCGCTATTTAACGATTTGTAAGGCACGGAAAGTTTTTTGAAACATTCTTTATAATCTTCACTAACTTATTTACTATTGGTCATCCATGGTAATTATGGCGGTACATTATAGTTCCGCGAATTGATTGTCGTAACAACCGCGGTCCAAGATGATCCCCAAATCTTTATATTGCTGCTTAAGCAAACCATTTTCTTTAAATTAATCAAAATTAAGAAGGCGAATTCTTAGGTACCTTCGAAGAACAATTTAACTCCTAAGATGACCCTTGATGTACTTATAATACTAGAACTTGAATACGATCTAGAAAATTCAACACTGAAGTAAGATTACTAATGAGCACCGAAACCATTACAATTTTACACATGAGTATAAACCATTATCGTGGCATCATAAAAATTGTTATATCAATCAAATGCTGCTGGTTTCTGTACTTAGTTGCAAGCGAAAATAGTGCACCTGATGATATCTTATTTTCTAATCGCAAATTAATAAAACATTCTGTATGCTCTGGTCCATTCTCTTCGCCCTTGATCATTCATGGTATTTTAAAGTGGTTCGGTAAGATGAAAATCATAGTAATGCAGTTATTTGTGGTATTTAAAAGCAGTTTCTTAAGGAATTTCCATCTTAATTGGCATTTAAGTTTGGTGTAATACTTCTTTTAATCTTCATTATGCCAGACGGACATGGCTCCGTCCGATCTGCGAAGGAATGATAAAGATCGACTAAACCATAATCAAGTTATGAGCCAAGGAATGTGCGCTACGGCAGCAAGGCAGCAGGGCTGGTTTAAGCTGCTACTGCACGTACAGAGTAATATTACTGACGGGCTTCAGCGATTTCATACTTGATTTTCCTTTATTTTCTTAATTTAAAATCTTACAAAAGAAAAACAAAACTTACACAGGGCTGTGAAGAAAGTCGCGTACTCCACTTTTGCACACTTTAACTTTGTATGGGTCCCCCGAAATTCTTAAAATACTTGTTAGCTAACTTCGATGCCCCTAAAAGTATTCCTTCCCAATATTATTTAATTATTTCATATATTTACTGGTGCTACGAAAATAATCGTACGATCCACACAATGCAGATTAATACTGGGCACCAAAACCATTACAATTTTACACATGAGTATGAACAAGTAACGTGGCATCATAAAAATAATTATTTTTACCGGTAATCATACGAAGCCGGAATTACTCTTGCAGATTTGAACTACAGACATATGCTACAGTAGTCCGATCTGAACCAAAGTTAGCATGGTGGTAGAAGGACTTAAGGTAAGTGCCTATGCAACTTTATGGCCCGATAGCTTGAATAACTTGGCCAATATTGCAAATCAACGTTTATTTTCAACTTTTAAAATAAACGTTGCAAAATAACAGTTATTTTTGACTTTTAAAATAAACGTTGACAAATAACACTTAAAATCAACTTTTTTGAATAAAAGTTAAAAATAACTGTTATTTACAAACTTTTATATAAAAATTATAAAATAACAGTTAAAAAAAGTTTTTATTTTTAAAGTTATGAAATAACTGTTAAGTCTCAATTTTTATTATAAAACTTATAACAGTTACGGTCCCTGATCATTTGTATGGCAGCTACAAGAAGTAGTCATCCGATCCGATCGGTTCCGACATATTAGCAGCGTGCAGACAAAAGAAGACTCTGTGCAAAATTTCAGCTCGATAGCTTCAAAACTGAGGGACTCGTTCGCGTAGAAACAGACAGACGGACAGACGGACGGACGGAGTTCATGAAAAAATGAACTAATGAACTAGGTCATTAAAATGAACTAAAATTCCCAACTCTAGTGCCTACTGCGGACAGCTTGAGTTGTCGAAAGCGGACTCATTCGCTGGGTTGCGACTGATGCGTGGAACTCTAACCCACTAAACTACCGCCATCTTCTACGCGATTTCCAGGGAGAATCGCCCATTGGCCTCTTCTGGGTTTCTCTCCTATGTGAATTGTTGCTCTGTCTTTCTGCAGACTTTATTTTAGACTCCAGCCCAACTTCCGTAGATTCTAGCATGTTACTCAACAGGTTCCTGGCGCCTAGTGTTCTCTCCACCCGCATGCTTGAGTAATGTCGTTCTTCATCGAACGTCGGACATACAAAGAATACATGCTCTGCGTGTTGGGTGACCGACTGCCCTCTACAGTAGAGGCAGTAAGAGTCGTCTTCCTATTTGAACCCATCTCGACAGGATTTCTAGATGATTGTGGAAACGCCTTCAGTGACATAAGCCGTTTCTATCTTTTTGTGGCTACTGATCAGTACTGCCTCCTCTTTTTAGTGGCTGGCTTCAGTCCTTTGACCTTTTAACAATTGCTGACCTCCTGAATCGCTCTGTTGCTGGTCTGTTCCGCATCACGGAGGTGTTTTGCTACGACCATCACAGCAATATCATCAGCGCCGACTGGCGATTTGAGCGGGAGTTTGCCTGGGCACAATGGTTGATTTTTTGGCATAAAATCGAAAATTTCATGGAAACAAAATTTACTTTCAATAATACACCTTCCACAATACGTAATGGGCTCGTCTGTCGGCAAAGTGCCAACTGCTCACACTCTAAATTAAATTTTGTTGGCAGTCGCGGCTAGGGTACAATTTTTTCCCAACAAATGTGTCATTTACGATCAGAATGCGATAATCAGACTGAGGGCTCCAAAATGACTCGAATGTGATAAAAAATATATAGCGTTTCATTGATGGCGGTTAAGTATGGCGGCGCATTCGCTGTTCTGAGGGCTTCCAGGATATGATCCCATTTCTAATGTCCAATGTGGTCACAGGCCATTATTTGCATTCATTGCTTGCGATTCCGCGAAGCTTTCCGATGTCACCCATATCGGGCTCCAGGCGCGCATGTATCTTCCGTTCCAGGATTTTTGCGACCGTGTCCAGCATGCACAGTGGACTACTGACTTTCCCTACTTTGCAAGCAACATCAAACGCTGTACTGCCCATGAAGGTTTCAGGCTTGGTTTTAGCTGCCGATTTCAAGACCTTGTTCGGAACTTTGTCCGGTTTTGAAGGCTCATCATACCTGACTTTGCCTGTGGCCGAAAAGATCTTGTTCTCATGCTTCAGCTTGTGTCAAGAATATTTATTGCGCGTCGGGTGATATTACTTCCAGGTCGAAAAAGGGTCTCCACGATAAATGCCATTTGGTCCGGGCTTGTTGGAGGTGACTGGCTGTAAGCCTTTACCTTCTTGATCGCCGCAATGTGCCATGGAATATTTTTCAGGTCGCTGCTGATTTTCATATTACAAGCCCCTTTTGCTTTCCTTTATGTCTTTGAAGGATTTTCCTTTGCTAGCATCTTCTTCTCACCCGCAGATACTCTGATCAAGTCTTGGATTTCTTTTGGGTCGTTTGGGCTTCTCCTATGTGACCAAGCAAGACTCTTGGAAAGCATTGAACCACACGACTATCAACACTACCAACACTCTTACTTCTTTTCTTTCGAGAGGCTTTTTTACTAAAGAGTTTATCTACTTTAATTTGACCGAAACTCGTAAGAAATCCTTTTGTTTTTATTAAACATTTTTCCAAAATAAAAAAATGAAATTTAAAATAAACAGACAGAAAATTCGATCCTCTTTCGATTCCGACCAACGATTTTCAATTCAATCCCATGTGATTGGTAGATGAATTACTTGCAGGATGATAGACTTTTGAAGCTTCAGTGACTTGCTAAAAAAGACATCATAATAGTTGAGTAATGGTCCAAAGAGTGTGTTCATTAACCCACTGTGCGGCGACTTAAACCAACCAAGCAAGTCATTCAATTTAGCTGCCAGACCTACATACACACAACACACCCACACCCACACGCACGAACACTAATAAAAGTGAAAAAGGACATGAGAAACGTTCGTTGAATTTCAAACATGTTGCCCGGTGTATCTTCGCCTTTTACGGGGGCAATCAGACGAACTAAACGCAGGAGTGTAAAATGGAAATGCTGCCAGCGACGGAAACAAAACAACCAACGAAATCAGCAAAGGCAAACAAAAGCAGCGAGAAACAAGAGAATCAACAGCGAAGCCGAGGAAAAAAAATTGAGGAAAACAAAACGGAGACAAATAATTAAAGTAAGAAGTTTTCTTCTTGATACATTTCGGGGGTCAGACCAGCCAAATCAAGAGAACTTTTATCAGTCCCGGGCACAAAGATTCATCAAGGTCAAAAAGTTGTTGCCACTTCCTCTGCAACGCGTTCAAGTTTCCCGACTGCCTTTGACAACGGCTCGGATGACTCAATGGAAATGACAGCCCACAGACAGACAACAGCCGCAAACCGAAAAAGTAATTTCTTAAAAGAGCCACCCTGGTCGGGAGCAAAGGGTCGAGAGCATCCGAAAACGAGTGTCAAGTGTTATTGACGATTTGTTGATGGGCCAGGCCAAAGGGTCGTGCAAAAGGTACGCGCATTGAAATCAAATCCCTTTGTTGCCGGAGCCCGAGTGGCTCAGCCGGTTCAATTTGCAATCTGCGGCATCTACATGGCATACGCTCCACACAAAGGACTCCCGGCTGCCTTTGAGCACTTTTATGCATTTGAATGCTTAAGCAATTGCCATGGCTGGCCTTGCCCCAGCCATGGACAACGGCAACAAGAACAATGGCCAGGTAAACACGAAACACACGGAACATCTTTTCATTGCGATAACACAGAAATATTTCTTCATTCAACTTGGCACGAAGCACGTAACATTTTTATCTCTTATTCAAAGTTGTGCCCGGCTCTCGTGTGGGTGTTGTGGGCAAGCCATGCTCCCAACAAAACAAAAAAAAACGGAAACTTTTCAAGTGTTGCAGGCAATAATCAGAAGGGCTGGACGACGGGCCTTTTGCCTTCGTCGTCTGTCGCGGAGCAAACTTTTCGTGTTCCGGGCATTGCTTAAATGGGTTTATGGGTTCATTTGCAGTTGTAATAGGCGTTGAAATGCCTGGAACTTGAACCTTTTCAGCCATTTGTTGTTGTTTCGTGTTTGGGGAATTCTTCATTGTTTATGGAGTGCAAATGATGATAGCGAGAGGGGAGCAAAGTTAATTACACATTGACCCAAAAAATTAGGCAACACTTTTTTATTTCCTTTTGCTTTGCACTATAGACAGATTTTTGTAATTTTCTGGTAAAAATTAATGTATTTAAGTATAGTTTACACACTTACCCGAATAAGTCCCTCAATCTCCTTGCTTTTTGCTTGTAAAGAAATAACTTTAAATTGTTAGTCGTAAGCTGACAAAATAATGAATTACTTACCAATAGTTCACTCGCTTGTTCGGCATAAACCCTTTTGGTATTTCAATTAACTGAACGTTTCGCCCAGCAAAATCAATTGCAATTGAAATCAATGATGGCCTGCAAACTGCGGCAAATACCACACGCAACGGGGGGGCCCGAAATGAATCAAATCAAATATTTATTGTTTTCGATGCCATCAATTTTTTATCACCCAACCGAGTGAGCTACGCCCGTCAATGTGACAAACTGGAACACATGACCATTAAGGCAGCAATCAGTTTTCGTTGGGCGTGGTAGGTGTAAAATACGGCGCCAGACAACACTTTCACTTTTCGCCGCAGGACCAAACCCAAACAAGAAAAGGCAAAAAATAATAATCATAAAATGGCGAATGAAATTCACAAATAAATATAAATACAAAATGGAGCCAGCACATCCTTACGTAGAAGTGCGTCGAAATCAGCCGGGGCCGTAAGCCAAAAATTCAAACATAAAGAATTTGCAATTTAAAAGGGATTTACGGCGCCTCGTAAAACAAACGCAATAAAAGATCAAACGACATGACAGGCCATAGCCTGCTGCTCCCCCCCTCTGACCCAACCAAAAAGGGCTGTCATGTGAGAGTAAGGATGAGACATCTCGGTCTAAATGTAAGTAGCAGAAATGACGAAAAAGTGAAACAAAAATTTGGTGTGACAATTTTGGCAAGCCTTGAGATCGAGCAGGATATGACAAGGCCAACTCACACACACACGCACATGCACGCACATTTGCTACGAGCACATAATAAACTCGAATTTGGGGTCGTCTGTAAATTGTTTTTTTTTTCTTTCATTCTTTTTTTCTTATTGTTGTTGTCGCTTCTGCTGCCTGCCACTGTTGACATTTTAATCGAATCATTCTCTCAAAAAACAAGTAGGAAAGTCGCTCATGTCCGACTGTCATATACTCTGTAACTGTAGCAGCAGCGAATTTCCTTTTGATCATAGCTTGTTTGTAGTTCATCCGATCAAATCGATAAATATCTTTATCTTTATTTAAAAATATTTCCAGAAGGTACAAACCGCTTTTCTACAAAAATGTGGGCGATATGTAGCTTATCTCAAATATCGGCTATGAGAAATCTCTTACCATCTCAGTGATATTTTTGTTCATGGCTTTATTGACCTGGCTGTTGATGTTGATCAAGAATAAATATCTTATCTGTTACATACTTTTTTACTAACTTAACATACTCTGTTAACCTTTGGTAGATAGCATAAAAAGCGAGCTGAAAAATAAAACAAAAAGTTAAAAACTTGTTGGCCAATTGGATAAAGAGTTGCCAGGCTGTTTCCAATTTTTCCCCACATCCAGCAAGCTAATTTACGCAACAATATAAAAGTTATTTGCTTGTTTTCCCCATTTTTGAGCTGTGCGGTTTTTCTTCTTAGCCCATTTGCCCATTTCCGCTGCAAAATGAAATGAGTTTTGTCTGCTCTGTGAGCCAAAATGCAATTAGTAATTGAAATTGTACAAACACAACATTCGATTTGACTGTCGGATTTCATCCTGCACATACATACAGTATGTTTTGGAACACTTTGCGACAAGATTGTTGACTAAATTCATCTAGTGGCAATTTTAAGACTCTGCATAATTTATATGAAATTTCGAGGGCTATTTGCGTTGCTAATATGAGGCGTCAAATGGCACAGTGCAATGACGGGAGCTTGTTCATTTATATTATCAATGGCTAGAATAAAAACTTGAAAATTGAGTTTAAGATTAAACTTTTATTATTGAAATTCTGAAAAAGGTTGAGCCTAGTACAGAAGGAGAGAAATTCGCTCTTTAGTTGTCAAATTCCATAAAAAAAAAAAATACTTACGGAATGTTTTCTTGCCTTATTCTGATGTTTGTTACGCAGAAAGTCCAGCAATAAACACAAGGTATTTTGCGATGCTGTATCGAGCATCTGATATTTCTTCAAGAGATATTGTGCAGTCACTTTTTTCTTGTGTCAGTTTTCAAATTGACACAAAAGGCAAAAGTAAAATCGAGCGCAATACTAAAAATCGTAAGCTACGGCATTATATCTCGGATTAAGCATCATTCTCGAATAGACAGGTTCTCTAAGCTCTTACATGTACGACAAAAGTTTGCTCAATGCTGAATCGATGTTTTCGTCTTCCGGCTTACATAGAATACAAATCACCAAAGACTAACAGTTTTCTCTGCATTCCTGCTGTTAAAACTGTACAATTTTTGCAAATCCTATCCTTGCCAGCATCCTAACAAATTAACAGTGTAATATCACATAAGTATATGGCATGAAGAGGAAGGTAAAGATTTTGGTTAGCTGCACTTTCTCGTTCGCTCTCTTTTTTTTTGTGCCCATCAGCAACTGTCCAGAGCTATGGTTATAAAAAAATTAAAATTGATTTCGGTTACTGCTTTAATTTCAGATTAAACCCGTATCAAATTTTAAATAAAGTGCTTGGGGACGAACTAATTCTTAAACAACGCCGATCCTCTTCAATCATAAGTTTCGGTTACTTTCGCAAATTTGAACCATACAATTCATCTTAGTTGGTTTCTGCAAAGCAAGTAAGGCACTAGATGCAAATTTGTCACTCTTGTGCATAAAATTGTTTTCTAGAAAGTTTTTACTTTCAATTCGTTCTTACCTAATGCCAGAAATAAAAATTAGGTTAATTTTCTTAAAATTTTGCAAGGTTTCTGAAATGGACCGTCTATGAGGTGCTTTGGGAATGAAGTTCCCTGTTATTTTAATTCAGAGTTTTTTATTTCTGAGTTCTCATATGAGTCGCTCAAATAGTGTTATAGTCAATCTAAGAAGCTTTCTGATGATAAGGATAACTGCCCATCTGAGCTCCAAGGTTAATTTTCTGATTGCCAATTTACATGAACCTTTTTTTTTACAACACTAAGGGAAAAATGCTTTCAGCCCCTTTCTGGGGCTTACGTGGAATAGAACCCCTTGGGGAAACCACGTTAAAAAACTCGCCTTAAATTTTAGCTCGATAGGTAGCAAGCGAAAGAGTTCATACTCAAATTTAAACCAAAGTACGCCTATCATAAAGGAAAACAAGAGAGAAAGTCGGTTAAGCACGACTATAATATACTCTGTACCTAGAGTAGGAGCTGAATGCAGTGCTGATGCAACGCTCATCTCTAAGTTTTACTCTCTCTCACCCTCTCTCTCACCCTCTCTCTCACCCTCTCTGTCACCCTCTCTCTCTCTATGATTGTGCGGCGTTGGTTGTGAAAGGGTGGGTGGGTGGTGGCGGAGTTGTGTGACTTACTTATTTTCTCATAACTTGAGAACCGCTTATCCGATCTTTATCGTTTCTTCGGCAAATCGATACATATTACGAATGACTAACTATTTCTATAAGGAACGAATCATCTATCTACAAAAGTGTGGGAGATATGACGTTTTTTCAAAATTGCGGGGTGGGAGGGGGCGCGGCAAAAAGTGAAAATAAACTTGATCTGCCTACAAGTATAAGAAGCATCTGTCCCATACATGTCAAACTTCTATCTCTTAACATCTCTGAGATCTGTTTGTTCATACGGACGGACAGACGGACATGGCTATATCGACTCGGCTGTTGATGCTGATCAAGAATATATATACTTTATAGGGTCGAAAATGATTCCTTCTCCCTGATACACACTTTTGCACAGACTTAATATACTCTATGTACCTTTGGTACAGAGTATAAAAAACCATGATTGACCGCCAATTAGTTTCTGCATGTGAATTCATTATAATTCATCGCTTTTAATCGAGGAAAAATAGTTCCAGAATTTTGTTGGCTAGTTACCTCATAAATAAACAATTTCCCCAATTTTATTATATTAATCAGCGCTGCTCACTTCTAGAAGAAAGCAAGTGTTCATTGAGAATCTATTAAGAAATCTTTAAAATAGAGTCGACACAACAACTAAACTGAATTGCTACGCATCACGGTTGCGGCCGTTTTTTTTTTTACGGAAAAGACTATTGCCCTTTATTATTCCCAAACTTTAAGGGAAGCTTGAAATAAAGCGGATTACTATAAGTATATGAAAATAATACTCTTGTACCTTTAGTAATATATAATTACCTATTATTCATCTCGCCTGTTAAAAAGGGTAAAAAGAAAATACATACGATTCCTGCTCCATGTTTGTTTGTTGCTCGGTTAAATTCAAATTTGACAACGACGAAATTTCGCTTAGATGTTCAAGAGATGCACCCTCTTCTAAATCTTTTGATAAAATTTTTAAACTGGTATTCGTGGAACCGATTTTTACGATTAGATAATTTCTGTCTAAAAATTCAAATACGATCTAGTATTTGTGATCATTTTTGTTGGAGCGTTTGCTCTTCTATTGCGCGAAAAGTGAAGAGTACTAGGAAAAACCTTTTTTAATGTCAAAACTTGATTTAAAGCATTTTGTCTTTCTATATAAAATTTTAATTAAATTCTGCTGGAGTGTGTGCCTTAATCAAAGCTTAATACATCAAAGGACTCTAAGAAGGAAATTGCTTTTCACTGATTTCTATTCGTTTTTCGTTTTGATTGAGATCAAAATCGACGCAGATTATTGCCAAATGCAATCATGTATTGTATTACTTTATGTTTTAATTGAAACCAAATTGCATTTGCTTGCATCTGCGAGCAGAACTTAATTCACATCCAAACGGTTGTTTGCGCTCCAGATTTATTTCGCAATTTATTAAGCATTCGTGCAATTATAAGAAATAAATCAATTAAAAATTACAGACGGATGCCACTTCTCCGTGTCAACGACGTCATCACTTTCGTCGCCATGGTGAAAAAATGCAGTGCAGACTTAATCCAATTAATGTGAATTTTAAATGCTCGAGACGATTTGGTTCCGAGGAAGCAGGGAGCCTGGTAGACCAACTGATTGGCCATTGAAATGTTCCCTCACAATTTCCATTTGCATCGTGTTCAATCATACCCAGGGGAGGGCACAAAAAAGGAAAACTTTTTCTGCGACGTAGATAGTTTTGCCTCAACCACTCAAGTGGGCGGCAGGTGGGGGCGTGGCAGCAGGCATATATCCTACTCAGCACGTAGCCAACTCCAACTGTGTATGTGACTAGTGCGTCATGTTCGAGTTTACCGCTTGGACTCCCGAAATTGCCACACGGAGGGCAAGACGAGATGACAGCGTGAGTGAATCGCTAGACCCGGGCCAGATCTAAAGCTGTGGCCAATGTTGGCGGCAATGCGAATGTGTCTCTCACTTTGACAGCCAAGTGAGGCGTGGTCTGAGTATGTGCCAAATGTTGTTTTGGTAATGGAACCACAAATTGAGCAGAGTGCAAGCAACGTTCTCCATCCAGCATACTGGCAGCTGCTAAATGGTCTGTTGTGGCAAACACAGTTTATGCATTTACAGCTAATTAGGTTTCCGTGCCATTCAATTTAAACAAATGCACACTCTCACCGCAGCGGGCAAACTTTGACAAATATTAAATGCGAAATCAATTTATGCTCATTTGAATTTCGCAGCAAAACTAAAATGGCGTAGAGTACAAACCGAGCGTAATAATTGACAAATTCGCGAGTCTGGGGAGCGAAGCGAACTTTTGAATTTGTTCCTTTTTCGGGGTGTCTCCGGCTGCTTATTATACACATGAGTTGAGCTTCTTGCCTGCGACGACTTCCCAACTGCAACCGCATCAATTTACCTTGCCTGGCTGCACGCGCACCGACCGCAGCAGTTTAACATACTTCTTTTGATCCCTTTTGTATTTGTGCTCCACACTTGACTTGTGGCAGACCATTGTAGGTCGGTCGCTCGCTGGTTGTCTTGGCAGCTGACTTATGCAAAACTTAAATTGTTTATGTTATTTTTGTCTCCAGCAACCACGGCAGCCGTTGGACTGTTGATATAAGCACAGCTGGCTGCTCTCTCAATCACTTAAATGATTCTGTTTTCATCAAATTAAATACACTGAAAAAAAAACAAGTGCAGCATAAAAACGAAGCGGGTTGTGTGGAATTTTGAAATGCTCTTTCTGTTATTACCCTTGCAAAGGGTATTATAATTTTGGACAAAAGCATTGAAATATTCATTTCCGACCCTATAAACTATATATATTCTTGATCAGGACGACGTCTGTCCGGCTGTTTCTACGCAAACTAGTCTCTCAGTTTTAAATCTATCGAGCTAAAACTTTGCACTTAATCTTCTTTCTCCTGCACATTGCTAATATGTCGGATCGGATAACTATATTTTATATCTGCCATAGGAACTATCGGTCGAAAAGAAGGTTTTAGTAAAAAAGCTTTTTTGCTTTGAATGTTAACGTCGTTTGAGTCCCAGTAGGGGCGGGTTGCATTTTAATTCATATAAATCTCTGTATTTTTCATAAGATTTTTCAACTGAAGTTTTACACAAAACTGTAGGGAGATTCTCGAATAAGAAATTTTCAATCTTAATTTTTATACCCTTGGAGAAGGTATATTAAAATTGTCCGGATGTTTGTAACGCATAGAAGGAAGCATCTCCGACCACATAAAGTATATATATTCTTGATCAGCATGCCGAGCTGAGTTGATATAGCCATGTCCGTCTGTCCGTCTGTCCGTCCGTCTGTTTCTATGCTATCTCCTCCGTCAGTTTTAAAGCTATCGTAACCAAACTTTGCACGAAGTCTTTTTGGTATAAATACGCTGCACATTTGTCGGAACCGGCCGGATCGGATGACTATAGCATATAGCTGCCATAGGAACGATCAGTTGAAAAACTAGTTTTAGTGAGAAAAACTTTTTTGTTTTTAATGGTATCGCTTCCAACGCTGGTATTTATAAGTTTTTAATGATTTCACATAATTTCACCAAGCCTTGTCAAAATCGGACAACTATATAGTATAGCTGCCATACAAAAGTTAGGTCTGAAAAAAAAGTCTTAGTGAGAAAAACTTTTGTTTTCAATGTTATCGCTCCCAACGCTCGCATTTATAAGTTTTCAATGATTTCACATAATTTCACCAAAATTTTTCGAAATCGGACTACTATATAGTATAGCTGCCATACAAAAGTAAGGTCTGAAAAAAGTCTTAGTGAGAAAAACTTTTTTGTTATCAATGTTATCGCTCCCACCGCCCGTATTAATAAGTTTTCAATGATTTTACATCATTTCACCAAAATTTTTCGAAATCGGACCACTATATAGTATAACTGCCATACAAACTGTCAGGCACATATCAAGCTCCAAGGGTATATAAACTTCGGTCGAGCCGAAGTTAGCTTGCCTCTATTTTTTACATACATTTTGGTTTTCAGTATAACTATTTTTTTACTCATAATAAAATTTAGCGAATTTCGCGATTTATTGGTCCGTTCGATCAACACCTCCTATTTTCTTGTCTTCGTTTTAATTTTTGCAAACTTATTTATAATATTTATTAATTAGTGAGTTTAACAGGCTCTAGGTCCGAAAAAGTTGTGTTTGTTCACAACTAAGAACAACTTATGCATTATTGTACACCAAAAATGAGCTGGTTGCCTATACGGTACCGTTTCATCATTCTCCCGAATGAATCTTCAGTAGGCTTATTCGCTGTCGAAACCATCCTTCACCTGCCTTTCCATACAATCAATGTTTTAATCAGTTGGGAACCTCAAAAAACAATAAGAGTAAAAATAGGTCAGGCTAACAACTTTCAACCTTTTGGTGTACATAAGCTTAAGCTTAGGCTCAAAGATCCAAACCAAAAGCTAAAGCAGCTTTTTGAGAAAGTTTAGAACTGGCCGTTAAATTTTGAATGCAAGCATTCAAAAAAGCGTTTGCGTTGTTTCTTGAAACTTTTGTTAGTTTCGTTTACAAATCAAGAGAGCGTGCCGTCTCTTATATAAAGTTTGTAATTTATCTGGCGAAACTAACAAAAGTTTCAAGAAACAACGCAAACGCTTTTTTGAATGCTTGCATTCAAAATTTAACGGCCAGTTCTAAACTTTCTCAAAAAGCTGCTTTAGCTTTTGGTTTGGATCTTTGAGCCTAAGCTTAAGCTTATGTACACCAAAAGGTTGAAAGTTGTTAGCCTGACCTATTTTTACTCTTATTGTTTTTTGAGGTTCCCAACTGATTAAAACATTGATTGTATGGAAAGGCAGGTGAAGCGATGGTTTCGACAGCGAATAAGCCTACTGAAGATTCATTCGGGAGAATGATGAAACGGTACCGTATAGGCAACCAGCTCATTTTTGGTGTACAATAATGCATAAGTTGTTCTTAGTTGTGAACAAACACAACTTTTTCGGACCTAGAGCCTGCTAAACTCACTAATTAAACATTAGAAAGGTCGCCAGATAAATTACAAACTATAATATTTATTATGAAAAACATTCAACCGATTTACCGACACCTCCTATTTACCCGTCTTCAATTGCCAATTATTAAATCTTCATGATAATATGAACTATTTAGAAAATTTTGCAATTTTTCAATTGTCAATTTACCCGTGTTGTTGAACTTTTCGATCTAACCATTTACGATCCAATTGCGATCTATTATGATACTCGACACATATAAGAATTATAAAATTTAACGAATTTTTGCGTCCTTTAGACTGAAATCGGACGCAGTATTGCTATAAATAAATTTTTATGGTCATCTGAACTCAGTTTAAAATTTTGAAAATTATGTGATTTTTTAGACAGTTTGGTCTACCCGTTTGATCTACACGTTCTATTTTCGGTATGGCAGCTATATGATACAGACGTCCGATTTGCGGAATATTGACTTTATATTTGCATATTACTTCAATAACACTAGTTTACGAAATAATAAAAATTTTGCGATCCCGAACATTTGGTTGCAATTTCTTATGTAAATCCCCGCTGAATACAAAATGGTTTTGAAATGCCAAAATGTAGCAAAAGGTATGTAAATTTCAAGAATTTTTTTGTGCATTCTCTTTGTTTTTGTGTGTGGTTGCTGTGGTATTTTTCAGGCAAATCTAACCTAAATTTTACTTGTTCCGTGGAGTAAAAGTGGACAGCTCCTCGTTGCTTCTCGCAACTAAAGATGATATTGTGTCCATTAACAAGTATATGATTTGGTGAAATTAATACATTTAGCTTGTTTTTGCTCCTTCTCGAAATATCAGTGCATTTTATTTTTTTTGGCTAATTTTGCAAACAAATATTAAGAAAATCGGTTAAGCCCGACTGTAATATACTCTGTACCAGAGAACTGCAAAAATCACTTTTTCTTTGATTGCGTCATGCACAATAATTCTTACTCACATTTATTCATGTCACGAAACTCTAGACTCAACTCAACTGAATTCAAACCGCAATGGCATCGAACGGTTGTGCCAGAGTTTTTTGATGCAACATTTTTGATCACATTTATTCACGCAACAAATATTTTTAATCAAAGAGATTCAACTCATACCGCATTCGCATCAAACGGCTGAACTAGAACTTTTTGATGCGACACTTGTTTGTATGTTCGATCGGACAAAATTCAGCCAACTCAGCCCAACGCATTGCGATATACATAGGAGAGAGAGGGAGAGGAGAGAGAGAGAGAGAGAGAGAGAGAAGAGAGACACATATGAAGTTGTTATTGCAGGTCAGAGCGCAACAACAACAAAACACAGCTGGCGCAATGGTCATGGGCGCCAGTGTTTCAGCATGTTCATGAGTTTATACATACGAGATGATTTTCGTTCGCTCAGAATAATCGTCGTCGAGCAAGCGATCATATCACCCAAACTGAATGGAATGAAGCGAACCTGATTACACTAGTTTACAAAAAAAAAAAAAAAAATGACCCTTTTCAGCTGAAAAATTTTCTTAGTATAGTTTGGAATGGTGATCTAAAAATCGATTTCAAAAATTTTTTCATGGCTCCGTTTTTGAAATATTAATTTTTTTAATTTTTTTGGTAGGTACTCTTACATTTTAAGCCATATCTCAGTACATAATTGTCAGATATAGTCAAGTAAGAAATAAATCGAAAGGTAATGGAGCTGCCAATAATTTCGTGGAGCATTGTTTTTAAATCGGTTCAGTAGTTTGAATTCAACAACCAAGAATATTTTAAAAAAATCGATTTTTTGCTCGAAAATCCAAGAAATTTCATTTTTAAACGACTAGAAAAAATATAAAAAAATATAACAAAAAAAAATTTTTATTTTTTCGACTTAAGAATCGCACTTTTACGAAGAAAATAAGGTATTGGTGAGGAAAATCGTGTAACACGTACCATAGATGGATCGAATTGAGTAGAGGAACTAACAGTCAAATTTGAGTATATTGTGTGTTTTCAAAAATTAACATTGTACTTTTCTTTGTTTTTTGTTCAAATTATGAAGTAAACGAAAAGCCAGAACAAAAATAAAAATTAAAAACGGAACAAAAGTCGAAGCAAACGAAAATTTATTTTAAAATATTCAGGAAAATATCACATTTTTTTGCACTAAATTGCTTACAGCTCCTGTGTTTGTTCACAGATTTTGATCATCGATATCTGTTTTTCTTCGTAGAAGTGCGGTTCTTATGTAGAAAAAATAAAAATAATTTTTTTGGATTTTTTTATATTTTTTCCAGGCGACCAAAAATTAATTTTTCGAGCAAAAAATCGATTTTTTCGAAATATTTTTGGATATTGTAGTCAAACTAATGAACCGATTTAAAAACAATGTTCTACTCGATTACCGGCAGCGAAATAACCTTTCGATTCTTATCTTGCTTGACTCTATCTGACAATTATAAAGTGAGATATGGCTTAAAATGTAAGTGCCCCTACCAAAAAATAAAAAAAAATTATATTTCAAAAACGGAGCCATGTAAAATTTTTTGAAATTGATTTTTGAGATCACCATTCCAAACTACACTATAAAAAATTTTCAGTAGAAATGGGTCTTTTTGGCTGTAAACTAGTGTAATCAGAGTGCCAACAATTGAATTGAATGAAACTCAAGGGCGAGCACGTTGCGCATGCAAGTTCGGAGCATTGATCGCAACGCCAGTTTATTCGGGTGTTGATTAATGTGTGATCGATTTGCAATCGAATGAAGCCGTTCTCTGCTCTGTACCTACAAAGGAGAATGCTCAGAGCAACGGAGCTGCGACAGCGAAATTTCTTTTGCTTATAACTTTACTATCGATCGATAAGTAATGTTGATTACTTAATAATTCTAAAAGGTTCGAACCATATATCTTCAAAATTGTGGAAGAAATGATGTTGTTTTCAAATTGCGGTGGCGTTAGGGGGCGTCGAAAAAATTGAAAATAAACTTAATCTAGCTGTGAGTATAAAAGTTAAGGTCCCCTACATGTCAAACCTCTATGTCTTACCATCTCTGAGATCTGTGCGCTCTTAGTGATAGTGTTGACGGGCGGTACTAATGGGCGTGGTCGGAACGGTCCAAAGTTTTGCTCTTTTCTTATTTATGTCACTATTATTAAATGATCCTAACTGGGTCGGTCTAGTTTATGCCAAAATGTTGGATATTCCGGTCACTGTGCAATGGTTGAGGGCTTGGTTGTTCCTCTGGTTGAGTGCTTCGTGGTGAGGTGGCTAAATCTGTGGTTTTTAGTATTGTACCCCTAGTTGTACCCCTGACCAGGGCTGCCACATGGTCATTATAGTGGCGCCTATAGTGGGTTTTGAAAACAAGAAGTGGCGCAATATATTATGGACGATAGCAGCAACGCTGCCATCAGCTGCTACTCGGTACAGAACATATTTCAGTCGGGCTTGGCCGGCTTTTTTAATTGTTTTAACATTTGAAAAGATGGAAAAAAACGTGCTTACAAGGAAAAGGTAAAATGAATGTCTCTCAAAATGCACTTAAGCTAAAGAATTAATTTTGTTATCTTCACTGTGCAGGATAAATCCACTTCTGGCTTATGGCAAGATTAACTTACATTTGATTCACCTTTGCACAACTTTGTCTGTCCTGAAAAAGAAGTCCAAAAGCCAGCAGTGATTTCTACATAGATGAACGCTCTTTGTGATGTTTCTTGTTACAAAAATTTAATGAAACTTTTAAATTTTTATCAAATTAACTTTCAATATTTTTAAAAAGGAAAACCATTTCGGATGAATACTTTGATTTTAAATCCGGAATGGCTAACATATTTCTTCGTGAGAATATTTTGGGCTCTGATGAAGCTAATAACATGTTGAACAGTGCAGCTACAGCTTCATATGTGATCCAGACCCGTAAAATACAGCTAAAACTGTGTAGAAGTTCAAGGTACTGGTTGAACTCCTGATTATAAACTCATTTCTTATAAAAATAGTTCAAATGTTACGGTTTTCCCCATGTGTTTTGTGAAAACGAGCCCATGTGCGTCGGTGGAAAATGATTAGGGAAAATGTTTAAAATTTAAGTGTAAATAACCGTATTTACATAGTATCCTGTTGAGTTCAACCTTCTTGCTCAACAGAAAAATGGATTGCCACTTTCAACTTTCAGCATTTGGTCAAGTGGGCCGAGATTCAAGCAAAATTAATGGGGCCAAATTGTGTAGATTTCTCTCACCGGCCACTTTGTTGAGTTGCACAAATGCTGTTTCAGTTGCGTGAAATGAAAATTAATTATTTACGGTATGAAAATCACAGAAAAAACTCATTAATCATAATGATAATTTATGCTGTTTTTTTGTGTGTATTTATCGTACAATTGTCACGGACATTTGGTTGACATTTCCTTGGAGTTTTGGCCGGATTATAGAAATTAAAGTTGTAAAATCAATAAAGCAGCAAATTAATTATTATTGCAACAACAATGCAATCGTGCGGACTAATAAATCCCCAGGTAATATACAAATCTATGAATAATTTATGTGGCTTTCAAAATGAACACCGTTTTAAAGTGGACAAATTGCTTACAGTTCCAGTTTTTACCTTACCTAACCTAACAATAAGAATTTATAATGCAATTTCTAACAGTGTATTTAAAATTCTCTGCTCTGCAAATCTTAATAATCTGTTGTTTTTCCGGAAATTCATATCTTCAATTGCTGTTTGTCGCTCAAATGAATTCCAAGTGCTTCCTTTTCTGCTTGAACCTAATCAAAATGCGCATAACTTTCCTTGTACATTTACATTCGCCCAGTTGCAGACGCAGGCATTTGTCTGCCCAGATAATGACAAATTGTTGGGCATACCTATGCAATTCGTTTTGATTTTACTGAATTCTGTTGGGGAAAGGTTTATTTAATTCTCCCACAAAAATGCGATCTTTCAATTTTAATAATTAAATGTTCAACCATTTTCCCCCTCACAGTTAAACGGAACAATTTTCGCTGATTTCTGGATTTTATTTGTGCAACAACCGATGACAACATGCTGAAACTGTTGGCAGTGATTATTGGCATTTTTTATTTAGGTAAGTTTCATGATTTTCGTACTCTGGCCTTGTGTATAATTAATAAAACGCCTTTAATTGAAACTCAACATGCGGAATACTCGAACGAATCCATTTTGCCTAATTAATCTTATTTTCCGATGATCAATTTTATGTTAAAAGTTTTTTTTACCTGTCGAAAACATGGAAGTTGCAGTGTCCAATGTACATATTTGGTATTGCAATTTAATCTTTTGAAATGAGAATTTCCCAAATGCATATAATTTATTCAGTTTACAAAATGTTGCTCAATTTAAGTTTTATATGTTTTTTTTTGTAGAATTGAATTGGACTTAATTAGTTCCAAATGGGAAAAGAGTTGGCAGAAGAAAAACCTAAAAACAAAATAATTTGGTGGAAAAAATTGATGACTTTGACAGTAACTTTTATCATTATTTTAATGCATGTGATTTGGTCTGGTTTGTGTGGAAGTATCAACTGTAATCATAGTACTCTTAAGTTTTCTTCTAAGTTACCATAGAAGTATTAAATATAACGTGATAGTAAAAAAAGTTACTTACAGTTAATATTTTGTGTCTTAGCGCATTTCTAACTTAAATCTTCTGTTATATTTATAGCAGCAATAGTTATCTTTAAGTAAAGGCTTACGAGATAAACTCTGGAGCAATACTATAGCCGCACCTTGTTTTTTCAGAGTACGCATAGAAAGAGTAGAGGTAGAAAAACTTTGCGATTACCGTTTGAAAGAGCGTTAAAAATAAGAGAAAAAAAATGACAAACATCAACACTCTCAGTGCAAAAATTAACCGTTATGTTTCATTTTTGTTTTTTGAGTGGTGCACTATTATAGCCGCACTTCACTAAATTAAATAATTTATAGAAAAATGTTAACAAATTAATATATTTTTATTTACTTTAATAATGAGTGTAACCTCCTTTACCACTAATTATCTCATAGATCCTGTTCGGTTTACTGTTTACGAGGTTTTTAAATCACTAAGGGACAGTTCTTTCCATGCCTTAATAATTGACAATTTGAACCCCTTAGTACTATGGTACTCGGGGTTTTGAGCATAAATACTTCGGACTAGCAACGCCCACAGGTTTTCCATCGGATTCATGTCCGAGAAGCACGCGGGCCACTTCAAAAACCGAACATTATTGCCTTGTGTTGCGTGCATTGTGCGTTGTTCTGTTGGAAAATGAACTTTTACCCCCTTCAACCGCTAAGAAATGCAAATAAATTAAATGGAAGAATGTCCATGAACTCTCTGGAGTTCATACAAGTGCTTGGAAATGCCAGCTCCAAGCATCCACACTCGCAGAACGCAGCCCAAATCATTAATGATCCTCCTCCAAAATTTGTCTTAGAAAAGTACCGGGTATCCTGCCTCAAATCCCTCCAATAGTGCGAAAACACATCAGGACCGTCCAAATTAAACTTTTCCTCGTCCGAGAAAATGATCTAGAAAGATAAATTAATATTTGCATTGCTCTATAAAGTTTTATTATTTCTGTCCAGTCAGTTCCCATGTTAATTCTGGCGAATTTCATCCGATGTTTTTTTTGGCGGTCTGGCAACCTTTTTGTCACCTTAAATTTTTGTCGCACTATGTTTTCAGACTCCTTTAAAGTCCGTGCAATGATCCAGCGAGACACTTTTAGGCCACATTCAGCCGCTAACGCATTAGCGTTCTTAAATGAAGTACTTGCAGCGCTCACTAATCGGTGCTGGTCACGCTGATTTATCTTCGGCGTACGTCCTCCGTCTCTTATTTTCCATATTGATTTCGGTTTTTACAAAAATTTCGCTTTCACTTTGTCGGAGCTTCCAATTTTTCCGACAATTTCACAGAATGAGCAATTTTCACTTTTGAGCGCTAGAATTTGGCCCTTTTCAACATCTGACAACACTGGCCCACTTGGCATATTTACAAATTCATTACAAAAAGTAACTTAACCAAGTGCAAACACAAGCAACACCAACCAGCAAACACAGACTAAGAAATTAAATGATGCGGCTATAATAGTGCACCACTCAAAAAACGAAAATGAAATATAACGGTTAATTTTGGCACTGAGAGTTTTGATGCTTGTCATTTTTTTTTCTCTTATTTTTAACGCTCTTTCAAACGGTAATCGCACAGTTTTTCTACCTCTACTCTTTCTATGCGTACTCTGAAAAAACAAGGTGCGGCTATAGTATTGCTCCAGAGTTTAGTTTCTGCACGATTTGGTTAATTTACCGACCTTGGACCACAGTATTGGTTTGATTAACCCACAGATTTTTTTGTATGTTGTTTTGAAATTGTTGTACCCTTCTGTCAGCTAACAAAATAATTGTGCAACTCTTTGTTAGACAGCTGAGAAAAGCCGAGTTATTGGGGAAAATTTACATAAGTATTCGTGTTTTCATGGAAAATGGGGTTTCTCGTCTTCTCAACTAAAAAAAACAAAGGCCCTTCACGCTTAGAATATGTTTAAGAAATACTTCATTTTGTATCTTACAGGACCATATAGTAAATTCATCTTCCTTCTAGTTAACAGAGGTGGCCACCTTATAAGTGACTTCCAAACTGTATGCTTTTTGGTGAAATGTTAAGTTCATGACAAGCTTTTCCTTTGTACAGCTTTTAGTTTTACAAATACTTTTCTATAACCTTTAAAGCTCAAGCTCAAATTATGATCTAATGTTGTGTAGCTTTGTTTCGAACCGACATTGTTAATTCCCGTTATAAAGAGCTTTTCAGGACACTATAAAGCTGTAAGCTGTAAACAGCTTGGAAGCTTTATTTGACATTCTTCAACTGTAAAGCTTTAAGTGGTGTGTCCTCACTATGTTGTCCTTGTTCATATTTATGTAAAATAACAGTAAAATGTATATTTTGTTGGGATATTTAACTTGACATTTACAGGCGACTATACCTTACATGAACTTTAAAATTGAAAATAGAGGTCAGCTAACTTCGGCTCGACCGAAGTTTATATACCCTGGAGCTTGATATATGCCTGGCAGTTTGTATGGCAGCTATACTATATAGTGGTCCGATTTCGACAAATCTTGTTGAAAATATGTAAAATCATTGAAAACTTATAAATACGAGCGTTGGGAGCGATAACATTGAAAACAAAAAAAATTTCTTACTAAGACTTTTTTCAGACCTAACTTTTGTATGGCAGCTATACTATATAGTGGTCCGATTTCGACAAGCCTTGGTGAAATTTTGTAAAATCATTAAAAACTTATAAATACGAGCGTTGGAAGCGATAGCACTAAAAACAAAAAAGTTTTTCTCACAAAAACTAGTTTTTCGACCGATCGTTCCTATGGCAGCTATATGCTATAGTCATCCGATCCGGCCGGTTCCGACAAATGTGTAGCGTATTTGTACCAAAAGACTTCGTGCAAAGTTTGGTTACGATAGCTTTAAAACTGACGGAGGAGATAGCATAGAAACAGACGGACGGACAGACGGACAGACGGACATGGCTATATCAACTCAGCTCGTCATGCTGATCAAGAATATATATACTTTATGTGGTCGGAGATGCTTCCTTCTCTGCGTTACAAACATCCGGACAATTTTAATATACCCTCTCCAAGGGTATAAAAAGGTAAGCAAGTCGGTCATACCCGACAGTAATATACCCTGAACCAGGCAAATTGAGTTTAGAACTAATCACTTTGAGGTGGCTTTCTGTGGAAATACCCATAGGCGATATCTACTTAGTTATCTTTTTATACCCTTGGAGAGGGTACATTAAAATTGTTCAGATGTTTGTAACGCATAGAAGGAAGCATCTCCGACCACATAAAGCATATATATTCTTGATCAGCATGATGAGCTGAGTTGATATAGCCATGTCCGTCTTTCCGTCTGTCCGTGTTTTTTTATATTATCTCCTCCGTCAGTTTAAAAGCTATCTTAACCAAACTTTGCACGAAGTCTTTTGGTACAAATGCACATTACATTTGTCGGAATCGGCCGGATTGGATGAGTATATCGTATGGCTGCCATAAAAACGATCGGTCGAAAAAGTAGTTCTAGTGAGAAAAACTTTTTTGTTTTCAAAATTTTGTCAAAATTGTGGTGCCATATAACAAACTGGCAGGCAGATATCATGATCCAAGGGTATATAAACTTCGGTCGAGCCGAAGTTTCTTGCCTCTATTTTTATTATCTCTCATAGAGTATATTAAATTTGTGCAAAAGTATGTAACAGAGAGATAGTTAGTAATTACCAAAATGTATCGATTTGCCGAAAAATGATAAAGATTGGATGAGCGGTTCTCAAGTTATGAGCAAGTAAGCAAACCACCCTCCCCCCCAGCCCCTCCTACCCTTTCACAACCAACACCGCACAATCTTAGAGCGAGAAAGAGAGAGATAGAGAAAGAAAGAGAGAGAGTCAGGGATGAGCGCAGCACCAGCATTGCATTCAGCTTCTACTCCAGGTACAGAGTATGTTATCGTTGGGCTTGACCGACTTTCTCACTTGTTTATCTTTTATTCATGTTCAGCATTAACAGCCGAGCCTTAGGGAACTCGTGTTATTAAAAATTGGCCTCAATTAGCCGACCGAACAGGCAAGTGGCAGGAGGCTCAACCAGCGCTCACGTGGAACGGCAAACTTTTACAGACAGACAGACTACCAGCTGAAAGACAAGATCAGAGCGAGTTAGCGTTAGTGCTTTCTTCCACTGTGTGACTTCGCCGCCCATGACCCTTGAGGGAAGGCATAAAAAATATTCGTTAAGCGACTCCATGCCAATAAACAGGCCACATCAAGCGACCCGTGTAAGGTAAAAAATATTGTCGAAAATCTCTTTTCGACTCCGTTGTCTGAATCACCAATGGAACCTTGTGATTTTGATCCAAAACAATAGAGGCTATGACAGACAAAGAAATACTAGAGGCGGCCATGAACCTCCAGCCCAACAAGGCACTTGGCCCGGATGGTGTTCCTAACCGTGCTGTGAAGCTAGCCATGTCATTTTTTCCAGCAGAGTTAGTGAACATAATCAACGAGTGCCTGCGGGAAGGCATTTTTCATTCACTTGGAAGAAAAAACTACGGGTACTCCTTACCAGGCCGAGAGGTCTAGCGATGCACCGTCCTTTAGACCTATCTGCCTTCTCGATACGGTCGATAAGGTACTGGAGAAGCTCTTAAGTGAAAGACTCAACTAGGCTATCAGTGGAGCTGGTGGGCTTTCGCCAAACCAGTGGTCACCCTAGACGTAAAAAACGCGTTTAAAAGCGCTGATTGTAACCGAATATCAAGCTCTTTAGGTGAATTCGGTGTTCCGCATTAACTACAGGCAATAATGAAATGAAACTCAAGAGGTATCTGCAGGTGTTCCACAAGGCTCCGAGCTGGGATCTGTCCTATGAAACGACTTGTACGACGGGGACTTCCCGCCTGGAGTTCACTTAGAGGGCTTTGCGGACGATGAGGCACTTGTTGCTCCGAGGGACAGAACAGGCGAGCGATGCTGGCATTGAGAAGGTGGAATCAGCTTGGGTGAGCTTGGGAGTCAGAAAAAACAGCAAAATCTAGCAGCGCCTTAGCTAGAATCATGCGGTATTAAGCTTCAACCCAACAACTTACAGGGAAATTAGAAAAGAACTTCAAAAAGGTTCCAGACGAATAATATGGAACTTTTTCCAAGAAGTCCCTGCTCGGGCGCCAAACTGATTGAGCCAAAGAACATCAGCAGTGGCAACACCGTTGGAACCTATGCACTATCCCACGGTCCACTATTCTAAATACCGAAGTTATTGCTATCGCTGTCCAAAACGCCTGTTTTAGAAGCTACCTGAAGAGAGTGGGCCATGATAAGAGCGAAGAGTGCACATGCTACGTCTTTAAAAGTCTTGACGCTGAAAGGGCGAAACACTACAGGGTGATGGGTGGCGATATAGCAGAAGAGAACTTAGTCCCATACAAGCCGATGTCGAAGGAAAACTGGGAGGCTACTTGTGAGTTCGCAGCTACCATTATGGCAAAGCTTCGGAGATTGGATATGAAAATTAGAACCAGGAAGTAGGAAAGCAATGCATTGCGGCCGTCCCGCAGGCTTAGGATGCTTCTGTTAAACTTTCTGTATGTAAATGCGCTCAGGATTTCTTTTACGTACGTCGTTTTTATTACGTCAGTCACATTCTTCGACTAGAGTCCTTTGAGTCGATGCCCTTAATTTAATCAACTTTCTCGCATACCTTTTGTTATGCTTTGTGGTTGCTGTGCCATTTAAAAACCAAAAGGGAAGGGGCAAAGAAAAAAATAACCAACACATAACAGCAAACTGTAATTATGTTTATCTTAATTATATTGCGTGACGTAAGTTTCTTATTAACCAACAACAAAGTCACCAAGTCGGCAAACGACAACGGCAACAATTTTCTAAGTTTATGGGGTGAACGGGTCTCTTAAGGAATTGTTATTACAGGCAGGTGGAACGCTGCCCGCTGGAAGTCGCGTGAGCAATCACAGCAAGTGGCCAAGCGGACACTGCCGAGCGGTGGCTTTTCGTTGCGTTCCCGCCCTCGACTTTATTTTGCATATAAAAAGGAATGGCGGGGCGCCACAGCAGCAGTTTGGCGGCCATTGTTCATTTCTTGCGGTTTGCAGCGCCGAAAAGCATGCCAAGAAATTAGGCACATTGTTCATTTCCATTTGCGTGCTCACACGGCGTATGCGCAATGCAAAGCAAATGTCCGCGTCTTACCCAGGCGACACACGCAAAAAAATAAAAAAGTGCATGTCATTACCTTGATTTGTGGGAACTTGCCCCCTCCTCCTTCTTCAGCGATTTACATAACCAAAGCGAACTTTTTTGTTCTTAAGACTCAAGTGCTTAGGCGAAAATCCGTCCGCTTAATCAAAGCCCGTTTCAAGTCCGCCGTCGATAGTTCAAGTGTTGGCCAAAGTCAATGGGGCCGATAAATCAAAACAATTAAGTCGCTTTAAATTGACTGAGCCGAAGTTGAGGCCATCAAGTGACTGGCATTAACCAAACTCCCAAGTGGGTCTAATAAGCTTGAGACAGCGCTAATTTTACCCTCATTAAACAAACTGACATGCCAGTCGGGCCAGGCACAAGCAGGCGGAGGCCTGGTAACATTTTAGAGGGCTCAATAAACTCAAAGGGCTGGCCGACCCGGGCAAGTTTGTCTCGACTCGAGTCGACTCGGTTTTGCAGCAAGCGTCGCCATTTTGGCAGTCATTAACGGCAAACTGCTTCATCATTTAATAACCCAAAAGTGAGCTGGTTAAATGCCGAGCTTGCCAAGCTGTTGGCCCACACACACACACACACACACACAACAGCTTGGCTGGCAGAAAAAATGGCATAGAACATGCCACACTTATTTTTATAGATTTCATTTTAACACCGAAAAAGGCAAACGCATGGATGTGTCCCACCGACCTTCCACCGCCCCCGCCCCTGCCCCTGCCCCTCACACCATTAGCCACGCCCGCCACTTGCGACTTGTATTCTTTCTGACTGGATTTTACTTGGCAAGTGCATAACTGGCATGCCTACATAAAATTGGCAAGGCGTCAAGCAGACAAGGCAGCAGCAGCAGCAGGAAAAAAGGGTTCATTATGGCAATTTGCTTAAACTCCGGAGCACTCTGCCATGCCCCTCACTCCTCTGTTTGGCTCGGTTGGGTCTGGGGAAACTGAAACTTTGTGGCTATTTTTTTCGCCTATCTTTCTTAAAGCCTACTACCAAAGATAATAAAATATACAGATGGGACTTTCCACTATAAGTGCTGGGAGTGTTTTTCCAGCAGACGTGAGCTGAAGTTAGTGAGCACAGACGCTGAAGAGAGTGCTCCTTCGACTTTCTTACGGATATTTTTCCGTTTTCTTCATTTGGTGGACTCTGGTTTGCAGCAAATCTTAAATTAATTTTAAAAGTTAGCCTTGTTTGTTGTAGAACCGATTTCGAAAGGTAAAAACGAGAAGTTCAAGCTAACTAGCGGTCAGAAATAAAAATTTCTATGCGTTGCGAACTTGTATGACAAAATCTTTAAGACGGGTAGTCCAAAAGGACAAAAACATTTCCCCAAATGCCAATGATTCTAAAACTATTTTGGAATTCAAAACATATTATATATTTACGCCTGCAACATAGATCTTTATAAAAGAGGTATTTTAAAGACCAGTATATCACATTCTTACCCATAAAAGACCGACCCATGTAAGTCAAGTCAATTTTTATCTCTTTTTGAATGTCCTTTGCAAGAAGGCCTGATTGGCAAATGACATCATCTCAAGCATTTCGCGGATTAGTTAAATTTTTCCATTCAATGCCTTCAATTACTGTGCGTAAGATTTTCTGAAAGCCGACGTCACTTATAATAGAAAATGGTCGGCCATTTACTGTAAACATCAAAATGCAGGCATCTCTAGTTTCTTGTTTAGTGATATCTACTTTAACAGAAGGACATTAGAAACCGATCATTTTCGAACTGGTTGCTCTTTATTGAAACTTCATTTCCGGCTTTTATTTATGAATAAAGTTTTCCGCAGATTTATTAAATACTTTGGTATAGCAATGGTTAAAAAATCCCGTGTATTTGTTTATCAATAAAAATCTCTTAATTTATTCTTGTTAATTCATTTCATTCCCCTTAAAGTTTCCCCCCCCCCCCCATGCAATACATTTGTGTTCACATTTTTTCCCATTTTCAAAACATGCTGAAAAGTTCTCTATCGGTATAGACTTCAATTCCTTCTTTGTTTCAGTTTCTATCTCTTCTTTCTCAACGGAGCCGTCTCTTAAGTTTAAGCGAATAGCTAGAATATGGGTTGAGTTCTTGAGGAAATGATCATGAATTACTAATTCTGTTTTTTCATGAAATTGAACGTTTTTGGCAACATTCGGAATTTAACTTTTCTGAGGCCCAAATGTTCACTCAAACAAGTTTTCATTGATACTCCAGCAAAGTGAGTAAGGCCTCGAATTTCTTGCATTTTGTTGACGTGATGTTCGGCCTAGTCGTGCCTTTTCTGTTACACACAGATAAAGAGAATATCCTGAATAAGGCGATTGCGCAAAACAACAACAAAATATTATATTACTTATATTTCAACCAAAATAACATATGTAAGGATATATGAAAATATAAAGATTTTGGTTAGCTGCATTGTCGCTCGGTATGTCGCTTTGGTTTGTGTATAATGTTTTGTGTAAATTTACATCTATCGAAATTTTAACTAATTTGGAAGATCATTTTAACAAAAATCCCCTTGGTTAGTCTTTTTCGAGCCCTTTTGATGATTAAAAACTGATTAGTTTCATGTCCGATTTAGGGAAGACTCGAAAAATGACTCATGTATTTGCTCGAAGTAGAATTCATAAAAAACGACTCAAAATAGACCCGCAACTGATTAGAAAAATGGGTTGTAAATGACTCTTCAAGAAGAGTCGCGGCTACCATTTTCTCCCCACCGAAATATCATTTATGATCAGAAAACGAGCGCAATTGTGACTATTTTAATCAGACGGAGCTCTCGAAAAAGACTCGAATGTGATTTATAAAATGTTGGCTGGTAGGGGGTATAAAACCAAAATCATATATTTATATACCATACCCAGCCAACACACACATTTTAACGGTTTAACGGTTACGGTTTTAATCTCTGACAAATAACATTTCGTACTTAATGGTAAAGTAATGTTTAACTTTCAGTACAAACCGCTCTTAACTTCCACATATAAAACGAACAAACAGCCACTTCTTCCTGTATTTCTTGATCTAAGAACGAATTGTTAAATTTTCTCTGTCATGGCACATCTGGCACATTACTTTATCTTTGCTCTTGCTCTCTAAAAAACGCACTATCATGGAGGCAACAACTTCAATCCAAATCTACCACACTTGGCGTTTAGGCAAGGCTCATCAAATTTAATGAAAAGCAAAATTTGTTTAATTCTCGACTTTTTGTATTTTTCCCTTAAGTTAAAGTTCGATGGACTTGTCGAGCGACTTCCCCACAATTTCCTTTGAGTCATTGTCGTGCAGTTCGCCTTTATGTGTTTGGGCCAATTTTTAATTGACCACTCGCTGGAGTCCCTCAATTGGCAATTGTGAAATATTTCAAAGGCTCCATCAGAAAAACACACACACAAAGTCCACGCAATCACCGTAGCACCCACAACAAATGCATGCGCCATTCCTGGCCGGGACCGGAAGCTCGAGTCCGGCAAAGAACAGAGAGTGAAAGGTTGGCGTGTTGAGTTTTCATTTTTCGTGCGTGCCTCTGCCACCATTGGGGGACAGTCAGATGAATGCTTAATTATATTTGCGTGTGCATGACCAATTCCCGGCTAAGCTCTGCAAATTCAAGCTGAGCTCCGGGCTTTAAGGTAACAAGTAACATCTGTAGTTGCTGTCACTTGTCCACTATCCTTTGCGGTGCCCTTGGCCATCGCTGTTGACTTTATTGTCAGCCATACGATTCGTCACTTCACAGCACATCACGAAATCATCATGGCATGTCGGTTGGTTTTTGGTTTCACCTCGTTTGTGGCTGCTTTGATCGATTGCCAGACACGTCGCTGACATCCCCAGTGGGCGGAGCCCTTAATGGGTAATAAGTAAATTGCGTGCCGGTTCGCCCGAACTCGTCACATTTGCAGTGATTGCTCACTTTTCGACACTTTCAGCAGTTGCAGCATTTGACATGGCAGAGGATCAACTGTTAAACCTGAAGTGGGTGTCCATTAATCAAATCAGACAAGAGACGAGGGTAGAAGGACAATCGCACAGTGGAGCAAATATGGATTAAAAAATTATTAAAAAGAATAAACTCAATATTTTCAACGGCACCCAAAAAAATAAATAAAAATTTGCAGTCGTTAAGTCCTTAAATGAAAAAATATTTATTTACTCGTCGATTCAGCAGATGGAAAGGGATTTTTTTACTGTCATTGAGTCTTCTTCACTAATTCAGTGTACATCTTAAACTTAAAATCTGTGTATTTGTTATTTCTTGTTTCAACAAAGTCCAAAATTGATCTATCCGACGATCTATTATAATAAACTTACGAATATTATCATTATATGCATGCCAAGTTTCTCTCCAAATTATTCGTAAGCATTTTCTACAGTTCAGTACAGTACAGTATGAAAAGTGTATTATAAGTTTGCCCAGAAGTTTGCAACGCATAAAAGGAATCATCTCTGACCACATAAAGTATATATATATTCTTATGTGCACTATGTGCTCATTTCAAGAACATTTTGTTTTCACTTTGATAGATTAGAGAGGGAGGTAGAGCCATCTCCATGGTGATTCTCGCGAAGGGCGGGGTAGGAAAGGAAAGCACGACCCCACATACACCCTTTTCTAAGCGCTGTAGCTAAAATTGTTTTGAACTCGAAACTCAGGACCTCGAAGGCTATAACATACGGACTCTTAGCCCATTCGATTACTAACCTCATGCGAGAGACAGCGACAAAATCTTACATTGTCCAAACTAAGTAACTAACTAACTAAGCATAACGATATGCCGCGGGCAACCAACCCTGTACGCCTTGTCTAGATTTCTAACAATGCACTTTTTATACTCTGTACCGAAGGTACATAAAGTAGATTAAGTTTGTGCAAAAGTATGTAACAGGGAGAAGGAATCATTTCCGACCCTATAAAGTATATATATTCTTGATCAGCATCAATAGCCGAGTCGATATAGCCATGTCCGTCTGTCTGTCCGTCCGTCCGTCCGTATGAACAAACAGATCTCAGAGATGGTAAGAGAACAAATGCTTCTTATACTTGCAGGCAGATCAAGTTTTTTTTTTCAATTTTTGCCACGCCCCCGCAATTTGGAAAAAACGTTATATCTCCTACAGTTTTGAAGACAGGTGATTTTTACCTTCTAGACATAGTTAGTAATTAGCAAAATGTATCGATTATCGAAAATGATAAAGATCGGATGAGCTCCTCTCAAGTTATCAGTAAATAATTATTTTACTTATAAGTAATTCGCACCTCGCCCCCACGCCCTCCCACCCTTTCCACAACGCATAGTCATTGAGTGAGATAAATAATAGAGAGACTTACAGATGAGCTCAGCACCAGCACTGCATTAAGCTTCAACTGCAGGTACAGAGTATGTCATAGTCGGGCTTGACCGACTTTTTCACTTGTTTTTCACTTATTTTTCAAAGAGGGCCCAACGATTTCTTCATGAACTATTTTTATACGTAGGGTAAAAAAGGTATACTAAAGTCGTGCAAATGTAAGTAACAGACAGAAGTAATCATTTCCGACCATATAAAGTATATATAGCCTGGATCAGCATCAACTATGATTCCTGAAAGATCAGAAATTAAATAGTCGAGTTAAAAAATGTTGCATACTTTTCGGATGACCACCCTCAGGAACGCAGTACGCAGAAACGCACGCAGGAACGCACCCTCATGAGTAACGCGTATATCGAAGTCGGTTAGAGCCGACTTTAACTTACGCTCCTGTTTCTTATCAAGTTTGTAGTATTCAATTAGTTTTCTACAAACTACATTTAAAGCATAACGTTTTAAAAACTTTTTACTTTTATGTTACACTCTTACAAAATGAATTTTATTTACACTAATGAGTGTTGTTTAATCGGAAGTCACTTTAATGGCGCTTGGAACCATTTTTGTAAATCTATACGCCTTCTCACAAACCCTGAGCGAAGAACAAGAAAACGCTTCTGCTGTAAGCTGTCTTCGGTACGCATCTCTCGCATTGTGCGTCATCTGGTAAAGCGCTTAAATAGCCACAGCTACATTGTGGCTCGTATGTTTGCAAAAAACTACTAAAGAAAATATTGATGGTTTGTACTAAAAACAAAACACCAGCTGCGACAGTCGACATAATTAGTAGCACATAAGAGCCAGATTCTTCGAATATTCGAACTGACATTCGTGACCATTTAAATTTTTTAGTTTCAAATTAAAACTTTAGTGTATCAAATGAATACCCAAAATATCAATTTTATACTCTCATGGTCTATATTAATACAAAAACAATTATAAATACTAGTTTCAGTTTCAGCTTATCAAATAATCCCTTTAATGAATGAAAAATTGCAAAATCTTTTGGGAGGAGTTCAGCAGAGCAGAGTTTGGATCTTTTATTAATAAAGTCATGAGCCAGAGTTGGATGCCAGCAATTTCGGCTTAAAAAAGGCAACTGCTGAGCTGCTGTCAATAGCGAAGTTTGCTGATGATAGATCGGGTTCGTTCTGGAAATAGCTACACTGAGAAAAAAAGGATAGTTTTGGATGATCCTTACGATATTTTACTGTCCATTTGGACTGGATAGTTAACTATCCTTTTTTGTGATCCATTGAATACTTTCGAAGTCAATTTATTATCGCTTAAAGCCCCCCATAGCTGCTGAAAAAGGTGAAAAGGATATTTAAAAAAATGGGTCAAAGTGGATATTTGAATATCCATTCTACGGGGATCTTTTTTTTCTCTGTGTAGTTAAGTAAAACTTTTAATCTCAAGAATCCAGCGATTCGCCCAGCAGTAAAAGAGTTTACTTGCTGCTGGGATCAATACCTTCCTCTATATTGAAAGTGAATGAAAAGAAATACACCATGTTGATCCTGTAAGCTTGAGTCCACTTAGCATGTCACTGTACCATGGGTGGGCGTGTTTCGTTTGCATTTTCTATTATTATGAAGACATTTCGTGTCGATGGCAGCGCACACATGGCGTATGCTTGATATTTTCTTTTTTGGCTTGAGTTTAGTTTTGTTTTCTGTTTGCCAAGTAATTAGTGGCCTAACTGGGGGCGAAGGAAACCTCGTCAAAATGGAAATAACATTTGTATTTCAAGGAGCTTCCGGTGGCGGCGAAAGTGCCGCTTAATTCGTATTCAAATTAAGGTCAAAGGCCACACACACACAAACACACTCACACATTGTGTTCCCTCGGCGCCTTGGTTTGGAATTTATGCTTTCAGTGGCATTTAATCAGGCATGTTCCATGAGAAATTTGCACATTTATCGCTTCCAACGGCCTCCAGTTTCTGTACATCCTTTCGTCTATATCCTTAGCATTCGATCTAAATTGTTTTATGCGTTTCGTTTCGTTTGGGGGGTCGTTTCCGGATGTCGTTGTTGCCGAATATGCTAAACAGATCAATGCGATTCGATTTGCCATTCGCTTAAAATTTATCTTTGTCCCTTTTTGTGTTATTTGGGGCCACGCATTCTTGAGCTGCAATTATAGTACGCTTCATTGTGCAATTGTTTTGGCCTCCGGCTTGCCATAAATTTAAGAAACCCAGAAGGGGTTGGTTGGGGTGGCCGGGGGGAGAAGGACTTGTTTTGCATGCTGAAAGTGTCAACAACAGGCCGTGTGACACCAAAGCTGACAACACTAATGAGCGAGCAGTGGGCGCTGGCCACGCCTACAGTTGCCTGGCAACTTTACGGCTTTTCACCTTCCCGCAACTTTGACATAATTCTGGGCAGGGCTGCCAAAAAAAACTACACATAAAATATATATACAGAGACGAAAGTTTTGTGGGTGTCGTTGCAACTCTTTTTTAGTTTTCCTCCCTCCTCCATTTTATTTTTTAGCCAGCAAAAGTTGATAACGAGCAGGTGTTAAAATGTGACCGAGTGTTGCCTGCCGCCTCCCTTACGGTGATTACAAGTTGTTGACACTTTTCCAGTTTGCGGCAACAACTCAAAGTAAAAGGCCAAAGTTGGTTTTGGCCATGGCCAACATGGCTCTGCTTGCAGCGGGCGTGAGGTGAATCGCTCGACGGCTATTTCATATTCATTTCATAAGTATGCATATTGTGTCTGCCTCTGCTGCTGCGGCCGCTCCTATTCGCCCATGCCCATCCCGGTTACAACTTTACGATGCGCCGTTGACTTTTTAATGAACACGGCAATCTGCCGAAAGGTACTCCAGCCGGGAGGCGTGGCTGGGAATTTTTGATCAGCGGCAAATATCATTTCACATATCGTTAAAATTCGTTTAGGCACAGCATACAAATTGCTACATTTCCGCCAAACTTCCCCGTGCACTCGAGCACTTTCGAAATTTCCTGCGTGTAAATTGAATGAAATTGAAAAATTTAACGCTACAGCAATCCCATTACATTTTCCAGGCTCATTTTCACCGCATTTCGGTGGCCAACGTTCTCCCCGTCCTTGGCTCAAAATTTATTCATTACATGCAATTTTTTTGCCGTCTTCACTTTCGTTTATCTCGAGAGTTTCGCTTTCATCGGGGCCAAGGCGGAGGCGCGGGGCGCATTAGGCTTGGCAATCAGAAATCATGTGTGAAATGGGAAAAAATGTGCGAAATGAAATGAAAATCGCGGTGAGCCCTTAACAACAACAACAGCAGCCACACATATCCCTGCCGGCGGCATTTCGGTTACTCTGTGTGTTTTCAATTACATTGGCAATTGTTGTGGTTATTACATCCATTGCCCCGGGGATGGGACCGAAAAACGAATCAATGTAAATAAATAAACGTTAACAAATCCACAAATAGATTGTCATCTGTCTCATCATGGCATCAGAGATTACCGCATTATCTGAAGTTGCCTCTGGCATGTCAAAGCAAGGCACACAGATGGATAGCTGAAGATGCTGCATATTGTTGTCTTGCAATCTGCATTTTATAAATATTTTTATACGCAATCAACAATGGCAGAAGCAGCAGCAGCAGCAGCAGCCCAGCCATCAGCAAACATTCTGGCTTTCTGGCTACATGTCGAGCATGCCAAATGCGTTGTCTTCCCATTTTCCTTTTAAATGCTTAATAAAAATGCCCGTTATCTGGCATTGACTTGGTCGTGCGTCGCCAATAAATGTTTAATGCAAAATCGTCATCTGCATAAACACAAGTAAATGCAGGAAGATACCAAAACTGTCGCACAGTGGTCTGTGGCTTATTATTATAATAATAACATTTAATTGGAGGTGATGAAGCAGTTCGACATCCACCAGGGCAAGACATTAATCAGGTTACATCAAAGAAATGGGTAGAAGTCGGTTTGTTTAGAAAACCCTAGCACACGAGCTAACTTTACCTTTAGAAAAGAAAATTAGAGATGTTCTTGCCAAAATCAATCCCAAACGATGTCAGAAGTCGGTCAAGCACGGATTTTCTAAAACGAAGTACTACAAGATCGACTTGAGAACGAATATTTAAATCCCACAATATTCGAGGTCGATTTGACTCCTTAGTAGGATCCAAACAAGAAGGTCCAATATTAATTTAAGCTCGATATTTGCACTTGATGTGATTTCAACGTTGGCTTGATGCAAAAATACCCAAGCTTAAATTGAGCTCGATACTCGACCTACAATAAATCCAAAAAGGATTGCATCAAATATAACTGAGATTGACTTTAGCTCAATATTTAAACTCAGCATCTCACAAGAACAACTTTTGTAACCACCTTAAAAACTAAACACCAAAATCATTAAAATGTATGCTGCTCGCTATTAGAATCTCATTAATAGATTTAACCCAGCTGCACTTTCATGCCGAAAGTGCTAAGACTGCTACACTGAGAAAAACTCAATTAAAAATCTTGATTGAAAAAGTGATTGTTTTAGTGACCTTTTTGATTTAAAATGGTGGAACTTCTTAGCAGGCTCTTGGTCATTATACCCGTTACTCGTAGACTAAAAAGGATAAACTAAAGTCGTGCAAATGTATGTAATAGGCAGAAGTAATCCTTTCCGACCATATAAAGTATATATATTCTTGATCAGACTCAACAGCCGAGTCGATATAGACATGTCCGTCTGTCCGTCCGTCCGTCCGTCTGTATGAACACATCTCAGAGATGTTAAGAGATAGAGTTTTGACATGTATGGGACAAATGCTTCTTTTATCTGCACGCAGATCAAGTTTTGGCCACGCCCCCTCCCGCCCCCGCAATTCGAAAAAAAACGTAATATCTCCTACAGTTTTAAAAATAGACTACTCGTACCATGTAGAGATAGTTAGTAATTAGCAAAATCAATAGATTTGCCGAAGAAATAATAAGGATCGGATGAACGGTTCTGAAGTTATGAGCAAAAATGTGAAAAAAAACCGAGTTAAAAAAGTGTTGCATACTTTTCAGATGTTCCTAAGGAACGCAGGAACACTGTTAAACATGTTTTTCATAAGTAACGGGTATATCGAATTCGGTTAGAGCCGACTTTAACTTGCGCTCTCATTATGTTATGATTTTGTCCATAACTAAAACAAGACACGCACAACACCACAAAGGAGGCTGGTTGACTGTATAGCTCTATATCATGAATACCAATTCAATTTTCAGCAGTCTAAGCCTGACTTCACTCCTATGACTGCTTGGGAGTCCCAAAGGCGGGCTTGTAGCAAAATCCGACATCAGCAGCAAACGCTAAAATCACTAAAGCTTTGAGTGTGTGCATGCCCCGAATCGGCCCTTCTGTTGTTAGTGGGGGAACCCACGAAAATGCGTGTTTTGATTCAAAATCGAAAAACTATTCTTTGAGAATCTTGCAAAGATCAGTTGGGAATTGTAAAAACAATAAAGGTTAAATTCGTCCAGTTCTAAGCTCCCTCAAAAGCTTAAAGCTTTTGCACTTGGAAATTTCAGTACAAAAGCTTAGGCATTACCACCAAGAAGTTGAAAGCATCATGACTTAACTAGTGTTACTTTCACTGTTTTTACAGTTTCCAACTGATTAACGCAATGTTGTATGGAGAGGTCAGCGAAAAGTCTTCTGAAGAGTTATCCAGGAGGATGATGAAAAGGTGCCGTACCGTATGGGCAACCAGCTCTTTTTGGTGTATAATGCATAAGTTATTTTCTGTTGTGAGCTGCAGGGTCTATTAGCTCGCTTTGCCATCGGGCGTAATTTTTTAGGCGCAACCAGTTGGCCCTTTTCGAGCTGTAATGTCTTTGCAAATAAAGAGATATGGTACCTTTTTGACCCTCTTTTACATGGCCTTCCTATTTTTGCCGAGACCTTGATTCAAGGAAAAATCTTCGATTGATATTGCTTAATTTTATTTTACTGTATTTTTTTTATTATTTTTACTTTTTTTTCAAATTTTTGTTTTAACTTTTTTTCGTCAACAAAGCACTCTTCTACAGGCCTACCAGATCGATATCAATTGTATTCTCTAATGCGAACAGCTTTCATCTTAAAAAACGAGTAGAAACAAGTAAGAGTGTTGCGGTCGAGTGCCCCGACAGCAAAGTACCCTGTCCCAAGAAATGTGGTTCCTTTAGCTTTGAATTCCATTTATTTTAAAATTTATTTCAATAAATGGGCAGGCGCACTTATGTGCATATCTTCGGTGTTTTTGCTCGGATCTCATTGTGGTACACAGAATAGATAGATGTTGGGCCTCCGTATATTAGGTCACTAGGTTCAACCTTAAAAATTGTAGCTCTGACAGTTTTTCGCGGTTTGAAGAAGATGGAGGAGGAATTTGACAAACCTGGAGCAAACTTTATCTGGGTACGGTGTACACCTACATACATGCTAAAATTTGTGGCTCTACATCTTATAGTCTGTAAAAATATAGTAAAAAGACTGATTTTCGCTGTTTAAAGATGGAGGAGGAGGATTTTTCGAAATCTGAAACAAACTCGATGTGGGTACAGTATACACCTATATACATGCCAAATATACTTTATGGGGTCGGAGGTGCTTCCTTCCCCCTGTTACATACATTTGCACAACTTCATGGTCCCCTTTTTCCCATTTTTATTGGGAACAGGGTATAAAAATGTTAATTGAAGCTGATTTCAACCACGCCAATTCGTGCAAGATTTCTCTGTATGAATAAATACTAACAGAAGGGTTTAGACCGATAGGTCAGGGATTTTGAAATTTTCTTTATAATTAGATAGACTACTTCAAAACTAACAGATCTGCTCCAATATTAGGTTATTTTTACGCCATATCCTTGAGATATCGTTCAAATTACTTTTTTGATAAGTTTTTTATACATTTGAAAAGTGTATTATAATTTTTTTCAGAAGTTTGCAACGCATTGAAAGAATCATCTCCGATCACATTAAGTTTATATATTCTTGATCAGCATGACGAGCTGAGTTGGTTAAGCTTTGTCCGTCCGTCTGTCCGTCCGTCCGTCTGTCTGTTTATACGCGAACTAGTCCCTCAGTTTCGAAGCTAGCGAGCTCAAGCTTTCCACAAAGTCTTCTTTTGTCTGCACGCTGCTAATATGTCGGAACCGTTCGGATCGGATGAATACTTCTTGTAGCTGTTATACAAATGATCCGTCGGAAAATGGGATTTAGCCAGAAAAATAATTCTTTTTTCTCAATATTACCGCTCTCAATCAGGGCCATGGGTAATATTAAATGATTTTAGGCTGATCTGCGAAGTTTGGTCGAAATCGCTAACCGTTGAGACAAGCGTTTTCAGGTGTATCAAAACTCCGGCACAGACGAAGTTAGCCTGGTCTTTCTTGTTTTCATTGCAATATTTCGGGAACTAGAGAAGCTAGAGACAAGCAATGAATTGCCAATGATAGAGCAATTTATTGCATTGCAGCTACTCTGGTTTCCGCGATATTGCAGTTGAAGAAAAGGCTTATCATAAAAAGGACTTTGGACGAATTCTCAAGGACATGGCGTAAAAGTAACCCAACATTACATTAAATACAATTCTGTTTCAAAAGATAGGACAATAAATAAAATTGTCGCATTTGGGGTGATGAGCACCCCGAAGAGACTTTCAAACTACCGTTACATCCACAAAAATGCGCTGTTTGGTGTGTTTCATGGACTGGAATCAACGGTCAGTATTTCTTTAAAAACTAGGTCGCTACCAAACCATGTTAAATGTCTTCTTGTTTCCTTAAGCTGAAGTCCTTGATGTCGATGACATTTGGTTTTAGCATGACAACATTTGAATGAAGCTTTCTTTAAAAAGTTAAGTGTCAAAAATAGTTCTTTCAGACCATAATAAATATTCCATCATTCAACTCCATTTTTCGTGTTTTGTTTGTATTTAAAAGAAAAACTTCTCATTGGATCACCTTTACAAAGCTTGAGAAACAAGCAGAGCACTGCATTGAGCATGAGTCAATCAAACCAAGCATTTTAGCATTTACTTGACTTGAGTACTTTGCTACAAAAAGCACAAGTCAATAGAACCAACATACATAACAGGAGTTCAAACGGCATGCCTTTTCGATTTTCCAGACTAAAGTGTTTCCCTTATGTTAGGTTTTATGTGCGTACCACTTTATTAACAGGGCAGTGGGCACTGTGTTTTGCGTTCAGAATTCGAATTGTTTATTATATGTAGCTACCAGCTAGTCACAGCGTTTACATTTCGATTGGCAGCGCAGCCCCAAAAAGTAGGCAATGAAAATGTTGAAGCTTTAAATTTTGCAAGCAGCATTTACATTTTTAGTGAGGGAGGTATATATTTTTCTTCCTTTTTTTTTTTTTGGTGAGTTGATGTCGTCCACAAACTTGCATACTAAATAAGCCGGCGGCTGCTGTTCTTGCTTCTCCTGCTCCTGTTCTTCCATCTCGGGCCGAAACCTCATGCATTTTGCATTTGCAGTCGTCAGCCGCTACTCATTTATTTTCTTTTGCGCCCAAAGGCGTGGCACGAGCACACGCACACACACACACACATGGGCAATTACATAGACCACACACATGCGCGTGCATTGTTGCAATTGCACGGGAAATAGACTTTTTGAATACGAATGCGTTGCACATGTCAGATGGAATGCGCTTAGAAAAAAGAAATAAAAAGAAAGTAACAGAAAGGCAAAAGCAACGAAAGTAGACTAAATCCCGCAGCAATATGTTCTTCTTCTCCTTCTTTTACTTTGCAATTGCAAGCAGCGTTTTTTCTTTTCTTTCATTTACTTTGCTTCCTTCTGGCTGCAAGGACGATGGGCTGAGGACAACTGTTTGCTATTCCACATGCAGCTGCTGCGCTGCTGCTGGTGTTGTGATGTTTGTGGGCCCGTCTTCATGTTTCTTCATGTTGTCAGCGTTCTCTAAATCCGTGCTACTTAAATTGTCCCTAAAATCCTCGTGGCAATTCTTTTACCATGAAGCACATGCAGCTTTTGTGTGCTGTATGAGAATTTAATGACATTCTTAAGTTGTCATCAGTGGATGGCAGGCCAGGAGGCAAGTCGACTGGGAACCGAGACCGAGACTGGGCTAACTATGCTCGCTGGCAGGCAGGCCGACTTGGCGGCATCTTATCCTATCGCTGTCGCTGCGGTTTGTTCCTTTAGCATTGGCGTTGGCTTTTGTTGCTATCGTGGGGGGAATATCAAATTGACTAAGACCAACAAAATGAGTAGCATCATTAGCGTACACAAGCCGCACAAACACGGGCTGCTGCTGCATATTGCGACCGAACACACACACACACACACACACACATATATTGCGCAATCGCTGTGCCCCGCAGCGGCTGCTGATGCACTTTGCCTTTTTGGAAGATGAAGTCATATCAGCATTAGTGTCTGCTCTCGGCTGTCGACTTTCCGTGCATTTATTTTGGGCGACATTTCTTTCTTAGCACAACGATAGCTGACAGCCTCCAAGCTGAAGGAGCCGTCGTGTCTCAGCCGGCATTTACACTCAGAAAAACTTGAACGAATGTCCGGATTCTAAAACAGAATTTATTGGGTTTTTAACAATTGTTTCCAACATTCTGCTTAACCCATTAAAACGCCAGATATTTCCGCTGATCCAAAAACGTTAAGACTTTACCCAGTGAATAGTAAAGAAACACTGAAAATAGTTAGAAATATAAATTAATAAATATTAAAAATAATTCAGAAGCGATCAATATATTGTACTTTTACATGAAATTTTGACGAACAAAATTTATTCGAGCGCATATTCTAAAGATATAGCGCTGATTCTGTACCATAAAGTTATTATTTTAAGGAGGGATTTATGTGGGTTTTGACTGTAATTCAATAATATACACAAATCAACAAAGATTTTGAACATCATAAAATTTTGGATAACATTGGCTTGTCTGTAAAATACTATTTCAAGGGCCTTCCGGTCTTATCATCAGCAGACTTTTTGCTGTCACATTTCAAGATCGACTGACCTCTGATATATTGACTGTTATCAAGGTTACCGTTGACCTTGAGCCAGCTAAAATCAAACTTTGACTAACATCAAAACAGATCGCTAAACCTGTATACACATTCAAATAAAATATTCATGTTAATCTAAACTCAATATTCATTTTTGCAGATTTACCCACTCTTAAACTTAAAGTTCATATTAGTTAAAAAACAAGAAGGCCAAGCTAACTTCGTCTTTGCCGAAGTTTTAATACCCTTGCAAATGTTTTAATACAACAGAGTTTACGAACGTCAGCATTAAATCAAACCATTTTTCTGATAAAAGCCACTTTTCGGCCGATAGTTTCTATGGCAGCTATAAGATATAGTCATCCGATCTTGACCAAAACTTCCAAATCTGTGTAAAAGCGTATAAAACTAACAATTGTCGAAGCGGAAGGCGTTTACATTAAAAACAAAAAAGTTTTCTTACAAAAACCCACTTTTCGACCGATAGTTCCTATGGCAGCTATAAGATATAGTCATCCGATTTTGACAAAAACTTCCAAATCTGTGTAAAAGCGTATAAAACTAATAATTGTCGAAGCGGAAGGCGTTTACATTAAAAACAAAAAAGTTTTCTCACAAAAACCCACTTTTCGACCGATAGTTCCTATGGCAGCTATAAGATATAGTCATCCGATCCGGTCGGTTCCGACATATTAGCAGTGTGCAGTAAAAAGAAGACTCTGTGCAAAGTTTCAGCTCGATAGCTTTAAAACTGAGAGACTAGTTTGCGTAGAAACAGACAGACGGACAGACGGACAGACAGACGGACAGACAGACGGACAGACGGACGGACAAAGCTCAATCGACTCAGCTCGTCGCCCTGATCAAGAATATATATAGTTTATAGGGTCGGAAATGAATATTTCTATGCGTTGCAAACTTCTGGGCAAAATTATAATACCCTTTGCAAGGGTATAATAAATATAAATTTTTTTCATATCAATATCAAATTGTATAATACTAAAATGGTATGACATTCATATCAATTAGAATTCGAAAAACGGAAAGCTGTGAGAGAGGTTAGTATGTGAGACTACTGTGTAGGAGATGTGGGTTCAATTTAACCACGGAGCACGTGTTATTTATGTTTGGAAATGCCGTATTGAGAGGGGTAAAAGAGACCGGAAACAGAGCTGAAAGAGGGGGGAAGGTGGGGGAAAGTGGTGGAAGGTGGGTGAAAAAAGTGGGAGTGTGGGGGTGACTCAACAGTGACTTGACAGTGACTAATCACAGACTTCACGTGACTCAATAGTGACTTGACAGTGACTAATAGAAATTTTCAAAAATTTTCGGTTATATGCAAAAACTTTACATTTTGGAGCATTGAGTGCAATTTTAATATAATGCAAATATCGCTTGTAAGCAAACATTTTCCACCAAAATTAAAATTTCTCCATACAATTTAAATCGGTTGTAAGCAAATATTCAAACATTGTTCCTGAGCGCTCAACAGATCTGGAACCAGAATTTTTCTCTTGGTTTAACCAAATACGTTCCCAAATACGTTAAATTGGTAGTGGGCCCGTCTTGGCACAGGCCGATAAAGCTAAATATGCGCCAGATCGGTGCTTTAGAGTTGGAGCAATAATTCAGTTAAAATAATAAAGCTTTTATTTTAGATCGATTGCAGCATATTCTGGACAAATTTTATCCACACTGCACATTTAATGCCGTGAAACTAGATTGTACTACCTTGGGGCTTCATTGGGGCTTCCATATTGCAAACTCCAATATTGAAAGGTCCAATATAGATCCAAATACATTCAATGCGACAATGATTTAGCCTGTTTTGAAATTAAAGAAAACTATTTTTTGAATAAATAAAATTCTAGTTGAATATTTTTAAATACTTTAGTGAAACTGTCTTCTAAACTATCTTCTTATAGATAGCTGCTTTGTGTCAGATAAACTGATAAACTTACAATTTACTCTGTTTTTTTTTTTAAGTTTATGCGACAGTTAGCTTTATGTAGAAGATGTGAAATCAGCCAATAATTCTTTAATATTTAGTTGATAAATAAGTGATTTTAATTTTAATACACTTACTGTGTCATTAAAATAAAATCGACATAATGTACTGAATTGCTAATATGCAACTTTTTGCTTACAACCGATTGGTTGCTTATATTCAAATGATTTGCATACAACCGGTAACCGCTTAAATGCAAATATCGCTTATATGCAAAAATATTGCTACATTATAGCTATTGCATATAAGCGATATTCACTGTAATTCCAGTCAACGCAAAAAACCCAGTCTTAAAGCTCTTCTGATCAATCTATTGGTCACAGGGTTAGAAGTGGGGAACAAATCTCTCACACTAACATTAGGGTGGACGCCGATAAAAAAGTTAACTGATACCATCTTAAACGATTACTTTTAGGGCGTACATAAGAAATTAAGAAATCAAAAAATTTTAGATCATGTTTTAACCTCTGCAAAAAGCTTTCAAAGTTTCCACAAATATTACGTTTACGACACGTTAACCGAATCGAAATTTTGTCTACGAATTCTCCGTATCATTTTAAAAGTTGTCAAATTTGAATTTAGTCGAGCAACAAATAAAAATGGAGCAGGAATCGAATGTATTTTTGGTCGGTAAATGAAGATCTTATTTTGTCAAAGCGAAGAGATGCCATTTATCCACGCTCTTATATGGGACTAAATGCTTAAGTTGCATTCGTCTAGAAGTAAACAGCGCAAAATAGTAGAAATTTTGCCGAAATATACGATTTTATTTACATATTGTGTTGGTTACCAACTACTAAAAAATTAAATATGTAAGCAAGGGCAACAGTACGTATGAGTGATAAACTTTGAATCCAAGTCGCAAACCCTAAAACAAATTTTTGAGGGCTTTCGCTGTAAAGCCGTTTAGGAATGCCCAAACGATAATAGCAGCTCTGGCATGGAGTAAGAGTTGTTGGTTTCTGAACAAGTGGGCGAGGATCACAGATGATTTTACTAGAGATACCAATAAAACAGATGTACGATCAACTAGCCTCTTTTGTGATGTGCTGTGTTGTGTTTCTGCTCTTTGAAGTTATGTGCAAGCATCAATTAGTATTGTTGGTTTAATTATCATAAAGGTCGCAAAAGCACGCATTCAAATAAATATAAATATACTTTAATTTTGCCTAGGGTCCGGTTCGACTGTCCCACTGTTTATAGTTCTAGGGCTCGATTTTAACAACTGCTTGTAATGGCATCAACTGTTTCCGGTCAAACATTAGACAATTTTTTTTTACAGATATTTTCCTTAACATTTTCAGCTCAAGTCGTCATTTGTCATTTAAGTATTTAACATAAAGCTTAGGTTTGCATTTATCCCTTCGGAATCTCATTGATCTTATAGTTTAGCTGAGGTGGACGAACAAACGGTAAACCAATGGGTATTCAAAGGGTTTAAAACTAGCGTCCAATTGTTTTTTTTTTTTAAGATTTTACCAACGGTTTCTCACATTTTCTTCTTTTTGCTCTCTCTGCTTCTTCGCTGATTATTCAACAGTTTTTTAACGATTTCCTTAAAGGTTACAAACTTATTTTTTACATGGTAGCCTCCCTACTTGGACCCACACTATTCCATTTTGAGACAACAAAACGTTGATTGTTCCATTAACAATTTTTTCAGGATCATTCCTCAGATTTGTGTACGTAAGGCACAAAATTATTGCAAAGCCGGAGATGGTATCATATATCACTATTTCGGTCACTAGATCAGGGTGACAATCAGTTCTAAATTACTGGCCATGCCGGAATCAATTAATTGTTTTTTGTCATCCTCGTCAAGAATTTGCTGTATTTTTTTTAATGACTCTCAGCGTCAGCTTTTTATTAGCTAAAACAAAAATCAAAACAAAAGCGACATTTTCATTCCAGGAAAATCACAAGAAGCAAAACAAAAATGACAAATTTCGAAGCTGAGGAACTGTTGTGAGATGCCTTAAGTTGACCTAAAGGATCTGTCAATATTACCCAAATACTTACATTACTGTCACTATTTTGTCAATTAGCGGAATTTTAAGAATGCACTAAAAACTTATATCAAGTAATTTCTCTTGTTTTTTTTTTCAGAGTGCAGCTGTAACCCTTTTTGATACCATTTTAACTTACATATTTTTTGGGTCAGGTCAGATTTGAGGCATGAGACAGTTTACATATATGTATGGTAGACATATGATTGTGCAACGAGTTTAATTTTCAATCTGAGGGCAAAACATTTGCGCGCCCTTTCATTTCACGCTGTCTGTCAAGTTGTATTTTGTGCGCTGCCTGGGCAAATCTTTGCTATTTGTACCGCAGACTGAAAAAAGCCACCGCATTTGAATATGCAATTTGCAATTTGACTCTGCGCGAAAGGAGATGGAGGCCAAAAACCGCAGAAGCTCTGCTCTGCTCCGCCTGTCGACAGCTCCGTCCGCGACCCCCAGTTAATCTGCTGGCTTAAGAAAGCCCAGACTGTAACGAGTGGAGGGCCACACAATGTTACAGTGTCATATAAAAGCTGCACGCGGCGGCATTTTATCACAGTTTCAGGCGCGTTTTTGTCGTCCTCCGCCTGGCTGACATTTCAGCGCAAGATTTATGCACTTGGGCTGCAACTGAAGACAGCTGTCGTTTGCTGTGCTGTCTTTTTTCACCCTTCGTCCTAATAGCTTTTTATCCTCGTGCATGAAATATGCCGCCGAAATGTGGAATAAAACAGAGCGGAGAATATGGAAAGTGTCAATTCAAGTTTTTTTTTTGGGTTTTTTGCCCTGTTCCACTTGCGGGTGCATAACCCGCATTCAAGTTCATCAATTGTCAGTTGCAAGCGAGTGTAGGAGGGGGGAAAAACATAAGGAAAGGAGTTTTTCTGTCGCTGCTAAGAGACAACTTGAAAGTACAACAAACTATGGCTAAGTTTCACTGACACTCCAATGACATGTACACCCACCCTACTCACACACACACACACTCACACACACTCACACAGACAATTAAGTCATGATAAATTGCTTTTGTATGCGTTTTCACTCATAAGTTGACGCGGCAGCAAAATGAAACAATAAGCCACGTCCGTCAAGTCAACTCGACTCTCTTGAGGTGGGTAAAGTCGAGTAGAGTTATGAAACGGAAGCCGACACACACACAAACAGACAGCACTTCGTCACACTTGCACAGACAATGCGACCAGACAGCCAGACACCTAGACCAAGAAGTAGAGGATGAGCGAAGCAGAAGCGAATCAAGCGTTCTGTCAAGTAATTTATCCCAAGCGGGGCTCAGTATTAGTCTTCCCATTTTCTTAGTTTGAGTCCCTTTTAGCTATAACACAGTGGTTCACAAATCAACCAAATTTCTTTCTTTTGCTTATAACTTTACTATCGTTTGTCCGATCTTAACCGTTTCTTTACGGAATGAGTCTAGAAGGTTCCAATCATCTATTTAGAAAAGTGTCGGAGATTAGACTTTTTTCCAGGTTGCGGGGGCGGGAAGAGGCGTGGCAAAAATTGAAAATAAATGTAATCTGGCTGCGAGTATAAGGAGTTATTGTCCCCTAAATTTGTCAAACCTCTAGCTCCTACCATTTCTGAGATCTGTGCGCTCTTTGTGACAGTGTGGTATGGGCGGTACTAGTGGGCATGGTCGGATCGGTCCAAAATTTAGCTCGTTTCTTATTTATGTCACTACTACTTAATGTTACAAGTTACAGCCCTCTAACTGGGTCGGTCTAGCTTATGCTAAAATTTGGGAAATTCCGGCCACACTCAGAAAAATTTTTTTCCTTCTTTTAGGAAACGGTAAGCCTTAAATACAAAAATGGACTATAATTGATCTATTTAGGTAATTTTTAACCTAAACAGGTCAAATCTGGACTAAAATGTCAAAATTTAGGCAAACCTTTTTAGGCTATGGAAAGCCTAAAATCTAGGACCAATTTCCTAAAATATTATGCTACGGACATGATATAATTTGTCAACCATTTTTTTTTTCATGACTTGATTTGGTTGCAATCATCGAATTGAAAGCGGTATTTTATGACCACATAGCAATTTGGAAAACTGTTCATGACAAGATTGCTCTAAACATGGCCATTGTCATACAGTTTTTTAAACCGACATGCTTGTGATATGAAAACCTGGAATAATTGAAAATATAAGATCCAATAATTCTTTACTCCATTGAGGACAAATGTTGAAAATTAACCTCCTAGGACCGATATTAACCCGCGAGCGGTAACCATATTAAAAAAAGTTAGAAGCCTAAGTCTGCAGAATCGTTCTACCACAGTTAGACGTGTTTTTCCAATTTAATACCTATTCAAAACCGCTTCATCATTTAAACAAGATTAATAGTTTTATTCTGCAGATATCACAAAAAAAACTAGTAAGCGCGAGCCAAAAAAAACCATTCTCAGTACATTCTTTGCCATAAAAGAAACCCCGTGTCCAAGTCTTAACTTCGTACACCAAATATAAATTATAATAATAATTATAATAATTATTAGAAAATTGCCTAAAAAGGCCTAAAATTGTCTAAATATTTAGGAAAAATTACCTCAAAATGCGCCAAGGCCATTGGGGCCCTAAGGTTTCGGCATTCCGATTGTAGGCAAAACACCTAAGATTTAGGTGAAAATTGTCTTAGTTTTAAGGAATGTCATGTTCTAAGATTGAGGAACTAGTTTCCTAAACTTAAATGTATGATATGCAGGGTTCGGAATTGCTCGCTAGCGAGCCTCGCGCTCGCCTTTTTTTCGGCTCCCGCTCGGAGCTGAGAGCTACTGATCGGGAGCCGGGAGCCCTAAGCAGCTCTCAGCTCGTGAGCAAAAGCTCTCGGCTCTGCATTACAACCGGCAGGCTTTTATACAAATTTACAAGCGAAAATGGTGGATACTGGTCATATATGGTTCGTGGTTTAGTATTGTCATAGAATATTGTAGTTATGTCATTTGTTGCTTTGAAAAGCAGTTTCTTAAGCTCTTAGCGGTTTAGTTACCATGGAGAACCCTTTACTGCATATTGCGCCTATGCATTTATCCTGACATGATTTTTCACTATCTTGAAAGTAAAGTTTGCTTGGCATTATCACATTTTTTTATCCTCTTTGGTATTTTTTCCGCGATTTAATGATTTGTCATTAAGGGGAAGTGGTTTGAATCGATTCTTATGGTCTTGACTATATTCTTTAGCATTGGTCTTCCATGGTAATTATCGCGGTTCAGTATTGTCAAATTCATGGCGTTAGCTGCGAATGGTGGTCGTGCATTTTCCTGCCAGTATTTTTCACTTGATTGTTGTTAACGTTCTTCATTTTTATACACTTGAAAAGTGTATTATAATTTTGCCCAGAAGTTTGCAACGCATAGAAGGAATCATCTCCGACCACATAAAGTATATGTATTCTTGATCAGCGTGACGAGCTGAGTCGATTAAGCTTTGTCCGTCCGTCTGTCCGTCCGTTCGTCCGTCCGTCTGTCTGTTTCTACGCGATATAGCCCCTCAGTTAGCGAGCTGAAATTTTGCACAGAGTCTTCTTTTGTCTGCACGCTGCTAATATGTCGGAACCGACCGGATCGGATGACTACTTCTTGTAGCTGCCATACAAATGATCGGTCGAAAAATGGGTTTGAATGAGAAAAACTGGGTAATATTAAATGTTTTTAAGCTGATCTGCGAAGTTTGGTCGAAGTCGCTAACCGTTGAGACAAGCGTTTTCAAGTGTATAAAAACTTCGGCACGGACGAAGTTAGTCTTGCCTTTCTCGTTTTTTACTATTTTTTATCCTCATTGGTATAAATTCGCGACTTAAAAAGTCGACAGTCATGGTAAACAGGTTAGAATAACTCGCGTAGAACAGAGAGCTGGGGCTCGCGAGCCGAGAGCGGCTCACGTGCTGTGGCTCACGGGCCGAGAGCCAGTTGATAGCTCCCGGCTCTTGAGCTGTGGCTCCCAGCTCAGAGCCGAGTGTTGTGGCTCTCGAGCCGAGAGCCGAATGATAGCTCCCGGCTCTCGAGCTGTGGCTCCCAGCTCAGAGCCAGGAGCTAAGTGTAGTGAGCTGAGAGGGAGAGCCGGCTCACGAGAGCTACGAGCATATTATGTACTTGAATTAAGGTATGAATTATCTAAAACTTAAGCATTTTATGTCCTAAAATGCAGGAATAAATTACCTAAATTTTAAGCATCTTTTGTCCTAAAATTGATGTAAGTAATTCGAATATTTTAGGTATTGTGGTTGGGTTTAGCGACTTATTCTTAGTTATTTAAGAAAAGCTTGTTGGCAGGCTCAAGGTCGGTATTTTAGGTATTGTATTTGCCAAAATTAAGATAAAAAAGTTTTCCAAATCTTAGGCATTTGTAACTGACGCATAAAATACAAAAGTTTTAAGAATGTTATGTCTTAAGGTTGAGATAATAAATATCAAATTTTTTTATGTATTGATTTTAGTTGGGAGAACTATGCGTATATATTAAAGTTTAAAGCTTAAGAGCAATGGATTTTGTACCATCTATTGATTGCACACCTCTAACTCCATTACTAAATACGAAAGTAGTTTAAGTGAGTTCAATCGTAGTGCCTTTGTGTATTATTGCTAAATAAATTCGGAGACGTCTGGACTTTACTTAAAATAAAAAAAATAATTTTCTTGTAATAACAAATTTCTGAAAAAATTAAGCCAACCCTACTTATATAAACTCTATACCTGCGAAAGTGTCTCCTCAGATGTATGTATTTTGCTGCCTCAGTGCTGCTGCAAACCTTACTGACTACCGTTAATCCGATCTTTTCCATTCTTACGCAGATTGATAAATAATGCTGATTACAAAAGAATAGGAGGTGTGGCGTGGAAAAAATTGAAAATTAACTTGATCTGCCTGCAGGTTTCAGAAGTAAATCTCTCCTACATGTCGGACCTCTGTCTCTTGCCATCTCTAAGATTTGTTTGTATATACGCTGACGGCCATATAAACTCGTCTGATCAAGAATATTTATATACTGTGGGGTCGGAGATGCTTCCTTCTGGCTGCGAACTTTCTTTTGCTCATAATTTATCTTTCGTCTATCAAAGATATGAGAACCGATTATATGTAGAGTTGGGGCTATTTTTCTATTGTATACACTCTCTTACTTACCTTCATATTTTATATCGCGCTAAAAATAATAGCTCTTTTATCTTATTTAATATCGATGCTTAAATATAGTTATAAAAAAATTAAACATTGTAACTTTTGTAAAGAATGTGTTATTACATAACAGGGGAATCATCACTTTTAAAACCAGAATTGTCTAGAGCTATTAATAGTTTATGCCCTGTTTTAGGACTCAAAATTACTAAATTTTAGGAAGTTCTTACCTTAATCATAGCATATAAAGCATAATTTTGGCAAGTTCTGCCTTTATTTTAGGGCATTAGTATTTAGGTAAGGTATGTCCTAAAAATTAGGACCCCCATTGCCTTGGCGCCTTTTTATGTCATTTTTCCTAAATTTTTAGGCAATTTTTGGCCTTTTTAGGCAATAAATTTTTTTGAGTGCACTGTGCAAGGCTTTAAAAATTAAATAAAAATAATGTTCTGAAGTACCCTTAACTCAATAGGTACTAATGAAATTAAAAACATATAATCAAAATTACTTAGTACATGGTATTTTGTATTCAGTGCACTCGACTGCAGCACTCATACTTCTTGTAGTAGTTTTTGAAACTTAAATTTATTTGAAAATATGGTTTTTGTAGTTAACTCTATGGCTAACTTTATTTAATAATAATATTACATTCTAAATACAACGAATTGAATTCGATTGAAGCAACGACGGCAGAAAGCACGGGCAGACTCTTTGGGTCAGCGATGGCACATGCCTTATATCGATAGGACTCATAAATATCGATAGGTGGCTGCAACTATTGCATATGGGAATTGATCGGGGATATCATGGCTTCTACCACTACAGTGTACAGGTCGGAACCGAATCTTCCTTTCCGATGGCGAGTTTTTCCCCAGAAAGTTGTCAGATGGCTGTGTTGAAGTTATTGCAGGTTTTTTTATGGTTTAACGGTTTCATGACAGATGCTGAGGGCTTCGTGTTGCTTCGCGTTGAGAGCTTCGTGGTGCCTCGCGTCGCGACAGACGGATAAATGAATACAGATGCAGTAGTTAAATTGGACAAAACCGTACTGATATTGTAAATAGTAAACCGTGTGTACAAGCCCGAAATCCAAAAAACACAGTAGCTTACAAATATAATGAAATTTGAGTTTGAAGTTTTTCTTAATTCTAAACAAATTTAAAAACCCTTTCAATCCAAAATCTCTTTCATCCAGTTTCCATCACCTGGCCCAGTGTGCAGCTCACACAATATTGTTTCCAATTAGGTGCCTTATTCTGCTGTTACTTTGGCTAATTGAAAATGCCTGTTAACACTTCAATGGCGAGAGCCCTCTATCCCAACACCTTAACTTCCTTCATTTAAATTTATCATGCATTTATTTCCCGTTCCGATACCTTCCTAAGTAGATGTATACATATGCCCAAAGGTTGCTAACTTTTCGGCTTATTTGTTGGCTTGTGTGTGTGTCCCTTTTTGTGCCAACTAACTTGCCAATCTATTATACGTGTCCTTTGACCGTAAACTAAGCAAAGAAAATTGTCCAATGTTACCTTTAGGCCTGGCTGGCTTCTTGTTGTTATGTATGTACTGGCCATTATTACAAAGTGTTCAATTCTTCACCCTACTCAGGTGTAGCTAATACACTCAATTTGCTTTGTATATTCATTCGCCTTTTCTAAGCGCTTCGCTGGGGCTGGAAATTAACATTCTCTTTATGGGATTTTGATGCATTAGCTGGGAAAAGGGTTCTCTGCCGAGTCAACTTTAACTTTCACTCCACTTAAGTGTGTGAGTGACAGCTGGTGGTGCAATTGTCCTGACTGACGCATTGTTGTTGCTGCTTCCGTGTTGCGGTTTCAAGTGTCTGGCTAGCTGCACGCTATTTTCGCTACTAATTATGCACAAACTGCAGGGCCATGTTGACATACAGCCAGAGCTAGAGCTGTGAGAGCAACTCAAGTAGCAGCAACTGTCTCACAGTTCAGTTGAGATTTCAGCTCCAAGATGACTGGGATCAGGGGCGTATGTGAAGGGAGCAGGAGGTTATATGGGTTAGAGTGAACTCACACACACACTGGAAAGTTGCCGGTTATATTTTTAAAAGCATTTTCTTGCAGTCTTACGGACAGATAAAGAATCAGACGAATTAGCTTGTTAAAATGCTGCGCAATCCAGGCTCAACAGTGATACAGACCCTTAACTCGGAAATTACTTAATATATATAAGAGGGTAATATAAAGTTTGACTTATCCGAGATCCAATCCGGTTACGAACCAATTTATAAAAGTTGGTCAAATGGCAATTTGGGACTTTTGCTCGATGGTCATCTTATATTTGGTGAGGCAGAGATCAGTACAAGGCTTTAATTCAGAGGGCATAACCTGTAATGGACAATTTCTGAGCCTAAATAATTCGAGGCTTTTTTGATTGTAGCATGTAATGATTGAACTCAACTACAACATATACAATAGGTTTTGACCACTAAATATATTTGATACGTCTTATATATTATGGCAAGTTTTAAAACGCTCCCATATCAAATACATATGAAAAATGTCTCACAAATTGGTGATCTTACATTCTTAAGGACGCCAAGTAAATTGTATTGTGAATTGCGATTGTAAAAAGAAACTCGCAGCTTAGATAAAACTCCCGACAGTGGATTCTGTCTTCCGACAATGGAGTACTTTTTCCGACTATGGAGTCTCTCCTTCGACAGTGGACTCATTCTATCGAAAGTAAAGTCCCTCTTCCCACAGTGCGAACTGTCCTTCGACAGAGAAGTCTCTCTTACGAAAGTGAACTGTCTTTCCTGTCAGTGGAGTTTCTTATCCGACAGTGGAGTCAAATGAGCCAGTTGCACAACAATTGGTTCATCGGAACCATCTGGTTCATATATACATTGTGACGATTTGTTTACATAAAAGAAAAAGACAAGCAAAATAAAAAGCGAAATGAATAAAGAATCATTAAAAATAATATTACCGTCCTATTAATTGAAATCCTAGATGAAACAAGTGTGAAAGTCGGTCAAGCCCGACTATAACATACTCTGTACCTGGAGTAGAAGCTGAATGCAATGCTGGTGCTGCGCTGATCTCAAAGACTCACTCCCTTTTTTTTCTCTCTCTCTATCTAGGATTGTGTGGTGTTTGTTATGGGAGGGGGTGGGGCGAGGGCGATGTACTTTTTTGCTCATAACTTGAGAACCGCTGATCCAATCTCTATAATTTCTTCGGCAAATCGATACATGTTGCTAATTACTAACTATCTCTAGAAGGTACAAAACGTGTATCTTCAAAACTGAGATATTACGTTTTTGAAATTGAAAATAAACTTGATCTGCCTGTATGTATAAGAAGCATTTGTCTCATACATGTCAAACCTCTATCTCTTACCATCTCTGAGATCTGTTTGTTCATACGGACGGACGGACAGACGGACATGGCTATATCGACCCTGCTTTTGATGCTGATCAAGATTATTATATTATATACTTTATATGGTCGGAAAAGATTCCTTCTCCCTGTTACATACTTTTGCACAAACTTAATATACTCTATGTACCTTTGGTACAGAGTATAAAAAACTTAGTAGCAAAATTTTAATTTTAAATTCGATAACAATTGTATATCGTCGAATAAAAATGGCACGCCAGCACCGCGTTAGTCACACTGCACTTTAATAAATGCCACTCAGATGACTGCACAGGCCAAATAGAACCGGTTCTATTTCATCTGATCGCTCAGACGCCATTTTACAGGGTCTAACAGCAAATCAGACGAAAACTCAGCTGCGCGATCAGATCGTGTAAATAGAGCATTATGCTAAGGGGACTTGAACTCGGTTCCCTTGTTCTGAAATTTGATGTGACTGACGATTTAGACGACGGAGCCACGCAGCGAGTCTGAGACAAGGTAACTTAGAGCTTACTTGTATTGAACGTGTATTAAAGGTGTGAACAAAATGCGTTCATGAATGCCTGTCTAATGTCGAAACATCGAATACTTGTTGAATATATTTTTGGTGTGTATTTTTAGAAATCGACCTAAACCTCAGAAATAATTTTTATATTTAAAACAATTTTTTCTAAAAATGTCTTTTTAGGGAAATTTTACTACAATTCAGAAAAATGTCTTAAATGTGGAAATTATTTCTAAGTTTTAGGACAATTTGAACCCTTGACTGATTTTTCTTAAAAATAAGAAAAAATTTCTGAGTGTACATGTTCAAGTCTACATAATTTTTTTTTAAGTGTGAAACAATTCACATAAAAAAAATTTCACAAAATTATTGAGATTTTATTTCATAATTTAGTTCTTCAGTATGCAGTAAAAATCAATAGTACCTAATTATATATTGGTACGTACCGGTATACCGAAATAAAAATCCGGGTACCGTATCGAAACCGAAAACCAAAAATTAATTAAAAACCGAAATAAAATTTTTCTCCGAAACATTGTTTTCTGGACGTACCGGAACCGGAACCGAAACTCATTTCGGAACTCAAGCCCTGGTTTAAATAGATTTTAAGAAAAAAAAAAAAAACAAAATTTAGTATCCACTAAAAATCGAAATTTTAAAATAAATGGGAAATATATGGGATGAGTTTCGAGCTCTCTCTCTAATATTTATAAATTTTTATTTTTAGTATTTATTTCAGCTATTTAATTCAGTTAGGGGAATATCTTACTCACATTTTAAATGTAAATATTGGATATTTTGAGCATTTCAAACCGGTATCGAGACAACTGGTCAAGAAAACTGTTCGTTTTTACTAGAAAATCCAATTGTGCACACATGTTCAGTTGTGTTGAAAATGCACATGTAAAAGAGCTGGTCAAAGTGTGTTGCACTCCGGGGAACCTGGGCCAGTCCAAAACCATGTGTGATAATCCTGTGATTTTAGTGAAAATTAATTTTCATAAATTTACGGAATAATAAAAATTCAGTGACTTTGGTCCCCCCCCAAGGAAAGTGCCTTGCTGAGCGTCTGATATGGTGGGCGGGGGGATGAGGTCCTGCCAGGTTTGTGTGTTTGTCATATTTTCTAATTTTCACAAAATAAGCAATTCTCACGTCTTTGTCCTCGTCGTTGTCGACGTCCTAACGTGGCGTTGGCCTGTGGTATATTCTCGTTCTCTGAATTCAATTCCAACTTTCCGTCTGCCTGTTGTTTCGCCAACGGGCGGCAGGTGGCAGCACCAGCGCCAGCCGCACACAGAACACTTTGTACTTCAAAGCAAGTCAATTTGCAACTGTAAGTGTGTGTGTATGGGAGTGTGTGTGTGAGGGGGCCTTTACCTCTCTGTCTGTTTTGCCTTGTGTCTCTGGATTTTTTCTTGCCTGCATTGTTTTTCTCCCTGTCCTCTATTTTGTTACGAAAATTTGTTTTATTTCTGCTTGCAATCGATTGAAGTTTAGTTTTTTGTAGCCACTGGGCTTTGGTGGATGAGGAAGTGAATGTGTGGATGTGTGATTGTGGAAGCGCTTTCTTTCATTGCACGACTTTGATGTTGGCCAAACGCCAAGCGGAAGCGTTCTTTTACATATCCCGACAGGCACTTTTTTTATTATTTTTATTGTACATTCGTAAAACCACATGAATAATGTTTTATTTTCTTTTATTCTCTTGCAGGTAAGTCGCCTGTTTATGGTTCCCGGCTGTGAGTATAATTATATGTATATATTTTTTTTATTAGATTAAAAATGCCATAAGAGCCATAAAATTAGGTTATGCCAATGAAGTAATCAGCTTAAGTTGCGACTGGCCAACATTAAATTATAAATAATAAACTGGATTAATTGTTTGGCGGTGTTTGATTTTATGTGGTAATTGTAACCAGCTCTTTAGATACACTGAGACAAATTGGACTTGGTTTTAATAAAAATATTAAACCTGTTTAAAGATACGTATATGCTTAATCACTCTGGCAAATTGCCAGGTGAAGGAAGTCCGTCATCGTCTAGAAGTTTTTAAATGAATAACAATAGTTAACGAAAGCTTTTTGCTTTATACAAAGCTGGCTCTAGGTCAATGGTCAATTTTGATTCAATACAATCAACTCAATTCAACAGAGATAGCTCACAACATTTATTGAAATAGCAATGCTATGACTGGATGATTTGTTGATTTGGCACATGTTATTAACATTTTTTTGCACAGCTTTCACTACGATTTCTGTGCTACACGCGACGTGCAGGATTTAAAAATCTAAATGCAAATGTAGAACAGTTAAATGCTGCGTCTGCAAAAGCAAAGTCTACACGACATTTGAAAATCAGCTTGTTTCCCTTAATAGTTCTAAATTTTTCATGCAGCAATCTGATTACCACACGGACGTTTAGATTTTCCGCATTGATGTTTGGATATTGAAATGTTACACGCGCGTGTGGAAACCTAAACGCGGCGTTTAGAAAATATGTGGGTTGAAAAACCCGGTCGAAACGTGTAGAAATTCTACATTTCCGTGTAGCTTTTGATTTTTTTTTCTCTGTGTATGACCAAAGGCTAAAGTAACAAGTAAGAAAAGTCGGTCAAGGAGTAGAAGCTGAATGCAATGCTGGTGCTGCGCTCATCTCTAAGTGTCACTCTATCTTTTTCATTCTCTCACCCTCTTTCTCTCTCTCGCGCTCTCTCTAAGATTGTGCGGTGTTTGTTGTAAAATGGTGGGAGGATGTGGGGGCGGGTGATTTATTTTTTTGCTCATAACTTGAGAACCGCTCATCCAATCTTTATCATTTCTTCGGCAAATTGATACATTTTGCTAATAACTAACTATCTCTTGAAGAAACGAATCAACTATCTTCAAAACTGTAGGCGATATAACGTTTTTTCCAAATTGCGGGGGCGGGAGGGGGCATGGCGAAAATTTAAAATAAACTTGATCTGCCTGCAAGGATAAGAAGCATTTGTCTCTTACATGTCAAACCTCTATCTCTTACCATCTTCATACAGACGGACGGACAGACGGTCAGACGGACATGTCTATATCGACTCGGCTGTTGATGCTGATTAAGAATATATATACTTTACATAGTCGGAAACGATTCCTTCTCCCTGTTACATACTTTTGCACAAACTTAATATACTCTATGTACCTTTGGTACAGAGTATAAAAATATCATCAAAAAATATTCGTTTTCAGATATATAGCCTCGGGAATATATGCGAATATGATTTTTGTAATTTTGGGCAAAATATCGATATATCGATCATATTTTCGACATCTCTACCAATAATCACAGATTTTACTCTCAGAATTTTGTTTTTTATTTTGGTCTTTGCAATTGACCGACGTTTCAATTTAAAACTTTTAAATGTGAACTATTGAAAAGTTCTGGATAGTTTGTTTTGTCAATTTTATGTATGAGTACTTCAGCTCCTTAATTGTTTCATGAGCCTTCACCTGACTTAGTAGCGTTAAGAAGTATTTTGTCGCGCTATGTCCAATTGAGATCCAGTCAGAAAAGTGAACTAGTTCGAAGTCTTGCAAGTTCCTAAAATCTTCTAAATCGCATCATACAAAATAGTAAGTGGCATAATTTACGGACCTACTTCGAGCTCATATTTAAATATATTTTTTTTTGAGTGTATATATAGTTTTTCGTGACGCTATGCAAAACAGCCAAAGTCGCTGCCGGAGTTAGTCGTGCGTTCAGACGGTCCTGCCTTTATAGATTTATGGCGACGGCGACACGTTGACATGCCACACAACACCGTCCACAGTCGATGTCGTGGCCACTGGCCAGTTTCTTGAGCCAAACCTAAGCCCCCTCCCTCTGCGGCAAATTTCAGGCTTATTGTTTTATGGGTCGCTGCCACTCCAAATTGTGTGGGTTAAGGGGGTGGGCGCACTCGTCCAGTTCATTTTTTGCCAATTACCGCAAACCTCGTTTAACCAAAGTCACCACTTCGGGTGCACGCTGCGTATACGTAGTTTTTATTGGACACTTTCAGGCGTCGTCATTCATCGTTAGTCGTCGGCGTTTCGTCCCATCGTTTGTGTGCCAAATTTGGGAGCTTTTTCCCGTACGCAGCAGGCCAGTCCTAGGCCAACAAAACGTGGGAAAGCTTTTCTCGGCGAATTTGCTGAACAAAACAAAAGCGGGAAAATTGCAGGCAGAGGCAGTCGCTCTCACCGGTCTCCCGCTCTCCGCCAGCTGTTGGCAAACTGCAACAACTCTCCACTTGTAACACCTGTGTAAAGGATATTGGAGGAAGAAGAACTCATTATTAATTGAAAACAATTTCAATCAATTCTCTATTTAAGCTATGAGAGCTATTCACCTAAAAGTAGCTAATTATGTAAGCAAATGGCAATTTCTATTATAAACAAGCGACCACTTGCGGCTTACAGTTTGAGAGTCACACTCTACACAAACCAGCAAATTGGCGCCAAACGCTCCCTCTCGCTTCCACAAGGGAAACCCGAATGCCACCACACGAACCACTTTAGACCGAAGTGTTTGCATGCTTCGTGCCAGGATACGAAGTCCTCGACACAAAGGCAGCAGGCCAAACAGTTTGCGATTGAAACTCGTGACGAACAGAACCAAATCGCGGCCAATGGCAAACGGGCTAAGCGATTCTGAGCATTGTGATTCATTCATTGAAGTGGTCGAACAGAATTACGAGTGTGAATTGAGCAACTAGCTGGTGCACGTGTCGATCCTCGATCCTTGAGGCGGCCAAGTGAAACGAAATCAAATCATTAAGTGTCAGCAAAAGAGCAAAGTCAGTCAAGTGAAACAGGAATTCCACCCGCAACAAAGAAAGGGGAAAAGTGCCACAGATTTTTGGTGTTTTTTGTGTTTCTTTCGGCAACATATAATTTAATTTGGCAAATGTGTTGGAAAATTGTAAAGCCAGGCAAAACCAACTCCCAAGATTCAGTCAAGCTGATTTGGATTGTTGTTAGCTCACGGCTGGATGCCTCGGCCGCGTCGGCTGCCTTTGCTGCTGGTAATGGGTTAATGTGGTTGAGCTCCGAAAGATATTTCATGTTATTTACCTAGGTGCGCCACTTTCGTTAATTGTATGCAAAAAACTTGCCAACATGCTCAGCCGGTTGTTTTTTTTTTTTTTGGCTCAGTTTGTACGCTGTTGTGGCCTTATGGTAAAAACAACTTTTGAGGGGGCTGGTTCAATTACAACCACCTTTCCATCTCTCTCCCCCTCCCTTTCGCTCTCGCCTACCCCACTATTTCCGCTCTAAAATTTAAGCCAAGTTGGCGCTACCGTTGCCAGCTGTGCTCGTTGCCGTTCACTTAGTAAATAAATTGGCAATCGCATTTAATGTAAGTTTATGTGCGTCGCTACCTTTTCCACCTTTCCACTCCCCGGCTCAGGCATAGTTTTTCCTCTTTTCTTTGGCGAGCTCATGTGCAAACCGTAAATTCACGTTAATGCCCAAATTTCACGTGATAATGACGTGATTACCTGACACACAGACACTAGCCTAGTTGGGGCCACATAAATGTTGCCAGCCATGCACATGTCTCCAAGAGGAAGCCTACACTCGGAGTAAAGTGCACATGATTTTTTCTGAGTGTAACATAAACTCAAACTCCTCCCTCCTGTGCACAAGTGCTTGTAAAATACTTCAGCTGTAACTCAACCAAATTTGTGGGTTAGAAATTTCTACACAGGTCGAAGTGCTAAATTGTTGGTGCACTTTTCAAGTGCTTCTCGATGAGAGTTGAAGTTCTGGATTCGCTTAAATTGAATGCATTGTGTCTTAAAGGGTTTCCGCCCTTTGCTCTCAACTGTCACCGGAATTCTTTAGATCACAACCCATTGCAAAACTTCATTTGCAATCGCGTAATTTGGACCTATTCTCTTTTCGCATTTTATTTGCGACTTTTTAATTACTTTTGAACAACGATTTGAACTTCTCGCCTCGCGTACTTTTTACACTCTAATTACGAGGCCCATTCATTGCATTTGTTTTGTTTTCAGTTTCCCTATTTTTTCTATGTTTTTTACACCAGCTGCTTATCGGTGCGAACTTTTCCACCAAGTTGCAGCCGCCTTAAGATGTTTCTAGCCGTTTTTCTATCTAGAGGAAGCTTAAGTTTTACCTTGAGTTTTTAATACATTTGCAGTAATTATTGGATTAGGAAATGCTGAGGCAATATTTATTGGTAGAAAACAAAGTGAAGTTTCAATGTTAAACAATAAGGATTTAATGGTTTCTGTTTACGATTCTTGCTTGGGCTGATTGTTTAAACGTACAAGCTCATTTTAAATGGGAACCTCAACCTATAGAACATCTTATTAATTATCAAAAATTAAGAGAGTTATTTAAACAAAATTAAATTAATTCACAGTGATTTTTGATAATTAAAATGGATAATTGTGGTAGATAATAAAAATATTTAATTAATAGAATAATAAATAATAGAATTCTTCGACGGAGCCATAGAGAGAGTTTTCCTACACAGAGAAAAAAAAAGATATTCAAAATATCCACTTAAGATCCATTTTTTTAAAAATCCTTTTCACATTTTTCAGCTCCTTTGGATGGAGAAAAAAGATCAATGAAATATTTTTTCTCTGATATATCCTTTTTAAGCGAAAATAAATCGATTTCGAAAATATCCAATGGATCCCAAAAAAGGATAGTTAACTATCCAGTCCAAATGGATACCGAAAATATCCTCAGGATCATCAGAAACTATCCTTTTTTTTCTCATTAAGGAATCGATGGGTCATCTTGGAATATCATCTAATTTCGCTAAAACCGTGCATAAAAATGGAATCGTAAAATTTTCTTAATTTTTCGTTTATAGAGGACATGATAATTCGCTCAGAAAAAAACGACCGGCAGAGTTCTAGATCGATCGGGATAGAATTCATGCCGTTTTGTACTTAATATTTCAAGTATGTTTTGTTCCTGGGTGTACTTATATATAGAACGAAACATTCTAGCATAGAAAAACGACTATCAAAGTAGCCTAAAAATTTAAGAAAAGATTTTACTTAGTTCAAGCGTAATATTTAAGTACAGAATAAGATTAGAACTGCTCCGGAGTCGGAGACTCCGGGATTTTCGGAATGTCTGAACCGAACCTGAACCGGAGCAGAACAATTTTTATCTTCCCGAACCCGAACCTGAATCGGAGCAAAAAATAGTAGAAAAGGGTTCCGTTCAAAACACGTGTTCTATTAAATTTTTTCTAGATGCTATTAATGTCAAGACTTCCATTTCCCATTATATGTAAGCCTTGATATAAAAACAGCTTACCAGTCCACAGTGGGTCGAATTCCCAAATAATTGGCATAAAGTCGTGTGTTGCAGATATCGAGTTGAAACTTGGTACTTTTAATATATATAACACCTATAATATTTAAACGAAATGTTAAGTTAATTTGACCACGCCTTCCCCGACCGCCCTTATATGGCAACACTGCGTATACGTAATCTGAAAACAAAGTTTTGAGAACTGTGAATAAAATGTTAGAGTTTAAATTAAAAATGAATTTCCAGTAATTTATAGTCAAATTTTAAGCGTTCTTCCTTTAGTTGGCCAAATACTGGTTTTTAAAAGCGGTAGAGTTGCCGTCATACGTCCAGCAGCGTCATGACAGAGTTTAAGCTCATTTTCAGTTTAAAGCACCGCAAAAGCCGCAAAAAGCCGCAACAGATAATATAATCTTTTAATACACACTTTCTACTTATTTTGACATATATTACAAAACACACAAACACGCCAGGTTAGTTTTGCTCCACAGAAGACTTGCACTTTTCTTAAGTTTTTCTGTTTAGGGACCACACGAAACAACACAATTTAAAGCAACATATTGAATATTATCAAAAATGCTTCCATTTATTTATTCTACATACCTGCCTTATTATCCATAATTTGGCAAATTTTTGTGCAACTTACACGACGCAAGTCCTCAAAGTTAACAAATAGTTGTCGCCAATTTTATCGCAACAATCACTGCACTCACACCTGCCTGATCGATAACAATCAGGGTTCCAAACTATCGAAAATATTAATCGATTCTTTGTACATAGACTATGTATTTTTAAGGTGTATTTTAAAAATGAGTTTTGTTTCCAGAAATTTTCGACTTTATGCCAATTATTTGGGAAATCGACCCACAGTGCAGTCTAGCGCACTTTCCTACTCTATAATTGTTTTATCCAGCAATGGAGTCAGTTATAATGAAAGATTGCTAAAGACACACTAATATTGGGCAAACTACCTAAAAATCCCACTTATCATCATTCGATCCTCTTGATTGCAAAAATATACGGTCAAGTTCTTTAATAGTTTTTTAGGAATCACAACATTTACCAATTCCGATTAATCGAACTCAGAAATGGGAACAGGCCTCATATACACTGAACGGCAGTCGACACCAGATCCAGCCCCGAATATGATATTATCAACTCTCTAAACTTCCATCAATGAATAAAATGTAAAGGGGCCGATTTCTTATCTTATGTTTCTCAAAGAGCCATATGTCACATAACCCTGCAAAGAGCAGAATAAATTGTGAGCTTGTCTGACACATAGCAGCTTTCTGAAAAAAGATAAATCGGCGCTAAGTTTGTTTCGAATTACTTACATATTTTCTCAATTGGCGAAGATCAAAATTATTCCTGAACCTCGGTTCAAACCGAACCTAGGTTCAGCGACCTTCTGAACCTGCTCCTTGAACCCGAATCCAAAACGTTTCGCGGGTTCGAACTCCGGAGTGAACCCCTCCCGATTTTTGGAGGTTTGCAGCCCTGTTTACAATGCAAGCCCAAAAAAGTGTGCTACGAAATATACAAGTTATTTAATTTGAGTCTGTTCTTGAAATTCCCTCCAGGTTCTAACTCTTTGGTTATGGAGTGAGGGTAGACTTCTGACATAGAGTATAAACATCTTGGTCTTTGGATAATTCATTTTCTATATGACGTGCAAGTGGTCCAGAGTTCGATCCCCAGTCAAGGCGGAGTCAAGGAATTTTAAATTCGTTCTTTTTCTGTTTCTATAAAACAATAATTAATGTCTTAGCTAAAAATGAACGCCTGGTAGTGTTGGATATACGACCTGCCATTTGTAATTGATTTTTTTTCGTTCTGTAATAATAAAATATTTAAATATCAACTTGATCTTTAAAATATCATTTTGATGTGGTCGAAAAGTTCACTTTGATATTTTCGAACAGGTCAATTTTAAGTTTGTCATACCGGCTTTCGATATGAAAAAATATAATTTTGAGCCCCATATCATATCATTATTTTTTTCTGTGTACTTTTGACACCGTTTGCACCTGATTCGAGTACAAAGTTCTTGTTTTTTTTTTAAAGTGTAGTAATATTAAAATTTTATCCGTTTTAATCGGGCGCAGCATTACAATGTCATAATTGTCTTTAGATATTTATTCGTTGTCGTTTATTTCGCAAACTGTTAGTGGTGGGAATGTCAAACAAATGGGATTATATAGCGCGGTTCGTCAATTTTTTTAAGAAACAATAAAAATGTTGCTGGCTGAGTTCACATGAAAAGACTTTTGAGCAGACAAAACAAGTTTAAAGGCCCTTTAAGATGTTTACATTAATGAGATGGCAAAATCTTTAATAATTCGATTTTCTATTATTGCAATTAAAGGCTCTAATGTTGTGAGTTTGAAACACTTTGTTAAGTGCCAAAATCGCGCTATTGATTTTAAATCTATCGTTATGGGTGGTGTTTTCATTGGTTATTTTAAAAGTCTTTATAGAATTTGACCGTGTGTGGCTCAGTGGTTAGTGTGCTGGACTGCTGGGCGGGAGGTCATGGATTCGATCCCGCCTCTGAACATCTAATAATAAAAGTTTTTTTGTTTCTTTAGAAAATAGCTTTTACACATACGGTCACCTTCACCAGCTATTGGCGCCAGCTGTGAAGTAACTAGCCATGAAAAAGCAAATTCTCAAACTTTGCCGTTGGGTGAGCTGTATAGCCAACATTTACATTTACATTATAGAATTTCAAATAAATAACCTTTATAAATACTTTTGCAACGATTTCCATTCTTTGTTGAACTGTACTAGCCAACAGATTAGCTTGATAAAGATTGTCTTTAATTTTGTTGGACCGAACCGAAAAGGAAGGCTCGCAACAAGTTCATCTTTAGTAATTTAACCAACTTAAATTTGGTTTAAAATTTTTGTGCAAAATTTGAAAAAAAAATTGAAATTCACCGGTTTGCAGTTTTGGTTAAAAGACTTAACTCGAAACAGCACACTAAGATGAATAGAGTATTGACTCTTGTTTTCTGTTGAGACAAATTAAATTTTCGATCTTACATATGTATATGTAGATCTAATTTCAAATCTCATGAGTCATGACCCGTTTCGAATTATGTGCATGTAATATAACGATTTGTACCATTTGTTTAACTTCTCTTATATATTATGTTGACAGCCAATTTGGTCAACTTTATTAAGTAAATACTGAATACTAAAATTGCTCTAGCAAAAACGAATTTTAATTAAATCCATTTAATTCCAAGATTTTTCAACGAGTGTTTCTCTTAGGTGTTCCTGCTGTCAAAGGAATTCTTTTTTAAAAACAAATGCATAAACTCAAGAGCATTTCCTACACATTTCCTTCTTTACTGAAAACAAGCTGTTGCTTTTAGTAGAAAGCGGTCTAAGCATAAACAATTGAGAACGTAAAGAGGATTAAGGCAATATTCACACTTCAACTAAGAACATTCAGGACTTAATGTAGTCTAAGTCGGGATTATGATGACCTTCCTCCAGATCGTGGTTAACACATTGAAATAAAGAATTAAGGGAATATAACAAATCGCTCACTAATACAAATTCGTCCACTCATTAAACTTTTGACCTTTCTCTTGAAGAGTACAGCTAAAACACTTAAATACATTTCAAAAAATTCCTTTTTAAATACTGTCAAAGTTTTAAGAATATGTGTAGTTAGGATGTTTGTTTCATTGGTTTCTTCACGTAATTGTTCTAGGCTTGAAGACTTGCTTCCTTTGCACAGCTTTTAAACGTGTTGAAAGTTATTTCTGATCTGCTCATTTGCTTAAATAGTTTAAAGAAAAAGTTATTCATCACTTTAAATACAGTAAATTTTGAGTCAACTTAAGTGCCATTTTCCAAGTGAGAGCTTTGGCTTTAGGTTGCATTGCTTCTTAACGTTCGTTGGCATTTACGGCTTTACCTTGACATTTTTTGCTACATTTTTTGTTGTGCCCTTAGTTACTTAGCTGTTGCTAGTGCAACAACTTGTACAGCAACTTTAACAATATTTGTTTTTCTGCTCCACTCCACCATCTCGACTAAGGGGACAAGCAAAATAAAAAACCTCCTTTCACTTTGCATTCCTCGCTGGCCGCATACAAATCATGAATCATTTTCAGTACACTTTTTCCTCCGACCTCCCTTTTCTCTGGTATGTGGAGACATGTCCCTGTGTAAGTGTTGTTTAATGCAGCTTTTCAACTTGCTTTCTCTTCCTCACCAATGCGTGTGTGTGTGTGTGTGTGTGTTTGTGTGCCTTACTACTTTCCTTTCCTTTTTTCCCATCTACCAGCAGATTTGTTTATGTAAATGTGTCTCACTGCAATGAATTCTACTTTGGCCACTTTTTTGTTGCTGGACACAGTCCTGAGCTCAATCGGTTTGCTTACGGCTTTTTGTATGAGGGGGCATCTGATGTCAGGGCTTTGTCATTCATTCGACTCGCCACATTGGTGACCAGTTTAAATAATTGCCACCGGCAATAAATTATTAAATCAACAACAACAATTACTCAACCGTTCAATGCGCTCGCCCTGCTGAAAGGGATCAATCAATGAGCCGTCCCCTCCTTGTCAAAGGTGTATAATAGCCGGTTCCATGACAGTAATTATGTGCAGAACCCCAGCTGAGCTTATTAATAAGCATAGTTTGAGTTGACGTGTTTCGAGTGCTTTGTAATCGATATTACAATGCCATTGTGCCGGGGCCGCTCGATATCCTGCCGTTTGGGTTTCCTTTTTTTTTTGTGCTCTTATCGTTGCATGCATCGCTCTCACAATGGCGCGGCATTGTTTGCCCCTGGGAATTTGGCTTGTGAGATGAGTGTGCATAATAATGTTTAACATGTTCACTCACATTGATTAATACTGTATGAGCTGAAACTTCAACATATGCCGATGCAATCTGGCTTGGGGATTTTTCCCCCATTTTGTTATGTCGTGTCTGCATTTTGACAGCCACGTGGCAGCTGCTTCTATTCCTGTTGTTGTTGTTGTTGTTGTTGTTGTTACACTTATGCCATTTTTCGATTTATGTGTGATTAGTGTTGGCTCCCACTCTCCCTTGCCAGCTGTCTAACTGTCTGGGCCCCGCCCCAGCACTCGAGTCTGTCAGCTGAGAACATAACGTTACATCGCAGAAAGCACTGCAAGTTAGATTTTCCATTTGTCTGATTCTCTTGTCAGTTGTCATTTTCTATGAATACATTACAATACTCCTCTGCCGGTTGACTTTTGCATCCGTTGTGCCTGCCCCCTGCTGAATTACACGCCTCAATGTTTTTGAAAAATGTGTAAATGAAGTCACAATAAGGAATTCCCACACGCAACACACACACACACACACACACAATGTGAACACTTTCTACCAACGAGGGCGGTTTGATGATAATCAATTTTTTTCTCTTCTTCAGATCCATAATAATCAATCTTTCTATAAAGTGATTTATTTATACAATCTCAGTTAAAGTTTGTGGGTTAGATAAAGATCAAGGTATTTGGGTAATTCGAACCAAAACTTTCAAATTTTTGAACTTAAAAATTGGTAACAACTGTAACAATTTTTGGTGAAGTTCTAGTTAAGATATATTTCGAAATTAGGTCCCAAATGTTGTTTGTGTGATCATTTGTGGGGTCAACTTTATAGTTTTGTGTTCGGCCGTGTATTAATTTTCTGTTGCTTTTTGCTTGGCAAATGACGATTGATGGTTGAGAGTCATACGACTGCCGAAACCCACAAAAAAGTGCGCGGTCGAACACATACATGTAGACTAAGTACATTTGATGTGCAAAAAATTGCAAGGTCATAGTAAAACCCGTGATACGATGGAAAAAAAATTTTTTTAAATCTTTAAAACTCTTCAAATTGGACGCAAAGTTTATCACTCATACGTACTGCTGTCCCCACTTACATTTTTTAGATTTTAAGTAGTTGGAGAAGACTTGGTTTCAAGTCATACCATCATGACCATTGATATAAATTGTTGTTAATGTAACTCCTAGCAATTACCAAATATATATTTAATTGTATATTACTGCATTGCGCACCTCTAGTTGAAAGCAAGTTCAAGTACCGAATACAGAATTAAGTGAGCCGTCACACGAACTGAACTGATGTGCTTCATTACGGTTGCGTCTGATAATTCTCACACTTGGAAAATTAATCAAGAATGCTCATTTATATATATCGTATGTCGAGAAGGTACCTGCGTGCATGCGGAAAGACGTTCAAGACTCTATTGACTCATCTGATCAAGAACATAATCATGCATAATCTCTTTAAAGCCTACGCTCAGCTAAGATACAAATTTAGTTCGTCCCAATACATCACATAAAAAAAACACGGTTGAACTGCTTTGAAATCAGAACAATTTTGAATTATACGAAGTAATGTGCCTAACTAAACTTAGATCTCTTTTGAGTACACGCTTTTAAGGTTCAAAGAAAGAGAAACTCTTACTACTAATGTACTTTGAAAAAATGTACAGTGTAGTTACAGAAAACTATTGGAAACTTTTAAAAAGATTAGATAAAACAGTCTCTAGAAATCTTTACTAGCGGTTTTATGGTGAAAACGTTCCTTAAGGGGGTATTCTCCATGTTCACCATGATTTTTTTTAGATTGTTTTCCAAATCGGTCCAAAATCGAATTTTTTTTCAACGACCGCCATTTTGTCAAAAAAAAATCACAAAATTTTGTTCGACGGTCAGACCAGAATAACATTTTATAAAAGGTCCAATAAACAGCCTCGACATAGAGAATACCCCCTTAAAAGCTTTTCAGTTTTCTTAAGCTTTAGAAAATAACGATATTCTCGATATATCGATGTTTCTTGGAGGCGATATATCAAATATAGATATTGGAAATTTGGATTTTTGATATTATAGATATTGATATTTTGAGAAATATCGACAACCCTTTATCTTACATCAAGAATGAAATGATCTGAAACTACAACCTTTTTCTTAAACCAAGTATTTATTAAAATTTTGGATTTTTTAATGCACAGTTTAGAACTTGAAAACGTGCTTAAAGTAAGAATTTTCGAGAGCGATTGTTTCTCCCCAAATTGTACGAATCGGTGAAAAATCCTCATCTCCTGTGCAGTACTGAGACTTACGTGGCCAACATTTAACCTAAAATGTACTAACACACTTTTACGTCACTGAAGGGTGGAGACACGCCTAGGCGTCACTTATCATGACTTCTGCAGAAGCAGCAGCCACGAGAAAGAGGTGGAATCTGTGCAACACGTTTTTGGCCATTGCCCCTCTTTGAGTAAAAAAAGGAGATTCACGACACGGTCAATCTCTGCTACTCAACCTATCTGATACATTGGCCCCGTTCTTTAGCACTGGCTAGAGATCCAAGCTCTACTTAAATTCATTTTGTCCACACAATTTGTTAGTATCGAGAAGCCCCCTCAGTATTAAAAATGGTTAATAGAAAAGGATGGCAAAAATCTTACGACTTGTCGCTCTCAGTCATCGTGACCTAACCTAACTTAATATGTTGAAAAGCCTTAACTAAGCTAGTGGACTATGCTGACTCCAGCCATAAATTCGACCTTTTCGAAAGGGACAGGCTTAAAAATTTTGTTCCACATAATATCGCTCATTTTTGTGGACTTGTGAGTCTGTAACGTCATAATGGATTTTATTGGACATAGGACATTCTTGTTTGAATCATGCACCAAAAGTTCATTCGATTCATGCTCCATATTTATTTGTAGCTCGAATAAATTCCAATTTGACAACTTTTAAAATGATGCACCAATTCTTAGTAATTGTGGAAACTTTGAAGCCATTTTCAGAGCTTAAATTAAATAAATTTGGATTTTTATACCTGTTACTCGTAGAGTAAAGAGGGTATACTAAAGTCGTGCAAATGTATGTAACAGGCAGAAGGAATCATTTCCGACCATATAAAGTATATATATTCTTGATCGGCATTAACAGCCGAGTCGATATAGACATGTCCGTTTGTCCGCCCGTCCGTCCGTCTGTATGAACACCTAGATCTCAGAGGTAAGAGGTAGAGGTTTGACATGTATGGGACAAAAGCTTCTTTTATCTGCACGCAGATCAAGTTTGTTTCAAATTTTGGCCACGCCCCCTCCCGCCCTCGGTTTGTATATCTCCTACACTTTTGAAGATAGACGATTCGTATCTTCTAGAGATAGTTAGTAATTAGCAAAATGAATCGAAGAAATGATAAAGATCGGATGAACGGTTCTCAAGTTATGAGCAAAAAAGTGAAACAAGCCCCCGCTACTCCCCTCCCGAACAAAAAAATGTTGCATACTTTTCGGATGTTCACCCTAAGGAGAGAAGCTTGGCTTGGCCCCGTTCGAGGAGCTGTATAGCCATTTTACATTTTACCCTAAGGAACGCGGGAACACTGTTAAACATGTTTTTTCATGAGTAACGGGTATATCGAAGTCGGTTAGAGCCGACTTTAATTTAAGCTCTCGTTTTTATATAACACGTGATGTCTGTTAAGTTTGTGCCTCTCTAATTTGGTTAACTTTTAAATTTCCATCTACTATTTTAGAGATTAACAGTCTTTTGTTTCAGTAACAACCTCTTCAAGGTCCCTTAATCCGTTAAAGCTGAAAAGTATGCTGAACCTCTGTTCTATTTAGAAGATTTGTAATAGATTTGCCATTGATGATCTGCCATAAAAAAGCTTTTCTTAAATTTCTAGAGTTTTGCATAAAATCTTATACCTTTGGAAAACATTTTTTCATTTGATGCTAGATCACTGCATGAATTAAACTAAAGTTCCCCTTTGACTTTGTTTCTGATTTGATTAATCTATGATCTTCTTCTCATAGCTCAAAAAATCAATGATTCATTGAATTATAGCTCATGACATGAGCCATATATAATGATTCTGCTCAAATCAGCAAAAATAGATCAATCATGTTTAACTCAAGTAGCTCATAGGGTTCGTCGCACAGACGAAGTTAGCTTAGTCTTCTCGGTCATAATTTATCTTAAGCACATTGGGTGGCAACAATGTGGCGTCAACTGCTGAAAGCTACATAGTGTCCAGAGCCTATTTACATAGATTCCACAAATATGCAGTTAATTCGTCCTCACCCCCAATAACAGAATAAGTATTTAAAACTTTTAGTTAAATGGTTCCAAGACCGCGAAATTTACAAATTTTTCATATAAGTTTACAATATTAAGAAGATTTGTTAAATATCAATTGTTGACGGATAAATGGAAAATAAAAGTCAATTGGTCCAAGGAAAATAAGGAGAATTTGCAACATTTTATAATGAGTTCAGAATATCGTAAAGATTTGGTTTTTTCCCGCGATTTAATAATTTGTCGGTCAAGGAACGTAGTTTGAAACAGTCTTTATGATCTTGACTATATTCTTTGCCATTGGTCATTTATGGTAATAGTTTTATTGTCTTTTGTAATCTTGAAAAGCAGTTTCTTAATCATTTTGCAGTCTTTTTATTATTTTTCACTGGAGTTTTTTTAGTTCGACTCATTTCCTGACATGTCTTGATCTAATGAATCACACGAGCTTGATCTATTTGAACCTTGATCTATTTAAGCTTGACATTCATGGAGGGTTCTATTCAAAACCTTACCCGTCGAAACAGAAAAATTAATTAAAATGAAATGAATAAACTATTTACCAACTACTAAAATTTTAGGCCTGTAAAATAAACAAAAAAATAGAGGGAAGCTAACTTCGGCTCGACCGAAGTTTATATACCCTTGGAGCTTGATATATGCCTGACAGTTTGTATGGCAGCTATAGTGGTCCAATTTCGACAAATCTTGTTGAAATTATGTGAAATCATTAAAAACTTATAAATACGAGCGTTGGGAGCGATACCATTGAAAACAAAAAAGTTTTTCTCACAAAAACTAGTTTTTCAACCGATCGTTCCTATGGCAGCTATATGCTATAGTCATCCGATCCGGCCGGTTCCGACAAATGTGCAGCGTATTTGAACCAAAAAGACTTCGTGCAAAGTTTGGTTACGATAGCTTTAAAACTGACGGAGGAGATAGCATAGAAACAGACGGACGGACAGACGGACGGACAGACGGACAGACGGACATGGCTATATCAACTCAGCTCGTCATGCTGATCAAGAATATATATACTTTATGTGGTCGGAGATGCTTCCTTCTCTGCGTTACAAACATCCGGACAATTTTAATATACCCTCTCCAAGGGTATAAAAATTAGAAATGTTTTCTAAAAATGTCAATGCTTATATAGAAAATGACTGCAACATTTAATATTAAAATCACACGAAATATATTTATTTTTCCATTTACACCGAATTTCACAAATTAGTCTACTTTCAATGGCTGTCAAACACAACCTAAATTATTTAGAATGCGTATACTTTGTCAGTTGCTAATAACCAGTATTGCATGTAAAATAAGTAAAACTATCAGCCCGCCCTCGTTCTATATACATAAATAAATATAAATGTATGAACAATGACAGGCCATCAAATATGCAAGCAGCCCATCCAAAAATTCACTGCTAATATTATCAGTTCTTGGCTTGTTTACTTGCGCCTGATTCGTCTGATTTTGATTTGTTGATGTTAATGTCAAAATAAATAATAAATAAATACCAAGAAGTGTATGATTCGTTTTTTTGCCAGAGAATTCCAATCAGGTGGCATCATTTGAAGGCCTTACCGATTATGCAGTTAATTATAATTAAAGTGCTGAGTGATTGCCATGGTTGGGTTAGTTAATCGCACTACAAAATGGCATAGGTCTGCAGGAGAACACACTCTTAAAGGTGCTTAAAACATTAGTTAACCGGCAGCAATTCAATCATTCAGTCATTCATTCACTCTTCACCATTCAATGCTGCTGCTTCTGCTGCTCTCATTTATTCATACGTGCGCTTATTGCAATGTTCATTGCTTCATATTCATTATGGCAATGGGGCCATGTGCGTTCAGTCCAACGCCAGACAGGATTGCTCCTGCTGTGTGTGTCCGATACGTTCGATAATCCAATAAATATTTATGAAGCACTTTATTGGAACAACACTGAATTACTTTATGGCAGTGTGCACGTGTCTACTGCGAGTCCAGACGGAGCATCAAAAACGGGGCAAAGCGATGCTCTCTCTCTACAAACTCTGGCCGAAAACTATGTACATATCTGAATGGCATTTGCTGAAGTGCTTCTCTGCTCTGCCACTTGCTATCGCAATGGCATTCTTTCAACAATATGGCTCATACGCACTGTGGTACGCTTTGATGCGGTCACTTTGGGCCAAAACTGAACGGTTTGTTGGGTTGTTTGGTATTTTGGTTTTTAATGTTTTTAAGAGCCCTGTCTGCCGGTACTAATTGCTAGTGCTTCTGTTTAAATTATAGACAGTAGACACAAGTAGTTTTCGTGGCACAGTACGGCAGTTTGTTAACCTGACCATGTTCAAGTACTTCACATATATGGGAGCACAATTTGCATTAATATTGGAATATGATGTATATGACGCCGTGCGATGCCAAGCATTGAGATAAAATATAAAACATTTCTGGATACCAGCATTAAAATATAACTAACTATAACTGAAAAAGTTGGTCAGGCCCAACTGTAATATACTCTGTACCTGTAGTTGCAACATTCTTTTGGTCATAACTTGATCAATAGATATTTCCATTTGTTGCTTTGAGCAATGTTTTTTGAGGTATTTTCAAAACTGATTAATAGATGGGGCCACTACCTGCTCTGCTTGTTGGGGCACTATCAAAGGTGACCAATAGATGGCGCCGCTACTGTAACCCAGCAAGCGAGAGCTGCGGCACCATGCTTTAGTCATAACTTGAGTGTAGTTCATCCGTATTTATCATTCCTTCGACAAATCGATGCTGATTAAATATATATTTTTTTAATAGCTGGGCTGATCACACAGACAAATAATCAAAATATATCTCAAGCAAAAACGGTCATAAGAAATAGAAAGAGAAATCCAATTTTTGTTTGTGTGTGAGTGGTCGTAGCTGTACCAAGCACAGCGTTCGGCCTCTTTCGGAAAGAAAGAAATGGAGAGCCCGCATATGAACTTGTTGTTGTTTTAGAAAGGCTTTTCTCGCGCGTAGAATATATACGCGCCAGCTATTCAACACAACATCAAATACGCGACTTGCGGAATGGGCATATAGGGTCGGAAACATACATAATAGACCCTGTGTACATTTGGCACAGCGTATAAAACTGCTTCGGTTGAGAAAACTCTGTTTTATATGGACCCAAAAATCAGAATTTTGCGGTTTTTATTACAATAAAAAAGAACTGGCAAAACACACACGCCTATTGTAGTGTTGTGTGTGTGTGTGTATACACTCTCATTTACCACTATTTTGTTGTTGCAAAGAAAGCAACCGTGTGTTAAGTATTGTATACACTAAAGATATGGACAGCTTGAAACATTTTTGGTTCCTTTTAAATTTTGTTACTTTTGGAGATCTTTGTACTTACTGTGAATGATATGATTAACTTTCCAGTAATTTCCATAAATTATTACCACGAATTTAAATAAATAAATATTGAAGTTCAGGCGTTCAAATAAACCGAAACATTTCCTGTACAATTTTAAACACAAATAACAACGGAAAATCAATGCAATTGCAAACATTAAACAACAAAAGCAGCAAATATGACTGATGTGGGCAGAGACGGCATGGGGGGAGTGTAAAATTATTGACCAAATTTTCATGCAAACACACCGCAAAAAAGGAAAAAAAATGGTAAAGAGCGAAAAACGAGCACAAGAGCAAACTATGGAAACAATGCTTAACTGGGTCAGTTTGACATGCCGTTGTCGCAGCAAACCCTGACGGGTTTTGGCCTCCACCTCCCGCTCCGAGGGGCTTTCACTGCAATATTCGGCAATGGCGGCAGACAGGGCACGGGCACGGGCCCGACGCAGGGGGAATGAATGTCAATGCATAAAATTCATTCAATGACTTTTGCAGCTATTTTTCTTCCCCGATGTTTGTATAGGGGGGAGGCAGGGCAGGAGTGGGGGGTGCATATAAATAAATTGCAAGACATGCAATAAGACGAGAACGAGCCAAATGTGTGTCTAAATGTGTCTCTGGCTTGTCTGGCTGCCCATTCCCCCAAATGCACTTGTATGCAAATAAAATTGTACACGAAATTGACTTTATGTAAAGGCCAAGCATGTGAGTGTGTGTTTACTTAAACCCTAGACCAAAACATGACTTTGAGTAACGTTGCTGCTGCATGTAAATGGCACCATGCCGCACGCCACGCCACACGTTTCCCAGTAATCATCCATTATCCAAATGCCTGGTCCCTGCTCAAGTCTCCAGAGTCTGACCGTGTGTGCTGCTCCTCGGCTAGTCGATTGGATTATGCCTTAACCTGCGTGCACAACTCGACTTTCTCTTCCCCCCGCCCCAACCCTTGACGGAGACATTTATTAATGATACGCCGAGCATTTTATTTCTGCCTAAAACGATTTCTGTAATCGGTGCTTGAAATCATATTAATTGGCCTCGCTTTGAGCCCGAAGTTTGGAACAATCGATAGTTGAAAACTGTAAAATCGAAAATGTCTTGTGCGTCATTTGCAATGAAGGCAATTACAGCCCCCTACCCTACCTGAGTTTTCGATTTAATATTCTAACCTATTTCCCTTTTTGCCTGCCGCCTGCCACAACAAATTCGTGTGACTCTTGCACCTGTTTAGACTCTCACATACTCCCACCCGGAGACTCTATTCATGGCGCTGAAATCGATACTCATAAATTAAAGCCATAAAACAACAAGCATAAATATCAACAGTACAGCTAAGAAAAGCAAGGGAAGGGACACGGACATGCCGCCTTCTGTCTGCAAGTGGAAAATCAATCCAAATGAACGATTAGTGTCTGACATTTTATGGCTGAAGTTTGGATGAGGGACCAAGTTTTTTAACTGATGGCTAACAAAGCTATGAAATTACCCATCTCATTATATTTATAGAATAGGTGACTTGATTCAGTTAAAGTGGCAAATGTGCTGCTGCGTCTCTGCTGTAACATTATCTGTTTGACTAGCTTCGTTCAAAAGCAGTGGGGGAAATAGGATTAGAAGTACGAAAGGAAAGGAGCTGCATTGGATTAAGACTGAAATATTTTTACCTTTACAAAAGGGTTCTTCTCGAATTAAGTTAGCGTTTCCCAGCTAAAAAAAATTGTCAACTCAGAGTGTCAGTTACTAACTAATTAAAAATAAGAAATTTATAAAATTTCACACGATTGCTACTTTCCGATTGACTCAAAGTCCGGTTAATCCCAACATTGGTTGCGATCCGTCGGTAAATTTATATTACTGCAGCTGTTCCGGAGACTATCGACCAGAGAACTGCAACGAGCAGTCACGTGTAGGCTAGAAATGCGTACCGAGTAAACTCAGCAGGATCAAGAAGTATGGGTATGTCCGAGCACGTGTATTGCAAAGTACTAACAATCGCGTTGATTCGCAGCTTCGACCAAAAGTCACTACGAGCTCTTTCTGGCGAAATCAACGATCTACTGCCAGTTGTTACGATTCACAGCTTGCACACGGTAACCCAAGCTAGCTAAAACAATATGTAAGAGCAAATGAGATAACACAATATCGTTTGTATATTTTGCATTTGGAACAAATGCTTCTTTTTTCTGCACGCAGATCAAGTTTGTTTCAAATTTTGGCCACGCCCCCTCCCCGCCCCCGCAACTTGGAAAAAACGTTATATCTCTTACATTTTTAAAGATACACGACTTGTACCTTCTAGAGATAGTTAGTAATTAGCAAAATGAATCGATTTGCCGAATTATGAAGATCGGATCAGCGGTTCTCAAGTTATGAGCAAAGAAGTGAACCAAGCCCCCCGCTACCCACCCTAAAAAAATGTTGCATACTTTTCTGATGGTCACCCTAAAGAACGCAAGAACACTGTTGATCATGTTTTTTCATGAGTAGTGGGTATATCGAAGTCGGTTAGATCCGACTTTAACCTATGCTCTTTTTTTTTCTGTTTAACATCAAAGCCTTGTGAGTGTTAACAATACTCACATTTGTTTTGTCATTAGTTTACAAATATATCAATCTTTAAAGTTGCTTGCCACAAATGTTAGTTTAAAAGATTCCTGTTAAGACAGAGGCTGCTAAAGTCAGCTAATGCTTACGAAAAACAAGTAAGAGTGTGCCAGTTGAGTGTTCCGACTGCAAAATACCCTGTACCAAGTGGTGTGTTTCCTATTAAAGGGTATTCTCCATGTCAAGGCCGTTTTTTGGACCTTTTTAAAAAAAAATCTTATTCGAAAACGCAAAGAGTTTTTCCAATTCTGTTTTTTTTTTTATTATAGGCCTGATTCCAGATGACATAAAAATCAATTTTTATGTTGAAGTTTACATGAATAGAAACACTTTCGAACTGATTTGAAATCTGAATGCTATTGCAAAGCAGTCTTATTTGAATGAAGTATTGTGCCGAAATAAATTTTTATGTCATCTGGAAATAGGCCTTATAATACAAACAGATTAGAGTAAATAAATAACTGCTTCGATGCGAGGGCTGTTCCAAAAGTTATCGGCCGTCAAAAAAGGTGTCCGAAAAAAAGTTATGGTGCTGGCGGCCATGATTCGGGGTCTCCGGAATATCTGAAATGAAAAGTGAAAACGGGGCTATAATCAGAACAGACGTAATTCTGGTCTGAACCTCGAAAAAAATTTTGTGATTTTTTTTGACAACATTAAAAAATGAAAAATCGATTTTCGAAAATCGAAATCGAAAAACGTGGTTTCGAGATAAACGCGTATAAAGTTTCATGTTCGTTTTTTGGGGGAAAAAAAATCAAAAAATGCAGTTCTAGAATGGTGATAATTTTGCGTCGATTGCATATAACTTTATCAAAATCGGTTTCGTAGAACTGTAGAAAAGTGGCTTGGGAGTCCGAAAAAGTTGCTTTAAAACTGCCATGTTCCAGTTTTCACTAAAGTCAATTCGAATTTTTTACATGTTCTCTTTTCTATTCAACAACCAAGGAAAACCGTATTAATCCTTTAGTTCCTACTTACTCTTTACACCACGGACTAAATTCAAAGCATTGTAATCTGATTAACCAAATCAATTTTATGGAACAATGCGAATTCGACAAATTTTGTCGAAAGTGAAAACCGGAACAGGCCCGATATACTTACGGATATTAGTGGGGGATGCCATCTGCATACAGCGGACTTACAGCATTGCAGTCTCTGAGATCAACGCATTCATACAGACAGACAGACAGACGGACATGGCTAAATTGACTCTACTGTTGATGCTGATCAAGAATATATATTCTTTATATGGTCGGTAATGATTCCTTCTGCCTGTTACATACATTTGCACGACTTTATTATACCCTTTTTACTCTACGAGTAACGGGTATAAAAAGAGTTTGCGTTGTTTCTTGAAACTTTTGCTAGTTTCGTTTACAAAACAAGAGAGCGTGCCTTCTCTTATATAGGTTTGTAATTTATCTGGCGACCTTTCTAATATTTAATTAGTAAGTTTAGCTGTCTCTAGGTCCGAAAAAGTTTCGTTTGTTAACAACTGTAAACAACTTATGCACCATACATCATAAAGAGAGCCCACACAAAATTCATTGTGCTTAAGCAAAGCGTGGTATATCTATAAGAGATTCGAAAGTCTGGGTAAATGTGCAGTGTGAAATGTATGAATTTGCCTTAACTTACTTGAACAGGAAGGAAGAAAGGAATAAAGTTTAAACTTTAAACTATTTTAAACTTTTATTTTCGCCCTAAAGTTAATTATTTAACAGATTAATATTAACTTTAATTTTTGTATTAATAAATTTTCGATATGCAATAAATCCATTTATTTGGAATTGCAAATAAAATTGTATCCTTATATTGGACTCGTCTTTCCAAATAATGATGTTCATTGCAATCTATTTTATTGTGCGCAATAATTTTGTTAGTTATTTTTATTAGTTGCATAATTTATTTTCGGTTCATGATAAACACATTAGCTATGCCGTTTTCTCTCATTAAAAAAAAAACAAATTTCATTGAGGTGAAAAATGTCTGTTGATTTTGGTTGCTCTGTATTTAAAATACATTTAAAGTAATGTCTTTTTTCACAATTTATGACTAATTTAGAAATATAAGAAATTTTATGCTAAGAAACTCTAAATTATAAATAGTTTCAAGTCTAGCTGACAAAAATCCAGGAAGCCAACTTGTAACTCATTTCGAGCTGACATTCATTGCGTACTCATTACCGTGCTCATTGTATGCCCTCGTTCAAGTCATCTCCCAGCGAGACTATTAAAAATTCATTACAGTTGCCGGCCAGACCAAGAGCAAAAACCAAACTAACCAAACTAAGACCTAAAAAGAAGGCAACACCATTAAATCCGTGCAACTTTTGCTATAAAAATGCTTCGCATTAAACTCGAATAAAAGTGATATAAAAATTAGCTGATTTGTCAAAGTGCAAAAGTTGCAAATATTCTAGTATAAACAGAGTGTCAGTGAACAGTGTTTTGAAGGAGAGAGCGAGTCTTTGCGACAGTAAAGCACATTCAAGATTTATTAAACTCTGTGGAACCATAGGAGGATAAAATAGTGGAGAGTTCCTGGTAGAAAAAGAATTTAAATTGGACTTTGTTGGCAAAGCGTTAAATCTACATATACTACAATTATATACAGGTGAATGTATGAATGCTAGTATTAGAGATTTGCAAGAGTGCATGTTTTTATACACTTGAAAAGTGTATTATAATTTTGCCCAGAAGTTTGCAACGCATAGAAGGAATCATCTCCGACCACCTAAAGTATATATATTCCCGATCAGCGTGGCGAGCTGAGTCGATTAAGCTTTGTTCGTCCGTCTGTCCGTCTGTCTGTTTCTACGCGAACTAATCCCTCAGTTTTGAAGCTAGCGAGCTGAAATTTTGCGCAGAGTCTTCTTTTGTCTGCACGCTGCCAATATGTCGGAACCGACCGGATCGGATGGCTACTTCTTGTAGCTGCCATACAAATGATCGGTCGAAAAATGGATTTTAATGAGAAAAACTGTTTTTTTCTCAATATTACCGCTCTCAATCACGGTCATGGGTAATACTAAATGTTTTTAAGCTAATCTGCGAAGTTTGGTCGAAGTCGCTAACCGTTGAGACAAGCGATTTCAAGTGTATAAAAACTTCGGCACGGACGAAGTTAGCCTTGCCTTTCTCGTTTAAAATAATGCAGGTTTTTTTTTACCGATAACGAGGTTCGGAACCGAATACGGAAATGAAAAAAAAACAAAACGAAAGTTTTTTCCGAATCGGAAGCTTGTTATCTCTCTAATGGAACAACTTTAAGATTTTAATGATATAATTTTCCGAATATAGATTATAGTTTTGAGGGGTTCCATTTGTGTAGGCAGAATAAAATCAGAAAACGATAGCAAAAACGAATATCTTCGGAAATTTTACCAGAAAGTATATTTCCTTTTGAACAGAACAATAATAAGAAAAGGAAGAACAGCTCTAGAAGAAACCATGCGTCTAAGAAGAATTCCTTCAAATCATAAATCTTCTGTAATACTTTGTCTTTTCAAACAGTACTGATAAAAACATTTTTATAATCGCTTTTCTACGAAAAAGCAAGTGAGAAAGTCGGTCAAGCCCGACTATCACATACTCTGTACCATGAGTAGAAGCTGAATGCAATGCTGGTGCTGCGTACATCTCCAAGTCTCTCTCTTTTTCTCTCTCTCTCACTCTTACTCTCTCTCTTTCTATCCCTCTCTCTCTTTAAGAGTGTGCGGTGTTAGTTGTAATAGGTTGGGAGAGGGTGGGGGAGGGTGATTTACTTTTTTGCTCATAACTTGAGAACCGCTCATCCGATGTTTATTATTTCTTCGGCAAATCGATACATTTTGCTAATTACTAACTATCTACAGCAGGTACAAATCGTCTATCTTTAAAACTGTAGGAGATATAATGTTTTCTCCAAATTGCGTGGACGGGAGGGGGCGTGGCAAAAATTGAAAATAATCTTGATCTGCCTGCAAGCAAAAGAAGCATTTGTTCCAACATCTATATCAAACATCTATCTCTTACCATCTGTCTCTACGGACAAAAGCTTGATTGTGTGGGTTTATGCACCACGGCCTTAGACCCATGGTTTCTGCCTCGATCTTTTTTGTCTGCCGCCAGTACTTCTGAAACGCTGTACCCGAGTAATAAATGATTTTTTGTATTTCAAGAAGATTTGCTTAAATCATTTTATATATTTAGATTTATTTCCCTACTTACGAATCACACTTCAGCAACGACAGCCATTCCTTAAGTCAACTACAAATCAACTTCGAATGTACTAATTTCTCTCCTTTTTTTAAACAAAGTTAAGTGTGTGCGAATGTCGGCCCGTTTCTTCTTAAATTGCATTTGTCAAGCACAGACGCCAACTGTCACTCGACACTGCGCATTGGGGACAGACATCAAGGTGGTACAACCGCATCCGAGAGGTTTGTCTACAGGCAATGAGAAGGAAGCTGCATTACTATCCATCCTCTTATATCGCACATAATTACATCACAGCCAACGCTGCAATGTGAGCCGCGAAAGTTTCTTGCAATTTGTAGGCTGTCAGTCAAAGACATAAGTTTTATGAGCTGCTTGATGGCCGTCACTGACAAGCTCTTAATTAGATCCAGCGTTGCTGGCATTGTTAAGAAGTTCTGCATTCCGGGCATGCATTCCGAAATGCGGAATTCCAATTTAAATCGAATTTTCGTCTGGCATGTGAATGGCATTTCTCTGAGCTAAAACTTGACCAAGTGTGTCAATGCAGTGGCATACAATTTGTGGTACATTTATTGGCTTATTTGGTCGGCCGGAGAGAGAGAGAGAGCAGTCCTGGCCCAAAGATGGTGACCATTGACACACATATTTGCACATCAGCTGAACTGAGACCAGGTTGCCTCTGGCTCTGGTGCTTTAATATGCTTTATTTATTACACATTACCAAGCAAAATTGCTAGCCACAAGGCTCACACGACACACTACCAACTGCAGGTGGCTGGAAGCGTAACGTTAACTTATGCAAAAACTTGTAACTTTAAATAAATAAACTTTGTGTGGGAGGTTGGCACACGTAACAATTTGTGGCGCAAACATGGCTTTATTTTAGTTTCAATTTTCGCTTCGTTATTTTTTCCACACACACAAACGAAGTGTCGAGCCTGCTGTTTGCCTCTGCCGCTGCCCCTTCTGCTCTTCCAGTTCACATGTTGTCTTTGGGCCTCGTCTTTTTGCCGCCATTTTACGCTCGTTATGGCAACACTTTGGCTCAAAAGCAAGCGAAGAAGGATGAGCACTGCGTCTTCTCGTTATATTCGGCATGGCAAAATAAAGAAGAAATATTCATCATTCCAAGCAGAAACAGAAAACGTTTTTCGCGCCCTCTCTCTACGTACAGTGGGTCGTTTCGGTGTGGAGATTCAAGATACTTCGAAGAAAGTGTGGATTTAAGCAAATCCGTACCACTGTAAGTCGCCTGTGTGTTTGCTCTTCCCGCTCCCCTTTGCCGCACATGATTGACTGCAGCATTTCAGCGTCGCTTTTGGTACCCAAAGATGCGTGTTGCAGTTGCTTGTCGCCTGTTTGTTTACATGATTGTGCACAGAAGTGTTTGCCACCCACTTCCACTTCCACTCCGCTGCATTACTGCTGAAGTGTGTTTGCATTTCCCAGCTTTGTGCCAAATCACAGCAAATTATATTTTTATTGATTTGGCAAACATTTGCGCGCGATTTGCTCGATAAGAGCAAAGCTAAAGTAGCAAAGTGAATTAATTCGCCCAGAGACGTTGTCGTTGCATATTGCGCATACGCCACCGGCCACCGACAGACTGGGAGATAGCTGTAAAAACCGCAGCGAGTCGCGACAGCAACAACTTTTCGCATTTACCCAAAACTTTTTAACATTTTCTTGTTTGCTGTTGCTTCAGTCGCTACATGGCCATAGACCCACCGAGCAAATTGTAAATGAAAAAGTTTTTTATGTTATTCAGCGAAACGCCTTCCTTTCCGCCCAACCGACATGACCATTGGATTGCCGTCTAGCTTATGGATATTGTTGCTGTTGCATTATGTCTATTGTTGTCTATATAAAATTTTTGTTGAAAGTAATTGTAAATGCGGCTTATAGTTTGAAGACGTCGCTGTCTGTATGCACTTAAAAAAAACAGTAAGCATTTTCAACTTGAATCAAGTAGGAACGTGGTCAGACAGAAAATATTTAATTCCTGCGCGAAATTTTTATTACACCGATCAGTGCTGCGCTTGGTATTTCCCATCCGAAAGTGTTTTCCGTGACGTCACATAAGCTGTGTGAAGTACTCAATTAAAATTGTATTGAAAAAGGAGTGCGGAATATTGTAGCGTTCAGCTTAGATCTGTATAAATTTAGACCATTACTCGGTATGGAGAATATAGCGGGTCTTGCACTTCTTGCGGTGCACTGTTGTTGTTTCAGCGACGGACAATAACTAAAGTTTATTAACTGATTTCGAGATTTATCGTTAATTATACCTGAATAAAAATAAATATTCTTCTTCTTCTTCATTGGCCATCACAACCGTTTGACGGTCTCGGCCGCTGCAATCAATGCTCTCCAGTCGCTTCTGCTCTGTGCAAGCTGGCACCAGTTGGTCACACCAAGCTTGGAAATGTCTTGCCGCACCTGGTCTTCCCATCTTAGTGGTGGTCTTGCCGCCTCCATAGTCAGCCTCCTTCAATCTATGCGCCTTTTTTGCTGGAGCTTCTTCGTCCATTCTGGAGACTTGTCCTAACCAGAGCAGCCGCTGTTGCTTGAACAGCTTGACCAGACAGGTGTCCCCATAGAGCTTATACAGTTCGGTATTCTTTCGAATGCGGAAATCATTGCCGACTTTTAAAGGTCCATAAATCTTTCGAAGAATTTTTCGTTCGAACACGCCAATCGCCGCTTCATCCGCCGCTGTCATTGTCCATGCTTCTGCGCCATATTGCAGGACTGGGATGATGAGTGACTTGTATAGGGCTATTTTCGTTTTTCGTGTAGGGTCTCTGCTCTTAAACTCCCTTCTTAGCCCGTAGTAGCATCGGTTTGCAAGAGTTTCTTTGTCGAATTTCCAGACTGATGTTGTTGTCGCAGGTTATTGTCGTTCCGAGGTAGACAAAATCCTTGACAGCTTTCAAGTTGTGCTCTCCCATTGTAACAGATTGTCCAAGGCGAGGATACTAGGTATTTCGTCTTGTCCTCATTTACCGCTAAACCCATTAGTTCAGACTGCTTCCCATTCTATGAAAATGCCTTGCTTACTGCCCGTTCGGTTTTGCCGATAATGTCAATATCATCGGCATATGCAAGTAGGATTATATCTTTATGAATAAATCCGCCGGTTCTGTTGGCATGTGGGCACCGGCACTGTATATATTCCATCAGTAGATTAAAGAAGTCACACGATAAGGTATCGCCCTGTCTAAAACCTCTTTTGGTATCAAATGGTTCGGTGAGGTTCTTTCCTATCTTGACGGAGCTTTGGGTACTTCTCAACGTCATCACGCAAAGTCGAACGTACTTTGCTGGTATACCAAAGGTAGACAGGGCTTCGAAGAACCTTGACCTTATCGGTGTGTCGAAGGCTGATTTATAATCAACGAAAAGGTGGTGTGTTTTGATGTCTCTTTCCAGGATTTGTCGTAATGTGAAGATCTGGTCTGTGGTGGATTTACCAGGTCTAAAGCCACACTGATAAGGTCCAATCATTTTATCAATAAACGGCTTTAGCCGTCCACAAATAATGCGGGACAGAACTTTATATGCGATGGGGAGGAGACTGAAAAATAAATTTTTATGTTAGAGAAAATGTGAATTAAAATTATTACTTCAGAAAACTTCTGATTGCATCAATTGATGGCCAAAATCACAAATATTACCAAATCAAATATTCATTAACAGTCTCGATTACTCACAATTGAATACATTTATGCAGTTTCGTTAGGCGCATCGAAGTTGCTGAAGGTGGTGAAGGTATACTTTTATATGACACTGTATGAAAAGAAAATCATTTATGTGAAATGCGCACCTCTTTATTCAACGGCATGTACGAGTGTAGATGCACTTTAACTTACCGATACAAATTCAAGATTTAAACTATCATTTGAGGTTTAAATGAGAAGAAAACAAACTTAGTTCCCTTAAATTTAAACGAAATTCAATCCACTCTGCTGCGGCTAACGCAAATACAAAAATTCAGTGAGATTTCAAACACAAAAATTGTAACCCGATACAGCCTCTGCTAATTTATGTTGGCAACGCGGTGCACGCTCTCAGAGAGCGGAACCATAGTGTAATTCAGACCCGTCCACCTAAGGCTCGACGAGCGGAAGTCTTTTTTATTTTTAACTACTCATAAATTTCTAATTCTCTTTTTAAAACACAACTACTTATTCGTCCTCTCCATTTGGCCGCCTCATGGTGTAATTATATAAGGTGAAGCCGTCAGCATTAGCTGAGGGATAGCAGATGGCTTGCTTTGTTTTGTGTTTGTTAATTTTTATATGTTGTTTTTAGGGAGTTAACGATTTTTAGAAAGACTAACTAAAATTTCGAAAATTGGGTTTGATGGTATGCTTTAAAATATAACACATTTTTTAGGACCTTTGACTCCTCCAACTCTTCCTTAAGCTTCCTATTTTTCCATATTTGGCATCCATTGTCGGCATTTAGGTGCTTTGTCTTATAAAGCCGTCTATGAACGTAGTCGTTTTTCATTCGAACTCTTCAAAATAATTTTCGCTAACTCTAGTATTTTCCTTAATACAAATGCCTAAACACTCTCCCCAAATGGTTTTTCTTCCCTAATCCTTGGGAACACGTACATATAAGCTTAACGTTGCTTCGTTCAAACGACTTGTGGCAAATGACACAGTAAATTGACATTTCACACTCTATTTCTACTTCTTCTTTGACTTTTCAGCTAACTGTAAGCCGCTGCAATACTTTATCCATGTTTTGGGGTATATGGGCTCTATAGGTTAGGTGGCTGATGCGTTCATGAGCTATCGCTGACTAGATGAAGAGACTAGAAGAGCCACTGCTAACGTTACTCATATCCGAGTGCAGCAAAAGTATAGCACAAAAGCAGGGGCCGGCATAAGACATACTCATTTTTACCACGCTCATTTAGCCCTATTTTGTTGTTGAAAAGAGAGAGCAGCTTGTACACTGTACGTGTCTCAACGTCGCTGCCGCTGAGCAGTATTAAATACACAGAAGGTTAGGACGTGCCGGGCGCAAGCGAAATCACGCAGGTGAAAAAAACAGCATACACACGTCAGGAGGAGGTAATGCACGATTTTCAGATGTGCCACCGACCGTCAAAATAAAAATATCACAAATATTAAAACACTTGATCAGAAAATGGCCAAGAGAAAGCACTTCCTTTTCTTTAGGGATTACACAATATGTGGCACACTTGGGTCAATCGAGTCAAGTTCTTTTCACAGCTCAAAATCAAGTAAACGAGGGTGCGTTCGCCTTTTGCCTACTTGGCTGGCTTCACTTACAAGAAGTTGGAAGAATTTGGAAAAAAAACTAACAGATCTATGGCTTAATTTCTAAATTGGTTGCTTTCTTGCTCTCTTCTCCTGAGCAAATTAAGCTGGAGAGGGAATTTTGCTCCTGCTTTAGTGCTGAACACAAAACTGTATTCGAACCAACTTGCCCCTACAATATTTGGATTTGTTTTTAAATACTTCATTGGGGTTGCTCTCAATCATTAAGTTTGCTGCACTTGCAAAATCAACACGATCTCTAGAAGTCATTCTTTCTTCTTCGTTTCTAGTAGTATTAAAGCTCGATTTAAAACTAAAAACTAAATTAAACACAGTTCTAATTAAAGTTTATTTTATTATTTATTTTTTTAAGTGTGTCTGTTTGTTTAGAAGCCGATTTCATATTTTTTTTGACTGTGCACTTTTCGCCAAAAGTTTTTCTCAATTTTGTCCAAGTCCAAACAAATGTTCTAAAGTCAATGAGAATCTCGAATGCCTTTTAGTGTTGAGCAAAATTCAACTTAAATTTAAAATTTGCAATATGCTGTTGCATCTTAAATAATAAAGTGTAAACAATAAAATAAAATACATATAACAAAAACTCCATTAAGCTGTCGACCCACGGGAGCAGAGCTACAACTACAACATGACCCGCTTTCGCATAAAAAACTTGAAAATCTTATCCTGCTGTCTCAGTGTTTGGGTAACACTTTTTGGCGGTGCCATACACTTGGCCCGTTGCAGTGAGTTTCCTGAACGCGAATGCTGCGACTTAACCACCACCTCGACAGTGGGTCCACTGCCCATGCCGCCGGCAGCATTGCCCACCGACAAGTCACTATCTTCGGTTACAACGGCTTTGGAAACGGATTTGAATATTGGAAGATCGGGTAAGTTGAACGGTTTCCAAAAATATCAGACGATTTTCACGCCTCAATGGTTAGGCAGGTGTTGGCAGCAAAGTAGTGAAAGCAGCCCATCATTTATGCTCCAATTAACACGATGACCTTTCATAATAAAGTCAAAGGCAGGGTCTGGGGAGCGGTGAAGTTGCACTAGCAACAGTTTTAGCAGCACTGACAAGGTGGCGCCCTCTGCCTGCCATGTTGAACAATTTAAAATGCAAAGCAAACGTCAGCTGTAAAACAATTTATATTCACTTTGAATTGAGGTTTTGTTTCGCATTTTATTGTGCGGCAACACACGGGTGTGTCTCACCCCCAAACTCCAAATGGCAACTTGACTTGTTTTAAATGTTTGTTGAGCGTTGCTACGTGCCGTAAACAGCAATGGCAATAGCAACTGCAACAACAATTGGCCCAAGCAAAACTAAATAAATATGCCAGTCCATTGAGTTTCTGGTGTTCCTCTTCGCATTGCAATGGCTGTAATATGTTTGTGGTGCATTGTGTGGCACGTGTTGTGGGCAACGAATTTATACACTCGATGCAGTTAACCGGCTTCAAAAGTTGCTGCTTACATTCGTTACATAACAAATAAAAATACCAAAAATATCATTGAGACTTTTAGTTTTCAATGCATTTTGTCCCTTGCACTATGGGACTACATGGTCTTTGAATGAAACAAAAATCCAGAAAAAATGCGAGCAAAAATCAACTTTGGATTTAAATTTAAGGTACGAGCTGTTTTAATTGAATCAAGTACGCAGGGTTTGTGGCAATCCTAAAAAGATTGTATCATTCCAAAAATGCTCATTTTAAGTACGGATCCTACTTGAAAATCAGATGATCCTAACTCGAGATTAAAGTAAGTAAAGAATAGCAATGTTAAAGCAAAACGAAAACCGTGAGCAAATTCCAGCTGGAAGAGATATATCTAATACAGTTAATAAAGGGGGCTCAACCCTGTTTATCTGGCAAATATCTTTCTGCACAAATATGTTGGTGTTTTACTATTATTTGCATGCAAAAGTAAAGTACCATAAGTACATCCTATCTAAAAGGATTAAACTTAAAAGTGTTAACTCCAAAAGCGTAACGACACAACAACAAAACACATAAAAATATTACCCACTTTGTGCTGTTCTGGGGTTTTTTTAAAAATCAGCTTAAAAGTGCGAGCTATTTTAAGATTTTTGTTTTCAAAATATGCTCACACCAACATAAATTCAAATCAATTGTCAGTTTAGTTGCATCCAGTGAATAAATTGAATCTTCTTAAATTAGCTCCGAACTCTCTGTCTGGAACAACACCTAAAGAGCCGTCATCACCTACTGTCAGCACAGTTAAAATTCGACAGTCGAAGCAATCTGATTCTTAATGACACCGAGAATTTTGAGAAAGCGATCATCAATGAAAATGGAATCACATTGGTTCGCCGGTTGACTGATTTGGACACACAGAACTTGTACACAGATCAACAGTACAAAGAGTAAATTAGGTTTTTGCAAAAGTATGTAACAGGGAGAAGAAATCATTTCCGACCATATACAAGTTTCCCAATCAGGGCCGAATTCCGTTTGGTTGGTTTCAACCTCCCGTGTTTTGTAAGGAGATTTAGCAAATTCACCACCCAACAATTTTAAAGAAAATAAATTTTGGAATGTAAACAACTTATTTTCTAGATAGTTGCATCAAACGATAATTTTTATTAGTTTAAACATTGAATTAACGTTTAATATTTATTGGGAAAACAACCAAAGTTTTTTGTTAAAAAAAAAAAAATTTTGTTTCTCCTCTTATTTTTTGCGGGTTTTTTTTGTCTTGGTTAAAGAGAGATATTCTTGATTTTTCAGCAAATTTTCAACAGCTTTTTTTATGGAGAATTTGACTTTATTTAAATTATAATTTAAAAATGCATCACAAACTATAACACAATCAAAAATTTTTTAATCATCTTTAACCCTATTACAGAAGAAAAATTTTTGGCAGAAATTCAGCCCTGTTTTTAGAGATGGAACTTCATTGGAACATGGGCTCTAACTACTTTTCAAAGATCACGGTTTTCGATCGAGATTCCACGCATCTCTAGGTGTCCGTCTCGTCCGTCCGTACGTATGAACAAACAGATCTCAGAGATGGTAAGAGATAGAGGTTTGACATGTATGGGACAAATGCTTCTTATACTTGCAGGCAGATCAAGTTTATTTTCAATTTTTGCCACGCCCCCTCCCGCCCCCGTAATTTGAAAAAAAAACGTTATATCTCCTACAGTTTTGAAGATAGGCGATTTGTACCTTCTAAAGGTAGTTAGTAATTAGCAAAATGTATAGATTTGCAGAAGAAATGATAAAGATTGGATGAGCGGTTCTCAAGTTATGAGCAAATAAGTAAACAACCCTCCCCCCACCCACTCCCACTCTTAAAGAGACAGAGAGAGAGAGAACTAGAGATGAGCGCTGCACCAGCATTGCATTCAGCTTCTACTCCAGGTAGAGAGTATCTTATAGTCGGGCGTGACCGACTTTTTTACTTGTTTATGTATTCATATTTCTTCATGCTCGTATTTGGCTTGATTTGTACACCTAAATTCAATACATTCTATTTCATGGACGCTAGGTCTTTTTTTCGCTTAATAAGTGCTTCTTGTACAATTTCCATTGGTATTATTATTTTTTAATTTGAGTTTGAGATTGTGCTAGTTCGCTGGAGGCGTACAAGTTTCTTAACGACTATAAACTTTATTGTCCGACATCACAGAGTTGGGTTTTTTAATAAAATATATTTCACGCAAGCGGAACCTGCTGTACCCGATATATGAGTATGAAATTTGAGAGAAAAACAGAAGCATGCATAAGTTAAAAGAATATGTAACCATTTCAATAACATAACTCGAAATCGTATATTATGATCCCTAGATAATGAGGAAAACTTCCCTACAGAAGCTCAGGGCATCATGGCGCAGAGCTTCTGAAGTCTGCCAAAATTTTGGTCTCAAATGTTGTCACTTTTTTTTCCAACGCACACTCTTTATCATCCACAAAGTTGACGCAGTTAGTCAGCTCTGAATATCAGCGATTAATTGACAAAATGTCTGGGCTCAGTACTTTTAAAATTTCACCCGATTGTTAAACAATTCATGATAACCAGAGTTTTCGTTTGCTTTGGCAGAGCTTGAGGCGGGCAATAGGCTTTTAAACGCTATTTAACTTTCAATGCTTTTACTCTCGAAATAAAAAATCGTACATATGTGCATTTAACATTGTAAGTACCGATGAAACTGTAAATATTTTGGAATTCAAATTCGAAAACATCAAACTTTAGTCTTCATTTTTTGTCCACACTTGTTTATAAAGCAATTGATTACATTTTCTTCAATGTCAAAGTCGAAATACTGTCGATACACATTTGATTTTGGTCTTAACATTTTAATCGATCTTTCAAAAAAGTTATTAATTGCTAATTGCAGTTTCGCAGCACAGAGAAATATACATTTTACAACGATTAACCGATGACCATAAGTAGGCAACTTTACTGAGTGCTTTCGCTTTGCATACAAAAGCGACAAAAGGCTAAGGGTTAGCAGGAAGCGAACATGTAAAAACCAGGGACCGTAAATAATGATTATTTTATTTTTTTCAAGTAAAAAAATCACCCACTTGTAATGGACCTAGAAAAATGATTTATACAAAAATTCTTATTTTTGTACAATCTCTGCAAATCCACCTGTTTTTAAATTTTAGATTTTTCGATTTTCTTCAAATAATGTTATTTTTGATAATAAAATAAAACTTAATAATAATGATATTTCTGGCTCAAAAATAATGATTAAAATGATTTTTATTTTTTTGCTCAAAATAAAACTCAATCTTAAATTACGTTCTGTGTTAAACTTTTCGGGTGTGATTTCACATTCTTGATCTATGATTGAATACCTTTCATATGATATACCACATTCCTTCAGGACGAATATTAAGATCTACTATTTTCTATTAAATTTCTTATTCCTCTATTTCTGTTGCATATGTATGTAGTATTATTATTTTGATATTATTAGTTATTATTTATTGTTGTGAAGTGGTACACCCACCAATTTTGGTCTGTTGCTAGCAGCCCTTGTATTATTTTGGGTATAAATATAGTAGTATTATTAAAATGCTTATCTTAAGTTGAGCGTAGATTTGCATTAAAACGTATATATATACTGCTAGAACTGACTATATTTGATTAAAGAGCGCAAAGTTGTTGGCGCTTTGACGCATTTGGCTAGATACAACAATTATTACTGAGTAGTTTAAAAGTCTCGTGAAAACAGAAAGTGCCTTGAGCAGGAGGGCCAGAACCCTACGCGCATAGGCCAACACACAATAAAAGGACTTTTAAGAAAGGAAGAAAACACGCTTAGACACCCCTGGGTAAACACCAACGAGCTACCTCAAGGTTCCAAAGTTAATCCAACAGGAAACCATCTGACAGGGCTTAACGGGTCAGCAGCGAAGCCACATGTCAGTTGGAATAACAAACACCCACTTAGATTTTTGGAGTCCTCTGAGCTATACTAGCACACTGCGATGCCCCTCGAGCGCAAATCATCAGATTTGGAAACACATTCTACACCCTTAATATCACACCTTAAAACTCACAAAAATCCTTCTTTTGTACAGAAATAGCTGCTAGCAACAGACCAAATTGTCGCGTGCATCACTTCACCAACATATATAATAACTAATAATACCCAAAATAATACAACACATACTACTCAACAAAAATAAATAAAGAATTTAATAGAAAATATAATCCTTAATACGTTTGAAATTATAACATGAAGTATTCAAAGCAAGAATGTGAAAGCTACACCAAAAGTTTAACAGAACCGTAATTTAAGATTGAGTTTTATTTTAGAAAAATTCATTTTTAATCATTTTTTTAAGCACAGAAACATACCAAAAATAAACATTGACGCTATAATCAAAACGTTGTCACTTTCTCACACTCTACTCTGTTGGCGCAGTTAGCAGCTCTGAATATAGCGATGACAAAATGTCTTGGCGGCAGCTACGGAAACTTAAGAAAAATAACTTAGCAAACTTTAGGTTTCTTTCGGTCTTTTCGGTTTTCGGGTTTCGTATGGTATTGTATCTATGGATTTAGTTAAATATTAATTCATCACTTCATTTTATTTTCTATTCAAACATTTCTCAAATTTTTATCCATAGTCCTTTGGCCCATAGCCACATACACTTATACCAGGCATTTGACATTCAATTAAGTGCATAAATTGCTTTCCCCTTTCACTTGCAGCTAACCTCCGTGAAACGGGCCAACTTTTTTTGATACAATGCAGAAAAGTTTTTTTGCCAACATTTATAAAATTTCCATTCACATTTAAATGTCAAATTAGCTTCGAATTAAAAATGGCAGCGAGAGAGTTGATAGGAATGAGGTGGGGGGATGTGGCCCGGTCATTCGATTGGAAAAGCAAGTGCATTAACCTCTCAGCAAGAGTGGAATATAATAAAGAAAGGGCAGACGCTGGGAGGTGGTAGCTGGGGTACCGTAGGTAGCATTATACGCACAGGCAGCCGGCAAACTCGTAATTGAGTTTATTAAATAATCATAAATATCGATTCAATTCGATTCGTATTGCTCGGCTTCGGCTCAGTTTCAATTGACTGCAGCGCATACAAAAATAGCAAATTGCTTATTACCAATGCAAAATGCTCAAGAAACTTGGAACTTATTAAGCAGCTGGCGGGCTGGCTGATTGATTGGCCAAGGCGTCTGCCAGACAGACAAAATGTCCATTCAAGCCAAATTAGTCATTAAACGATGTTCCCAATATGCTTCTTGACGTTTGAGTGGAACCACAAGCCAGGTTGGAAGGACGTTAAGAAAGTGAAATAAACTGCAATGAGGTTGACGTTGAGGGACAGGAAAAATGTCCGCCATGCCTTTTCTTTTTTTTTTTTTGGTATTTGGGTCCTTGGTGTCCATACACACACGTGTATTCGGCTTTTAGATTGAGTTCTTCGAATTTGTTTCGCATTTGAATGCGACGAGTGGGACGAATGTGCCTGTCTGTCTGTCTATTTGCCTGTCTGTCGTTGGGCCAAGCCATGACATAAGATTTTAATCAGCATAAAATTTGTTCCTTCCTTCTCTCTGGCTACTCCTTGGACATATTGAATGCTTGAAGTGCTCATCGCCTGAGTTAGTTTTTTGTGCACTTTAAAGTGGCCGGCTTTTGTGAGTCGCTGTCCACTTAAATCGCATCATGTTTAAGCGCAACAGACACTCCACACAAGCACACTAAGTTATTCCACCTTAATTATATTGCAACACCCCGTACCGTGCTCAATGCTCGACCCATTCCGACCCAATTCGATGCGAGTCATGTACACAACGCGCGCGCCCAGGTGCCTGAAGGTCCATGTAACACAATGTTTTATGTACTGCCCGGCAAGGCTCCATGTGTGAGTGTGTGTGACTGTGTGTGTGTGAATTAGTTATGAAGCCAAAGTCAAACTGGGTCAGTACTTCTTCTGCTGCTGCTGTTGCAGCAGTGAGTGTGGCCATATTTTCATGTGCCGCCAATGCCAATTTAATGCTATTGCGTATACGTGCCGTTGGCCACAACTCCCCCACCTTCACGAATTGTCAATAGCTTTGCATTGCGCATTTACAGCATTTAAAATTGTAATTAAATTCAGCGTGCACAATTCATACAAATAATGCAAATTATGTATACGTGTCGGTGGAAATGTGGGAAAAATGCATAGCACACTCTGGAGGGAAAAAGAACTAAGGCCGCAGCTCAGCAAAATATTTCAATTTGTAGCACTCTCAACCAAAAAAAAATAAGAAAAAACCCACGAAGAAGCTTCTGCACTTAACCTTCTCCTCAGACTGATGGTGAGATGCTGCTGCATGAATGCGGCCTTCAACCAAATGAACGAAAACCAGGTACGAGGGCAGTTTGGCAATGCAGTGACTCTTTATCTGAAAGATTATTTCAAATGAATAATATATACAAATCAAACCGTTACAGAAACCATAACTTTTAAAAGCTGAATTTGTTATCGTAGCCATAACCGAAATAAAATATTTCTTATAACCTTTATTAACATAAACTTCTTGTTGTTTGCGCGATCGCCTATTTCAAGTTACCCTCTTTCTGTCCCTGAACAAAAAATGTTTCGACATCTTGACAGCTTGTCGGCTTAGCGCCGGTAACTTGTCAACTTGCGTTGTGATCTTGACAGTGGATGGAAGATAGGAATGAACAGTTTTTATTCGCAATTTGATTCTTGATAAGTTTGTTTGTGGATACTACTTTTACTACTTACCTAACACTTTCTAAGTGCGCAATACCCCGATCAAAAACAAATGTTTTCTGTATTGTTCTCTGCCAGTTGTTGTGGCTTTTTCGTATCAGTCTACTTTACTTGACCGTAAGCGTTTTTAGCTGGGCGAAATTGACCGCTGCGCAGATATTGCATAGCACTGTGTTATTTTATAACATTAACCTTAAGCGTAAGTTGCATTTGGCTTTTAATTTTTTGAGATACATTTACATGTGTCTTTCTGACAAGCGGCCAGACAGAGATCAGTTTTGGAATCGGTATACATAAATTTATCATTATTTTAGATGGACAAGGCAGAAGTTGGTCATTCTGTTGCCCTGTGTAATAACACATATATGCAAATTCTACTCAAAGCACATATCGGCTGGAGTTCAAACAATAATTTTCTAGTGCATAATATGGCCCTAGACTACCTGTGTGGCCCATAAATATTTTCACCCAAATGTCTCACTGTCTTTATTAAGTCTTACATAACACCACAAGAAGTTTGATTTAACCCAGAGGTGCCCAGAGCCAGCCTACGGCGGCGTAGACATTTTAGTTAAATTATGGAATATTTAATATTAGTAAGTAATTTTTTTTAGAGTGCCCTGAAGACGGTTGCCAAATTGTAATCGAAATATATCGGATAAAAAGAAACATAATTTTGCTTTTTTCTATCCACTTGACTTCGAGCCAAAGAACATTCATCTATGAAGAAACTGTTTATAAAAACAAAACCACATGAAATAGAAAGGGAAAACCGATTGTTGTATAAGTGTGTGCTTTTTGCTGTCTGATGTACACCAAATTATCCGCTAACAGCAAAATCTACGCTAAAAGCCAACGTTGTTGCGCTCGAGAAAAGAGGGGAAAGGGGCTATAGATATGCGCAAAACATTACGGCACCCTGGCTTACATCATATAAACGATTTTGGGGAAGCCCCATTCTAAAATTTCAAGTTATACAACCTAATAAACGAACAATAAAGTAGTCCATGCATTAGCATAGATAGGTACAAAATAGTAATTGTGGGCCAGGGTACAGACAAACCTTCAAATTTCTCTACATCAGAAGTAATCGAATTTAGTTTCGGGATTTGTGCTACAGTAATTCGAAACTCAAACACTCATTACAATGAATTTGAATAGTTATGAGTACTTCAAGAGTATCAATCAATAACCTTCCGATTTCAATCAAAAATACAGAATGAGCAGGGGCCGTAACGATTATAAGTTCTATTATAAAAATCTATCTTTAATGATTAATATTTGACTTTTATTTTATTCCTTAATGAATAATGGGCGTATTCAGCAGATAATTCCGATTTACAATTTGTGATTTATGATTGCCGAATTTACCTGCTGAATACAGTGATTGCCGATTGGGATTGAACCATTTGACAATCATGTTTTCTGAATTGAAATCGAACATAACGTGTGATTGGTCTACGATTGCTGGGTCAGCCTACCATTGTTCAGACATTCACATAAAATTTTCTATTTAACAAATCCACAAATATTGAAGATTTTGTGTGAGTATTTTCCTTTTATAAAATGTAATAAGCTAACGAATTTATCAGAATTATCTGCTGAATACGCCCAATGATTAAGCTTGGTTTCTTATATAAAACTCGGAATATATTCATTATGACTTATAAATAATAATTTAAAAAAAAAATAAATTATTGCCCAAGATATATTTTGTTTGCTTAAAAATATTACTAAGATTAAACACTGATTATGACAAGTGCATAAGGAGTTTTATATTAGAAAATCAAAATATAAAAAAATTATCAAAATGCCAAAAGTAAGTATGAGGGGAATATCTTTGGTCAATTGCCTTTTTGATAGAAATACGTTTATTTTTTAAATAATTTTCTTTTGGTTATGTGACATCAACAAAAAAAGGGAGATATGGGGGGTTGTGAGCCACTTTGACAAAAAGTTGGTTTTAACTTCCAAAAAGAATATTGCAATGATGCGCAATAAAACCGAGGAAAAACTCTCCAAAGAAGTAAAAAAACATTTAAAAAGGCAAACAAAAGAACTGCCACCAGCAAAAAGTGCTCGTATATAAAAGAAAACAAGCCTGATACCGTCAATCAATTTTCACTTTTCATTGATATTTCTTAATTCAATATGGAAAAATTTATTTTCTCTTTAATCGAATAATACTAAAACCACGAATTTTGAACTTTTATATGGGTTGCTCACAACCCCCACAAATTTTCGAAATGTCAAAAAATCACTTTTTATACTCTGTACCGAATATTAAGTAGTATATTAAGTTCGTGCAAAAGTATGTAACAGAGAGAAGGAATCATTTTCGATCCTATAAAGTATATATATTCTTGATCACAGCCGAGTCGATATAGCCATGTCCGTCTGTCCGTCCGTCCGTATGAACAAACAGATCTCAGAGATGGTAAGAGATAGAGGTTTGGCATGTATGGGACAAATGCTTCTTATACTTGCAGGCAGATCAAGTTTATTATTATTTTTTGCCACGCCCCCTCCCGCCCCCGCAATTTGGAAAGTTTTGTAGATAGATGGTTTGTACCTTCTAGAAATAGTTAGTAATTGTCGAAATGTATCGAATTGCTGAAAAAATGATAAAGATCGGATGAGCGGTTCTCAAGTTATGAGCAAAGTGAACCAAGCTCCCCCCGCTACCACCTCTCCCACCCTTTCACCACCAACACCGCACAATCTTAGAGAGAGAGAGAAAGAGCGTGGGAGAGAGAGACAGGATAGAAATAGAGAGAGATACAGCAGCAGCACTGGATTCAGCTCATACTCTAGGTACAGAGTATGTTATAGTCGGGCTTGACCGACTTTCTCACTTATTTTTTATATGAAAATTTAGTAATGAGGAAAGTTTTGTGCATCTTTTACCTAAAATACAAAATTTACAGAACAAAAATATATTGACTTTTGGCAAATTTATGTTCGAAAAACAAAACTATGATCACAACCCCCCACTCCCCCTACCATATTTTCATAATCATTATTTTCGGTCCCTGAGAATGAGTCAAAGTATTCATTCAAAATCAGTCTTTTTGAGTATTTCCAATTTCACATTCTATTTCACTGAATCCAATTGCAAATTCATTCAGCTGATTTTGCTGGTCTCAAAAATGTGTGACATATTTTGAACTACTTATTCCAGCTGAAAATCATCCTGGATTTTATGACTAATCATATTTTGAAAAGGTAGTAAGAAATATATTCTCATTGCATTGAAATTTGTTTCATTAAAAAATAGAGTCCAATTATTTAATTCTCGGATACATAAGCTTGGTAGTCTTTTGTTTTGCAGTTCAAGAAATAAATATGTACAGAAAATACAGTCTTAAACTACAGTTCCGTATATTACATCAAATTTCTTAATTTATTAATAGCCAAGTCTTCTAAATAAATGTTTTATACGCGTCAAAGGATTATAGGGAGACACAATCTACCTGGCAAAATGCAAAATCATGGTGGCGATAAAACTTATAATCAATTTGACATTTTAAATTCTTGCCAAATGTCGTACTGCATGCATTTTACGAATATTTCACATGATTCTGCATATAAAAATGTGAATTACCGACTTGTCATTTAGTAGGTAAGATGTCTAGGTGCCAAATTTGAGTCACATCACTGCAGAAATAAGGAACAACATAAAATCGGGGGTAAAAGTGATTTATTCTACCTTACTGCGCCTTAGTTCTACCTTATAGAGCCTTAGTTCTCTTTAAAAAATTTTAAGTTTTAGTTCTTTAATTCTTTTCTTCTCAAATAAGAATACTTGATATTTATTTACTGCACTTGTTGCTTGTGTCTGCTTGTGCGCGTCGGCTCTGGTAAGGATTATGTTGATTAAATACAGTTCGAAGCGAGACAATGCTCTTGTTGCACCGTCTGCTTTTGCAAGCTAACGCAGGTACGATTAAGCAATTGAATGAAGCCAGTTGCCGCAAAATAATTCTGCAAAGACTTACACACCGCTGTTCTAGAGTTAACAAACGATCAGAGAGGTTAAGTAAAACAAGCTCAAGTTTTATAACTCTGTTTACAAAGTGCCCCAAATAATCGAAGCATACTCCAACTTGGAGCGCTCAAATGCAAAATGCAAAGTAAAGCCTTAAACTAGTAAAAGTGTCATTTATAGAAATGAAATAGGCGAAAGGCAAAGATAACTTAAATGCTTGGTAAAGAGAAATTTCAAATAGAATTTTACTTCCAGGTCAATTGGTTACCAATACGAAAATAAGAAGAAAAGCATTTGTTTAGATGAAATGAATGTAAGTTAAATGCACACCAGGCGGTGATCATATTTAGGTCAGCCTGAAGTGACAAACACCTAAGGACTACATTGTTCAAACAAATTTAAAACCATCAATTCCTTGCAGCTGAAACTATGAGCCATAATTTAAGTTTCAAGTGCAATCATTTGAAGAAGGTCAGAAGTAGACATCTGACTTTATATGATTACTTTTGACTCTTTATTCTTGGCCTCACTGCCACTGACTTACCAAACTGCCCTCGTACCGTCGTCAGCAGCATCACTCAGTCTCGCCCTCTTCGTCTCTGTGTTTGCCAGGCAAATTAAAAATTCAGCACAAGACAAAAAAGGAACTGCGACCTTAGCCAGACCAAAGGTTCTGCTGGCAAACGCTGCTTATGGTCTCGACCTGTCTCGATTTCACTTCAAATGAAGGGGAAAAAAATAACGTAGCAGCAGCAAAAAGTAAATTAAAATTGTGTGTTTATTTGCACAAAATTCCGCCAAAGCAAAAAGCAAAATATGCTGCCTCTGCAGTTTGTCCTGCATTTCCCCTTTTGCCTGGCCCAGAAAGCGAAATTCTGCGGAGTCTGCCAAACGCCCTTTAAAATCAGCTTTAATGTTGTCTCGGTCTTTCTCTGTACGTGTGGGTGTGTGTGTGGGTTGAAAGTCAAGGCTGCTAATTAAGTGCTTTTTTGGGGTTAAATACATACATATATAAGCAATTGCCGCTCTGACAGCTACAGTTACAGCTGTAGCTCAGATTCAGATTTGGTTTTTGATTCTCTGTGCACTATGCGACGCACATTAAACGGGGTTAAGTCTGCGTGTGTGTGTGTGTCGTGCGGATCACGTTTTTAAGCTGCAGAGCTTAACATCAATTTTTGAGAGATTACTGCTTGTTATACCGCACATGTACGTATTTGGGACCACCAGCAGCTTATATTGTGGTGAGCCTCGTCTAATTAGAAAGACACCCGCCACGCACATTTCATTAATGCGGCGAAAATCAAATGGCACACAGCTGGCAATATAAATCACATTTTCAGCAAGTTGAGCAGCGTGTTCTTTTTTAACAGACCCTCAGGTGAAACAGGTACATATAAATCACACCTTGGCACTCATCATCTATCATAATTCACTTTTCATACATGTAGAACCCAGCCGGTCGGGCTCTCTGGCACACATTTAACCCGCACGTAGTCGCAATTTTAATATAATAGCAGGCTGAAGCGGAGACGAGTCGAGTTGAAGGCATATCAACGACCTAGTAAGCATCTTTATATAATTTCATGAGGCTGTCATCGCACACACACACACACACACGCACACGGACAGGGCACCTGGCGACCGCGCACTTTGCATAAATTTGTTATGCATATAAAATTAAAAGCATATTTTTGAGCGTTTGCTGTTGTGTTGATATTTTTATGACAAATACTCACAGTCCCTTCGCATTCTCCAGCCTGGCGGCCAAAGATACACATGTATCCCTCAGATACGTACCGCAAATACTTCAGCCTACAAATGAGCAAAGTTTTATTTTTATTTGATTTGCCTCAAGATTTGGTTTCCAGTTTTTTTCCATTCCTTTGTTTGCCTTTTGCAACAATCAAAACGGCAAAAAGTTAAGTTGAAATGAACAAAAACAAGGAAAAGTTACTCAAAAATACAATACCAACCGAGCAATACACTGCGCGTCATAAGAATAGCTTTTCTGTTTAATGGCTGTGAACTCAGTCAATAAGATTTAAATGTTAAATTTTTATACAGAAAGATTAGACCATTATCATTGGACATTTGGTGAAGATGTTCTTTATAAAAACTCATAAGTTTTTTGAGCCTTAGAAAATAACGATATTTCGATGTGTTTTGGACCCGTTATAGAAAAAAAAAACGATTTTACAAATTTTGATATTTAACAATATCGATAATGATATTTTGAAAAATTTCGACAGCCAACCTAAAAATATCAATCCAACCTGGAACCACGCAATACCAGATCAGCTAACAATTCTTAACTTCGCAAGTATCGCTTACATTCTTAACTGCGATTTGGTTAAAAGTTTTTGCTTGTGCCTGATAGTAGAGTAAGATAAGGCGCCACAGTGGGGCCTCAAGCTGATATCAGATCAGATGATGTGTTTTAATATATATATAACTTCGAGAGATTTCATTTTCCTATTAGATCTAGTTAGAACCGCAGATGCTCCAATTGAAGTTCCATCTCTAAAAACAGGGCTGAATTTCTCGCCAAAAAATTTCCCTTTAATTAAGTTATGGTTTAATTTGATGTTTCTCTCAAATTTTTTGATTGTTGCATTTTTATATTTTAATTAAAATTTAATTCATATTCTCCATAAATATAATGAAAAATTTTAAAAATTTTTGGCGCCAAACCTGAGGTATAAATTGCAGCCCTTAATCCGTTGACTGTCAAGTAGATGGCGCTGCCATTGACCAGGGGGAGCCACTGAGAAAAGAGTTTTAAACCAACCAAATGAAATTTCTGTGGCACCTAAGAATTGGAATTTGGTTGGAAGAGGTTTCCGTGGCACCCCCGAATAAGCTTGATCTACCTGCAAGTATAAGGAGCATTTGTCCCATATATAATATGTCAAGCCTCTCTATGTTACCATCTCTGAGATCTGTTTATTCATACGGTCGGTCGGACCTCTTTGATTCGAGAAGCTCTATGTGCCCCTTTCTGCATTTAGAATTTCGATGTCTACTTTGATCATGTTTGTTTATTACTTTGATTATTTCACGTTTCAATATAATATTCTTAGTATCAACCTAATACTACAGGTTCATATTGATATTAAATAGATTCACTTTAAAATGAAGAAATTGATATTATTAAATTTATATTTATATACCAACTTGATATTTGATCTTATTTCGTGAGCAAAGATAAAAATTTAAATTGGTCTTTGCCTATCTACTGCAAGTCATGCTGATGATGGGACCGGGAGGTTCTTGAAACTGCAGTACAGTCCACCAGCCTGCTTTGTAAAATGGTGTGTTCCGGTTTTAAAGTTATGTTTAAACCAGGGACCGAAATTAACAGTTATGAAAAAATTAAAATTACAGTTAAAAGTTATTGTCCCGATGAAAAAAAGGCATCAGGCTTCATAATTTTGAATGGCGAGTCCACTAAAGCAATCAATTTCGATTTGCAATTTTTTCCCAAAAAAAAATGTATTTAATTGTTATTGTATAATTTTTATATACAAATTTTTGAATAACAATTAAATTATAATTTTTTATTTCAATTATAAAATAACAATTTATTAAATTTTTTATAAAAAAATTTAAGATTAATTGTTGTAAAAAAATTTTTATTTAAAAATTATAAATTAATTGATATGCAAAATTTTTATTATAAAAATTAAAAAAAACGATTACTTTAAGATATCCTTCGTGACAAACATCGTAGGACAAAAGTCTGAATGTATCTTTGATTAGAGGGCTTATATGTTTATATTCTAGTGCTTCAAGGGCTAATACATAAATCGGTTAACTCAGAAACAATTTTTAAAATCGCCCCAAACAACTACACCAAATAAAAAAAATTAAAATTAATTGTTATTTCATAATTGAAACAAAAAAAATTATAAATTAATTGTTATTCAAAAATTTTTATATAGAAATTTTTCAATAAGAATTATTTAAAAAATTTTTTTTAATTTTCAAATAACTGTTTTTTTGTAATTTTTATCATAAAAGATAAAACAGTTACGGTCCCTGGTTTAAACATAACGTGACCTTCAGCAAGCTGAGATTTGCTACTTTTATTTTAAATTATTTTAAAAACTTTCCTTTTTATCAGCGCTACTCACTACGTGTCCATTGCTGACTAACTAGTTGCTTGTACGAAAAAACTTTTAAAATTAAATAAAAAGCGGGATTCTTTTTTCGTTTTTGTTTTTGGCCGTCGTTCCTTTGAGATTTCGCTCTGTTCTAATGGCGCGCAGTGTATTGTATGCTACGAAACGCAGATGGTGGATATATTAACGCGCGTGTGTGTCTCTTTTGCCAGTCGCATGTCTGTGAAATTAAAATGAACTCACAGACACACGCAGGGCCAACGTTGATGTTTGGCGCTGAGGCTCAAATCAAAATACATTAACGCGTTGCGTGCCACAGACGGAAGGTGTGCTTGCATGCATGTGTGTGTGTGTGTGGGTAAGCCACTTCATCACTACCCACCAACACATATGCAAATATTTCAGCCAACCCAAGCGACACTCAACATTCGTTTTGGTACCCCACCTCAGGCTTCTCAGTGTGTTCCTTTGCATTTGCCAGCGGCTTAAGTTTGCGTTTTTATTTAATTGCGGAAATTGTGGCTTGGCGTTGCCAACGCACCCCTAAACCAATCCACCCACACCCAGCCAGATAGCGTTGCGTATATAATTTCTTTCATAACGCAACCAAGCATTGTAACATATTTTTATAGCCTTACATTTTTCTGCCTTTATACATTTTCGTGTGTGTATTTCTGCGGGTCGCACAAACATTCTTGGAATTCAAAAGCAGATATGAGTTTTGATACCGTCGAAGTGGTTGCACACACACACACACCCAAGTGCCTTGTCGAGGAGGGGCCTTCCTTCGTCGCTTGACAAACCAAACTAATTAGAAAGTCACTTTAGATGCCGTTTCATGGGCTCCCACAGGTCGAAAGTCGTTGAGCATAAAATTAAAAATTGTTTTGCTCGAATCGTGTTGCAAAGGATTTAGTTAAAGCTGAAGCTTTAATTCAACAAATGATCTGATAACACTTTGCGACAACCAAATTTACTTGGCCTTAAGCCAATTAAATTTGATGCAAAATAACAAACAAAATATGAAAGACTTTTTTCAAGGTTCGAATTCTTCAAATTTGGATTTTGTATGTAAATTTTATTAAATATACTATACAATAATACAAATAAAGTTCTTTGTTTGGGAGTTTTTAAACTTTGCAAAAGGAAACTTTTATTTAAAATCAAGGAATCAAACCAAAACCGTATACCGAAATGAACCGATTAAAACTCAGAACCGGAACCGAGAATCGATATTTTTTGAGCCAAAAAGACAGAAAAGAATCTAAACATTGGGTCGGTACTGTTACGTTCCTGAGGTATTTTTTAAAATTTTTGTAGCTATATTAAGTGCAGATACCTGCGCCAATGATATAGTGCGCGAGAGAGAGTCTTCTCTATATTCGGAGCTGCTAACAGCGCCGTGAGAGAGTGAGAATTGTGCATCTTTGCTTCTGTGTGGAAGAATGAAAACAGCATCAAAAGAATGTATTTATTTGGCGCTCTCTCGCTTAAGTTCTGTGTTTGCATGTTCGCTTTCTGCTAAGACTTAGCCTTATGCTGCTTTAGTTGGCAAAACAAAAGAATTCACTTGTAAAGTCGCCTACATATGGCTAGCTCAACTCATGTGCTGCGAAACTCCAACCAGGAATTAGTACTTTAAGAATTGCAAGTTAATCTAAAATATCGCTTTAAATTCCAAGGCGAAAATCAGTATATTTAAGCATATCACATATTTAAGCTTCGAAGCTTTTCTCCTTGGACATGCAAGAGTACAAATGGCATACAAAAATTTTGAGAAAAATTAGTTTTAGGGTCTGCGACTTGGATTCAAAGAATATCACTCATACGTATTGTTGCCCATGAGCACAATTAAATTTTTAAGTAGTTGACGTAGGTTTTTTTAGAAGTCATAATATTGGACAAATTGAAAAAAATGATTTTTATATAACCAACACAATTGTGGTATTCCTGAAAGTGATTTTGCAGTCGATTTGCTTTAGTGATAGCAAAAGCAAAGCAGTTGGCGGAATGACACTGATTTCAGTTTGATTTGCTTTCATAGAATTTATTATTTACTAAATATATATTTAGTACACATCGTATATTACAAAAAAATTTCTACAATTCTGCGCTGTTCACTTATAGATGAAAGCAAGTATTAGCCGTACACTAAGAAGCTTGAAGTGAGGTTCCACACGAAATGAACAGAAGTGCTGCGCATCACGGTTGCAGCCGTTCCAGTGCTATTTTGCTGTGCTGCTTATAAAAAGTCCATTCGTTCATTTGATAAATCCTATTCTTTCAGGATATAAAATCAGCTCTCGCTCTCAGCTCATTATATTTGACTCCTGGCTCCGGGAGCTAACAAACGGCTTTCAGCTCGTGAGCCACAACACTCGGCTCTAAGCTGTGAAAAACAGCTCGTGAGTCGGGAGCCATTAACCGGCTTGAGATCAAAAACCCCTCCTCATCCGCACCCACAACCAACCCCCCATTTTATTCAACAGAGAGAGAAAAACTTAGAGATGAGAGCAGCAGACTTGCTTCCTTTTTTAATTTCAAACACACGCAAATAAAATTGATAGCTTATGGACACATGTCTACAGCTTGCCTACCCACTTTGATTAAACTTAAGTTTTAAAATGTCGGGAACCGATATTCGATTTGGTTTGATTCCCTGTTTAAAACTGAAGAAAAATAATACTTTTACAATAAACTGACAAATAATCATTTTTTTCATGTTTTACTGAATTTTCCTCTTAAATATTTTGGGTAGAATTTGGCAAAAGATATTTATTACGCCAACCTTTAATTGGAAAACGAACAAGTTACTTGTCACTTTTTTTATTGAAAAGATTAAAGTAAAATCCTCTACCAACCACTAACCTAAAGCGTTCATTAAAAAACTCCCAAGTGTGACCTTCAACAAATGGAACAGAATGCTTTTAGTTTTCTTCGTTAGCTATTGACACTCATACACTTCGTATATTCGGTCAGATCAAGTTGGTTTCGAATTTTTGCCACGTCCTCACAAAAAACGAGAGCGTAAGTTAAAGTCGTCAAGTCATAACTTGAGAACCGTTCATTTAATCTTTATCATTTCTTCGGCGAATCGATTCATTTTGCTAATTAGTAACTATCTCTAGAAGTTACAAATCGTCTATCGCCAAAAACGACCATAATTAAAAGATCTAGCGAGTGATCTACTTAATTACTGAACATAATTGAGCAACTGAAAAAGAACCTCTCCACTTTTATGACCAACTTATTTTTATACCTCAACAAAAATCGGTCTAAAAATAAAACTCAGTATGTGACCTAGTCTCTTATTTGACTTTTTCTTTTCTTTCCTTTCAGGTGAGTGTTCCTCCTCCGCACCAGTTGGGTATGTAAGCACTAATTGCTGATTCATTAGGCGGCCCGCGGCGTATACGTAATATTGATTTCAATTAATTGTCCGTCAAGTGAATTGGAAAAATGCTCACAACAAATGTGAGGCAATCAGCTTATGAGTGGGTTATGTGAGAGTCGGTGCCAAATATCAGTGATGTTGTTGTTGCTTTTATTGTTGCTGTAAGAGTTTTAATGTGTTTTTGCGCGCTCATATCAAACCATTACGATCTAAATGACACTTTGACAGGAGCAGGGCAACTGAGGGAGCTGAGTCAAGTTGCACGCAGTCGATGCCCGGCAGCGATAAGAGCAAGAAGAAAAATCGAAACAGCACACACACTCGCGCGACACACGCCACTTAACTGTTAATATTTAAAGTTGCAACACAGTGCCTGGAGTAGCAGCCACAGCAACGCAACACCGGAAGCGGAAAGCTTTCCGTCTGCGGAAGTGTTTCGTGCGCACAAGTTTATGGGAGCAATGACGACAGGTACAAGTGGGTAGGTGTGTGATCCGCAGCTGCAATCGCTCTCTCTAGTTCCTGAATATTGCAAGTCGGAGTATAATGACAAAGCAGCAGTGGCGGCTACGCTGAATCACAATGCGTTTAAGCAGGCGGCACTTACACGCCTTTGTCGAGGGCCCCAAGACTCTAACGAACCGACGACAGGCGTTGTTGGCTCTCCACCTGGCAAACACTTTCACTAACGCTTGGCTGGCTGCTGCCTGCTATCTGCGAAATGGCGAATCAACTGGCAGACAGTCTGCGATTGCTTCATTCCGTGCCCTGGTGCTGGTGCCGGTAGATGATTTTTGTCGACATCTTGTTCGACTGCTTCCGCTTCGTTTGGCCGTCCTCACCCTGTCAGTGGAGCACAATCAACGCAGCTGCTTTGCATTTTCAATAGTTTTTCCAGCACCCCTTCTTCCTGCTTGGAGGAGCTTGTCGCGTGTCTTTGTAGATTGAAAAACATTTTGCCTTGATTTTGTTTTTGTTGGTGGTGTAGTTTTCCTGTTATTTTCTTGACATTTTCACATTTTGCATGCATTTTTGTTGACAAGTCAAAATAATCTTCGTGAATGCATGCATTTGTTTAATTTTTTTGTTTTGTCGCATTTCCCAGGATCTCAATGTCATAACGCCCCTTCATAAATGATAATGATCCGTAAAAAAACAGCCATTTGAAAATGTCTAACAGCGTTTCAAATAACAATCAAAGCATTGCATTCGAAATTGTGGGAAATATTTTCAATATCTTGATTCTATGGAATTATCAGGAAAGGAAATCAATTTGTTTCTCACGGTTATTTTATTTTCGAGCGACATGCTTTTCGTTTTGGAAAAGGAGACTAAAAGAAAATTTATTAACAGGTCACGGAAGAAAACTAATAGAGAGAAGTCCAGTTAGATGAAATTGTCTGAAAGGCTTAATGTATCCCCAGAAACTCAATTAGAACTCGATACGGAGACTGAAAAACGCATTAAAATATGGTCATTAAAACGATACAAATATGATCAAGTTCCTTCAATTGAATTATCAAATACTTTTGGAGATATAAGATTTGAAAAATTTAACATTTGGGCATATCCTGCTTAACGTACTTAACATTCGCACACTTATTTTTGTTCATTTCTGGCGATCTAAGCGGTAAATCCTTTACCGAAACATAATGTTACATTGCGCTTGGACAGTACTTTCAAATCATAAAAAAGACTTTAATTAGCTTGCCTTAGTAAAGAAATAATGGTTGATTTAGGTGCCCTTTCATCGATTCTATAATGAGAAGTCGTGTTTGAAATCAATATACCTTTTTTGGTATTTTCAGCGATTTTTGCAGTTTAATCCAAAAAAATGTTAAGGGATAAAGCAAAGAGGAACATTGGTGAGAGAGAATCATTCGTCTGAATATTTAGTTGTTCGTACGCTGCCTTACCTACCTTACAAATTTTTCCACTATTATAAAACAAGTAGACAACTATCATGAAGTATCTTCACACTCGCGCAATTCAAAGTAATTTGCAATTTGTTAAATTACAAAGATTATCTCTTCACAATTTCTTAATGGACGGTGTGCCAACTGCGACGCATATACCAAGCCTTCAACGGTTGTAATTGCCATATAAATGCAAAAATAATTAAATACTAAGTGACCCGGCAAACGTTGTTCTGCCAAACTCTTTTTGGTATATATTATGATGAAAACTTCGATCGTTAAGTAAAACCAAAAGGTGTTTTATCAAGGCTGATAACAATACCATGGTTGTCACTTTGCAACTTGTGCATGTGTGATTTAAAAAATTTCAATAATTTATTGTGCTTATTCAAATGGAAATCCAACTCGCCGTCGATGCTGCTGGCGTTAGGCGAATTGAGGTTATTGTAACCGCAACATGCATCCACACGTTGCAGGTCCGCACCGCCCATTAAGTAGAATTGTAAAAATGTATATCGATTTTTGGGCATTGGCAGCACTGAGCCCACTTTGTACTTATATTGCTGACCATTTGCCACTGTATTCTGCATTATTTCTGTTGCTCCGAACGAAGTCATTTGAAAGCATGAATCAAAGAATGGACTTCAGAAACAAATTTTAATCTTCGTTTCATGTGATTTTTTATCTGTCCTCTAACATTTCGCACGTTCCTACATTCTTTTGACTGCGCAAATAGCCACCCCTACTAGTAGTTTGGGCCCATTGCGATGCCATATATATTCCCTATTAACCTTTTTTTAATACTGAGAGGGGCTCCTCGTTACTGAACCATTGTGTGGACAGAATACATTTTAGTCTAGCCCGGATATCTCCGAGAGGTTGACTAGCAGAGGTGTCCTGAGTCTCCTTCTTTTCAAGGCGGGGCAATGGCACAAAAGGTGTTGTACCAATTCCTCCTCTTCTTCGTGTCTCCAAAAGTCATGGTAAATGACGCCTAGGCGTGCTGCGTGTCTGCCAATAAGATCTGTGAGGGTTCCCTTTTGTGACGTAAAAGTGTGTTAGTACGTTTTTGGTCGAATGTTGGCCACTTAAGCCTCGCTACTGCACAGAAGGAAAGGTTTTTCCACCGATTCGTAGCTAGACGAAGTGTTTTAGCTTTAGTGTGAAGCTCTTCAAAAGCTTATAATATTGCATTGATTTTATACACAGAGCCTTAAAGCTAGTTGGTATTCTATTGCTCTTCATTGCCGACCTCTGCTTCAAATCGTTTTGGTTAACAACTTTAAAAAAATTTAAAAAAAATTTATCGGCAATGTGATTGTATGCTAATAGATAAGCGAAGTCCAAAATGAAAACTTTATTAAAATGCAGCAACAAAATTAAATTTGTAAAACAACAATTATTTACCATAAAAGTGAATCATTCGACTATTTTACCCAACAATAAAATATTGTTTTGCTTTGGGTTTGAATGTGTGTTGACTAACATTGCATAATGTTTCAAATAACACAACAACAAAGATAAGCTGAGTAATCTTTTCATTTGCAGCTGCTAATCAAATGTTTATCCCATTTTAATCAGACTTTATATTGAAATTCGAATCCTGCTGGCGGTTTGGGGAAAATAAAAAGTGCTTAACTCATTTACTCTGACTCACCCGATCAACGTATAATTTGATGTCGTTGGCATGCAACGACCCTTGCCATGGCCCATAATTATGCAGTTTATCACCTGAGGCTGGCGTTGAAGCCATTGTTGCAGTTATAGCTCCAGTGACATGTGTTTGTGCGCGGACAATTAGATGCGCTTCCATGCTTGACATGTGGATAGGCAAAAACTGCCACGGCAATATGTAATAACAATTGCACATTAAATTTGCATAAATTGTACAATTTCTGCGGTCACTTTTATGCGCTCTGTTAATTGAAGCATACTTTCGAGCGCCGCCTGAAATGGCTGACATGATTTAATTAAAATGCCATAAAAACACAGACAGACAGCGCAAATCAAAAGCGGCCACATTATAAAAATGCATAAATTAAGCGAGCACAAGTTAAACAATTAAAGCATTCAACCTGCCCATCCGACTGTCAATTTATTAAATTGAAAAATAAATAAATAATTAATTAAAGCAAAATACTGCAACTGACTTCCATTCGTTAGTTGGCCAATTATGCGGCTGCAAAGTCCGGCAAGTCTTTTGGTAAGCTACAGAAAAGCCCCCGCATTATGTTTACAAGCTAATAAATGTCAGCAACTGCAACTGCAATTGCAAAACCAACGAATGGTCAACAAGGACAAACAAATTAAGCTGCTGCATTTTGCATGAAGCCAATTGTATTTGGGCATTTGGCCAGGAGACGATGACTACGACTAAGTTGAAAATTTGCAACTTCAGCAAAGAGCCGGAGTGGGCTTAATTGATTAATGACCAAAAAACATGCATGAGGCAGCACACACAAAGGTAGTTCCATCCTAATGAGTCAACCCTTCAACCCAAGTCACGGCCCCAGAACCAACAACCAGTCATCGACCCTTTGCATTTCGAGTGAAAAAACACGTACCGAAAATCATTTGTGATGAAAATTGAATGTAACATTGAATGCCCGGATCGTGAGCGCTTATAAATAATAATAACAATTCGGCTAAACCGGAAGCCAAAGTAACAACTTCCTTTTGTATAAATGTAAACCGGTTGGTCACATGCCACTCTCCTCCAATGTGTGCGCAGCCATTTATGATTGAGTGCGCTCGGGGTGTGTGTGTGTGTGGGTAATGAGCGGGTTGGCTTTAGGTAGCTGTGCACAGAAAAAGGTCAAAAAACGCAAAATGTTCAAAATGAAAATGTCAAAAACAAAAACAGCAGAAGTACCAGCAGCAAGAACAACAAATTGCGTGTAGGCCTACACACATCATCCACCCGCTCTTTTTTTATGTTTGAATTTCCGTCTGGCATGAAATATATGTATATATAGACTTATGTGTCGCAAAGTCATGTTCGTGGGTCGATCAATAACCGAGCTTACAAAGAATGCACGGATTGCTCATTGTTGGTAAAGAAAATCAGCAAAACCTATTCCTAAAACTGAATTATGAACTCGATTCAAAGGCTAATGATAGCGCCGCTAACTTGACAGGTAGAGACGCTGAGTTAAACGGACATGGAATTGCCATAACATGAACGTAAGAAACCCGATTTTAAACCATTCAGCTGATATTAATTCCCAAATTGGCTTCCCGCTTCAATTCCCGGTTTCACCCAAAGTGCTTGATTGGAGAATCGTTAAGAAAACTTGCAAATCGAGAATGATATGTAAAATACTGAGGTGTTGATGTGTGATGCTGTATTCGTTCGACGGCCCAAATAGCCACCCTAACACCTCCACACACAAATGGGCCAAATTGAAAAGATTGATTAAAAAGATAATAAAACACCGAGCGACACAAATGAGCAGCCTGCAGTCTTGTTTATTCAAAAGATTGTACTGCAGAGAGACACCCAAGTCCCCTAGCGCTACGACATATAGGAAAAATCCTATTCTTCACCTGCCAAATATACACAAAATAATTTCAAAGAATTCAAACAAGCCTTTTCAGAGTATTTTACTTACAAGGTTTGTGTCACGCGATTTTTATCTATATAGATAAATCAAATGACGCTAGTCGAGTATTAGAGTATCAAGTATAAAGGAGATGGGCAGCACTTCACACAGGTATCCTGGATTACATTTTGGAAAGCTGCAACAGCTTTGTCTTTTGTTCAAGAATATTTCTCTAAATTACAATAACTTTCACAATGAACAAGTTGAAAACTTTATGAAATACTTAGTTATGATCTTAGTGGTACAGCGTTTCCTTTCTTCAGCACCCACAGATCCATCCAAGTGGGTACATTATACACACTACATACATATATGCAAATCATTCAGTGCACGCAACAACGCCAGCAAAAACTTAATTTGAATTTACACATTAAATTCGTACATAAATTTTTTAGCACGTTGCCAAAACGAAATGTCAGTGAGCAAGGTGAAAAAAAAAATATTGCCTCAATTTGTGTGGCGTTGTAAAAAATTTAATTTATTTAAAATTGTGTATTTTTTAATCATTCATACGGACATTTATGCAGTGTGATTGTCGGTGCATGACACAATATCATTCGATGTCATAATAAACGCCAACATTTCACAGAATTTTCATTTGCGGAAATCACTGTCCGATATTAATTGGCCAGGCCTGTTCACACAGATAAGCAAAGGAGGAAAGTTTTTTGGCCCTCAGTTTGGCTTCAGTAATTTGAACGATTCTCAAAACGGAACTTTCATGTTTCTAGCCGCACCAAATTCGTTAACAGCAATGGCTTAGCCAACAACTTTTTCAAAGTGATTATTATTGTACGAAAACTTTTGCGGTCTGGTCGAAGAGACAACTTCTAAAAGCTGAAATGTTTTACTAAACTAGTGTTAGACACACACACATATGTAATAGCCAAAAAAAAGAAAGAAAAAACGTATGGGCCCAAAGTTAAGGGTAAAATGTTCTTGTTCTGCTGCAAACTATCACATGACAACAACAAACAGGAAAGCGGCCAGTAGGATGACAACGATGACGTGCACAAACACCAATTAAAAGTCATTTAACATCTACCCTCGCACCACTCAAATCACTGCGAGCATTGGGGCAGAGGCAACAAACAGCGCACAGTGGATAGTTATTGAAAAAAATAGGGGTAAAAGTTTTATAAAACCAATTTAGAAATATATTTAGTATAAGATATATCAGCATTATGAAACTTTATGAAGTATTTATGTGATCATTTTATCCCAGCAGTCTCACACACTAACCTCTGCACCACACCTGGCCATATCATAACTCTCTTTCACAGCTAATATAAGCATGCCGTAGAAGAGAGTGACGAAGGAATCTTAATTATGTAATAACAAGCCGATACAGCAACTTTATCTTTATATAATTTGTATTTCGAAATTCGAATTCTAGTTGATATTAAAATCGTGTTATTATAACATTGCAAGATTATTCTATCAACTAAAAAAGTGATATTATGATCAGGGCTGCAGACCGGTTCGGAGTTGAACCGCTCCGCTGGCAAGTCCGAACCGAACCCGAGCCGGTGCAGGTTAATTATTATCCTCCCGTACGTAAACCTGAACCGGAACCGGAGCAAAAATAGTTAAAAATGGGTTCGGTTCAAAATTATAAAAAATTTTCTAGATGCAATCATTTTCAACTTTGCCATTTTCCACTATATCTAATTGCACACTAAGAAAAAAATGTGGCGTGAATTTAAAGAACTCTCCTATGTTTTATTTGTCCTGGTAAATTTTCTAGCAAACAGAAAAAGTTTTCAAGTATTTCTAAAATATGGCATACACAAAAAATTAAGACACAACTTTTCTAAAAATATTGGGGTGTTCGCCAGCCCTCGTAAAAACGTAGTTGGTAAATTTAGCACACATGAGCTAGTAAGCGCCCCCTTGTGATTATACTAGTAAATGTTGTAGCAAGCCAGCTGTTTTTAACAGGCTATACATTTTGCCCTCAATATTTACAACGGATTTTAAACGCCTCCGCGGCGTAGGGCAACGTAGGCATAACTCATTAACAGGAAGTCGTGTGTTAGAACCATGTAGGCTGAATTTGTGATAATCATATCCACTAAGTCAACGCCTATACAAAAAAAAAACTGTATCTAAATTTCTATATCAGATAAGCACGATACCAAGTATTTTTAGCCGATACTTTGAACACTTCAAGTTTTTACACTTTTACGAGCGATTTTATAAACATAAAACAAAAAAAAGTTGGTAATTTTTTTCCCATGTGATTTGTTGTTGTGTCGTAAGCTTTTGAAGTTTACGCTTTTTGATTTACGCTTTTACGAGAGCTGGTGAATACCCTATATGAGTCTGATAACACAGGAATACAAAAATGCCAACTTTTTCAACAGGAAAAGAAGCAACTTTTCATAAATTTTTTTGGTCGCTGAATTGAAGTAAATTTTTCGTTTTCACCCAGCACGTCAGGGTTAAGCAATATTTCCATGAAGGTGCGAGGATTGTATGCATATGTGGTTCGTGTGACGAAATAACGGAATTTGTTTTCATGTTAGCTGAATGACGTACCAGAAAACCCGAAAAGGAAGTTTTAATTGTGCTCATAAAATACAAATCGTTAGAATTTTAATATGGATTTTTTCTAAGTTTTTATACTCTGTACCAAAGGTTCGTAGAGTATATAAGTTTGTACAAAAGTATGTAACAGGGAGAAGGAATCATTCCGACTATATAAAGTGTATATATTCTTGATCAGCCATGTCCGTCTGTCCGTCCGTCCGTCCGTATGAACAAACAGATCTCAGAGAAGGTAAGAGATAGAGGTTTGACATGTATGGGACAAATGTTTCTTATACTTGCAGGCAGATCAAGTTTATTTTCAATTTTTGCCACGCCCCCTCCCGCCCCCGCAATTTGGAAAAAACGTTATATCTCCTACAGTTTTGAAGACAGGTGATTTTTACCTTCTAGACATAGTTAGTAATTAGCAAAATGTATCGATTATCGAAAATGATAAAGATCGGATGAGCGGTTCTGAAGTTATGAACAAAAAAGTAAATCACCCTCTCCTCACCCACTCCCACTCTTTAAGAGAGAGAGAGAGAGAGATAGAGAGAGAAAGAGTGAGAGAATTAGAGATGACCGCAGCACCAGCATTACATTCAGCTTCTACTACATGTAAAGAGTATGTTATAATCGGGCTTGACCTACTTTCTCACTTGTTTGATTTAAGTTTAGCGAATATACGTAAATATACATATGGAACGTTTGCTATCTTCTCTGTTGCAAAAGCTTATAAACCTGTGTAATTAGGTCGAACTTTTCTAGTCACTTTCTAAAAATTAGTTAAATATTTACCTTTCATTTTAAAGTAAAATAACCCTTAATCTAACTTTTATTGAGTTCAAATATTATATTCGAAATATCAAGACTCTGAACTTTCAAATATATTTGAAATGTTTCAGGTTTTTCAAACTTTTATGCAAATTTGCAAAATATTAACACTTTGACAGAACTTATTCATATTTGTGGTTATTTGAAACATATGTCTTTCGGTTAATTATTGGATACAAGTGGGAAACACAGCTAAATCTGCAAAATATGTATATAGATTAAGTTAATTTGGAGCTCAGAAACGGGTTTGCGTGAGTTAGAGTCGCCACCGCGGCGGCCAGTAAACTTTCAAATTGTATCCCTGCTAAATTCGCTGTCTTCACACCACTAAACAATTTTCTCACCTGCCATTTTACCGACGAGAGCAGCAAAAATCGGCAATTGCTCTCAGTTTGTTCGCTCTCTCACTGTGAAGTTCGGTCCGGCATTAAGCAATCCTGATTCGGATTGACTTGGATTCATTCGTTCTTATACTTTTATTCTCCGCGCGGAGACTACATTACATTTATATTCGCAATATAAATAATACCTGAAGTTTTCATCAAGATCGGGCAATAATTTCCCGAGTTAAAAAATGTTGCAAACTTTTCGGATTTCTCCCCTCAGAAACGCTTTTAAAATTTTATACTCATGGGTAACGGGTAGATCGCAGTCGGTTATAACCGATTTTGATTCCGCTCTGCTACAGTGGTGTAAGTCGAAGCAGAAGCATGTGTTCGCTTTTGCTTTTTGCTCGTCAGGTCTCAACACAGTCAAGAAAATTTTAAAGTTTGGAGGTTGGCTTTTTGAGTCTTGGATCAATTGAAGGTAACAACAACACAGCGCCTAAGGAAACGAATGTTGTTGTTGCATTACGTTACAATCTGGTAGTCTTGATAATTCCAAGAAAATTTCGTGGCGACGACAGGGCCGTCGACTTGCAGAAGCCAACACATTCGGCGGCTTTGACTTACGCCACTGAACAAGAGCAGGATCAAAATCAAAAATGATAATCAGATGTTCTCCATAATCTCTTTGTGCTGCTGGCTTCCAATGCGGTTTGACTACTTTTAAAAGCAGAAGCAGAAACAAACTTTAACTGGAAAGGATGGGAGCTTCAGTGGAAGCTTTTTGTGCCTTTTGTTGCCTGTTTCTGTCCTTATTTATTGTAAACAAGTTCGCGTAAAACTCGCTCACTCTTGTGCATAGTGTGAAATCAAGTCCAATCATACATTCTTGCCGTTTACTGCACACCATTTTCATTTTCAATACAAAATCTCTGTCTTTGCCACTGTGCAGCATTCCCGGTTGGACTTTATAGACCACCCGACAGGTTGGCTCTGCTTCGGTCATATAAAGTAAATGGGTTCAAAAGTGTTTGGCAAGTACGTGGTGTGGATTTAGTCGGCTGCACGTGTTGGTTTTTGGCCTCACCACACAAGTTGGCCATCAGAGTTGGTGCCAAAAACTTTGGCCAGTCTTGGCCAGGCCATAAATAAATTAACTACTTAAATTTCTTGAGGAACAATCATCACTTTGCATGCAGGCATGTCCATCAGCCTTGACCACTTTTGCGGAGGCAGCACCACCCTCTTCACCATCACCGTTCCCCCGCATTCTTTGAGTTGAAATTGAAACGTCTGGCAAAGAGAAAAAAGCAGAGCCAAGCAGCAAAGTGGCCATTACTCTAATTAACCTTATTTCATTCTCAATTACAAGTGCGGAAAACAGGCAAAGCAAAAGGAAAACAACAAAAACAACAACAGCAATAATTGTAACAAGCCAGAGAGGGAAAACCAAAACAATTGCCTTAAAACATAATTGTTATTCGGCGCCTTTTCCTCTTTTGATTTTCGTTTGGTCGCGTGGTCGCATTTCGTTGCCGACTTTTCGGCGCAACCCAAAAAGGCAAATTAAGTTTTTTTTCTGCTCTAATTTAGTCTGACGCGCGTTTGTAGAAAAAAAAAACAACAACAACCACAATACAACTCAGCCGCTGACTTTGCTTAATTTACCATTTTTCACTCTTATCGCCCCGCAAGAAAAAAGAAAAAGAAAAGAAAACATAAAAATAAGGGCCAAAGTAGCAGCAGCAGAAGGCAAATGAAAAACAGTGGGACCTGAGCTGTTTGTGGGGGGGGAGGGAGTGTAGGGGACAGCTGTCTTAAAGTTTAAGCTGCGAGCGTAACAATAATTTAATGCGGCTCTTAAATTGTTTGTAAAATGTTCAACAACCGCGCACTGCCACTGCCAAGCGCAAGCCAAAGTTAAAAAGTGGAAAAGTTTTCTTTTCTATTTAACGTAATTTCCCTACGTTTGCGTTGTTGCTTCACCGTCCTTCGCCCGCTGTTGCCTCAAATATTTTCCGCATTGTTGTCCCTTCGCTGTTCTCATGGTGTTAAGCATATGTTGCGCTTGCCTCATAATGCGGCCACGTGACGCTGTCTCCTACTTCATTTCGAGTCTTTCCGATTTGGTTTCCCCCCGCCGTGACTTTCGGTGTTTCGCTTTCATTTTTGTGGTTAAGCAAATGTTTAACAAACCAAATCGCAGATTTGCATTTTATGCTCTCCACTTCTGCCATCACATTTTACATCCCCCTCAATGATTGTTGTTGGTTTTTTGGTTTTTATGCTTGGATAAGCTCAGCTTTAACGCTCTTAATCGGACTTAAAATCAAAGAAAAACAGATTTTTAGAATAAAACAACAAAAAAAACCAAATGCCATAAAAATAATTTAAGAAAATTCCAAGATTACATCAACTAAACTCTGAAGGTTTACTTGCCTAAGCTGCTTAATGCAATCCTTTTTATTTTTTGCCTTGCCTTTTGAAGTCAAAGTCATTTGTTTGATTTGATGATACTTGCCCATTTCTTATTATGTTAGAGATGTACTTTATTTTCGTTTTAAGAATTTTTTTTTAAATCTAAGCGGGTAGTTCTAAGGAATTTAGAACCGAAAGCGTGCGACAAACGATTTTTGTCCCCGTCAGTTTGTGGAAGTAACAGGTTGCGTTTCTTTCTACTCAACAACTAGTAAAATGTAAGAGAACATAAATATTTTTACACAACAGGTCATCTTTACAAGTTATTTGCTCCAGCTTTTAAATTAAGCAGCCACAAGATAGCGTTTTATGTTTTGTTCACTGGAACGTAGTTCGTTTGGTTTCACTTTTGCGTAAATTAGAAATAGCAACGGTTGCTTAACCGTTTCGCTTTGAGGTAAAACAATACTTTAAGTGGTAGATTTGAATATCTTGTCATGAGAGAAGAGAATCAGTTGGTTTGTAATGTGTCGACCAATTTGCAAAGAGTGGACAGCAACGCATTTTTGTATGAAAGTTACAAATTGAAAACCATTTTCCTTCTCTTATACACTCTTTCTTCACAAGCTAAAGTCAAAGCGGTTAGACAGCTTCAATAAAAAGAAAGCATACGCCTTCTTGTTAATGTGATCCAATAGAGTAAATATTCTAAAATACTTGACTTAATTTTTAAAAGAAATAATTAAAAAAGTATTCCCGACATCTTTCAGAAAATTATATTAACAATTACTAAGATAGATTCTAAATTATGAAGAATTTTCATCCAAAATAATTGTGGGGTCTTTCATGGCTTCTTTTTCAACGAATTTGTAAAAAATCCTTAAATATCAAATAAATAAAAACAATTTTACGACTTACCTCTAAAAGATAAACAACATTTCCAGAGTCAATGGTTATTATTTAAAACTCTTTCACGCAATTAAAAAAAAATTAAAAATTTTTACGGCCACTCAATCTGCCCCGCCTTATAGCGCAAAGATCAATTAAAAATTTTGAAATTTAATGACATAGACATAGAAATAAATTTTGGCTGACTGACCCGACTTCATTGCATGATAATTCTTACTAGTTCACGGTCTATCGACTGAATTCGTCGAGTAAAGTGGGACCATCACTAGTTCCTAAGTTCTAGGCTTCGTTCACAAATTTGCAGTTTTTTTTTATGAAGAGCAACCCTAAATAATTCAAAATTCGTTTAAAAATGTGCCATGACCCCCGCAAGTATTTTGCTTTAAAATTCTTAATAATACGCGGTCCATTAAAAGACATTCTTGATATAATATTTATTACTTAATATTATTTTAACAGATAGTTGGCAGTCCTAAAAAGTTGCATATATGGTTTAAGCGGAAGTGCTGAGTTAGCAGACTGAGATAGTTTTGATGAAAAAAATTAACATTTAGCCAGTATTACTTACAGTTACATGATAATCAACGCACAGCCTAGACCACTTATGCTAGAGATCTAAGATTTGATTTGCGCATGTAACTTATCTTACTTATGAAACAAAATAATTAAGTTGGAATATCGCATCTGTCATTTTCTGTTTTCCTTCCTTTAAGATGGAGGTGGACACCTGGCCACCACAATTTATTATCTGAAGAGTGATCAGCTTGGCCGGCCAAAATCTGACACGTGCACAAAATTTATTTTTTTATTCTCTCATTTGTATTCGTCTGTCTTTTGTACTCTTGGTCGGACCTCAAAACGACAAAATGGAAGAATGTAGGTCTCAGCATTTCCAAAGCGTATATTTGTTGTATAATGTATGTTGTATAATAAGTGTTAAAATCAAAAATTTTAATTTGTAATGAGCGCGGCAAGCCTGAAAGTTTTGATAAAAATGATACACATTTCAAATTCTTCAAATTTTGAAGAAAAAAATTTATTATAATTGCAAAACAGTTTTATATTATTTTTATACTCTGTACCGAAGGTACATAGAGTATATTAAGTTTGTGCAAGAGTATGTAACAGGGAGAAGGCATCATTTCCGACTATATAAAGTATATATGTTCTTGATCAGCATCAACAGCCGAGTCGATTTAGCCATGTTCGTCTGTTTGTCCGTCTGTCCGTCCGTCCGTATGAGCAAACAGATCTCAGAGATGGTAAGAGATAGAGGTTTGACATGTATGGGACAAATGTTTCTTATAGCTGCAGGCAGATCAAGTTTATTTTAAATTTTTTCCACGCCCCCGCAATTCAGAAAAAACGTTATATCTCCTACAGTTTTGAAGATAGACGTTTCGTACCTTCTAGAGATAGTTAGTAATTAGCAAAATGCTTCGATTTGCCGATTTGATAAAGATCGGATCAGCGGTTCTCAAGTTATGAGCAAAAAGTACTTCTCCCTCGCCTCACCCCCTCCCACCCATTCACAACTAACACCACACAATCTTAGAGAGAGAGAGAGACTTTGAGATAAGCGCAGCACCACACTCATAGAAATCTAGAACGAATAATTTGAGTACGAGCGCTCTTGAAAAAAAATCTAGTCGCACTTGAATTTTCAAGAATTTCGCTCTTGGAATCGAGACAAATTCATTCTCAATGTGGTTCTATAGGCAAGGGGAGTGAGGAAACGCAAACTTTGAGAGAATAACGTTGGCCGCGCTCTTTCAAAGAGAGACAGCGCATGCGCAGTTTGTCATTGTCATTTGACCGTGCCGCGCCGATACTTATGTTAAAGTTGAACATTAAGATTGGGCAAAAGTAAGTGATTAAACGTCTGTATAATATAATAAAAATGTTTAAAACATCAAAAAAAAAAAATAAAATAAAATAAAAAAAAATAGAGGCAAGCTAACTTCGGCTCGACCGAAGTTTATATACCCTTGGAGCTTGATATGTGCCTGACAGTTTGTATGGCAGCTATACTATATAGTGGTCCGATTTCGAAAAATTTTGGTGAAATGATGTAAAATCATTAAAAACTTATAAATACGGGCGTTGGGAGCGATAACATTGAAAACAAAAAAGTTTTTCTCACTAAGACTTTTTTTCAGACCTTACTTTTGTATGGCAGCTATACTATATAGTTGTCCGATTTCAAAATGGCTTGGTGAAATTATGTGAAATCACTAAAAACTTATAAATACGAGCGTTGGGAGCGATAACATTGAAAACAAAAAAGTTTTTCTCACTAAGACTTTTTTTCAGACCTTACTTTTGTATGGCAGCTATACTATATAGTTGTCCGATTTCAAAATGGCTTGGTGAAATTATGTGAAATCACTAAAAACTTATAAATACGAGCGTTGGGAGCGATAACATTGAAAACAAAAAAGTTTTTCTCACTAAGACTTTTTTTCAGACCTAACTTTTGTATGGCAGCTATACTATATAGTTGTCCGATTTCAAAATGGCTTGGTGAAATTATGTGAAATCACTAAAAACTTATAAATACGAGCGATGGGAGCGATAACATTGAAAACAAAAAAGTTTTTCTCACTAAAACTAGTTTTTCAACCGATCGTTCCTATGGCAGCTATATGCTATAGTCATCCGATCCGGCCGGTTCCGACAAATGTGCAGCGTATTTATATCAAAAGACTTCGTGCAAAGTTTGGTTACGATAGCTTTAAAACTGACGGAGGAGATAGCATAGAAACAGACGGACGGACAGACGGACAGACGGACATGGCTATATCAACTCAGCTCGTCATGCTGATCAAGAATATATATACTTTATGTGGTCGGAGATGCTTCCTTCTATGCGTTACAAACATCCGGACAATTTTAATATACCCTCTCCAAGGGTATAATAAAAATAAAAAAAAAGGAAAAAATAAAAAAAAACTAATTGCTGCTACGGGGACTTGATCCACGGTCGAGCTGTTGCGGCTGGCCAAATACCAACCGCGCTGCCTCATAAATATGCTTTCGCCGCTACTTGTACTCAGCATGAGTGATACTTATTAGTCTTTTATGTAAATGTAAATGTTGGCTATACAGCCAAGCTTCTCTCAATCTCTAGGCGGTGTGCTTTAAATTTTTCGCACAAGAGAAAGGAACCTACAGTTTAGCGCCGGATCCGAACCGCAAAGTTTTTGAGAATTTGCCAGAACTCCAGCTGCCAGCTGATCTTTTTTTCCCGCTATTGGACTTTGCAAAAGCCAAATTTGTGCGCAAAAATCGTGATGATCGAAATGACAATTCGAACGTATTCGTTTTTTAAGGCCCATACTCAGATGCGATAAATATTTATTTCAGCACAATATTTCACATGAATAGAACAATCTTTGAAATCTGAATGAGTTATAGGAAGTATTGTGCCAAACTAAATTTTTATCTCATCTTTTCAATACAAAATAAGTCAAACTTTGCCAAGCTATACTTGTTCTTGTTTACGATATATTCTGAGCAATAAAATTCATGCTTCCGTTTATATATAAATCAAGTGAAAAAATAAATGCGATATTTAAATTTTTGCGCACTTTTTAACCATCTCTATTTCCCTTTTGGGTGTGCTATTTACACTTTCGTCTTAACCAAAAACTGGAGACAAATTATTGACATGCTTCACGCACACACACACAAGCACAAAGAAGAGCACGGATGTTGCCTCAAAGGCATGAAAATGAAAACATTTGCACTTATTTGCTCAGAAATTGGATAACAATCGAATTGAAATTGGATCTCGCTCGTTCTCGGCTACACTTCAAGCGGCTGGCGATGCTTTGTTTTGGCTTTTAACTGCCTTTTGCCGTTTTGTTGTCGGCCACATAAAGCATTTTCCGGCTATTTGCGCCCGCCCTTGCCGCACACTTATTATCGTAATAGAATTTGCCAAATTGAGGTTGAAATGCTTGCGGCCCTTCTCGCCTTACCGCCCTGCAGCACTTCGTCGACTCCGCTTTCTCTCTTCTCCGCTCGTGGCATCCGTTTATCGTTTGATTGTTTGTTTGCGTCGCCCTTCCTCTCCCCGCTGGTTGGTTGGTTTGTTTGTTTGTTTGTTGGCTTATTGGCGAGACTCCTGCTGTGGCTGCTGCTGCTGCTTCGCTTATCAATTGCCGGTTTTATTGCCATTTTGGCCGCTCGTCGTCGTTCATTGAGTTCGACAAGGAGAAAAAAAATCATTGCCTACTATTGGGCGCGTGCTTGTAAACTGCTTTGCCAAGGCAAAAAGCAAATCATTGCCCTTCCTTTTGGAGATTTTCAAAGCATAGCCATGACATTGAGTAGCCTGCGGTGACTGTGGTTGCTTAACTGCTCGTTGTTGTCTGGCCAACACTTAATTGTTTATTTTGCCGGCAATTCCTAGTTTACCCTGCGGTTAGTGAATCTCACACTTCAATTTGTGTATTAGTGGTTTTTAATTTATATCCAGATATTGTATCCTTTTCGTTTCCAATTTGACACACATTTTGTAAGCTGGCAAAAAAGAGTCCCTACTGCCAGCACTCCACACAAGAACAACCTCATTGGAAATACGTCAAGTGGGCTTACAAATGGGTCTGATGTTGGCAACTTCCCGCTCAATGGGCTAACATGACTAAAAACTCATCAGCGCACACGCTGCGTATGGGTAACGTCGCGCCTCGTAACGTCACTTCACATCACCAACTTTTTCGCTCTGTTCTGCGAGCTCTTTGTTGTTGTTTTTGTACTGCACCGCAATGTTGCTTCCCTGTGGCTGGCCACACTCACAAGAGTGAGCCAGAGCGAGAGAGCGCTTTAATTTTTTGTTTCTAGGCAATTTCAGTCACTTACTCGCACTCTTTCTGTTGTTATTACGACTTTGCCTTTGCCATTGCGTTGTCGCTGGCGATAAAACTGTTACAGTTCCTTCTTGTGGCTTGTGTTTTTGTTGTTGCTGTTGTTACCGTTTCGTGTTCAGCTTCTGTTGGCCTCACCTTGTCCAGGGTGTCGTGTTGTTGTCTGTCTCTCTGCCTGTCCATAATAGCAAAGTTTGCAACAAAACTGCCAAAGCCAACAGCCTGATCCTAAGCTCTTGTCCTTGCCTTGCACACACACACACACTTGCATACTCACTTGCATGAGAAAGCCGTTTCACCTTGGGCGTATCGATAAACCATAGCCTCCCTCTGCTCCGCACTTTAATTAGAGCGTCAATAAAATGGATAAATGCATGGCAGGCCATGCCAATGTCGACAACTCTTCGGGGAGGAAATCTAATTTGCAGTTCGCTTTCGAAATCAATTGAGCTTCAATTTAAGAAATTTCAGCACAAATGAACCACTTACAAAACATTTAGATGGAACTGACATTTTTTAATGCATCTTTAAAAGCTACTGAACATCCTGATAACCGGTTCGATACCAAAGAGAACCGTTTAAAGCTGAACTGGTATATTGTATTTGTTAAAAAATGGTATTAAAAAACCAATAATTTTTGAAACCCAAAATGAAACAGAAAAGAAAGGTTAAATGACTTTGGAAAAATCATCAAAGCTAAGGAAAGTCACCACAATTTGTATACCAAATTTCCGCCTCGAATGGAAAAGCGGTTGGTATCCTGCCCATAGAGGTCTAGCTTGGAAAATGAAATTGATGGAAAACCACTCAATAGAATTTTCAAAGATTTTTAATATATTTAGAAACTGAACAATAAAATGTGTACTTAAAAGACAGTATGCAACGAAAACCCGCGCTAGTGAGTACCAAATTTGACAGAACTAGAGATTAAAATTGACCGAGCTGCCTTTTCAGTTTTACCAACGATGCCTTACTTCGCGGCTTATGGGCAATTTTATACTAGCAATTGCTTTAGAACAAAATATTGAACCATCGGTCGCAAACAAGTAGTTTTTCAATTTGTTGATCCCGTTTCCAGGCTATTTTGACTGTTGCAAAACTAAGCTGATACAAACAAAATTGATCAAAAAATTACTATGGTCCTTTTCCCAAATTTTAGAGAAAAACATTTCCTAATATTTTTATGTGTTGTTGGGCCGTTTTCGTTGTCTTTCCTTACTGCAGTCAAAACACTTGTAGGCTGAGTTTTCCTCCTACGCGTATCGCCAAATTTTTTACATTCTTCAGGGAGTCTGTAATATTTCGTATAATATTATGAATATCTTTTCTAAATTGAGCAGTGATCCGGCATTCACTTACTTGTGTGTGTGTGTAATCGTATGTGAGTTACTGCATACTCAGTACTCAATACTTAGTGCTCGATACTATGTACTCGAAACTCAGTACTTAATAGACAGTACTTGATAAAGAGTTAGCGATAGACAGTATTAGACAGACAGTGCTCGATACTCAGTATTCGGTATTCAGTCCCCCATAGATCATAATTTATACTCTGTACTAGATACTCACTAATCGATATTCAGTACTCTGTATGTGGTAATCAGTACTCGATACCCAGTACCCAATAGTAAGTACTATGTACTTAATAGACAATACTCGAAGCTCAGTACTCAGTACTAGACAGAAATCGATTAACAGTATTAGACTGACAGTGCTCGATACTCAGTTCTCGATACTCAGTATTCGGTAACCCATAGTTCATAATTTATACTCCGTAATAAATACTCACTACTGGATATTCAGTACTCGAGCTCAGTATCCAATACTCTGAATTTGGTAATCAGTACTCGATACTCCGTATTTAAAATACAGTACTCAATGCTAAGTACTCGATACTAAGTGTTTGATACTATGTACTCGATATACATTACTCGAAACTCGGACAGTACTCGATACTCAGTTCTATGCTCAGTACTCGAACTCATTCTCTACTCAATATTCGAGTTAGCCAGTCAGATGGATTATATTTACTCTGTGCTAGTATCAGTACTCGATTAGTACTCAAGTACTCAATGCTCAGTACTCGATACTCAGTTCTCGGTACTCAATATTCGACAGTTATTACATTCGAAAGGAGCCAAACTGACGCCGAGGCTTGTGTCGAGAGAGCAAACAGCTTTTCAGTCGCTGTCCAGAGGCTTATGAAATAAGTCAGAGCTTCTATGCACCGCTTTATTTCGCATACCAATTCACTTTCACTTTTTAGTCACTCTGCTCAGTATTTAGTTGACACAAACAAACCAGCAGCTGCTATGGCAAATGGAAAAAGCGGGTGACAAAGACTCAAAAGAATCTGACGCAGAAAATATTTTTCTAGTTTGAGTTCCCCAGTCGAAAAATGTGCTCAAAAAACTTTGATTGATTTTGGATCATCTATCAGCGGAGCTAAGTATGTGGTGATCGAATAACCCATATCTTTAGACTGGGAATGATATTTAACAAGCCTATTTCCGCGACTCGACCTCAAAACCCTTTGGACAGAACTTGTGACCTACCGTTTCATTGCACTGCAAGAACGAACATGTTCACTGCCTAAAATGATACTAAATTATGCCAATAGTATTCTGTTCACTGCACGGTGCCTTGGGAACCACAGGTCGCAAAGTGTGTCTTATTTGTACATATTATTCGCTTATATTTAATAAATTTCAATTTTAAAATTTGTTTTTTTCTTTTCAAAGGGTCGATTTATTAGACGATTCGGTTCAGAACCGTTTTGCATTTTTACACACCCTCCACTTTTTCAATCATATTTAAGACTTTTGAAAACTTTAAGGCAGCCGCAAATACCCAACAAGGTCCCAACAGGACAAAGTTGTTCTCCCTGATTTCAATGTTTCGCTGACGCAATCCTTAATTGCAAAGTGAGCAAAGTAGCCGAAAATAAGCTGAGCAAAGCACTTAAATTAATTACAAAAGTTGACAAAACGTAAACAGAGAATCGAAATGGCAAACAAAGCTTGAAATTAGATGGTCTGGTATTATTGTCAAATGAGATTTTTCTCCTTTTTTCTATGCTGAAGGTCGTAAATAATTTATGTAAACTTGAAGGCTCGAATAGGGACAGCGGAAGAGAGAGAGAGGGGGGATGGCAAATGGCAGTGGGAATTGTCGCAGACTCCTTTACACTTTGATGCTGCTGTGTTATGAATAATAACTTGGGATCTGCCTGCTGTAGTTCCTGTTGTGCGTTCCTCCTCTATCACTCTCGCGCCATCTCTTTTTGCTTTGAATATTTTACGCAGGCATAAATAATTTAAAACAATGGAACACACGTAAAAAAAAGGATAATGCAGCAAAAAAACTGACAAACAGCACAAAAGTGAGAACGGGAACAACAACAACAACAAAAGCTGGAAGATAAGAATAAAAATTTGTACATATATATGAGATGCTGGCCCAAAGACACATAAAATTCTACCTCTCGTTCGCTTCCCATTTCTCCACTTGGCCCGAGCGCAGCACTTGACATATGTGCCGCCCTTTGACCTCCTTTGAAGCAGAGAGCTGCTGCTGACATGATGCCTAAGCGGAGTGGAGCGGAGCGGACGTCTTGTAAATGAGACGACATGGTGGCCAAAACATTTGACGAACGACTGAAACACAAGTGAGTCGGTTGAGCCCAACTGAAGTTTACCCTGTTCCCGCCAAAGCTTTTATATCCTTGAAGGTAAAGCCTTCATACATGAGACTTATTTGACTTGCTTTGATCTGTGAGTACTAATTGCTTCACTGTCTTTCAACTGTCCACAAACTTATCATACTTTTTGTACTTTTAAAACAGGGTATAAAATTACAAGCACACACATGACTTTACACCAGCACCCCCCCAACGTCTTTGCCAAGTCACTGACTGATGGCGGCTCAAAGAAATGTCAACACACAAAGCTCACGCACAAACGCCCATAGACAATTTCACTTTGACTTAACAAATAGAAAATCATTTATTCTGCATGCGCGAACGTGGACCTCTGCTCGTCTTTTACCAAGAGGCGTTTCGATTTCACAATGAAGGAGAAGTAGGAGGAGGAGGAAGCTCGTCTGCTGCTGTGATTTCCGTCCGTGTCTCTCGCCGCCTGTCGAGCCGTTAGATTTATGCGCATTTTGCATATTTCTTTTTTTCGTCTTTTGTTTCAAACTCATCCCCAACCCCCCCTACCCTTGCCCAATGGCGCTCAATTTTCATTGCGCGACTTTTATGACTTTGTCTGCTGCTTTTGACTTTTATCGAATGCAAATTGTTTTGTAATAATGCAATCAAATCTTTGTCAACTCTGTTTATTGATGTGTTTATTTTGTTTGGGGCTTTGGCATTTGTGCGTAATTGAAGCGCGGTTACGGGGAGTATATGGAAAATGTACAATTTGTATTTACAGAGAATTAGAGTACACTTTAAATTAGTTCAAACCACACAATTAAAGATGTATCTCATGCATTTATTTATACTCTGTATGCTTTTAGAGGTAAACAAAAAATGCATATTGTACACTAGCAGGTTGTATTTAAAACACGAAAAAGTGAAGCTTACATTACAGTTGCCATCTATTAAATCTTCATGATACCCGAAACTCATTAAATTTGTTGAATTTCGCAAGCATTTGTATGTATCAAATCCTTATGATATTCTGAACTCATTAAAAATTTCGCGATATTTTTAAACGTTTAGATTGCAAGTCCTATTTACCCTGTTTACTCGTCTTTATGATAATCTTATTATTTGTTGTTGGGGAAATAGCGGTCCGCGACCAATTCTGGTCTATTGTGCCCCCCTTCTGAGTTTATAGCTCTTTTAGCAGCTCTTTTTCCTGATCTTCGAGGCAAGAAGTTCTTCTTGGTACGTTTGTCCCCTGTCTTCCAGAGGAGGTGAGCCGTGTTCCCATTGGGAGCCGCATCTCTAAAGAGGCCTGGAAGCTCCCGCTCTACCTGCCTCTCCTCAAGCTGTCTACCGACAGCGGTTGCAACGATATCCTGCTACTATTTTAATACTTTATTTTTCTTTAGGCTTGATCCGTTTTTGGGGCTTCCAGATGGTCGACTATCGGCCGAGGACCACCAATAGCAAGCTACTCAAACACTACCTGAGCCCTCCTTTAAAACTGGACTACTCGAAGACACCTACCCGGCCTGGGTGGAAGGGGTGGGTATTGTGTAGGAATTGTGTTTGTATTTATTATAGACGAAATAAACAAGCGCCTCGTCACTGCACAGCGGCGTGACACCCGCTGGATAGCTAACCTCAATAGGAAGGCCGTGCACTGTCCGCAAACGATCCGTCCGACAGCTAGGACCCCTAGATACCATATCACAAGTTCTTTGGGATTCGGATGAACCCTAAACCCAGAACGTTATTTTTCCATAGACGAGAAAAATCAGTCAAGGGTTAAAGTCGCCCTAAAACTTTAAAATAATTTCTATATTTAAGACATTTTTTCTGAATGAATAAAGTTTCCTTAAAAAAAGAATATTAAGGAAAAAAAAATGTCTTAAATATATAAATCATTTCTAAATTTTAGGGAAGCTTCATAGCTACTTTATAGGACAAATACAAAAAATACCTTAGATGGAATAAAATACTAACAATGCAGGCTCCAAAAAGTGGGCAATGGAAAATGCAAACGTCTTCTTCTTTATTGGCCATTACAACCATTTGACGGTCTGGGCCTCTGCGATTAACGCTCTCCATTCGCTACTGTGCTGTGCGAGCTGCCACCAGTTGGTCACACCAAGCTTGACAATGTCGTCCCGCACCTGGTCTTCCCATCTTAGTGGTGGTCTTCCCTACTTGCCGCCTCCATAGTCATCCGCCTTCGATTTATACGCTTTTTTTGCTAAAGCTTCTTCCTTCATTCTGGCGACATGTCTTAGCCAGCGCACAGTGGTCCCAAGTCCCAAAAAGCTGGCCAAAAGTAAAAAAAAAAAATATATTTTATAGACTTTCAATGATTGGAATAGTTGTAGTGATACATCTAGTTTGTATTCTAACCGTTAATAGGGAGAAAGTGTCCCCACCTGGCTCAGGTTTGAACTCCGTTCGTGAGCGTCAAGCGTGCCTCATCGTTTATTCGTCATGCGTCGAAAATAACACAACGTTCAGAAGCGTATTGATTCGCGAAAAATGATTCTGAAAAACGGATTTCTTTGAATTCTGTACAATTTAAACGTATTGCTCAAAATTATTTTAACAAGGCAGTACAATTATAAAGGTGAGGTTTTTTGGTAATTCTGAAAAATCGTGTTAAAAAAGCAATAAGTCAAAACTCCCAGCAGATCCCACTCTCAAACGAATAAGAAATTGTTATCTAGAGAATTTTTACAAAACATAGTCAAAAATTAGCTGCCCATAACTGCCGGTTTAGTCTCGGTGATTATTTTTGTGCGACAATTGTCGCGACATTACAAATATACACTGCTCGACAACACTCTCCCCCAATTCACCAAACCAACTTTTTTTTAAAGTATTTTGGCCCGCTGAGCACGAAAATAGACATAAAAAAAATCTACCGAACAGTTATCGAGATATTATTGATAAACAGGTTTTTCGATGTTTTAGCCAAATCAAGTACGTTTCCGAAGAAATTGGATCCGCCATTTTGTTTTTCTAAGTTGTGACGTCGGATTTGTGATCAGCGACCCCGAAAACCCCCGAGTACAAACTTTAAGCCAACTCAAAAACGTTTTTCAACTTTTGGCCGTGTTTTTGGGATTTGGGATCACCGTGCAGCGCAGCCGCTGCTGCTTTATGCGCTTGACCAAACTGGTGTCCCCATAGAGCTCATACAGTTCGTCGTTTTTTGAATGCAGAAATCATCGCCGACTTTTAAAGGTCCATAAATCCTCCGAAGAATTTTTCGTTCAAACACGCCAATCGCCGCTTCATCCGCTGCTGTCATTGTCCCTGCTTCTGCGCCATACTGCAGGACTGGGATGATAAGCGACTTGTACAGGGCTATTTTTGTTCTTCGCTTGAGGTCTTTGCTCTTGAACTAGCATCGGTTCGCAAGAGTGATTCTTCGTCGGATTTCCAGACTGATGTTGTTCTTGCTTGTTATCATCGTTCCGAGGTGGACGAAATCCTCCACAACATTAAAGTTGTACTCCTCCATTGTCCTCCACTTTCTGTCCGCGGATACTAGGTACTTCGTCTTGTCCTCATTTACCGCTAAACCCATTAATTTAGACTCCTTCTCAATCTCTGAAAGCGCCTTGCTTACTGTCCGTGTGCTTTTGCCGATAATGTCAATATCATCGACATATGCAAATAGCATTAGATTTTTATGAATAAATGCGCCGGTTCTGTTGGCATGTGGGCACCGGCGCTGTATATATTCCATCAGTAGATTAGAGAAGTCCCACGATATGGTTTCGCCCTGCCTTAAACCTCTTTTGGTATCAAATGGTTCGCACAGGTTCTTTCCTATTTTGACGGAGCTTTGCGTACTTCTCAACGTCATCATGCAAAGTCAAACGTACTTTGCTGGTATACCAAAGGTAGACAGGGCTTTAAAGAAGCTTGACCTTATCGGTGTAAAATGCAAACTATGTATTTCAAATCGAACCTGTTTTTATACCCGTTACTCGTAGAGTAAAAAGGGTATACTAAAGTCGTGCAAATGTATGTAACAGGCGGAAGGAATCATTTCCGGCCATATAAAGTATTCTTAATCAGCATCAACAGCCGAGTCGATATAGCCATGTCCGTCTGTCCGTCTGTCCGTCCGTCCGTCCGTCCGTCCGTCCGTCCGTCCGTCCGTCCGTCCGTCCGTCCGTCCGTCCGTCTGTATAAACACCTAGATCTCAGAGATGGTAAGAGATAGAGGTTTGACATGTATGGGACAAACGCTTCTTTTTTCTGCACGTAGATCAAGTTTGTTTCAAAATTTGGCCACGCCCCCTCCCGCCCCCGCAATTTGAAAAAACGTCATATCTCCTACATTTTTAAAGATAGACGATTTGTACCTTCTAGAGAAAAAATGAGGAAGATCGGATGAACGGTTCTCAAGTAATGAGCAAAGAAATGACTACCTAAATGTTGCATACTTTTCTGATAGTTGCCCTAAGGAACGCAGGAACACTGTTAAACATGTTTTTTCATGAGTAGCGGGTATATCGAAGTCGGTTAGAGACGACTTTTACTTATGCTCTCGTTAACATTTCCTAGGGTGAAAAAAATTCAAAAGAGTTTTGCACTTATTTTAAGAGTCAGTCGGATTATACTTACCACCATAACATTCTGAATGTATAATCGAAAAGATTTTATAATGCAGTCAAGCGGAATTAAAAAAAAACTTTGATGTAATGAAAATTCATAAATAAGAGATAAAAATACGTGATACGAAACCGCAGTGTTCAGAAAGCAAGTTAGTTATATACATAAGTGGAATTATCGCAAATTTTGCTGATTACTGTTCTGAATTCCTAAAATCAACAAAATTGGTCGTTTTCAAAAGTTGTGCTGAAGAGGCGGAGTAATTAAAAATAATTTGAAACTTTAAAATTAATGTTAAAATTTTGTGTTTTACAAATTAATTAAAATATATTTTAAAGTCATTTTTATTTAAACAGCAAAAAAATATAGCATAAGAACCAAAACGATGCGACTTAAAGAAACAATTTTTATTTGATATCGTTTTTACGTTTTGAAAGCGGTCGGAATTCCGAAGAGGCCAGATAGAGAACTTTGTTGTAGGGACGTGCGTAATTATAAAAGTTCGACTGCAGTTTGAATTGTACTCAATATATCCTAACAATGCTTCAAATCAAGTAATATGAGATTGAAAAAATTATATCTGAAAGAAGAACTTTGTACTTGAATCAAGGATTTTCGTACTTACTGTCAACTGACACCTTTTGTGCTCGATTCAGATAGAAAGGTTGGTGCACAAACATACAAATTTTTACATTAATATTAATACTCGGCCAAATTCTGATTTACTCTACGATAAACGGACGTACATAAATAGAATAATACCGGTTGGTAACTTTCATATATTCTAGCTGTCTGTCACATTTACTAACAAATAATGGATTCAATTGTAAGCGGTACATAGTAGCTATAAGAAAGAAGAGAAATCTGCCTTTAGCCAAAGCTAGTCCTAGATCCTTAGAGGCTAGATTTTTTGGAATAATCGTCCAGAGGACGGGTTTTGGTTGGTTGGGTTAAGTCGGACGTCACTCAGGGGACTATCATAGTCCGAATGCACCTTTAGCTGATCCACTGTGTTTGAAAAGTCCTTTCAGTAACATACAGTAGTATTGAAGGCATCTTCTAGCTTAGATTCTCATATACATAAGATTGCTTATGAGGTATTCCAGGGTTTCGATATCCTTGATTCCTTGATGTTTTGCAGCTGTTGTCATCCCTAACTCTTTGGAACCGGGTAAAGGAATCCAGGTAAAGACGAAAAATTCAAATGCAATAATATTTAAACCAAAGCTACTAATAATGCAGTGGAGATCCGGTATATCTTATTTTTAAAAGGTTTTAAAAGGGCCTAACAAATTCAGATCCAGATCAGTTTTTCGGGGCTCTTATTCACTTTCAAGTATAAAAAATATTGTTAAAAATATTGGTCAAAGTCAGAAAAAATTTAAAGAGGCCGTTTCTAAAAGCGAGTCAGAAACAGCATCAGTTCAAAAGTTAATGAAAAAGCTTCCAAACAACCTGCTCTGAGATTGTGCTACACAATGTCAAACTTTTTATAATTATAGAAATTCACAAAAAAAATTGCTTAAACCTCTTTAAGTCTTTTCTGTAGAAAATTATAGAATCTAGGGGAGGTACATAAAGTTCAGTGGGCGAGAGTTAGCTTCGATTTATTTTTCTTTTTTCTAGCAGAACCAGGTCATTGGAGCAAGAACTTACACTTCAAATTGAAAAATCCAACACGCTGGCTACAAAAAAACCTTTGAGCAATGGAAACTGTTGAGAGTTAAAAGTCGACGCTCGAGTCAAGTCGTTGTATTAACTTAACGTTTTTGACACCACACACCTTTGCCAGCTGGCGGAGCAGAAAGTGGGCGGCCACATGGTTTTAAGTGGCACTCGGCTTAGGTTATTCTCCTCTAACTGGAGGCTAGCGATGCTTGTGGCATTTACAACAAAAGCATTTGCTCTTCCATTGGCTGCTTGCGGTAAAGTTGGGCAGCGGAATTCAACACCTGTGGGTGTGGAATGGCCCCACACACACACTCACTCACCCACATACACACACACAGAGAGAGAAATATTGTCGCGCATTTGTTGGCAGCTTACGAAAACATTTTTCTTAACACGCTCAGCCATTTTTTGCACGCTCATTGTACTTTTTCGCAACTTTTGTTTTGTTTTCGTTCCTGCCGTCACTTTTTCTCGCTCAACTTCAATTTGGTGAGCAGAGTGCACAATTTAAAGCTTTTTACGAGCGCAATTTGTCTGCCTTGGCGCCAAAGTCGCAGACCACAGTCAACTGAAGTCGCAGCTCCCAACATATTTTTTCCCCTCCTTTTTTTGTGGGCTGCAGGTGGCTGCCCGCAGCTCACAGCTGCCGGGCTGACATTTTTCTTGGCGTAAATCTGGCAGCAAGTTCAGCTGCTTTTTGCAGCTCATTGAATTTCGTGCGCTTTTGTCTGCCAATGCCATAAAAGTGGATGTTCCACCGCAATTTCTCTGCCTCTCTTAAAGGAAGTTCGCAACAAACTAAACCTATTTGGAAGTACAGCAGCCTGCGGGCTTTATCATGTCTCCTGGCCTTAAGAAATGTGAAGTAGAAGCATGTGCATATGCAGCAAGTACTTTGCATTGTCAACCCGCCTCCTCCGCACACATTATCGTTTATTGTCAATACGAAAGTTTTATGCAATTGCGGAATACAACTTTTCTTTTTTGTGTAAACGGATTTTTTCACTCAGGCAGATCTTTGCCAGGCTGCGGGTTTGCAGAAGTCAAACCAGACTTTTCTCAAGTTGTGAACAAGTTAACAAAACGTTTTGGCTCTTGGCAAAGTTTCTCCTTTTTTTATGCCACGCCTCGCCCCCTTACCGGCAAGTGTGTAATTTATGTGGCACGCACGCAATGCGCCGCTTTGTATGCAACGATAATCGCAGGTCAATTTCATAAACAAATAGCTAGACAGCTATCTAAAGGCCAGTGCATAATAACTGTAATGAAGCCATTGCAAACGTACAGACACCTCACACACACACACAGGCACACCCGGACTGAGCTTATCTAAATTATAGATCAATACACCCGGCCGACAGCTCGGCCTAGAGTTGTCGGCCATTGTCTGCTGCGTGTCAAAACTAATTCATGCCAAGTCTTGCAGCCAGGCGGCTTACAGAATGACTATCTGCCATTGGGTTGACATCATAATTTATAATAGCCCGTTTGGCTCGAGATTTTGCAGGAAGTAGCCACATTTGTTTATGCAATTTATCCCAAAGTTGTATTTAACAGAAAATAAATCAAATCCTAAAAGCTGACTTAGCTCGGAATTTCAAATCAGAAAGCAGCATTTTGGTTTTAAAGTGTTGTATTCTTTATTCAAAAGCTGCACAAAGAGAAAAGCCGAGTGCAGTGGAATCAAGATGCGCACATACGGTACCAAAAACAAGTGAGAAAGTCGGATAGGCCCGACTATAACATACCTGTACCTGGAGAAGGATCTAAATGCAGCGCTGCTGCTGCGCTCATCTCTAAGATTATCTTTCTTTCTCTATTTTTGTTGAATGAAATGCGGCTGGACGGACGAACAGACGGACAGGGCTTAATCGACTTGGCTGTTGATGCTGATCAAGAAGTATATACTTTAAAGGTTCGGAAATGATTCCTTCTCCCTGTTACATACTTCGCACAAATTAAAAATGCTCTATGTTCAGAGTATAACAATATTCTCACTTTAAAAACAATTTTTTGAGATCGCAAAAAGTAAGCTCAAGTTAAGTTTGTTTTGCTTTTAAGAACTGAGAAATTCAACGGAATAAAAAATTTTATTGGTTTTTGATTAGAATTCCTCTCATTTTGGGGCCTTCAGTGGAATAGGGAATAAGGCATTCCCCTTTCGATTGGAAAGGAGAGAGAGAGCTTTTAACTATTACTTACAAGCGCTGGATATGCCTGCTGCTCCTCTTCAAACAACACCTTCAACGATCGAATCTCCACTCGACTTTGTTTTACTTAAAACTTTCAGAACAACGGAAAATGTTGTTTGGGCTTACGACTGACCCGGACACTTTCGAACAACGTATGGAATGACGCGATAGCACAAAGTGCTTTGCGGAAGCGATGTCAACCGACACTAAAGGTTTGTATAAGGTATAAAGCAAATATAATACGATTGAGCAGAATTCTACTCATTCCAATAACATTTGCAACATTGTTGTCAAAAATTTTTACAACTTTTCTTATTCTTATTTTAAGTAATAGGTAACATATTTTCTGAACAGGTTTTTTCCTTCAATTTTGTAGTTTTTTAATTGGCAGCAAGAACAAAGAGATGTACGAAACTCAATCCGCTTATAAATTTGTGCACGCAAATAAGGAGTGAAAAAAAGAAGTAAAATTAGTGGTCGGACAGGCAAAGAGTTGACCGTTTGGTCTCTTGTGCCGTCTCCTTATTCTGTTTGTTGCCAGCTCTTTGGCAAGTCGACTAGTGTGGGCCGGCAATCGTTCTTTATTATATTTTCCAAAGCTGATATGCCACTCTCCGCTTGAATGTTCTTAAAAATATGTGGGAAAATGATAAGGAAGAGCTCTCACTGGGATAAAATTAATATTTAATATCGAGCTCAAATTAAACTCAGAAATAACTCTGAGTTACAATTTTGAACATATCAATTTGATAGTTTTTCATATCATATTTTCATGTGGGTTTTCCTGTAACGTAAGCTTACATTTGAAATGTACATTTTTTTGTAGCAACATAAGTTTATCCTCTTTTATTTCGAGGTATATCTTAAGTAATTCACCCTTACTGCCTTCGTCCTCATTAAGCACTTAGTGCCCTGGACCACATTAATTTTCAGAATTCTAGTTAGTCTTGGAGTAGTCGCCTGAGGCTAAACCATAATTTATTATAAACATGTGTTATCCATAAGTTTTCCTAGACAATAAAAAGCTAAAAAAAAAAAGCTTCATATCGGCTTAAAATGGATTTGAAAAATACCATTTTTTTCTCGGTGTATTTATTGAACAAATGCATTCAGGGTGATCAAATCAATATCTTTCTAATCAAGATTGTCCGGGGTTACTATTATCTATAAGGTAATTACCTCCGGAAATTCTGGTACTATTTTTCATATTTCAAAGATTACATTTTTGCCCATACTAATAAATGCTTGAGCACATATGCTTTTCAAATTCTGTTGGTTTTCCAATTAGTTCCTGCTACACCAAGCTTGGCGGTCGTCCCTCTTGCCACTTCATCCTACATATTCGGCCGCCTTCGCTTTGTACACTCATTTTATTGGAGCTTCCTTATCTATCCGTGTGACACGTCCTATCCAGCACAGCCGCTGTCGCTTAAGCGCTTGACCAGACTGGGATCCCCAAAGAGCTGATATAGGTTGCGATTCCTTCGAATGCGCAAATAATTGCCAACTTTTAAAGGTCCATAAGTTATCCAAAGAATCTTTCGCTCGAAAACGCCAATTCATTCCTCATCAATTTTTCTGCGACGTATTGCAGGACTGGGATGGTAAGCGAGATATAGCGCTATATCCGTTCTTCGAGAGATGACTCTGCTCTAGAATTGATGATTCTTCGTCAGATTTCCAGGCTGATGTTGTTTTCGCTGTTTATCGTCTCGGAGAGGTTCGTTCCTATTTTGACGGAGCTTTGGGTGCTTCTCAACGTCATCATGCAAAGTCGAGCCTACTTTGCTGGCATACCAAAAGTAAACAGGGCTTCAAAGAACCTTGACATTGTCAGTGTGTCGAAGGCTGATTTATTTCCAACAAAAAGGTGGTGAGTTTTGATTCCTCTCTCATAGGTGTTCTCCAGGATTTGTCGTAATGTAAATATCTGGTCTGTGGAGGATATACCAGGTCTAAAACCACACTGTTAAGGTCCAATCAGTGTGTCAATAAGCGGCTTTAGGGAGGGAGACAGATCCCGCGGTAGGGTCTTCTTTTTTAAATATTGAGCAAAGAACATTTAGTGTTCCTGTCCGCAACGAAATCTTTTGTCTATCAATACGGGAGGATGTTTCTCAAAGGCTAGATCGGCCGACTGTCGAATCAGAAACTCATTTTGCCTAGCACGGTCTTAATGTCGCGATCATAGAATTCGTCATTTGTCGAGGCGTCCTTGTCTTCTGAAGGCGCGTGTGCACAACTAAGACTAGTATTAAAATATTTTGCCTTAAGTCTGACCGCGGCTTGTCGCTCGTCACCTGGTTTGAAGCTGATGGCAGAGCGATGAAGTTTTTCACTCACTACAAACCCGCATCCAAACTCGTGCTTGGAAGCATGCCCGCCGTAGTAGATCTCCCAGGAGCTTTTTTCTGTTCTGCTTTTCTGTTAATGGTGTCATCAACTCGGGCCCCTGTCCAATCCGCTCACGTTAACTAGCAGCTTTGCAGATGCATCGCTCTGTTACCGGGAGGTGTGAGTCGACTTGAGTCGCAGAAAGCCAGGATCACACTGGGTTCGCCAAATTAAACCGATTAGCTGAAAAATGCGTGTATTACATCGAGCAATTTCACATCAGGAATCGTTTCTAGTTAAAAGATAAGTTTGGAATCTTTTAAAACAGTTCCAAACAGTGTTAAGGGTAGACCCATTCGTTTTACAACATACACCCTTGGGCAATTGTTTTAAGCCTTTACTGGCTTGTGTTGTCGCTGTAGTCAGTTGGCCAACCGTTTCCGTTTAATCTCTGTTACGTTTTGCAGTATTGATGAGCAGCTTGACCCGCCATAAAATATTCAGAGCAACAACAATAACAGCATTAACAATTATTAAATAAAAAAACATCAATAACATTGAAAAAAGAAAAACAACAAGAACAGCGACAACAATAACAATAATTGTATTTACACATAATTGACCATAATCCCCAGCAGCAGTCCCACCCCCCGCCAGGCGCCGCACATTTCAGCTTCTCTGCCGGCTGTGAAAGCCCAACAGCAACTTCAACACCCAATTCGCTTGGTTGCCCATGAAAATGGCCACAGGCGACATTTTATGTGCTGGTTGGTGCTGTTGCCGCTGTTGTTATTGCTGTTGCTGCTGCTGATGGCTGAGCGGTTGCTGTGGCAGTGTTTTTCTGTCTGTAGTTAAATTTAAATGCCAGACAAGGACTTCCACTTTGGGATGGACAATAAATTAAATAAAATGAAATAATTTGGTCACGCACTTTCAACTGTTGACATTTACGGGTCTGTCTTCAGTTGCGGCAAGGTCGTGAACCCGGACGTGGATCTATATGTATGTGGAGGGCATGAAATCAATACGATTTGTGCCACAATCCAGGTCCGACCAACTTCACTTGCTATGCTATGCTATGCAAATGAAGTGCACGAGGATTTGCTGCCGGCCATGCCGGGCTGCATATTTATGGGCCACGCAATGTTGGCAACATGCACAAGCAAAATCCACTTCATGACCGAAAATTAGTTTTTAACCCACAAAATAATCCCCGAATGACATAAGGATGGCCACCAAAAAAGGAAGACACTCATACACACACACACACCAACTAGCACAAGGAACACTTCAGAGTTACGAGGCAAGCAAACTTAGCCGCACAGTGGTCGGAAAATAATGTTAAATTTTGTTCAAACTAGGCAAAATGTTTTGTTGAAACTGCAAAGTTAAAAGGCCTTATGCAGACGACATTGCTATATTAAAATGCTCAGTCTCAAAAAATATATTTTCCAAAATAAACAAAGTAGTTCTGGAATTAAAAATCAATGTCAAGTACCTGGGCGTCGTACTGGACAATATCACTGAGTGAGTAAAGAAGCCGTTAATTGCCCTCTTCTCATGTAAGCAGGCGATAGGCCGCAAGTGAGGATTTTCCTTAAAAATAGTTCAATGGCTTTACACAACCATAGTACGTCCCCGACTGCTCTACGGAGTTCTAATACGGTGGCCAGCACTCGGGAAACCATCAGTCCGTAGTACATTTCACAAATTACAGAGAAGTGCTGAAATCTAACATTGAAACACACTTTGAAATGCCTCTCTTTTAGCTCCATCCTGACAAAGAAAACATGTTGGTTAGAGGGAGACGGACATAGTCACATAACTCACAAAATGTAAAGTCGGCTCTAACCGACTTCGATATAACCGTTACTCATGAAAAAACATTTTTGACAGTGTTCCTGCGTTCCTTAGGGGTGACCATCCAAAAAGTATGCAACATTTTTTTACCTCGGCTATTTATCACTTTTTTGCTCATAACTTGAGAACCGCTCATCCGATCTTTATCATTTTTTCGGCAAATCAATACATATGACGAATGACTAACTATCTCTAGAAGGAAGAAATCATCTATCTTCAAAACTGCGGGAGATATGACGTTTTTTCCAAATTCCGGGGGCGGGAGGGGGCGCGGCAAAAATTTAAAATAAACTTGATCTGCCTGCAAGTATAAGAAGCATTTGTCCCATACATGTAGAACCTCAATCTCTTACCATCTCTGAGATCTGTTTTTTCAGACGGACGGACGAACAGACAGACAGACGGACATGTCTATATCGACTCGGCTGTGGATGCTGATCAAGAATATATATACTTTATATGGTCGGAAATGATTCCTTCTGCCTGTTACATACATTTCCACGACTTTAGTCATGATACAAGTATATAAGGTATGGCATTCAGAGTTTATCGAGTACCGACAGCTTTTGATAAAATCGAGAGAGAGAGGAGAGAGAGAGAATACAACAAAAAGCAAAGCACCCTCAGAATTACAAACACATCGTTGAACTTTTCAAATGGCCCCTATGTTTGGAACTCTAGCCTGCTAATGGCGCTGCTTCTTCGTGAGAGATTTGTTCTGATTTTTCATTGTTTGGCCAATAATTGTTTGCTGTTTGCCATAACAATATGGCAAAAGAAAGACAAAGTCACAAATTCGCGCTCTCTCTTCTTGGGGAACCCTGTTTTACTTCAGTGCCGGCAAAATAGAGAGGACAAGAAAGCTCTCTTCAGACCAGAGGCGGCGATCCATAGCTCACACGAGCCGAAGTTATTCGTGTTTTTAAGCAAACGCGAGTTGAACTTATGGTTGTGTGAATCGGTGAACACATTATTGCAAGTAAAACTACTGTAGTCTGGAGGGAGCTTTCTTGTTTACCAACACAAGCCTACTTTTCTGTCCTCTCCATTTGGCCGCCTCTGCTCCAGACCGAAAAGAGAGCTCTCTCTGAGTGTACCTTACCTTATATAGTTGTATCATGACTTTAGTATACCCTTTTTATACCCTTGGAGAGGGTATATTAAAATTGTCCGGATGTTTGTAACGCATAGAAGGAAACATCTCCGACCACATAAAGTATATATATTCTTGATCAGCATGACGAGCTGAGTTGATATAGCCATGTCCGTCTGTCCGTCTGTCCGTCCGTCTGTTTCTATGCTATCTCCTCCGTCAGTTTTAAAGCTATCGTAACCAAACTTTGCACGAAGTCTTTTGGTATAAATACGCTGCACATTTGTCGGAACCGCCCGGATCGGATGACTATAGCATATAGCTGCCATAGGAACGATCGGTTGAAAAACTAGTTTTAGTGAGAAAAACTTTTTGTTTTCAATGTTATCGCTCCCAACGCTCGTATTTATAAGTTTTTAGTGATTTCACATAATTTCACCAAGCCATTTTGAAATCGGACAACTATATAGTATAGCTGCCATACAAAGTTAGGTCTGAAAAAGTCTTAGTGAGAAAAACTTTTTGTTTTTTAATGTTATCGCTCCCAACGCTCGTATTTATAAGTTTTCAATGATTTCACATAATTTCACTAAAGTTTTTCGAAATCGGACTACTATATAGTATAGCTGCCATACAAAAGTAAGGTCTGAAAAAGGTCTTAGTGAGAAAAACTTTTTTGTTTTCAATGTTATAGCTCCCAACGCCCGTATTTATAAGTTTTTAATGATTTTACATAATTTCACCAAAATTTTTCGAAATCGGACCACTATATAGTATAGCTGCCATACAAACTGTCAGGACCATATCAAGCTCCAAGGGTATATAAACTTCGGTCGAGCCGAAGTTAGCTTGCCTCTATTTTTACTCCTCGAATAACGGGTATAAAAATTCACAAAAAACAGCTTACGTACAATCTAAGAAGTCTGCACTGTATGAAGAGGAGTCTTTAAGGCCCTCTTCTAGTTTAGAGGGCTAAATTTTACATGTTTTTTAAAAATTCGTGTAAAGAAAACGGGAAGAGATTTTGTTATTCTGTTTTTTGTATTTGGTTATAAAATTCATTATAAATAATACCAAACTATAAATTTGTGAATGGGAGGAATATTCAAAAAGTTCTCGGGATTTAAAGTTGGCTGTTCTCAGTATCCGTCTTATAATTGAGTCTCCTCTCTGTGGGCACGCTTGAAAAAAAATGTAGCATTTCTAATGTTGTAATGCTGCTCTTGTTCTACTATTGTCACTGCCGCAAAATTTGGCGATTGGCCGCTTTCTAAAATGTTAAAGAGCAAAGTGTGTTATGTTACCCCATACCAACGGAGGCACTCCATCCATCACACTCACGGAATGCTCAGCCCCTCCGTATCCACCTCAACTGGTTGCCTGGACACTGCCACATTAAGGAAAACAAGTCAGCCGAGAAACTGGCAAGACAGGACAATACCATTCAGCTCCACCTAGAGAAGAGCTTGATAGGGATATCCTTAGCCTCATATAAACTATTCACAAGGAACGGAACATGGTGCCAGGCTTTGGAACGATAAAACAACAATCCGGTTTGGGCCCTCGTTCGACCCAAAAGTATTTTGCGCCAAAGTAGAGAAAACATCTCAACGGCAGGCATGCAACACGTTTGGGCGTCGCTCACAAGGAATTCTGCAGAAGATGCCAGTGTGAAGAAGAGAAGGAGGAATTACTACACCTTCTTTGCCATTGTCCAGCTCTCAGTAGAAGGAGACTCAAAACTCTTGGTTCCCTCTTTCTCCTCAATCTCTCGGAATTATTCGATATAGAAATTCTATCTCTACTTAAATTCTTAATCTCGCGACGCGTTATAACCCCCTGGCTTAAATAGGCAATAATATGGTATCGGAATGGGCCTATCTTAGCGAAAGTGTAGGAACTGTCTTACTCTCCCTAGCCATCTCAACCTAACCTAACCTAACAGTGAATATTACCTTCTTTTTTCTCTTCGTGGCTTTTTGGTAGCAAACTGCCTTTATATAGTATATTTAATATTCCGAAAACGGTTTGTTTATGTTTAGAGCCCCTACATTTACATCTTAATCGTCCGGTTTGAGCGCCCTTCTAAAAAAACATTGTTCTCTCACTCAGATGTCTTTGTTTTGAATGTCTTGCATTAAGCGTCATCCTATACAGCGCAAAAACAGCCACAGTGGCATTGTAGCGAAATACATATGTGTATGTATGTGTAAATACAGAAGTTTGAGCTCCATAATGATATCCAACACGTCTTTTTTTTGGCACCTTGCACCACTGTGCGTCATCGTGTTGTGGTAGTCCTTGCCTGCCGGAAGTTGTAAAGCTGCCATTTCTCGGCCATGTTGTTGATGTTGGCGCTGCTACCGCCGCCGCCGCCGTCGACGACTTGACTTTACGAGCTCGTAATGCGGTCATTGTTATTGTTGCTGTTGGGAATCGCATTTGTTGTATTAACTTTTTTCCAAGTGGCATGCAGGGGCAGCTGCAACAATAACAATAGCAACAACAACAGCAGCCAGCACACCCCCAACGGTGGTCATAATTTATTAAAGCCTGCACCAGAGTGCTCCAGAGTCGAGCGGGCGCCCCTGGCACACAATTGAAATTTAAGCAGCCGGCGAAGGGTAAACCAAGTTTGCAGAAAATGCGAAACATTTCAGGGTGGAGAGGGGGGAGGGGGAGAGAGAGGAGAATGGGCCATCCCAGCAGGCAAAGTGGTAATCGAAAAATGCGCCTCACGAATCAGCGCAAACAAGCGACAAGCCTCCAGGAACACTGGCCAGTTAGCAGTTACCAGTTCCCAGTCAATGTCTTGCCTCCTTCCATTCTTCCAAGCGTTTCTTCTTTTTTTGGCAGTCAAAGTTTCTGGTCGAAAACTTTTTCGGCTGGCAAATAATTCATGAAACATGGCGGCAACATGCGAACGCGAAACGCGAAAAGCGAACATTTTTGTGCTGGTGCCGAATCTGATGGTGACACAAACGAATTGTTCTGGTTGTCGACGTCGTCGTTGTTCCCATATTTTTGTGCCTATTCTTTTTCTTTTTTTTTTTGTGTGTGTTTTTAGCATTTTCTCTGCTTGGCATGCAAATTTATGGTGTGTCCCAAAACAATTGTTATTGTGTTTCCAACTTTTGCTTGATTTGTGTTTTTAAGTGATTCCGAATGGGTCGCAGGGGGCCAGACCGAAGGGAGTTGGAGAGCCGGCAATTTGTGTTTTGGCCAGCTGACGCTGATAATTTCTTGCCTGTCATCGGGCATCTCAATGCACAACACTCCATGGCCATAAAAAAGGAAAGGAAAAACGAAGCTGCAGTGGGGTTCATTGAATTCAAAGCATCAGAAGTGCAGTACTTGCTGTTTTTGGTAGGTTGGATTCATCAACTATGGGTATGAAATCACGGGTTTGCTTCTTCAAGTCTTAAGCTTATTTTGCTTTCTGTGCAACAACAAAAAAGTGCTAAATGAACGTGGCTACACACACACACGCAACGCCAAAATGAGCATGTGTGTTTAAAATGTTTTTTAAAACATTTTAGTTATATCACGCTTAGGTTCGATCACTGATATGTTGAAATGTCGCTGGGATATTTGCCAACTCACTTGTGGAGCTGTTTATCATCTTTTCGAGAGAGCGTGCTGCAATTGTACACCCTACAGAGACCTTAGTAACATCGGTTTCCAAGAGTAATTGAAAGAATATTTCTTGGAAGAATGTTGGCAGTTAGCGCGGTTGAAGAGGCTATACCAGACCATCAGTTTGGCTCCCGCCGCAACAGGTCCATCGACTCACTAACCACATTTAAAAAGCTTTTGGAAACCTCCAATACTGCTCCGCCGTCTTAATGGATATAAAGCAGTCGTTCGATCGAGTTTGGCATGAGGGCCTGCTTTTTAAGCTTAAGCCACTCCTCCCGTGAGAACAATATCTATTGATCCGTTCGTTTCTCCTAGGGCGCTATTTTACGGTTGAGCTGAGAGGCGAGCGGTCCAGCATCCGTTCCATTCTTGCATACTGTACTCTCTTTTCACCTCGGATCTGCCATATCCATTAGCCCATCGCACCTTCATAGCCACGTATGGTGACGATACCGCTTTCCTTGCCTCTAGCAACAGCCGCAAAAGAGCATCTGCTAAGGTCCAACAGTTCCTGGATGGCTTTGGTCGTTGGGCACCTTCGCCAAGAGACGAGGGAAAGTTGCTCGGGTGCGTCTACTAGGGTCGAGAGTACCGTATTCGGAATCTTCAGTCAAATACCTTGGTGTGACTCTGGACCGCCGACTTACCTGAGAAGCCTATCTACGATGCTATTATTATGCCTTCCTGGACCTGGGGGATCACTCTGTGGGGTACAGCATGCTCCACTACACTGAAGAAACTCGAATCTTTAATAAGCCGAGTACTTCAGCGCATCGCGGACGCTCCATGGTATGTCAGACATACGAACCAATACCGCGATCTGAATGTTTTGCCTCTATGCGCCCAAATCAATTTGCACACCAACAGTCTTGCCTCTGAATTGGCTACTAACATGCTCAAAAGACGACTTAACCGACGACACCCCTCTGACCTCTGGGTCCACGGAAGGCGTCCTTCGGGCCGCCTCATCAACCTGGCTTAAGTGTCCCCTTGGGACTAACCCCACCTATAATGCACGCTGCTGGTTCCCCAGCAGGAAGACAGCTCACCCCCAGGACCTGTGCTGCGTGCTAATTTTGTATCCCAGGCGTTTGCCGTACTGTCTTAGCCCTGTATATATTAGTCTTTCTTGTTAACTACTTGCAAATAGTTTAAATTCTATGTACCAAATATTGCCAACAACTATCATTAAACAAAGAAACAAAACGAGAAGGCCAAGCTAACTTCGTCTTTGCCGAAGTTTTTATACCCTTGCAAATGTTTTAATACATCAGAGTTTACGAACGTCAGCATTAAAACATACAATTTTTCTAAATAAAACCCACTTTTCGACCAAAAGTTCCTATGGCAGCTATAAGATATAGCCATCCGATTTTGACCAAAACTTCCAAATCTATGTAAAAGCGTATTAAACTAATAATTGTCGAAGCCGAAGCCGTTTACATTAAAAACAAAAAAGTTTTATCACAAAAAAAAGTTTTATACAAAAGTTAGGTCTGAAAAAAAGTCTTATTGAGAAAAACTTTTTTGTTTTCAAAGATATCGCTCCCAACGCTCGTATTTATAAGTTTTCAATGATTTTACATAATTTCAACAAGATTTTTCGAAATCGAACCACTATATAGTATAGCCTACTGTTAGGCATATATCAAGCTTCAGGGTATATAAACTTCGGTCGAGCCGAAGTTAGCTTGCCTCTATTTTTTTAATGTAATATACCTTTTATTGAAATCTTGAGTGTGGATCTTATTCAATTTGGTCGCCTTATTAGGTACATCCATCAAACTTAATAAAATTCCTTATGCGCTAGCCGTAATCGCTGTTTGAGTAATATTTTTGAGCAAAAAATATAAAACTCAGGAAATAATCATTATTTTTGGATTTTTATTTATATTACTCAAAAATAATCATTAACCATTGAGCAATAAAATAAAAATCAAAAAATAAAACTCATTGCACAAATGTATAGATTATCGAAAAATAATCATATTTTATTATCTTCAATTTTTTCGTACGGGCACTCCAAGTTAATGATTTTTCCTCCATTCCTCCATTAACATTTGGAGCTCGGCATCATGTTTAATATTTAAAATAACAGAAAACACAGGAATGACATTAACTGGAGCGGCAAGTAGATAAGTAAAATGTGAAAATACTGAATGAAAGGCAAAGCATTTTCTTAGTATTTAATACTTATTTTTTAATATTGTTGGTATAGTAGATTTGCGTGATTTAAAAGTGTCTCTTAGTGAACCGATTTTCAGCATTAGGGATATCTTAAAGTAATTGTTATTTTAAATACTTTTGCGGACATATATACATATCTATCTATATTTCGGATGCTTGGCGTGTTAAGGCTGATCAAGAATATAATTTTATATTCTATTCTGTGGACTCAAATTGTTCCTTCTGCCTACTTTAGAACATCCACTTTTTTATAGAAAACAGGCTTTAAAAAAACATCCTTCCACACTTTGCCTGGTTTCCCTAGGACTTTGTTTACTTGTACTTCCGCCAACAATTCGAGTGCCACAAAACTTTTACTGCCATTGTTGCCACTAGCTCTGGCAGTAGGCCACTTCCTGAAGTCTACCACGACGCCCGCATGCAATTCGTGAATTTTTCAAGGCATTTCTGTTGCAATTCCTGTTTCAGCTTCCCCGCTAGTTTATACTTACAATATGCAAACGGTCATTTTGTTAATGAGCGCAGGGAAGCAGGCGCTGCACCAACTACAACTTTTACTGCCCATCCGCCGGAAGCAGAGGGTGAGAGAGGCAGAGAGAGAGAGAAGAAATTGTGGGGTCGATATAAAGTTGTCTGCTTAGATGGACAGCCACCTGCCAGCCTGCCCGGTCCTGGATGACTCTTCAGCTCGCAGGCTGACTTCGTTTATTTTTACATAATGGAATGAAATTGAAATGAATGTTTTATCAACCGCTGCCCAGTAGTGAGTGTCTCTCATCTACATGGCTCCTGTTGGTCATCATATTTTTGCAATTTTTATACTCCACTTTAAACTCATTTCCATTTTCAATATATATTTCATTGATGAATTTAAGATTGTTTGATTTCCAAAAAATTTTAAGTTACATTTGCGAACAATTTAAAGTTTGCCAAGCAGAACTAAGGCCTCAAATATACTTAAGACTAAACTAAAAATACCTAAAGAGGCACACACAAAAGCCGGGCAGCAGCCAGTTGTCGGTTTTAATTAAATTTCGCTTAATGTGGTGGACACATTTGTATTGTCTTGTGGCTTTGTATCCTCAACGGCATGCAGATATTAAACATTCTGCGGATTTTCCTCACGGTTTTCATATGCCCAGAATTTATGAAATTCAATCAAAATGGAGACTACAGTCTCAGCTTGTCCACTGAAACGAAACAATGTAAAATGGGTGTTGATAAGAGTTGGCGAAATGGTCGTCATAATATAAGTCAAGTAGAATTATTTAAAATTAATTAAATACATCTCAAACAACTGAAGCAGTGGCAATACTGGTAATACGACTCAGCTCGTCGGCCTGATCAAGAATATATGTATATTGATTATGGGGACGGAAAAAATACTTCTGTGCTTTGCAAACTTTGGGCCAAATTATAATACAAAGGGCAAGAGTATAACACGAGGAAATAGTTTAAACGAACGCAAAATATCAATAAGCAATGCTGCTAATGACGATTGCATTAAAATTGGTCGCAGAATGGCTTCCGTCACGAATTATGTGGAACCCGAACGTTAAATGATCAAACCAAACACAGCGAAGGTTTTTGTTTTACCATCATATCGTTTCAGAATTTTTTGGACTCGACTCTAACAACATATTAGTGTTGCACAGTGACACCCCTTTTCATGATAATCTAAACCAGGGAATCAAAACAAAAAGAAAAGAACCGATTAAAACTCGATACCAAAACCGAAACAAGTACTTGAAAACAACTTTTGTATACCGGTATCCAAGAACCGATATTCTTGGAACCGAAAAGACCGAATAGAACCTTAACCTTGTACCGGTACAAATTCAGTGCTCAGCAACCACTATACTGCACAGCTGGCATTAAGTTTTGTGGAACTTTAACGTAATTTAGTTAAATCGCAGTCTGGCTTAGCAAATCTTTTGCATTGTGATATTCTCTTACTTTTCGAACCTAAGGTTTTGGTTCGAAGATTGGTTCATGAGTTCTGATATCGTCCGTTTCGGGTCCAGGTTTCGGAGATACGCGTTCGGTTCAGGCCCGATTGAAAGTGAATGTTTAAGTAGATTTCTACATGTTTTTTATGAAAGGAATCAAGACAATTCAAATAGATCAGTATTTTCCCCTAACAGTTTTGTGGCACCAAACATCAAAAAAATAAAGATGATGACTTGACAAAGCATCCACATTACGCGTTCTAGTCTATTATCTGCGTCCAGATACACCACTATGCCCTCTCGTCCAGGTCTTTTTTCTTGATTCTCAGAATTACGCCAACAAAACTTGCGACCAATCTCCAGTGCACTTCGCTCGAGGTCATCTTCGATACGATGGTGTCTGCTGTGATATGTCCTACACATCGTGTTAGGTTGTCTCGCCTATCAGCCCATCGTTCGCAGTGTATCACAGTGTGCTCCACACTATCTATTTCTGCGTCACACGCAGCTATGCTCTGAGCTTTTCGCAATTGAGTGTAGGAATGCGCTGAAGTATCCGTGTCCTGTCAATATCTGTGTTACGTAGAAATCGACGTCTCCGTGCTTCCTGCGAAGCCAACTTTTGATCTCAGGAATCAGCCTTTTTGTCCATCTGCCCTTTGTCTCGTTTGCCCATTTTTCTTGCCACACGGTGAGGGTTTCTTCTTTAATCGATTCAGCCGTTTGCCTTGAAGCTTGTCCAGCTTGGCGCAATCTGTATATTTGGCTTCGTTCTCTGGCTAATAGGTCGATCGGCGTAACGCCTGCGATGACCATCGCTGCTGCTCCTGATACTGTCCGATATGCACTTATTATTCTCAGCGCACTTCTTCTTTGGATCGATAAAAGTTGATTTGCTCGGCATTTTGCGTTAAGAGCGTCTGCCCAGATCTCGCATCCATATAGAAGGATGGCGTAAACAAAAATTTTAAAGCAGTTAACTTTTAAATAAAGGGGAATAATGCAGCTTTTTATTGATATATTCAATTATTTACAATTATTTTGTTTTTATAAGCTGGCAAAAATTGAAAATAAACTTGATCTGCCTGCACGTATAAGAAGCATTTGTCCCATACATGTCAAACCTCTATCTCTTACTCTATCTCATACGAACGGACGGAGAGACAGACTGACAGGCGGAAATGGCTATATCGACTCGGCTGTTGATGCTGATCAAGAATATAGGGTCGGAAATGATTTCTTCTCTCTGTTACATACTTTTGCACAAACTTTATATACTCTATGTACCTTCGGTACAGAGTATAAAAAAGAGTATCAGCAAAGATTTAAATGAATTATGTTATTTATTTCAATTTATGTTTTTCATGTCATATTAAGAAAAATAATTTTTAAAAAAATATATTGTCGATCTTGGTAGACCTTTATGTGAAAATGTCCACATTTTTTTAAGTTTCTAAAAATTGTTCTTTAAACCAATTGACCGACATCTCCAATTTACTTGTCTTCAATTTCCAACCAGCAAATCTTACACTTCATATTTAACCGTCAATTTACCCATTTTGATAACAATCTAAACTCATATTATAATTACTGAAAATTTGGAGATCTCTAAAACCGATTGACCGATACTTACTCTTGGTCCGTCTTTAATTGACAATTTACGGGTCTTTATGGACTGACAGATCTACGCGTCTGAAATTGCGATCTGTCAAATCTTCATGATACCCGCAACTCATAAAACTTAGCAAAATTTCCCGGTTTTGAACGGACGACCGCTCACCTCTATCAACGACTGCGCATGCACTATTCTCTCAAAGTTTGCTTTTCCCCTCACTCCCCATGCCTATAAAAACCGAATTGCGAACGAATTTAGTTAGGTTCCAAGATCAAATTTCTTTAAAATTCAATAACGAATAAATTTTTTTTCAGGAGCGTTCATATTAAATTATTCGTTCTGTAAATACTTCAATTAAAATTGATCAAATTTCGCGTTTTTTGGTCTGCTCTTCTTATAAATGTGTCTTCAAATATATTAGGTATATATTTTATAAGTGTATAAAATGATAGACATACCAGTTAATCAGATCCTGTAGGGTTATTTTACAGGGATCCTTTGACTTGACCATGTCGAATATTTCATCTTTGATATCCTCAAAGTTGACTGCCTCCGCATTGAGTGCCCGCAGCTGCTCCTGTATGCCCTTAAAGAAGTAGTGCAGCGTCTGGGCAGTTAAGTAACCTGTGTGCTGAACATCTAGGATGCGAAAAAGATAGTGCAAGGCTTGAGGGGTCTAAAAAAGAAAGTATATTAATTTGGTTTATTGCCATTCATACAAGTCTTCCACCTGTCGATTGTCCAAAGCCAGCACAAAGTCCAAAAATGTCTTGTAGTCCATTTCTCCATCGTAGGTGCGACACTCCTCGAACACGCGGTCAAGAAATACCGAGGTGAGTGTGCCCGAACCATATCCAGCTAGCTCTTTCTTACTAAGCATGCCATTGTGATCCTTGTCTAGATTAAGGTAGTTGCCATAGACAGTCAACACAGCTGGCATGGAGAACCAATTATGTTCCTGGGTCTCCTTCGGATTGGCCTCGTCCCGCAGGTCTAACAGTTCAGTGAGCAGACCCGAGGCCAGAATATCACGTATCCGGATGCGTCCTGTGTGCAAAGAGTCCAGAAAGAAGAAGAACTTCTTAAGCACGGTACAGACATAGAAGCTCTGAAACGAGGGCTGAACACAGTTGCGTATCTGGGCCAGAGTGGGTATGATGTCTATAATGTAATTCTCCATGTCGATTTCGCGCAGATAACCATGGCCGATCTCGTCGTAGAAGGAGAGTCCAATGCGTCCTTGCATTAGCCACACCTTGCGCATGGTGTAATTGAAAATTGACACGATCTCCACTTTGCCCGGATACGCAGAGTCACTAAGCAGCCTGGCAAATAGACGCGACGTCAGATATTTGCGACACTTGGCCGTGATCTTGTCCAGCACCTTAAGATAGTCGTCATAGTCTATCAGTTGCTGATTCATGGGTGTCGTTTGTGTTACATGCTTCTCCAGTATGCCCCACAATTCGTTCAACTCTTCGTTGTCCAGCAACTCTTGAGATTTCTGCTGCAGGAACAGTGAGTGAGCCTCCTTCCGCAGGCTTTGCCTGAGCGAATCTTCAGGCGAAGGGGGGGCATGAAAGAATTTTGGAATGTGACTGAAAGTAGGATGCTTCAGCTCCTGGCGCGGACGTAGAGGAGAGCTATCATCAAATTTGGCCAGCTCCTCATCGCTTATTTTGTGTGTAGAGACCTGAAGACTCTCGAATTCCTTAACAATATCTGGATCGAGTTCCATTTCGGTTTGCCAAACAAAATGTAAACAATTTAAAACTGGTTTTGGTGTTGCTCATTCAGACATTTTCTAGCCAGATTTGGCTGTTTTTTTTTTATATATAAAGAAGCTGATTTGGCTGTTTTTACTTAAAAAATTATATATATATTGTAAAGTGAAAAAAGTGGACTCTTATTAAGGGGGTAAACCATAACCATTTTTGTACAGCAACGAAGATATGTTTGGAATACTGCACTTAAGTATGAATTATATTTTAAGCGACATGTCAATCTAGCCATTTTTTAGCTGACATCACTGTCTGGGCTGAGCCACAAACTTATCGATCGAAACCTATCGGAGTCAGTTTCCGTGGGCGCGTGTTCAAATATGAGAAAATACATCAGAGTTGAATGAGTGATTCGAGATTAGATTTAATACAAGGGACTAAAACTATATGATGCATCTAAGTCGTGATGTGATAATTAACTAATAAATTTCTTTGTCTCTCTATACTTTCAGGTTCCACCATCAAAGGCGTGGTGGCCATTTTGAATTGCATTCTGGCCCGTCAGCTGTGCTTCGAAGATCCTTCATGTTCGGCCATATTGGAAATAATACCACGCGTCTGCGGACCCATACCAGGTATGTTTACAAACGCCAACTCAAACTGCGAGTATTTGCACAATATCTTCAACGTTTTGGTTTTTTTTTTTTGTTGATGTAAAGTGTTTGCCCAGCACTCGACCATTTTCGTCCATTCAACGCTGATTATGTGGAAGTTGTGGTCATTGGAGAATTAATTTTCGTTAGTTGCGAGTTTCGAGAATTTTGGTTGCGTTGCTGTTATTTGCCCGGGGACTGGGTTCTGTCGACAACTGTGTAATTATTTCAGCAATTTTTTGTGCGCGCGTGCAATAAAGCAGTAAATAACGGCGTTTACTTAAAGCGCAGCCAACAAACCACGAAACACCGCGCCAGCAAATGCCATTTGAATATTCAAATGCCCCAGAGAGCTGAGCCAGAGCCAGTCAAGTCGATGGCCTGTTCGCGTCCCGCTATGTTCATGACCTAAAGGTGAAAAAGAAAGCAAGTAAGAAAGCCGGTCAAACCCGACTGGAATTTACCTTTACCCTGTATATTAACTCTCTAATTGTTTTAGTTAAACCAGGGACCGTCTTTTATTTTTTATAAAATTAAAAATAAGGTTATTTCGATTTTTTGTTTTTTTTTTTTTTTATTTTTTTATTTTTTGAATTTTTTTAATTTTAATATTATTTTTTTATAAATTGAAATATTTTTTTAAAATTATATTATAAATTTACAGCGGCATTAATATTTTACTTGGCACCAAGTTATACACGACGGTCTCCTAATGCCCTTTGTTTTTATGAACACCGAAAAAACCTAAAACCTTTGACAGCAGGATGAGAACGATCAAATCCTTTATAATTTTATTCTCTAAGTTAAATAACTAAGTTTAAATAGCCATGTAATTAATTTCTTTGCTATTGTTTTGATTAACATAGATTTGAATTGAATTTTTAAAAATTTTAATATTAAAATTAAAAATAATTTTTAAATTGTATGGAGGCGAAAGTTTTTTTTTTTTTGTCCAAACTGTTTTTCCCGGTTGGGGTTCTTTTATGACTTTTTTAATCAAAGACAGCAAAGTTTTGATACTTAACACATTGTCCAGATATAGTAATTTCTTCAATTTTCACAATATGGTGGAAGACGCCTGCCTTGACAACTTAACTTAACTGTTCATAACTTAAGTATAGTTCATCCGATTTGTATCATTTCTTCGGAAAATCGAAAAATAGCCTTTTCAATTGGAATTTCACTTGCAAAGTTGCCCTAAAATTGAATTTAATAGAAAATACTTTTCCAAATTTTAGGGTGAATTTTATTTATTTAATATATTGCAATTTCTAATGTTATGGTTAAATTTGACTAGGATTTGACAAAATCACATAAAATTAAGAAAGTAAACTCTAATTTTAAGATAGCTTTTTTAAATCCCTTCTTCTTTCTTCAAATGTTTGCGAAAATACTTAGAGCGAAGAGTCAACTAATGCGGTAAGGCATCCAGCCAACAATGTGAACTAAGCGCTTTTGCTGAGAGCGCGAAAAGGAGAGGGAGATTGAGCACAAGAGTAAAAGACTGACATAAACACAATTTCGGACTAAGAGAAGCACACGTTGCTGCATCGTCAAATCTTCACTCAGATATTAGTCAGCTCAGTGTCATTTTGGTTCTCTGAGTAATTTTTAGTTTTTGTGTTAAATGTATTGTTATAGTTGGTGAATTGTTCCTTGAAGTGTCCCTGAAGACGGAGGCCGATATATATATCGGGAAAAAATAGAGGCAAGCCAACTTCGGTTCGACCGAAGTTTATATACCCTTGGAGCTTGATATATGCCTGACAGTTTTTATGACAGCTATACTATATAATGGTTTGATTTCGACAAATCTTGTTGAAATTATGTAAAATCATTGAAAACTTTAAATACGAGCGTTGGGAGCGATAACATTGAAAACAAAAAAGTTTTTCTCACTAAAACTAGTTTTTCAACCGATCGTTCCTATGGCAGCTATATGCTATAGTCATCCGATCCGGCCGGTTCCGACAAATATGCAGCGTATTTGTACCAAAAGACTTCGTGCAAAGTGTTGTTAATATAACTTTAAAACTGACGGAGGAGATAGCATAGAAACGTTAGACGGACAGACAGACATGGCTATGTCAATTCAGCTTGTCATGCTGATCAAGAATATATATACTTTATGTGGTCGGAGATGCTTCCTTCTTCGCGTAACAAACATCCGGACAATTTCAATATACCCTCTCCAAGGGTATAAAAAAACAAACTGAGTTTTCTTGAAAACTAAACTTTGAAAACACTAAAAACATGCCGGGAGAATGGACAGGCAGCTTTCACACTGTTCGACATATACCATGTCGATAATCTAGTAGTCCTGCTTTTTGTTATGTTTTAAATTTGAATTGCTTGTCAAATTCTTAAAACTTAATATGGAAATACTAGGTTTTCATGTCTCACAAATGTGTTATGGAAAATACTTAACATTTTGTTTGACATGTCAAAATATGTACATATTTGCTATGGTTGAAATAGGCTATTAGCGGCCAATTTTTTCTTCACGTACAATATTTCCTTTCTGTAAGCAATTACAGCTAAAAATGGCTCTATTTGGGGTGAGTCATCTTTAAAGTGTAGAAGTTACGAACTATTTAAAAAACTATTTTTTTAGAACTGCCTCTATCTCTTACCGCCTCTGAGATTTGTGCGTTTATACCAAAGATTGCAAAAATCGGTCCCGCGTTTGCCTGTTTCAGAAGTCGACCGCTTTCGCGCGACCGTCTTTTTACCGTTCGGTCTTCAAGAAGAACGAATTTTATGACCGATTGATAGACTTGGGCCTGGTATGATCTGTGTGTTCAACCCCAGACACTGATCAGTAAGCGCGATTAAAGCAGACATTCGGTTGAGAGAAGCCCGAGAGCTTTTTTTTTGTTAGCAGAACAAACTGAACATTGGATTGAGTTGCAAGCTACGGTTTATAAGGACGGACTTGACTATATTGACTCTGCTGTTGATGCTGTTCAAGAATATATATGTATACTTAATAGGGTCCGGATAACTTTTCTTCTCCCTGTTACCTACTTTTGCACAAACTTAACATACTCCGTGTGTCCTTTGGTACAGAGTAAAAAAACGTAGCCATCCTGGAACAATGGTCAGAACTAAGGAAAAAAGTTAATTTATAAATTATTCAGTAATTTGTTTTAGGCTTTGCTTTAGCCCAACCGCTGGTATCCCCCCCACACACACACACACACTCATATAGATTTCCTTTGTGTTTTTCGCTTTGATCCCGCCCCTTATTCAAAATGTGTGTACCCCAGACCAAGTCCATAGTCCGCTCACTATTCCATCGTCATCGTCGTCAGCGGCGTCCAAAAGGTTAGTTGCCGTGTGCATAAGTCTTTGCTTATATTTAATAATTAATGTACAGTCTGTCCAGCCAACGTCTTGTGGCATTTCTCAGGATTTTCGTCTCCCACCCCCACCCGCTCTCCGCTGGGTGCCACACTTAAGTGGCTTTCCACCTTTGTGTGTCGGAGAAATTCCGATTGCGCGTGTGGAAAGAAATTCGCAATTAAAGTCGGTTTTAAAGGAACTTCGTTTGTATTTTTCATATATTTCTCTCTAGGCCTGCGGCTTGGACCACTCCACGGAGAGTATCAAGTGATCGTAGCCATGTCCATTGAGTATCTGTATGGCTGCTGCCGCATCCTGACGAAACTTGAAGTGCACATATGCAAATCCCTTGCAGAGACCCGTGTTCTTCTCACGTGCCAGATACATCTTGGTGTGTGGTCCAATCTTCTTTACCAACTCCTCGAGATCGGCCTCTGTCATAGACTCGGACAGATTGGAAATACGCACGGCCGAGGAATCATCGCGATCGCGTAACCAAGCCTTGCCGCCACCTCCTGCTCCTCCTGCAGCGCCTTCCTTCATAAAGGGCGGCACATACTTGCCAGTCTTGCCGGAATCACTCACCGCAGCAGCTGCCGCCTCAGTGGCCTTACTCTCCATTAGAGTGTTGCTGTCCATCAGGGTACCCTTGTAGGGGCAGTTGACCGACCAATGTTCACCATTGCATATCCTACACTTGGCTATATTCTTGCCACTCTCCAGCTGAAGTTCATTGGTCTGCTCGAACTCCTTGGAGCCCAGGAATTGCATAAAGATCTCTTCGGAGGCCGTGGTCGTCTGTGAGTTAGGACCCGGTTTGTCCAGTCGTGAATCGCCAAACTTGACCCAGCCGCGGCGTTTGGCCGCAGCCTTGAACACGACTTGTTTTTCAATCTTGAAGGTGCGCACCACCTTGATCTTTTTGCCGTCGTCATTGAACTTGTACTCGGTGACATATTTGTAGTCACCCTCGATGTACTCCTTGGCTGGCGGCAGACCATCTACATAGTCCGCCTCCAACTCATCCGCCCAAGAGGTCTTCATGGATTTCATTTCGAAATTAGGAAAATTTTTTACAAAGTTATCTTGAATTACAATTGTGCCAAATGTTTGACTTGAAATGAGAAGTAAAGAAATAAAATTCAAAGCTTGCTGGGATTAAGGAGTAAGTGACAACTCAGATTCCGGCAGAGAATACTTGTACAATAGCTGTACACCTTGTTATGGTAGCATCAATACACTGAAGATATATCTCATGAAAACAATTATGTTGGTCTTAGTGTGATGTTCTACCGCTCGGAATTGCCGCCCCCAAACTTATGGGGGCGGAAAATTTGATTCATGTAGCTTCTAGCAGGTACCCGGCGTGAGTTGCTAGGCCCCCTCTTGTATTTTAAACACAACTTGAAGAAATATGGCTTACATTACAATTGCAATCCATAAAATGTTTATGATAATTTAAGCTCGTTAAAAAATTAAGATAATTTAGCGAATTGGTGGACCCTCTGTTCTTTCTTTTAGAACTTTTTATTCTTATCGTCCCTGTATTTACCCGTCTCATGATATAGATCATGCACTCAATATAAAATTTTGAAAATTTCGAGTTTATTACCTCCTATTTTCCTGAACTCCTCTTTGCCTGTCTTGATGGCTATCTAAGCTCATATAAGATTTTTACGATTTTTTTACTTGATTGGCCTTGGGATTTTGGATAGAAAGATCTACACCTCCCATTTACCCGTCTACGATAATCATAGCTCTTTATTCAATTTGGAAAAATTTTTCCGATTTTTTTTTGGATCGATTGACTTTCACAACTGTCTACAATTTTCATTAAAACTTCTTAATTATCATATGAAAAGATGGAAAATTTCTTATATGATGATAAATAGTCAGCCGTAGTGTAATATAGGTCTAAACAGAACGCGGTTTCTAAGCTAACGAATATTTATGTGAAAAAGGGGAATATTAATTAAAGAGTATCATCAATACATATGGATAAACTAGCCGCCCCTAAAATGTTGCAGTAACCCTTTCGCTCACTCACGATGAAACAGCATCTCCTTAAAAAGTCAAACTTATTTGTTACGAACTTCCTTAGAAAAAAGTTCTCTATCGGATGCGTCACGGAAATCTCTTTCAACCAAATTCCAACCCAAAACCAATTCTAGATGACACAAAGATCTCTCTCGGTTGGAATTCACCACCCAAACAATTTTAATACGGAAAATTAGTTTTAGAAATGTTAACAACATTTTTTTTAAAAAACCTGCCTAATGCTGCATAACAATTAAAACTTACTAACCAAAGCGCCCTCAAACTAAGGTGTCGCCATCTGTGTACCAAAGTGTGTACCAATAAGGGCTAAGAGTTGCGAAGTTATATTTTGTTATAATTTAAAAATGCATAATAAAAAATAAAAGACAATAAAAAAAGTCATATAAAGATCAAATTAACTCATAGCTAGAAAATTTGAACTTTTTTTGCTAGAAGGGCAACCCTGTCTAGAAATTGATGGACCATTTGCTCATACTTCAAACCTTCCAACAAGATTAATAAATATGATAAAATCAAATAGGAAAATTAAATCTCTTGAAGATCTGTGACACTGACGTATTTTTCGAGCGTTTTGTAAGCCAACCGATGTCTCTAGAGATTTACGGAAAGCCCTGTATATAAAGAATTTTTTGTATTATAGTATGTTATTCTTTCTAAATATCACAAATTTTTTTATAGCGAAGTTTTTTTGGTCCAATTGAGATTCTTTTTCTTTTAATAATCTAATAAGTAACAGCAAAGAGAAAATGCGCTCTCTTGTTTCTGGGCTTAGTGGAATGTGTACAATTTCATTAAGAGCGTTCTTAAACATTCGATAAACGATAAAATTTACAAAAATTCCGAAAATCAAAATACATTTTCTAAAGAGAAAAACAGTTTTAAAAATTTGGTGCATTCAAGGAACTGCCAAAAAGTAAACAAGACATTTTTCATCAACAGCCCCCGAACCCAAATATATGACAAACGGACAAGCTAATTCGTCCGAGTTTTTAAACTTATCACTGTCTCAACGATAGCGACTTCGACCAACTCGCGATCAGCTTAAAAACATTTAATATACCCACCGTATTAAGCTATATTAGAAAAACCAGTTTTTCTCATTAAAATATTTCACGTATGCAGCTAAAAATAATCGATCTCGGATATATTATTTTGAAAATTTACTCCCAGTTCAAAACTAGACTTCTAGAAACACACACGGACGCTACGACCTTCACGTGACAGATATTTTTTCGATATTCCTTCTCTTCAAACTTCTGGGCAAATATAATACCTTGTATAAAAAAATATTCTTTTATTTTAAAATTGTGGGAAAATAAAGAACATTGCAAGATATTGATATTTTAAGCGTTAAGGGCTTAGAAAAATCAGAAAATATTTTTGAATGGTGGTCGATATAAACACTTGAAACATCAAGCTGCTCAAGAAGGTTATGAACGCCTATACTCCGGGGCTAAGTAAATTGTCCTTATGCTGTTCGTTCAGAAACCAATACAAGAAACTATGATCTCGCGTTTGAAAAAAATATCTATATATATAAAACTGTTCAACCTGACTGACTGACTGGTGGCCGTCGCACAGCCTAAACCATAAAAAGATAGGAAAATTAGATTTTCATAGTAGTATTATCTCATGCTGAAAGTGGAATTTTGGAAAATTCTGTCAGGAAATGCGGAAAGTTCGCGGAAAACTGTTGTATGAAACTTTTTTGTTTTTCATCCTTTCAAACTCATTTTCAAAGATCTATAGGATTCAACAACAACGATACAATCTTCCGAAAATTCACCCCCTGGTGAAAGTGTGGTCAAGCTTATGGGCGAAACTTTAGTTGCCCGCGATTAGCGCCAAACTCATTTTCAAAATTACACATAACAAAACATAAGAAAAGTGACATTCAAATTTGGGAAAATCTATCCCCAAAGTCGGAAAATTCGCGGAAATCTTTTGTATGAAACATTTTTGTTTATTATCCGATCAGATTTAAACTCATTTTCAAAGATCTATATGAAAATTCAACAATAACTGTGTTCCAATTTTCCGGAAAATCCCACCCAGAAAAGTCGGAAAAGTTTGTATGGTAAACATTTTTTTTTCATCCGATTGATTTGAAACTTGGTTTGTAAGTATAGTACACGAAATAATTTGACACGTGTTTTCCCGATTTTGGAAAATCCGCGCACTAGGATAATGGTTAGAAAATGCTGAATGCAAAAACTATTTTTCATACGATTGGCTTGAAACTCGGATTGTAAGGTCAAAATAAGAATTTTTGTTTTTAATTTTTCGATGTTATCGCCGGGCTGCTCACTGGGAAGTGAATGGGATGTGGGTGGAAAGTTGTTTTGGAAGTGGGTGGAAAATGGTTGGTAAGTGGATGTAAAAGGTGGAATTACGGGAAGTGGGGGGATGTGGGTGGAATGTGGGTGGGATGTGGGAAGGGCTGGGATGTAGGTGGGAAAGGGTGGGTGGAAACGGGAAGTGGGTGGGATGTGCGTGGAATGTGGCGGTAAGTGGGAGGGGAGTGGTAGAGGTTTGGGTGGGATGTGGGTGGAAGTGGGTGGGATTTGGGTGGGAAGTGGGCGGAAAGTGGGTGGGATGTGGGTGGTATGTGGGCGGGAAATATGCGGAAAGTGGGTGGGATGTGGGTGTGGGTTGGTTCTATACTGTTGAAGGCGCAGCGAAGCGTGCCGGGCTATTTGCTAGTATATTATAAAAAATATGGTTAACATTCCAAAGATGTTAATTTCGCATTATCAAGCAAAATGGAACAAAAAAATTTAATTGTGATTACAATAATGTATGGATTGAGGATTCCCTTTGTTAATCCCCTAGTCAATGATGCCCAGCAGTCGAGCCTTGCTAAGAAAGTCAGTGCGCTGCACGTACGCCCCGGACATGGTGCGTTGTCCCGTATAGGCCTGGCGGCCGTGTAATACCCGCCAATTGTCAAACAACACAATGCTTCCTGGCATTAATTTGATATTCCATTGCAGCTGCTCCTCACGCACTATTTGTAGAAGTAATCGCAGACTGTCATAGAAGTCCTTCATCTCTGTCTGCGGCAAAGTATTGAACACAGCACGATCGTAAACATTGAGACGCAACTGCACGAGCTCACCAGTTAAAGGATCCAGCCTTATAATTGGAGCCGTATGACGATGATGTTCACCCTCTTCGATATACTCTCCAGGCACTTGAATGCGACTTAGCAGCTCATAGGCCTTGGGGTGGCGACGTTGCAGCTCATGTACCACCCGCAAACCATCCACAAAGAAATTCTCCCCTCCGCTTCCACCCTTATGCTCTAGACAGTGCAGTGCTTGCAGACCGGCTGCATCACAGAAATACGTGTTGTCCGTATGTGAGCCCAAATATAGCTTAGTATAAGCTGTGTCCGCATGATCTTGCTTATCGCTAAACGTCCACATCTCCCCAAAGAAAGTTTTCATTAGCGGAAACAGGTGTCGCAATGCCAGCTCGGTCATGGTGGGTGTGGCGGCCACGTCATCCATGAACACTATGCCATAACGTATCAGAGAAGTAACTAAGGATTTGACCATGTCATCGCTGGCCACCAACTGGGTTAGTGAGAAGCGTAATTTTTGCTCATTCTGCAAGATTATGCTGCGATTCCAGGGCGATTTCAGATCTGTGGCCTTTGAGCGGCGTCTTATCAGTTGTTCTAGCTGAGAGTCGAAAATGAAATCCACGTCATAGCTGGATTGATGGTTATCGCTCCCTGGAATGGTGACGCATGGGATAGTCTTACAGCATTCGATTTTATATGCTCGCTTTACTTACACTCGACCAACAGCTTATCAGCTTCATAGTTAAGCTTTACAGCGCGCACATTAGCTGGCAGATCTAAGAGATCATATCGACGTTGATTTGTCTCTAGATTGAGACACACCCCGCAACGACAATGATCACGGAGCCAAAACTCATCAACTTTCAAGCAGTGGCCGGTTTTTGGGTGCTTTAATAGCAACATCTTGATGCAGAGCAAATCAGTCAACTAACTTGGAAGACGATGAATGCTTAAGCTTTAGACGAAGGGAACAGTTTCTTATCAGTCGAAAAGTTTCACACCTAAGTTGTACACTTAAAAAAATTTATAAAATCAAAAAGTTTTATGCAATCTTTCTAATCCAATACTTTATTTATGATTTCGCACGATTTGGTGGGATGGGATATATCGACCCCTGTGAGCGAACACATCGTACATATGTGCACTAGACTGGCCCTTATATTATCCTTTTTTTTTTGATTTCAAAATACCGGGCGGAAAAATATTTGTTTTGGTCCCAATAGATATGGAAAAAAGTTTGGCAGCGATCGGACTTCATTTATTGGACGCGCGCTCGCCCTCAAAATCGGAAATTTTCGAAAAAGTTTCGAATGTAATCTCTAAAAAAAATTTTATGTGTTAATTCTTTTTATATCCTTTTAGGGGAATATCAAAGCAATTTTTAATATATATGAGATTCTGATTTTTGCGTTTGCCCGGTGTGTTCATACAGACGGACGGACGGACATGTCTATATCGACACGGCTGTTGATGCGGATCAAGAATATATATACTTTATATGGGCGGAAATGATTCCTTCTACCTGTTACATACATTTGCACGACTTTAGTTTTACTCTACGAGTAAAGATTATAAAGGTAATATTTCAAAAACGGAGCCATGAAAAAATTTTTAAATTGATTTTTGAGATCACCATTCCAAACTACACTAAAAAAAATTGCAGTAGAAGTGGGTCTTCTTAGCTGTAAACTAGTATTATCAAATAGGGTTGTCGAAAATATTATCGATTAATCGAAATATCGATATTTTTGACCAAAATGACAAATATCATTATCGCATATTTTGAGATGTGATATATCGGAAATCGAATATTTTTTGGTGATATTTTTCAATCATATTTTCGTCTTAGCGTTCGTTCGCAATGTTGCGAATGACTGTTTCTTGTGCTCTGGACATTTAAGACAAAATGTTTAAAAATTATTTTATTAAAATTGATGCACAAAAAACGCTGTGGAAACTGCGCAATAAAGTTTTAGGGACCAGTGGAAACTCAACAAATATAAAAGCGCTTTTTTAAAGCAAAGCATAGAGATGCTTGGCTGAAATGCAGCTCACCAACGGTAACTCTTAGTATAAATGATTTTAAATTCTAGAAATTTGGGTCCTTTGCGTGTCAAATTGGCTGCTATTTATGCATTTTTTCATATAGTGGATAATTATACCGTCTGTAAGGAATCTTAATCAAAGACATTAGAATATGATTATTTTGCACACGATTTTTCGGTGCTGGCTTTTCAAACTGGCTTTTCGCCCTTTTGAATTTTTGCGACAGTTGACGACTGTAAGTGTGCACTCGTATTCTCAAGCATTACTACACAAGCAAGTAAATTCTATTTTTAGAATTTTAACGCTCTCAACTTTGTGTGAGCGGAGAGAGCGCAATTTTTGTCGCCACCAAAAAAATAGCTGCATAGTGCAAAACCAATATATAGCCGTTCGGCATCTTAGAGATTATATTGGTCCTTGCTTTAATGTAAATCAATCATAACTTTATTTAACTATAAACATTCTTCAAATTTTTTTACACGAAAAATCAACCGAAGCAGACATTAGTAGTGGATGCGATAAGGCAATTGGAAGCCTTTTAATGGTTATATGGAAACTAAGTAATATTTTTTAAGCGCGGTCAGATTATAGTTCTTATAACGCGTCAAATGACGCTTCAATTACCTCAAAAGACCTGTTCATAGTTAAGATGCGGGTTTTCATTAAAAAATATCGATGTTTTTGACACCAAAATATTTATATCGAAATTATTCTTTTTCCATATCACCAAAAATATAGATATATTTGATATTCGACAACCCTATTATCAAACAATCGCGAAAAACATTGTCTTGAGATCAGATATCCGGATGTGTCCGGATGTTTGTAACGCATAGAAGGAAGCATCTCCGACCACATAAAGTATATATATTCTTGATCAGCATGACGAGCTGAGTTGATATAGCCATGTCCGTCTGTCCGTCCCGTCTGTTTCTATGCTATCCCAAACCAAACTTTGCACAAAGTCTTTTGGTACAAATACGCTGCACATTTGTCGGAACCGGCCGGATCAGATGACGATAGCATAATCTGCCATAGGAACGATCGGTTGAAATACTAGTTTTAGCGCGAAAAACTTTTTTTTAGTGGTTTGTTTTTAACGATTTAACATAATTTCACCAAGATTTTTAAAAATCGGACTACTTTAGCATATAGCTGCCATAGGAACGATCGGACGAAAAAGTTGTTTTAGTGAAAAAAAATATTTTTTTTGAACACTTTACACTTTTCAGTCATGAATATATTGATGAATATCTTGTATAGCAGTCATAGAAAAAACTGGTAGGCATATATCAAGCTCCAAGGGTATATAAACTGCGGTCGAGCCAAAGTTAGCTTAGCTCTATTTTTTCTTTTTAAGAATCGCATATTTCACAGCTTAATTAACAGAAACTGCATAAAGGGGGGAATTTCTTGAAAAGCACTTGCCAAAACGAATGCTGTGTTTGATAGCTTACAGCTGTTCTGATATATATCACTTGGAACACTCAAAATCCTGACTGACCAAAAATTAACTAGAGGCATTGGTAGCAACACCTCACCAGTTTTCAGAGCACGTCCGTTAAATGGCACTATACTAGCAACACAAGCACACCCTGTTGCTGGTTAAAAATATAGAGCTAAAATTGGAAACACCAAAGTCACCACTGTAACCAATTACCGCCCCGACAGCGGTTATACCTCCCATAAGGTCTACTTAGAAAGTGGACTTAGTTACTTTATACCTAATGTGTACTAGAGTACGCATAACGCACACTTACAGCACCACATATAGGCCATACTGATCAGCTCGTTTTCAGTACCAAGAAACTTTTCCGTCTTAGGCATTTATATACGCTTGCCTTCACTACTTTAGGGACCAGTTCACCAAATTTTCTTATGTTCTCACAATCGGGCAAAACATTACTATCGCTTTTCCACCAAACTTTTTACTTTTTGTTTTCTTATGAACTTTTTTAAGTATAAATTTTCACGCTCTACCCTAGTGTGCTTCTGACGCATTGTTGACACACAGCCCGGCTAAGGGTCCGATGGTGAATCTAACGCAGTTCGGTCTTTTTTATATCTAGTTTATGACCATATTGCCTCGTGATGGGTCTGTCTGTACCCCACGCGGTCGATCAGCTACCATCCGTACTTTTAAGTCCGATCTCAATAAGTTAAATCTTACCATTCTATCGATTTTTCATTAATTCCATATTCTAAGTTAGACCTATATGGCATGGCACTAACCGTTACCTGAGGCGGTTTTATTAGATCTGGTCCTTTCCTTTGTGTTTTCAATACTTCTCACCACCATTTACTTTTGCTTATCCCTTAACGCACTTACCCCAAAACGATGTGTTCTCTGTTTCACTTTTTGTCCCATCCCAGCAAAAAATGTTTTGTTCCTCTGTGTATTAAATCAGAATGCTTTTAGATTTCGACGAGCTAGATTGGCCCTATCGCCCATTGTATTTAGCGAAATTGTGTTGAAATAAATAATGTTAAAAACTAGCCAAGTTTCTTCTCTAAAGAACTTGTTTTTCGAGCGTTATGTTTTATGGGAGCTATACTATATAGTCTTCCGATTTTAATCAAACTTAATAGAATTTTAAAAAACATGGAAAAGTAATATATATTAACGTTATAGATCTTTTATTTTTTGAAAACAAGGACCAAAAAGGCCAAATTAGTGAACTTTTCGGCCACTTTAAGTTCTGCAAAATGTGCAATCATAACTATTTGTAGATAATTTCAATACAAATTTGTGCAAATTAATTTCCTGTGGGATCTTAGTCAAATTCCGTAACTAAAGGTCTCTTTCAGAGTAAAGGGTATGCTAAAATGGTGGAACTGCCAACTTCAACTTAAGCTCTAGTTATGCATCGGACTTCGAGAGTTACAGGATTTGTCGCATCTAGATATTGTATGGTCTTTGGTAGGAGCAGCTGCCTCCCCACTTGCAATTTCCAAAACGATCGCTGGATAATAAAAAGTTACGATTACAATTGCTGGCCAGCGTCTAATTTTTTAACAACAGAGAGAAACAAATGGAAAATAAGCAACAAAAATCATTTGGCATTTGTTTTTATGGCCAAAGCGACATGTGTGCTGTGTGTGTGTGTGTGTGTGTGTGTGCGGGGTGTGGCATAAACAAACGCACTTTGAACTTTTTCATTTAAAAATCAAATTACTTTTGTTGTTGCTGTTGTAGCGCAGGTTAATGGCTGCCGCTTTGTCCTTTAAATGTCCCCCAAATATGGATATGAGCTTCTTAAAGCGGACAAAGCGACAACGTACTCTGAATATTTATGATAATTGCATTTTATGCAGGTTTTTTCCTCTTTTCGTTTCTTCTCCATCGCATCTGCTTCTGCTCATATGCGCTGGCACGAGCGTGGAAAGCCTTTAAAAGCAGCCGCCCCAGTTGGGCGATAAATAAATTTTCTTTCTTTTTTCGTATTTTCCTTATTTTTTTTCTTCATTTTTTTGGAAGCTGCAATCGTGCCTTTGCATGGCATACTTTTCGGCATGCTTCCGCCCTTTGAGCACCATCGGCAGATGGTTCAATAAAATCAACAAGCAGGCACACACACACAGTGCACAATGGACACAAAGCGGTAGTGTTGGTGTTCGGGAGGTCGGATATGCCGCCGGCAGACTTCGAAGGGGAAGTCTGAGCGAATATTTCAGACACAAAAGGCGATGACTGGCACGACGAAAACTTGAGAGTCCTGTGCTGATGTAAACTTAATTACAAAAACTACAACTAACTAAATGACTCATAAATTACATCAAGCACCCGAAATTAAAAAAATGGTCAGCGATTAAAATTAGGCAAGCCGAATAAGCACACTCAGCAAAAAAAAGAAAGAAAAATTATAGAACTACATACGTAAATGCGGTGTCCTAAAAGACTTGATCCTATGTAAATATTTATTTAAGCGACCACATTGAAAAGAGGTACCGAAATAACCCTTAACTGCGCTCTCTGCCTCTCTTTGGTTGTGAGAGGAGAGAAAACAGGCTCGGCCAACAATATGAATGTAAGCGACAAATTGTATGCGCTCTCTCGCTCCCTGCCTATGCTAGGCTCTGGCGCTCTCGAGTCTGCAACTTTTTTAACTAACATTTTCACAGTTTGGTCGTCGAGAAGCACGTTTTTTATGACCGATTGAAAGACTTGGGCCTTGTACGGGGTTGCTCTCAGAGCGATCACAGCCACTGTTCAGAGAGCGCGATTAAAGCTCAAATAAGTATAAAACCCCTCCCGTCCGTTCTTAAGCTCTGCCAATCGTTTGTTTTTTTTTTGTTTCTCTGAGTGTATCAAAACTAAAATCAAATAAAAAGTGTGCCTGGCAAACAACAAAGAAATCATTGAACCAATTCAGCGACCAACTCAACAACCGGAAACGCGTTTCAAATAAAAACGAATTGAGGACTTAACCATAACAGTAAAAAGGCAAGGACAGCGGCAAAAACAACAGGAGCAACAACAAGGAGCAGGCACACGGCAAATGGCGTCAGTGGATGGCGACAAAGCATAAAAACCACTCGCCCTTCTTTTTTCTTCTCTCCGTCGGTTTTTTTTATTACCAACCGTCATGCGATGACGAAATCAGAGTTCCGAAACCAGAAACTTGGTGCATTCCACTAGAGCTCTGTTTAAGCTGTTTAAGTGCCAATGAGTTCTAATTGAGACCACAGACTACACCCGAAACCAGGCATCGGGAACAACAAATGCCAGTGGCAGCATAAAAATGATGAATGGCTGTGAAAAATGTCACTTGTTGCGTAGTCGGAAGCAAACTTTATGTTCAACTAGCAAATAATCATGTCCGGAGCTGGCCCAGGCCATGTCGGGGTTGGTTGGTTCAATGTGTCGTATGAGTGATGTGTGGCCTCCCTTGACCTCCATTGTCCGGCAGTTTGCTTGTTTTGCTTTTTGGCGATTTTACGGCTTATGACGAGCCAGTTGAGTGTGTGAGTGTGTGTGTGAAGTGTTGCCGTAGCCGAGTTTATTAGTAGGGCTTATGTTTTATGGCCAAAAAGGACAATAGATGGCCAACAGATGTTTGCCTTTTGTGTCAGAGTAGTGTTGTCATATGCTCCAATAAGCTGTCACACAAGTCCTTGTGTGTGCCTGTGCGTGTGCGAAATGAAACATAATTTATTATGTTATAAAATATTATCGGACCTCGTTCCCGGCTCGCTTCATTGGCCGCTTAAATCGACCATTTTGTTTGGAGACTCAATTATTCATATGCTGCTCCCTGCCATTATTATGACATGTGTCTGGTTTGTAGCTGTCTGGTTTACTCCATCGCTCCACTGGCTGCCATTTATAACAACTGTCAGGATGTGAGCTTGGAAATTGGACAAGCGACGTGTCAAAGCTTAAGCACTGCAGCCATTTATAGATCACTGGCTAAATAACAAAAGATGTCGTTTTAGTAATTTTATTATTAATTGTGAACCTGTTTAATCTAGTTTGAAACGGGTTTCAGGATCGGAACCGGTTTTGCAGTGGGCAAAGATTAAATTCTTTTAGGTTTGGCAATAGAGTCTATTGAATAGACTAATAGAAATGCTTACTAATTTTTGAAGTTTTTGATATTTTGTTCATAATCAAAATGTATTTGTTCTTAACACACTCCTAGCAGAGAACGGACTCATTCGATTGCAAATCGCTCACACATTAATCAACACCCGAATAAACTGGCGCACAGTGGCCGGTTTCGCGAATTTAGGGTTGCAAAAATCGTAACTTTTGAACGGTAAGAGATTTTTAAGAAATTTCAAAGGGACGATTATAAAGAATTTCTGAAACTTTTATATGAGCGTAAGGATTTCATTGTAGGTCTACCGGGTGACTCAGAATCGACTGTCAAAGTGAAGTCGCATGCGATAAAAAAAAACATATTCATTTTTTTAACGATTTATTAAAAACGATGTTGTTAAACTAATTAAAATCAACAAAATTTATCAAGAAACTAATTTTTAATTACTAAAAATATTTATTTTGTATGAAAAAAATTATTTTTAGTAATAAATAATTTTTTTTTAAATAAATATTTTTACTAAACTATTTATAAATTTGGGTGATTTTAAGTGGTTTAACAATTATTATTTTAATAAATCGACTTAAAAAAAAAATTAAAATGATTTTCTTATTTCTTGCAACCTTTTCAGTTTATCCAATTTGCATTGCCCATCCTTGGTCACCCAGTTGACCAACAATAACCACTTAAACTTATTTGAAAGCTAATGAAATTCTCTACCACATTTCCCTTGGAATTTTTCAAAAATCTCTTTCCATTCAAAAGTTACGATTTTTGCTACGCAAAACCGGCACTCCGCTTGATTTCACCCAAATACGTAGATTATTCATGCATTTTAATATGTTCAAGTCGCTCATGCTCGCAAGGCGCAGCTATGCGCAAGACCAAATAAATATATTTTTATTTAGAAATATGTATTTTAAAAAAATTTTCTCTCTAGAAGCGTGAACTAGCGTGACTGTACTTTTCGCAGTCCACCAAAGTGGGAAAATGAGGTACAAAAGTAGTACTTCAGTAAAACGACAATAACTCAAAAACTAAAAAAAAAAAATTCAATTGTTTTGGTCATTTTTCTTTAGAATTGATGCATCTTTAATAAGCAAAAAACCTTTTTGCAATCGGAACTTCCGTTTGGTTTTTATACGTTCCCAAAGGTAACATTTGTAACCAAAAAAAATACAAAAATTTCAGTTTGAAAAATTGTTCAACTTTGAACCACTGTAAAATCCAAAATAATTGACCAAATTCAAAAAACTAAACACTTTCGGGCTATCTGGGGCTCCCTTTATTAAATTAAATTAAAGCGATCAAAAAACTGGACCATCAATTTTTGATTTTTGCAACGCTAAATTCGCGAAACCGGCCACTGTGTGGCGTTGCGATCAATGCTCCGAAATAGCATGCGCAACATGCTCGCCCTTGAGTTTCATTCAATTCAATTTTTGGCACTCTGATTAATAATCAGGTTCGCTTCATTCCATTCAGTTCGGGTGATTTGATCGCTTGCTCGACGACGATTATTCTGAGCGAACGAAAATCATCTCGTATGAATAAACTCATGCACATGCTGAAACACTGGCGCCCATGACCATTGCGCCAGCTGTGTCTCTCTTCTCCCTCTCTCTCTCTCTCTCTCCTATGTCTCTCGCAATGCGTTGGCCTGAGTTGGCTGAATTTTGTTCGATCGAACATACAAACAAGTGTCGCATCAAAAAGTTCTAGTTCAACCGTTTGATGCGAATGCGGTATGAGTTGAATCTTTTTGGTTAAAAATATTTGTTGCGTGAATAAATGTGATCAAAAGTGTTGCATCAAAAAACTCTGGCACAACCGTTCGAGTTAGAGAGTCTAGAGTTTCGTGATATGAATAAATGTGAGTAATGTGAGTGTTTTGTGCATGACGCAATTAAGAAAAAGTGATTTTTTCAGTTCTCTGACTCCTAGCTGCACTTCACCCGGCACCACAATTTTATTCTGTCTAAGCTAGTGGTGCACAAACTCACATTATCATGATTTGCGCTGGTATGTGTGTGAGTGCTATTTATAGAGCACACGTATTCTCTCTTTCTATGCGTGTGTCGGCTGCGACGCTGGCAGAATTATTACTTCTTATCCCAGGGGATAGGGCAATGTGACATTGTGCACCACTGGTCTAAGCTAACATATGCATGCCATCGCCTTCGGTTTTTCAAATTCGAGTTCATTCATCTCCATTTTTCATTTGACTTTTTGTTCAATGTTTCCGAAGGTTTGGTTGATTAATTTATCAGCACATTATTTATCAGCTACTAGCAGGTACCCGACGTTCTACGTTCCCTTAAGAATTTTTTTTTATTTTGCAAATCTGAAACAAACTTGATCTGCGTACGTCCTATACCTATGTTCATGCAAAAATTTGTATCTCTATCTCTTATAGTCTCTGAGATCGACGCGTTCATACGGACAGACGGACGGACGGACAGACGGACATGGCTAAATCGACTCGGCTGTTGATGCTGATCAAGAATATATATACTTTATAGGGTCGGAAATGCTTCCTTCTCCCTGTTACATACATTTGCACAACTTCATGATCCCCTTTTACCCATTTTTAATGGGTACAGGGTATAAAAATGTTACTGCTGTTCAAAAAGTTCTCGGACGTGAAAGTTCGGGGTCCAAAAAAAGGTATATTGCTGGCGGCCCGATTCCACGTCTCTAGGTTGTGTGTTGAAAAATAAAAACAGGGTTATAATCAGTATAAATGTCATTCTAGTCTGACCCCCAAACAAATTTTTTGATTTTTTTTTGACAAAATGGAGGCCATTGAAAATCTTAAATTCGGTATTTTTCCCTTTTTGCAGTTCAGTATAAAAAGAAGTAGTAAAGTTTTTTTTTTAAATTCGATTGAGGCTAAAAACATCGCGATTTTTTGATCCGTTTGATTAACACCGTCTATTTACCCGATATATAGGAATATTGGCCGTGTTCACCAGCACAAATCGATAACAAAAAAATCGATGAATCTGGTTCAATTGTAGAGGTGAACGAATGTGAAGTGAAATTATGATTGCTTATTTTTGTGATTTTGATTAAAATCAAAACAATAGCTTATACCCATACCACTTTTACCTTAAAAGTTCATCAAAGCGTTGGACATAAGACAGTTAACTTTTTCTGATGTATGATGTTTGATTTATGCTGGTGAACTAGGCCATTGAAATGTTAAAATTTTTTTCAACTGATTGACTGACACCTCCTATTTACCCGTCTTTAATTGCTAACTATTCTTCAACAACAACAACTATTTATGATATTTATCATAATCCGTGCCAATCATAAAGGTTGTGTATTTCCGGGTTTTTAGGAACACATGACCTTGACCCGTTAAGGGTTCTGTATACCTTCAGGTGTCATTTTTTCAAGGTTTACAAAATATTAAATAAAACAAAAACTATAAGTGATATTAAGAATGAAAATGAAATGAAATTAAATTAATGCAAATAATTTATTTTACTAAACAAAAGTGCGATTTTTTAAAAATTTTGTTCATTTTAAGTAGTTTTACTAAAACCTTTTTTATAAATCGATTAAAAAAAGCTAAAATTTTGTGCATTTTCTTTTACACATTTTTCGTGAATAAAACTTGGCACTTTAACAGTCGATCCTGAGTCATCCTGTTGATATCGAAAATTTCTATCACCTCCCCATTGGAATTTTTCAAATATCTCTTTCTGTTCAAAAGTAACGATTTTTGCAACGCTAATTTAAACTCAAATAAGAATTTATTGAAATTTCTTGTCTTTTTGGAGCATTAGTTCCACACCTCTTAAGAATCCTTATGATAATTTTAGCGTCTTTATTAATCATAACTCAAATGAGAAGTTTGGAAATTTCGCGATTTGTTGTCCAGTTATTTGGAAAATTTCCAATATTCTAGACTGTTTTATATGTATATATACGCCTTTTATTAACCAAAACCTCCGCTGCGTATAGAGGATGTGCCTCTTGTACTTTACAGCTTCAGAGATCCCAAGTATAAAACGCCTTTTTTGCAGCGTGGTTTGATACAATAGCGCTGAAACAGGCAAAGCAGCATTGTGGCTTGTTATGTGCCCTGCCTGAAATGTTACATTTATTATTAACATATGACTGCAAATTAATATTAAACTGCTTAAACTTACCTTGTTAGTATGCTCCATGGTAAATCTATTTGGTAATTGTCTATTATATGTCCAAAAAATATATATAATATTTCCGGAATTTTTGGAGAGGAAGGACATATAATAGACAATTACCATTTATTTATTTATCTTCATCACATCTTCTAGGTATGGGTCCTCCATAGCTTTTACTCTTAACTACGTACTGAATTCTTTACAAAAATTTTATTTTATCTGTTTTTTTTACCATTTTAATTTTTGGGGCCGTATAGCCAAAAAAAGAAACAAATTTCATGCCTGAAGGATTTTTGGAAATAAGATTTTATTAAACTTTTACCTCAGTTTAAGCTGGTACCAATTGGGATTTAAAACGGTAACATTTCTAACAACGTACCAATCTACACACCAAGTTTCGAGATGATGGCCTTAAATTCTCTATTTGAGTCGATCTTTAACCAGGAAAATGCCATTTCATAATTTTTATCATTTCTGAGATATAACTCTAAGCCATTTCTGACATTATCATCATCTTTAACCAAAAATACCGTTTCTCACCCTCTTTGCAGTGTCCTGCAGCACCGTGACAGTAACCAAATGCCAGGCCGCTTTGCGTACGCTACAGGCTTTCCAATTCTTTCGTCCAACTTGCCTGTGCAAGGAGCCTGGCATGGATCCCGATTGCAATCACTTTCGGGATTTCCTTTTCGATCATCCATGCGGATTTGTGCTTAAGAAGGGTGAGTGAAACTTTAAAGGAAACTTTCCAAATTGATTTATTAACACGCCAACTTTTGTTATGTTTCGCCAGCCGAAAAGGATCCGTATCCAATCGATGCGTTGCCCACGTGCAATCATGCACTCTCCGTGTGCCAGCAAGAGCGTAAATGCCTAAAGCTTTTCGAGGATTTTAAAACCCATTGCAAAGTGCGCGACAATAAGTGCAAAATGGAGAACAGGTAAGCAAAAACTTGTCTAATTAAGAGAACGGTACAGAAACCAACAGCATATGCTGCTCAATAAAATCAATTATGCCGCAATTGGTTTAATAAGTAAATTGATTTGCGCCTCCTGCTCGCTTAACGTTTAACGCCAATTGCAAATTGCATTGCCAACCAGTCGCCTACCTGCCCGCCGCACGGAACACACACACAAAAAAAACGCACACCGAGTGGCGCAACATTCAATTTTGATATTCGATTTTATTGGCAAAAAAAAAAAAACAACGTACACACACACACTCACAGGAACACAGACAAGGAGTCACGTTGAGCGAACAGCAGGCGAAATGAAACTTCCTGCCTTTTTGCCGTCTTGCTGCTTCCTACAGCCTTCACATATCCTTTACTGATGCCGCACAGTGGCTCGTTTAGAGTCGTTTGATGGCAACAATCATAACTTCTAAGCCAGACAAACGGAAATTCAAGCTACATATTGATTTAGCCAAAAAAAAAAAACAATATAAACAAACATTTGAGCATACTTAATGTACTCAAAGTAATAAAAGGTTACTTCAATCAATCAGAATGTCTGCCTATTTATTAATTAAATTTCCTTCTTGTCTTTTTATAAAAAGATTTACACTTTAAGAAATTTGACTTTGCAATTCCCAAGTCTGTGTTTTATCCTTTGTAAGCATAGGGTGTCATTTAATACTAGTCTGTAGGGAACTATAATCTAAATAACATGGAACTACACGAAGGGAACTTCAATAAAATAAATAATAAATTTATAAATTATAATATAAATTCATGTATAAGTTTCCATAATAAGTTTCTGAATGAAATAAAATACATATCGTCCTGTGTATACGACCTTAATAATAATTGAACAAGCAAGTTTTTAGACGGCTCGAAGTCATGTTTGTATTTCCACATAACTTAAACGAAAACACAATACCACACAGAAGGCTGTTAATTCAAGAAACTTCCAGTTATATCTTAACTGCAAGTCAGCGGATAGTATTGCTAAAACCGGATGGGAATTCCAAGTCAGCATTAGTGCAAGAACCGACAGCAAAAGACAACGTCAAGATAACCAGCCTTTTGTGTGTGGTAACGATTAAAGTTATGTGCATACATTATTAATATGACCTGCTAAAACTTTCTTTTTCGAAATACAACTTTTGTTAGTCTTAGCAGAGTAAGGGCCGATTTCACATCTTCTACATAGAGCTATTTGTTACATAAACTAACAAATAGCAGTGTAAGATCGATGACTATCTGACACACAGCAGCTATCTGGGAGAACAGAAATCGGCCCTAAATTGTTAGTTTATTTGACACATAGCAGCTATCTGGAAAGTTATCTAGAGAAATCGTGCTGAAGTCTTTATTTTGCCTGTACCTTGGAACTCTTATCTCCAGTTTATAAAATGACACCTTAGTTACCTTAATCCCGAAGTACTTGTTTTAAGATTGTTTCGGCATAATGTAATTACATTTTGAACTATTATAAAACCTTTTTGATCATACTATTAGTTTGTTATGATCTTAAGTACAACACGACTTACTCTCAAAGTAAGTGCAAAAGGTTCTTCATCGAAGTCTTATAAATTCAAGAGCCAACCCCAAAACATTTTGTAAAGCAAAATAAAAGTTAAAAAAAAAACAGTATAAAATGTTCTTGGCTTAAGCTTATTAAATTTAAAGCTTTCCCAATTTGCACTTACAACTAGATCTTTGTATGATATCAAAACCCAGAGGAAATGAATTAAGCAAAGTCCAATTTTTTTTTACTGTAGGTCAGAAATCTACCCTCACTTCATAACCAAAGTGTAAGTACCACACTGGGAGAAAAATTCAGAGTTTTCGTAATTAAATCAAGAATTTTCAGTTTCATTTCTAATTTAAGTACGGATCTTTTTGATTCAAGAGCGCTATTTAAAATCCCTAAATTCTTGATTTCATTAACGTTTTGGATATGTTAGGCGCGGTTCGAGAATTTTTAATTTAACTTAGCAATTTATTTATTTATGTTAGCAAAGAGCGATTTGTACTTAAAGTAAGAGCTCGTTTTTACATTAAGAACGAAGTGATCTTACAAGTAAAACTTTTTGTTCTTGAATTAGGAATTTTATTTATATATTTTGATTTTTAACGGTCAATTTCGAATTTAAGAACACTTCGATCTCATAGTTACAATTTTTAGCTCTAGGCCGAAACAGGCTAAAATCAACAGCGTTTCTTGAAGACCGAATCGTTTTGGATTTTTTGCGTGCAGAAAGGTATTTAAAGAGCAAAATAAATGAATAATGAATAATTAAAACAATTCGCATTTTTTGACGCACAGTTATTGATGATCTATCTTTTGTCCTTAATCCAAGAAATTTTGCGCTTGAACTAAGTACTTTTTCTTAGATTTTTAAACTTACAGTAAGAACGGAAAGTTCACTCAATAACGATTGTTTTCACTTTAATAATATTAACAGTCGTTCTTCTATTCTATTAAGGTTCGTACTTAATTTAAGGACATCCAAAAACAAAACTTTCTTGAAAACTTAGGTACAAAACGGAATATATTCTATCCTGATTGATCTAGAACTCTGACGGCTACAGATTTGCATTGAACTCTACCGAAAATGTTGTGTAAAATGTTGTCATTTCAAAACTGATTCATGTTCTGCACACAAATATTAGCTAAAATCCCCAGCATCCCTTGAATAAACTATTATTTTATTGCCTTGTGTTATTTCTATTTTGTTATGAGGCTCCTGCAGGCAAATGTGTATTAATATGACTTACATCTAATGTTACTTGCCAAAGTTTCTTAACTCATCTAGGGCCAATTACTAATCTTCTAGATAGCTCCCATCTGTCAGAAAACTTAGAATTAATTCTGTTATTTGAAAGTTTAAAATATGACAAATCTGTCCTTAGGTTAAAAAGGCAAAAGATGTTGGATAAATTTATATTTTCCATATCCCATCAATTCTAGATTTCAGTTGATTTTTAACTGTTTGGTATGGGCAAAAAAGTTACTAAGATCTCAAAATCAAATACATAAACGTTACCTACCAAATAGTTAAGATCAATATACCTTCAATATTCAGCTTTTTTGAAATCGATTTTGCTGTTCAAAAGTTATGATGAAGGATATAAACTCATCTCTTAAAAATGTAATATAATTCTAAAAAAAAACCTTAGGAAGCTTGCTGTATCGCATAAATCCCGATTAAGGTCCATTTTCAAAGTTTTTAAAATTGTGGTGATTATTGAACTATATTTTTGAATAAAATAAAAATGGGTTGCTCAAACCCATAAACAGAAAAAAAAAAATCCGAGATTTTCGGACTAAGATCAATCCCAAACAATGTCAGAAGTCGTCCAGGATTTTCTCTAACCAAGCACGAGAAGGACTGATTGAAGCTTTAGCTCACAGGGCTTGGTACAAGATTACCCGAGACTAAATTGAGCTCGATACCCAATTCAATCCGGAAAAGGATTGCATCAAAAATGACTGAGATTGTCTTAGAATCGATTTTTAAACTCATTTTGATCAAAAATTAGCATCTCACAAAAACTCCATACTACATACATAACGAGCTTTTTGATTATCAAACTATCAAGGTCTAGCCGGCTCGAGGTCATTAGTTTGCATACAACTGTAAAAACAAGACAAAGAATAATGGAGGCTGGTTAAAGGCTTGACTTGACCCATCGACTGCAATTCAGCAGCTACCTTTTCATGCTGCAGAGCTTTTCTCTCTCAGTTTCCACTTCCGCTCGCTTTCTTTTCGCTCTTTCGCTTCACAGTGGAGTTCCATACTTACTACAATCTCAAGTCAGAATCATTTGATTTTCAAGTAGGATCCATACTTGAAGTAAGCATTTTTGGATTGATACAAGCCTTCTACGATTGTTTGTATTTGATTCAAGTAGAGTCTAGTACTACTTGTATTTGAAAATTCGAACTACTAGTATGGCGGCAATCTGGTGTAGTTTTTCCGTCACTTTCACCTTTGAAATTTGTCTTAATAGACCGACGCTCTCTTAGTCTCGTATAGAAACAAAAATCAAGAATTCCGTTCTTAAAGCCTAAGTACTTAATATAACTTTGGGTTTGCTTTGATGCCTCTATGTTTATACCCGTTACTCGTAGAGTAAAAAGGGTATACTAAAGTCGTGCAAATGTATGTAACAGGCAGAAGGAATCATTTCCGACCATATAAAGTACATATATTCTTTATCAGCATCAACAGCCGAGTCAATATGTCTGTCTGTCCGTCCGTCCGTCTGTCTGTATGAACACCTAGATCTCAGAGATGGTAAGAGATAGAGGTTTGACATGTATGGGACAAATGCTTCTTTTATCTGCACGCAGATCAAGGTTGTTTTAAATTTTGGCCACGCCCTCTCCCGCCCCCGAAATTTGGAAAAAACGTTATTTCTTCCTTCAGTTTTGAAGATAGACGATTCGTACCTTCTAGAGATAGTTAGTTATTAGCAAACTGAATCGATTTGCCAAAGAAATGAAAAAGATCGGTTGAACGGTTCTCAAGTTATGAGCAAAATAAAAAAGTGTTGCATACTTTACGGATGGTCACCCTAAGGTAACAGGTATATCGAAGTCGGTTAGAGCCGACTTTAACTTACGCTCTCGTTTTACTGATGGGTTTTCGATCTCAGCACAAGGCGTAAGGAAGCAATATTTGGGTACATAAGATCTTAAAATCTGACCAAGTTAGAAATTTGCCAATTTGAGAATTTAAAATTTATTGAACTTCAAATTAAACGATTTCTTTCCCTACAGGTTATAGACTTAAGACTTAAAATAACAAAAAAATCTTAGAGTTTTAAAAACAAATTTAATTCCATATGATTCAATTTCTCTCAATCTCATCACTGTTTAAATCACATAGCTAACTCTTATAACTACAGTATAAGAAAATCAAACTAATTAAATTGAACTCGGTTTCTCTAAACGAAATATTTGCACCACTGTGCATTGAGTTTCTTGCGTGGCCTGTTCGATATAGTCGTATACAAACGTTCTGAATGTTTTAATAACTCGAAATGACTTTTTGCGGTGCTTGGGAAGCTAACTTAAAGTTTCCATATCGCCGACTAAAACTTTTGACACGCATCGGCAGGGAGTCGAGTCGAGTCGAGTCGCAGTGCCCCCCAATGCGATCAAATATTAATTGCAGTGCCGTATGTATGCATTTTTGATGTAATTGCCAATTTTAAACTTTGTTTGCGCCAAGCGGAAGTCGCTGTTCGTGGCGGGGGTGCATGTGCATGGTGGCCCCATTCTGGGTTTGGGGGGTCTCAAAATGAATTCAATTAGCTTAGCTCTTGTGGTTGCGGCTGCCTCAACTAAGATAAAACTTTTCGTTTCAGGGATGCCTGCCATGATTCCTGGACTAATCTCCGCCTATCGCCCATGTTCGGATGCATCTGTCCAAATAATCATATGAAAAAGCGCTGTGATCGTATATTTAATATTGTTAATCACAATCCGTGTGTGGGTAAGTTTCGTGTGAAGAAGCATCGACAACAACAACTACAACTACAACTTTAACTACAACTACAACAAGCAACAACACAAACCTCTAAGCGCGTGACAAATTCGTCGAAAATTGTGTTATTCTGTTCTTTTGATTTATTCGTACGTCTCTCCAACTCAATCAATGATCTTTATGTTCTTTCCCCAAACTATCTGATTTGTTCTGTTTCATTTTCGATTTCGTTCCCCCTTCGTTTTGTACTTTGTGAAACGCTCCAAAAACTGAAACTAGCCTAACAACTTAAGTAACCTAAACAAACAACCAGAAACTAAAATCGCACGCTTCTGCATCAAAAATAGAAATTCAAGTCGAAAGAAACCCATGTTTTGCGATCAGTAAACTATAATCGATATGCCTATATCAGTATCTACCAATATATGAATATTAGCTATGCTCAGTAATCGTAAATATCACCTACTCGTACCTATGTAAATGTAACTCAAAGCTACCGTGTTTACTGTCACCGCTCTCTCTTTCACCATCAAAAACTATTCAACTATGTTGTAGCCATAAGCCCGATCCTCACCAAAAACAAACTATCAAAAAAAAATAAAACCCAGTCAGCCCATTGATCTATTGTCACTTGCTAAGTAATTAATCTGCCACCCAAATGAGTTTGTGCTTTAGAATTAAAATTGATATTGATATGGATTGCACTCGAACACCTCTAACTCTAGCAGAAACTATACTAACTCTCTCTCTCTATCTGTCTAACTGCTGCCTCTCTCTGTCTCTTTTCCACTAACATACAAAATTTAACAGGCCTGTTTTAAGATCAAACTTTATTTTTTCAATTTTGATTTACATTTGTAGTAAAACAAGACTTATTAAGAATCATATTTTCAGATATAGTATTAGTTTAGTTTTCGAAACAGTTGTTGCATAGTACCAAATGCCCAAAGTTTGAGGGCAAGTGCTTGGGAATTTCAGTTATTCAGATGCTTAAGAATCAAGAATAATTGAAGAAGAACATGACTAATGAACTAGTCTGGGATTAGGGATAGATAGCTTATATAAGAAGTTAATCGAATACAATCTACGCTAAGGATCACTCATACATATTTGCTGTTGCTTTCGATTTTGCAAGAGTCATAGGAGGGAAAAAAAAGAAAAATCATACGAAGCTGTTGGTAAATACCATTTTGTTATTTTTACTCGTAATCGCATTAATCCCGAATCAATCGTGCAGGACTCTAATATAATAGGGCCCCCCTCAACCTCTTTTCAGAATGATAAAGTTTCCTGCTTTACAGCTGCCATGACCATTAGGGGACCCTTTTTTAAACAATTTCGTTTATGAATTTTCGCTCATCAAGCAACATCCGACAGCCGAAAGTAATTAAACGATTTTTTTAAACTTCTAGTACCAACCCTGAATTTTTAACAGCGACTTTTATGATTTCAGCCACAAGCCTTTATGGGGCAATTTATCCATTTAAAAATTCCATAGTTAAAGCTGGCATGTATACACTCCCACGGAATGGTTTTTCAAATTTTGAATATGCAAGCCGTTAGCTACTAAATTCCGTGAAATTTTTAGCTCCATTTATAAAAGACTTCTAGTTGAGGTTTTACTTTCGGTTTTACATGTCCGCTTGTCATTCCTATATACAATTTCTGTAATTTTTTTCAGAATTTTAAAAGTTGTCGAAGGTGGTTAAAATTAATGAACCATTCAATTCGCACACTCAGCGCCGAACTTTAAATAGAAGTGGATGAATCGCATGAAATGAACTATGCCTTCAAATATTGCTATTATATATTAAAATATTTTTTCCATCCAGTTCGCGGAATTTTGTAGCTAACGGCTTGCATTTTAAAAATGTTAAAATTATTCTGTGGGAGTGTTTACATGCCAGTTTTAACCAAAATAAAATGTAGAATTTTTAAATGGATACATTGCCCGTTATATCCTTGTGGTTGAAATAAATAAATAAAATTCGCTTTTAAAAATCAGGTTTCGTTCTAGAAGTTCAGAAAATATCGCTAAACTACTCTCGGTTAATGTACTTCAAAACTGCAGCCTTAAGAAAAGAATAGCATAGCATGGGGCTCATATTGGTATGTTTTTACAATCTTTATAAAGGTTTGAATATGTTCAATTTATTTAGGCTTTTTCCAGAACAAATAATTGCGCACGAAAATAAATTTTTATGTTGAACTCCATATAAAAACGAGAAGGCCAAGCTAACTTCGTTTTTCCGAAGTTTTATACCCTTGCAAATGCTTTAATACATCAGAGTTTACGTCAGCATTAAAACAAACAATTTTTTAAACAAAACCCACTTTTCGACCGATAGTTTCTATGGCAGCTATAAGATATAGTCTTCCGATTTTTACCAAAACTTCCAAATCTGTGTAAAAGCGTATAAAACTAATAATTGCTGCACCGGGAGGCGTTTACACTATAAACAAAAAAGTGACCCACACAAAGACCCACTTTTCGTCCGATAGTTCCTATGGCAGCTATAAGGTATAGTCATCCGATCCGGTTCCGACATATTTGTAGTGTGCAGTAAAAAGAAGACTCTGTGCAAAGTTTCAGCTCGATAGCTTTAAAACTGAGAGACTAGTTTGCGTAGAAACAGACAGACGGACAGACAGACAGACGGACGGACAAAGCTCAATCGTCGCCCTGATCAAGAATATATATAGTTTATAGGGTCGGAAATGAATATTTCTATGCGTTGCAATCTTCTGCGCAAAATTATAATACCCTTTGCAAGGCTATAAAAACAGCTTCGAACAGCTGATAAGCCATTTATTTAGTGGCTTTTATTTTGCTGATTTCCAGAAGGAAAACTAAATAATCACAGCGTTGCCACATCGTTAGCTTGTGTGGATTGCAAGCACAGCCGATTTGCTGAACTAACTTGCTGCACATTTTTCCGGACAACATCAAACAAATAAAAAGCAAAGACGCATCAAAATAGCCCAACAATTAATAAATATGTTATGACATAAAATAGCACTGATTTAGATAAGTTTTTATAATTCTTTTTAATTTAAAGTGCCTCAAGACTTTTTCTACGAAGGATCACAAAGTCTGTGCACATTTGTGGTAGTATTTCGTGTGACTTTGAAAGCTGTAAGCTGATTTTAAAATTGCTTAAACTGTAATTGATAAACACAATTTGAATTCAAGCGGCTGACAAATCAGTGCGACCCTACAATTTGGCCGCCATTTTGGGTATTTTTTAGTTTGTTGAAAGACATTGTGGTCATATTTAGTTTACAATTCACTTAACATAAATAAGTGGCAATTTCGTGGCATACATTTTTATTTGTTCTGGAAATAGGCCTTTGAACCGTTCTTGTGTTGACCTAAAAAAAAAAAAAAAAAGAAAAAAAACTAGTAAGAAAGTCGGCCAAGCCTGACTATAACCAAAGATAGTACATAAATAGATACCGCATCTCATACAAACTTTTTTTTGGGATCCAATGTCAGCTCCCAAGTCAGTCACAAGTGCCATAATTTGGAAAACTTATAGCTAAATTTCAATATATGTAACCCCGTAAAAGCGGCGAGAACCAAAAGTTAGGATACAATGTCAGCTCCCAAAAACAATCTGTTTTACCATCTTAAATGATTTTGACGAAACGAGCCCATTTCTAACGAATAGATGCGTTTCATCAACACTCTTATATGAGACTAAATTTGTAAGCATGTCCATTTCGGAAAGTCCAACTCAAGTGACCTTAAAGTTTGGCAATTATCAAACGGACTACAGTCTATTTATAAGCAAAGTATAAAAAAGACTCTTCGCAGGAACGGCACTTAAATTGAGTTCATGTGGGACCTCGCTTCAAGGATATCCTGATAGGCTCTTAGTGTACGGTTAAAACTTGCTTTTAACTAGAAGTGAACAGCCCAGAATAGAAGAAATGTTGACGTATTATACAAGGAGAGTTGAGCGCTACTACTGAACGCTGTTTTGGTACTCGAAGTGGAGCGATCCAAAAAACTTTGCTGGGTCTAGTTATAAAAAAAAACTTTGCTACCAAAACTATTTAATAAGTTCACAACTCATCAGCGAGTCCATCTTTAATCTGTTCAAGGTTTAACAAAATTCGGGTTTTTCTCTACATATGTAGACGAGCTCGCAAAAAATGATCAACAGATTTTTTCTATGCTGTCTGCTCACCGAAAAGACACTGACAAAATTTTAAGCAGACGCGCTTACTCTCTCAAAATAACACTTGTTATTCTTTCTCTCTTCGTTTCTGAAACTGCCCAACGACAGCTTGCTGGACTCTGTGCTGCTATTGTCTGCACGCAGATCAAGTTTGTTTTAAATTTTTGACAAGAAAACAAACGCCCAAAGAAAGCGAAAAAAAACTCGTTGGTTGCATTCAAATCGAGTTTGTCACCAATTGGTTGCAGCGGGTAGTGCATTTTGATAAATCTAGAAATAAAACCACAATTCAAATTATATATTCAGCCTTCTTCCTAAAACGTTGGGAACTTAAAATCTTACATATGTTCAGTAAATCCAGAAATTTGTAATTTAAAACTCTCTAATAAAATTTAAAGAAATATATCCAACTGATTTGAATCTTATTTATTTTTTGTATACTTTGAAACTTAAACAGGCCTGTTAGATACCGACTCTGTCTTTATTTGCTAACTCTGTTTGTTGGGTAGGCTTCCTTTTTGCAGGGGGGGCACTCCTTGCTATCCCAGATCTCTCAGCTCTCAGTTAGTTGAAATGCTTTGGACTCTTACGCTAACCACAACCACAAAATGTGTTTCAAAACATAATTTCATTTTCCCACCACCCACCCAAACAGCCACAGACTCACGCGCATTCAGCAAAAACGCTGCCGGTCACATCCGCAATCCGCCAGTAGAAAGCACCTGCTGCACATACACACACAGACCCACACACGCCCAAGGGTATCCGCACTCGCGTCCACTAATTGCACTAATTAAATGTTCGCACACTGTGTTACACTCTGCACACTCAATTTAAATATATACGAGTACATAGAAATCGCAACAACAATTTGCACCTCTTTGGCACTAAACTGTTCTTCCCACTCTCTGCACCACCCGCATGCTGGCCCTGCTCCTCCTTCCCTTCCCCACACCGAAACTTTTGGCTCTTTGCAGATAGACTAATATTTTTCCCCAACGGTTTGCCCAAATTGAAACCAAAGCCGAAAGCCAAAACGAAGCCCAAGCCGAGGCAGAGACCGAGACAGCCCATCAATGGTACGGAGCTAATGTCCAACAATATTGAGTACCACGAGGTCGAGGAGCAAGACAACGAGGAGGAGAACGAGGCGGATGAGGGGGAGTCCGATGATGACGACGATTATGATGACCGCATAAGAGCCGAAATTTATTCAAACTATCCGCATTATCTGCATCCGCCCTCGTGGGGTATTAACAATCCATTGGTGTTGGCCTCGCATAGTCCTCATACCTCGGAGGATGATGATGTGGTGGTGGTCGAGCATCACAAGAAGTTGTCGCCACCGCAGGTGGATGACTTGGAACGCGGCAGCGTAGTCGATAATGTTGTGGTGGTGGTGGATGCTGCCGGACCACATCAGCATCAGCATCAGCATACTCACACCTACTATGAGCACGGGGAGCAACAGCAGACCACCCCGGCCACCAGCATGGCAACAACGACTCCCAGCGCCCCTAAGTATGCAGCTGTATACACACATGCCTAAGTCTAAAACTTGATTTAACCTGGCCTAAGTTGGCATCTAACTTTGAGCAAAGTTTCCGCACACCTACATACATATGTCCGTATGCTTGTGCGATTGCCCCTTCACCGAGCAGTTCATTAACTCAACTCTTAACCACTCAGCCGGGCGAACTGAAAACTTTATGCAAAAAGCTTTTAGAATAATTGACTCACTTGGGTATGCCGCAATTTCCGGTGAAAAAGCCAACAGCAGCAACAGCTCTTCTACAAATCAACAGTCAGTTCTCCCTGGTCACTAGTAGAGCATTTCTGCATATAATGTGATTTTAATGCATTTCATCTAACTAAATATTTCAACCCAAGCAATGGGTCCGCATTAAATTATAATCCCTGTTGCTGCAACGGAAGTGAAGAGTCAGCCGAATAGCTGACCCGGGCATGGTAATTGTCCTTCGCCGCAGTACGCCGCTTTAATATGTGTAATTCCGTAAGCCGATTAGAGCCAACTATAAGCCATTTACACTTTGAATAAACAAAAGTTATGTAATGTACAAAATCTACTTATGCACAAAACAATGCAAGCAATGCACACACACACGCAATCATCTAATTATCTGCACTTTCTCTTTCTCCTTGCCGCACTCACTCATCCACCGAACCACTAAATATCTTGTGATTTGCACTCTATCCAAACAACCCTGCAATTTACTTAGCACTGGCACCAAAATGCACAAAACCCCACTTCTCGGTGATTTAGTTACCGGCAGCGATATAACCCACCGCACCTACACGGGTCCCTTTATGGACATGGACGAGAGAGGTAAGTGAACACAACATTTATTTGCCTAATTGCACTTTCATATTTCATAAAATTGGCCATAAGATGAGTGTTAAAAGGCAACTAATTACTATCACTGGGGAGAGAAGGGGAAAAATATATATTACTGACAATTGGAAGATAAGTCTTTGGGTTTAAAATATGTTTTCGAGATGTGTCGAAAATTCAATTTTTCTTACAATGGTCTACAGGTTACAATAGGTTCTTCTCTAACTTAGGTCTCATGAGCCCTTGTATTCCCTGGTTAACTCTACTTATCGAGACTCCTCTTTATAGAAACTTTGAGTGGCATTTAGTGTCACCATAGGAAGTTTTTTGTTTTTTTATGTCTTCCAAGTGTTAGACATTGAGTATTTGAAATATTTGAAGGAAATTTCATCTAAACAATTTCTAAACCAAAACGATTTCTCGGTGTCACGGAAATATCTATTAGTTGTTTGAATCTCTTGTGTTTTAGAAAGAAATTGAGCCAAATTCACTAATCGACTGAATGTATAGAAACAGAATCCTGCTTCAATTCATTTTACAGTCTTTGACGAATCATTAAGTTGCGATAAAGATCATCCAGGATAAGATATAGTAAAAATGCAATCAAAATTTTTTAAATATGTGGCATGGTTTTTCAGATCTACTGCATAAGCGTAAATACTAAACAAACTTATTTTTAACAAGTGAGAAAGTCGGTCTAGCCCGACTATAACATACTCTGTAGCTGGAGTAGAAGCTGAATGCAATGCTGGTGCTGCGCTCATCTCTAACTCTCTTTCTCTTTCTGGTATGGTACTATGAGCAAAGGAACGACAAGGTTGGATTTGCGTAGCCGGTCACAACTATCCTTAAATCTCCGACATAAAATGAATGAAAGTCCCACCCCACCAGCGGTATATATAGATATAGATCAGCGATGGGCAGCCTCATAGCCTTACTTACATAGCATACTTACCCGCGCAACCCGCCCCGTTATTTCCCAAAACCCACAACGCAATTCGTTTACCGTTACGCGGAAATATGTTCAAAGCAAAGAACGAAAAAAAATTGTAAAGTTGCTCGAACATAGATTTGATGTGAACTCTATACAAGCATATTCATTCAGTAAGAAAAGAAATTATTATTTACTGTTGGTTACCAAAAATTGGAATATATTTTTTAGGTTTCAAATTAAAATTAATCAAAATGGCAGCTCATCAACTTCAGCAAAACTGGGAATAAGATTATTTTTTTACTAAAAACCATGAACTTCAAAAGCATCAATGCCTTATTTGTAAACAACTCATTGCAACTGAAAGGGAATATAATATAATACGGCGCTACCTCACCAGACATAAGGATACCCATAGCGGATTCATTGGAAATGCAAGGAACGAGTTTATAATTCAATTAAAATCTTCGATTGTTCCAGATTTATTAAAACAAGAAGCAAACATTGAGAAGAGTGTTTTGCGTGCTTCCTACGTTGCTAGCCATAAACTTGGTAAAGCCCTAAAACCGCTTCAAGAGAACTTACAAAGTCGATATGCATTGCTTTAACGAAAGGGAAGACGAAATTTTTGACCTTGTATCAAAGACTTCACTTTCCCGTAGAACTTTTACGCGAAGAATCAGTCTACAAATTAAGGAAAAATTATTAAGTATTATGAAGGGTTGCGAGTATTTTTCTTTAGCTGGTGATGAGAGCACGGACTTAAACGATGTGGCTCAGTTGGTTATTTTTGTTAAGTATGTTAAGAATTTTAACGTTGAAGAGGATTTGCTTAATTTAGTTCCACTACATAACACAACCACAGGAAATGATATTTTCCTAGCTATTGAGTTAACGCTTAATGAAATAGGTGGATTTGAGAAGCTTTGCGCCATTTGCACTGACGGAGCTCGTAGTATGCTAGGGCATATCATTGGACTTAAAGGACAGTTCAAACGGAAAAACATAGATGTTCCATTCTACCATTGCTTAATACACCAAGAATCGCTAGGTGCAGAATTATTAGACTTGAATGAGACGATGGGAACTGTAGTTAAGGTTATTAATAAAATCAGAGGGGGTCACAACGCTTTAACTCACCGAAAATTTCGGCTCCTATTATTTGAGCTCCAAGCAGAATATGGAGACCTAATTATGTTTACACAAGTTCGTTGGCTTACAGATTCTTTACAGATTCTTGGGCCTTCGAAAAGAAATTCTTATTTTTTTGAAACAAAGTGTGAAAAATTCTGATGCTCTACAAATCCAGCTGGAAGATTTGAAGTTCCTCTCAGAATTAGCGTTCCTTACGGATTTTACAAGGATGCTAAATTCATTAAAGGGCATAGCAGAATAAGCATACAAAAACTGCCCCCACTTCGATCAGAACCAAATTTAAATATGTTGTTACCATCAATGAGAAACCCACTCTCCTAAATTTGTAGTCTTCTAATCGCTACTGGAGCAGAGTTACGAGGGCGGAAAGATAAATCAAAAAAGTCGTTTATCTTAAGAACCGCTTAACCGATTTGGATGGGTTTAATTTATGTTGTAAGTGCCCACAGCGCAATTCAAAAAATAATTTTTGCACATTTTTATTGCCAATTCTTTGGCCCAAAAAAAATTATTGAAATTTTTAAATAATTCTTTTACGGTGTTAACGGTTAAATATATTTGTAAAACTATTCACATGTTTTATTGGTATTCACTATGAAGATGATTCCCGATGTCACTGCTAAAATTTTACATTGTTAAGGAAAAATAATTTTCTGAATTCTGTGGTGGACACTTATAACATATTTTTAACGCATTCAAATCGGTTAAGCGGTTCTTAAGATAAACGAGTTTTTTGTTTTACCTTTCCGCCCTTATAACTCTACTCCAATAGCGATTGGAAGACTACAAATTCAGGAGAGTGAGTTTCTCATTGATGGTAACAACACATTTAAATTTGGTTCTGATCGAAGTGGGGGCAGTTTTTGTATGCTTATTCTGCTATGCCCTTTGCAACTTCAACAACCAAAGCATTCCGTTGTGACTATGTTGTCATCAATAGATGGCTTTAAAAAAAAATTGACCATTTTGCAAAGAGACTTGAGCGAAAATCGTTTAAATCACTTTTCTTTTTGCCTCGAGCTTTCGACTCAACATCTATCATTAAAATTTGAGAAATATTTTGTGTATGTGCAACGAATGGAAGAAGTATTTGACACACGTTTTAAAGATTTTCAGGAAGTTAGGAAGCTAATAAATGTTTTTTTTTTTAAGACCGAAAGAATTAGTTATTGAAGAACAAGTTTTCGAATTTCAACTGGAGTTGTGTGATTTGCAATCTGATTACGAGTTGCTTGCGCTTAATGACTCAGGTGTTGCGTTTTGGAAAAAAGTTTCTTACGATAAGTACCCCATTTTTAAAAGATCAATGCTTAAATAAGAAGCAAGTTTTGCAAGCACTTATGTGTGTGAAGCTGCTTTTCCCATCTTAAACTCATAAAAAATTAATACAGGAATAAACTAACAGATATTAATCTTTTAAACTTGCTGCGAATAGCTCTGTCTGAAGAAGAAATTGATTTCGAAAAATTAGTAAATAAGTCTTAGTCCTAAGCTTAAAAAAGATTAATTTAATTTGTATTCTTGGTTGCATATAAAAAAATAAAAAATAGGGTAGCTTCCTCCCCCCCCCCTTTAACTATTGGAGCTTGATATGTGCCTGACAGTTTGTATGGCAGCTATACTATATAGTGGTCCGATTTCGAAAAATTTTGGTGAAATGATGTAAAATCATTAAAAACTTATAAATACGGGCGTTGGGAGCGATAACATTGAAAACAAAAAAGTTTTTCTCACTAAAACTAGTTTTTCAACCGATCGTTCCTATGGCAGCTATATGCTATAGTCATCCGATCCGGCCGGTTCCGACAAATGTGCAGCGTATTTATACCAAAAGACTTCGTGCAAAGTTTGGTTACGATAGCTTTAAAACTGACGGAGGAGATAGCATTGAAACAGACGGACGGACAGACGGACGGACAGACGGACGGACAGACGGACAGACGGACATGGCTATATCAAATCAGCTCGTCATGCTGATCAAGAATATATATACTTTATGTGGTCGGAGATGCTTCCTTCTATGCGTTACAAACATCCGGACAATTTTAATATACCCTCCCAGGAAAAAATTTCGCAAGGGTATAACATATCTATGCCCAATACTCGAGTGTACTAAAATATTTGCTGAAGATTTTTTTTATAAAAGTTGTTGTTGTAGATGTTGTAGCATCGGAACCCTCGCCGTTATTATTGCTGCCCACCGCTGATATAGATCCTTTCGAAAATTTGTTTTCGTCCATGAAGCATGCTATTGAGAATCAGCACTATTGCTTTTTCCAAGAACTGAATCGATGATTTTTTCGAGACCATTTTCGAAAATTGCCAGAAAGATGGGAAAAAGTAGTGGTTAGCGATGGGCAATAATTTGAAAAATAAATTTGTAACATATTTTTCACAATAAAGTGTAAAAAATAATTAAAAAATTTGTAATTACCAAAACAAATTGTAATGGAAATTTTGATTTACAGACTTGGTATTAGGACAGACAACTCAGGTATTATACATAAGTATTTGTAACATAAAAAATCCATGAAATCTAAAGCAAAGTTTCCTTTATAATATTACTTTAAATAGATTGAGAGAATTCAAAAATAGCTGGTTTATACATTCTCTTAGATCGGAGCTCATGGGACCAATTTACTAAATATGCGTTTTCATGTACTGCAAATTGCCGCAACCGCAATTTTCGTCTAAAATTATTTGCCATTTGTATCAATCGATTCACACACACACATTCACATTATTTAATCATTGTAATGAGCCCTGAAACAAAGGTCAGGCCATAAATTAGACCACTTGCGTGTAAGTATCCAACGAAGTAGATGAATTTAAGGGCACTGCACCAATATGCACTCTCACATATCAGCCCCTCCCCGTCCCTGCCCCATCCCCCAGTTTATTAGACAAACAAGCCAAGAGCAAGCAAACAAACGAAGCTCCAAATGGCGTCCAACGTATCCAACACACTCTGGAATGGCCATTGTTGGCTCCTTTTGTTGTTTGCAGCTCGTTTCATGGCATTAGCTATCTGCCAGGGCAATCACTTGCAGTTAAACTAATGCACACACACATGCACATGCACTGGCACACTTGCACACTTTGGAATGCACACAAGTGCCATAAATAAGCATTTTGCTCTGGTGTGCCCCTCAACGCTGAAATCTCTCACTCACACTCTGCGATCTATGCGGCATTCTGGTATTTGGTATTAAATATTGTAATAAGTTTTGATTTTGGTACTTTGCTCAGTTGCAGATTATTTACTGACTCTCAATCATCCATGTTTAGCATGTTAATGGTCCACTCGTCTGCATTCTATATTGTTGCCACGACCGACACTTGATCTCAATTGTTTGGCCTTTTGATTGTTATGCATTTGGTTTTATTTATTGCCACAAATTTCACTTGTCGTTCATCATCATCATCGTCCCCATCATGAAGGCATCGATAGACGCTTTTGTTCATGTTGTTTTTGCATCTAGCCGGCAATCTGTTTTGGCCATAGTTATAAATTCTCGCTGTGCCTTTGTGTGTGTGCAGCAGCAGCAGCAGCTGCAGCCTTAGCCATTGTTGTTGTTCCTGTTCAATCAAATTTCGCACATTTGCCAAGCGTGTGTACGCCTCGCAGCGCAGCTGTGGGACTGCAGTTGTTGTAAATATTAGCAAAATATTTATGCACGTCACTGGCATCGATACACTCACACACACACACACACACACGCACTAAATTTATCTACACTTGGCTTATTTACGTTTATGGGGCAGTAAATTAACAGCAGCAGCTGCGCCAGCAACAGCTACAACAATAACAAAATCCCAATAGCTATCTATAATTATAGAGATCCGTTTGAGTTTTAAGAGTTTATGCCCCCCGCCCATTTACAATTTAAATTGAAATGTTATTGTTGCTGATTGTTTATCATAAATGCAAAACACAAACATTTTCAAGGACCTGAAGGCTTTTTGCATTTTCCAAAATGTTACAACAACAACAACTGCAAAGGCAACATATCAAAATGAAAATGGTTTTATCAACGAGTTGACTAGTCTTTACCAGTTTGTGTAGAGTCAGTAGTCTGACGGATTTGAGTAACTTAATTTAATTTAAACCCATAATAATAACCAGCAGACTTAGCGATCGATTCCACTTTTCCATGCAGGCTAAGCAAACACATGTTGAAAATCGACGAAAGGTAAAAAGGGCCCACTACAAATACACCATCAAATCAAGAGTTGGTGATGATTCTATATGATTTTGTTGTACCGAACACAAATTTGTTATTGGAAATCATCCATCACTTCAACATTTTCGGCAGTTTCGTAATGTTGCTTCAAATGCCCTTTTTTGAATCTTTTAATGGGGTGTCTGTAATGAATACTTTCTTTTAATTTCTCTCTCTTTACCAATGAGTTAAAGTACTATATCTTAGGTTTTAAATAAATTGTTCCAAACAATTCTACGATTTTTTTAAGCGAAGTTATACCATTTTCAATACATGTGCTAGATGTGACATTTTTTGTTACTGCCCATGAGTATGCAATAGATGTTGTTAAATATTTTCATTAGAAATCAATACAAACTACTAGCCTACTCTTTGGTTTTTGATTCATAGCAGTCTATTGGACAGTAAACAATTTTGTAATTTTGAGTACATGTGGTCTATCTTTGCAATCGGAAATCGAAGAATTGATTGGAATAATTCCGAAAATATCTAAAGTATTCCAGACAAATATGTATCTCAATTTTAAGTTCAAGTTACTCGACGTGTTCATCAGAACAACTGTTCCCTGAGCATTTATAAATTTGCAATAATCTTCTTACTGAAGCCAATTTGTGGTATCATGATACAGAAGCATGTATCAAAGAAATATTCCGCAAGCCAAGCGTTTGTTGTTGTGTAACGCAAAGGAATAGCTTACGCGTTTAGGTGACGCGCACGCCATAAGCCTACATAGAGCAAAAACAAATTCATTTTCGGGCCTTGTGTTTTGTTGTTGTCGCGTTCAGACCTGCAACAACACCATCTTATGTGTCTCTCTTCTATCTCTCCGATATCTCTTTTAAACTCGAACGCAACAACAAAGTCGACACTCGCCTCGTTTGCAGAGGCCCAAGTGCTTTTCGTTATTGGAGGCGGCACTCACACACCTACAGAAGGGCGTAAAGCTCCATTTACACGACCTGTTCGCTCAGATGAGTTTTCGTCAACTCAGTTTTGCCTTTACACATGTCTGAGAAGCTCAGATGAGCCAGTTGCAGAATCATTGGTTCATCGGAATTATCTGGTTCATATGAACATTGTGACGTTGCTTCGTTTACATAGAAGAAGAGAAGAAGAATAAAAAGCGAAATGGCGATCTGCGTTCTGATGCTTCTTAAGTTGCAATTTATTTTTTGGACTTAAATAAGAATTCACTTGACATACAAGAAACTTGACCGATAGCCAAAATTAGATAAGAAACACTGTAAGGCTGCCTTCACTCTGTTCGACACATGACACATGATAGTCTAGTATTCCTGCTTTTTGTTTGTTTTAAATTTGAATAGCTTGTCAAATTCATAGAATTTCATGGGGTAATGCGCGCCTACTAGATGTCATGGGTCATGTGTCGAACAGTGTGAAGGCAACCTAACTCGATAAATGCCACTCAGATGAGTGCTCAGGCCAAATAGATGAGTGATCAGGTAGTGTAAATAGAGCTTAAGCTCAGTCTGGCCACCCCAGCTTTAACACGATACTGCTCCCTCCAAGAGCAAAACCTATTCGATTGCTGATCAGGGATCAATTATTCTGCTAGACACGCCCAATAATAATCTACACGTGATGGATCAGAACAGATTTATGTTCACCACATGAAAATCATTTAGAGTCCTTACCAACTCTTTGATATCCGCAGTCAGTTTCTGTGATTCAGAGCTTTTTAGTCTACGCAAAGATTTTGCTCCCGCTCTCTTTATGATCATTTAAAACAGAGTTCCCCAGCCTTAGCCCCTTGGGGCCGAACACATTCGAAAATATACATGCATTCGAGCTCAATGCCTGCTGAGCTAATTCAATTACAAGACAAGCCTTTTAGTGGCTGTATATTGCCCAGCATTTACACATTTGGTGTACTTTCTCCTATTTGCTATGGCTTGGTTAAAGCTGAGAAAGCACAGAGTGAATATAATGCGCTCGTACACTTGGAAAGGATTTGAAAAATGCTGTTGTAGTGGGGTTTCTATTCGTGTAAATCGATTCTAAGTGGGCACTTACATGACTTAGCAAATCTTAAAAAGTTTTTCAAAAAGTGTTCGCTTCTTCATTTCAAAATGCAGCGCTGAAAAGGAGCGTTTTCATGCAACATTTAGAATTCCAAGTAGTATTGGGTTGCCCATAAGTAAGTGAACAAAATTGAGGTGTTTACTTTACTGAACAATTTAACATAATCTTCTTTAATTGTCTATTTATGTTCACCAAGGTTGTTAAGTCTTTCTTTTTCTGTGAGTTTTTCTGTGAGCTGTTTTGTATCTAATTCAGTAACTAGTTTGCTTATTTTTAGACCACTTAGCTGTTGTCGGTTTCGCGTTTCTGTTTGTTGTCCATGTATAGCAACTCTGTATTAAGTAATCTTCTGGTATGGCAATCACGATGGGATGTCTTTAATAAAAAAGCACAGCAATATTTAGTATCATTTTATCAAAATGGATTATGAAAAGGATACAACTATATATTGCAGCATTACCCTCATTTTGAACTCACAAAGCAATCCTAGCCGTCATCTCAAAAGCAAGCTACCGGCTTGCTTGACCGCTTTAAAATTAACCGTCAATTGCTCCGAAGTGTAGCTAATCCACACCATGCTGTGGGGTTAGTTGACGAGCAAGTGAAGAATGATCAACTTGACAACTGATCAGCTGAACAATTGAAAAACTGAGCAGTTTGAGTGAGCTGACATGTTGAAATGAACAATCTTTACACAAAACTTTTTCATGCACATGAACAAAAATATTTTAGAGATGTCACGGAAATCTCTTTCGGTGTTTTAAGAAGAGGATTAACTGATAGTCATCCCCAAAACCTTCTAACAAGAATTTCAATTAAAATAATGAAATCTTTCCATGTTCTATAAAACGAATGGATTTGTTAAGCTTTTTGCAAAACAACCGAGGAAGAAATCTTCCCTTTTGAGGTATGGTGAGGAGATACCCGCGAAATACCCGCGAAATGAAAAAGTCCATATAAAAAAAAATGATTTCGCACGGATTTCGCAAGTTGCTGTCTCCTGAGTTGGTATGGAGTTTACGCGCGAAATTATCGATATCACAGCGTTGCCATCCGACGTCAACGTGTCACGCGATAGTCACCCGATAGGCAGATGATGAGAGATGATTTCGAAGGTGTGAAATATATGTAAAACATATTTTTCGTACACTACATGGCGGTAGACACTCATATACATACAGGAGTTGTGGCGCGGATTTTTTAAATGAGTAGGACAACTATACAAAAACATTGAAAAGGCTGAACATCATTTCTTTGGAGGAAACGGTGAAAGCGGTTTGACAAAAATGATCTCGACTGATTGTTTTAGCTAGGAGATCATTGAAACGCGGCTTGGGCTTCGTTAAAGGACAGCGCCACCTTTCGCTGGCGGCGTCCTAAGCACGCCAATAGTTAAAGCGGTGGTGGAGTATCTGAAGTGGCAGTTAGCTCCACTTGTGTCGTTTTTGACCAAATTGAACAAATAAGTGCTCATTCTCTTTTCAAGAACCTTAGCTTCTCGAACGAAAGGGGTGATGATGAGGAACTTGGTCCAGCACAAAGAGATTCAATTGTGAACGACGGCGATTCCGTATGTCGACCGGATGAGCTGCAGAGCTTCTCAATGGTCAGACTTCGGACTTTTTTGTCGCCGCAAGTCGTGGACAACATCTTCTAATCTATGATATTGCATTATAAGTACATACTGTCGAGATGAAATGGCCACAACAGTCGATTCGACCATTTCCCTAGTCGTGTCCAAAGAGCACCAATTGTCAATTGAAGCAAATAATTGAAAAGTTACAAATAAAGGTAACGATGAACCTACAAACGATTTATTTTTTTACGATTTATTTAAGTTATACAACTGCCTCCACATGGATCTTCACAGAAAGTAAGGATTAAACAAACACTGCCGAACCCTAGGTGCCTTCACTAAAGCTTCTTACAAATCACAAAAAGCTATTGCTGCAACTATTGCATCATTAAAGGCCACCATAAATATTCGCTGTTAATTAGTTTAAATTGTCCCGCCAAATTAAATTTGAAAACAAAGCAACTAGAGATGAGCGACTTATTTCGCACTTGCTATCGACGAAATAATGTGCAGAGATTTCGCACACTTTTCGCAAGTATCTCCATACCAAGCTTTAGTAAGAGTTTGTAACTTCACTCATTACAAACGAGAGAGTAAGTCGGTCCTAAAGCTCCATTTACACGACCTGATCGCTCAGATGAGTTTTCGTCAGACGAACACTGTAACTAAATGCCACTCAGATGAGTGCTCAGGCCAAATAGAACCGGTTCTATTTCGTCTGATCGCTCATCTGAGTAGCTTCATGTCTACACAGACGCCTTTTTACACGGTTAGACAGCAAATCAGACGAAAACTCAGATGAGTGATCAGGTCGTGTAAATAGAGCTTAACCGATTTTGATATACCCGTAACTCATAAAATAATAGCCTCCCTCTGAGGGCTTTAAGCCAAAAAGTATGCAACAATTTTCAACTTCATCTGTTGATCGGCAAGCAAAACACTCTGATTTGCTCTTCGCGGATCGGCCAAGCCATGGTAAAAAGCCTTGTGTAAGCAGAAAATATCATTTAAGCTTAATCAGCGCTGGAATTTGCTATTAGAAATTATTTTAAATAATATTATTATTTTGAATATATTTAGAAGCGGAAAGCAAGGAAACTTTTTTAAAGGTACAGTTTCTCTCAATATTTTCGTATAAGGGTTAGTATTTGGAATTAGTATAGTAAAAGTTGTCAGTTTAAAATGGCATAACTTAATTTAATTTATGATGAAGCACATTTATTTCGTATGATGTTCTGGCCTTTTGATAGTTCGGTTTCTAGTTCAGATGGTAAAAAAATCCTAAATTTTTGTCACTTTACAGACAAAAATAATATTTTTATAGTCTGATTCGAAGTTCTTCTATGCGTTACATTTACCCTATTTATTTATTCAAGACAGGCCTCTAAGCTCACAGCCAAAAATTTGTAGAAGAACCTTTTTCAATTCATCTCAGCAGTATAGTTAGTTTTCGCACAAACTCAATTAAGTTAGGCAATAAAAGTGAGTCTAGGTCAAATTTTGCAGACAGTAAATATACCCCACCGTCTAATGGGTAAAATCCATTTAAAAGCTAAGCATGGAGTTTGAGAATTAATTTAAGCACAACTAAAAAGCAAATAAAGCGATTTGTCAGCAATGCGTCAACAATGAAATGGAGGAATGGAGATAAACGCCCACACACCCACACACACGCTCACGCACACACGCACACACACGAGCACAGTAAGCATGATGGGTGTTTGCGTGTAATAAATATTTTCATAATATTGTACAATCCACTTAGAAGTTGCAGAGGCAATGTTGATGCAACATTTTCCATTCCACTGCATTTCACACCTCGGTCTAAGCGTGTGTATGGGCATGAGCTGTTGTTTACAGGCTTCCCAATTAGGGCATGAAAACCACAATGGGGCACTTGCCGCAACCCGGATTCCCAGCCAAACTCAGCTGCACACACACACACACACACACACGCACTTGCACTGGTCGTATGTAATTTTGAAATTATTGCACTTTGTGAAATTTATTTCAGTTGTTTATGAGTTTGTTTAAAATTTCGCGCCCTGCTCCTGTGTAGCTGTATGTATGTGTATATATGTGTAAGTGTGAATGGGCGCGAAATTGTGCAACTGCAACAAAATAAACTGGTTTTGTATTGAAACAATTAGATGACTTGCCACTTGACAGTACAGAATCCACTCAACGACAAAACAGCTTACAAGTGCGATAACAGTTAACAAACGGAGCTAATCCCATTCGAGCCAACTGATTCCCCCTTGGCTGGCTGCTGCGTCTTTCACTTCCACTTTGTTTGCTGTGCAAATATTTGCTCGCAATGTAAGCGACAAACATAAATACAAATCGCACACAGACCGACAGACAGACAGACGTACGCACGTTTCCTGGCAAATCCCAGCCATTTAGCGCCCGAAGTTGACCGCCTAACGGTTGGTTCTGTGTTGTGCTCCCTTAAACGTGGGGGAAGCAATGCCGCATCCTTTGGAGCTTTGCCAGGCACCTCAAATGAAGCGCATTTTGGCGTGCTCTGGGCGAGATAAGCAAAATGCTGCTGCGGCTGTGGCAAGGGAAACCTGCTTAGACTTGGCTGTCATCAAATCGTTTGCCATTTGCTCGCTCCATCAGCGCATGACATTTGTCTGGCAGGAGACGTCTCTGTTTATGCTTTGCCATTGATAGCCACAGTTCAGCAGCAATCGAAGCGGAACAGGACTTGAACTGGGAATGCCAATCGAATTAAAAACACAGCACACTTACATTTACAATCTGCGGCAACAATATTTTGACAAACATATTAAGAAAATCAAAGGTCTATATTTAAAGAAAAATAATGTGAAAATGTTGCAATTTAATTTGGGATATAGGTGCATGGAACAGAGATGCCCACAACCTCATTACGGCAGTAACCTACATATATAACTTAAGATTAAAATGTTTAATGTTTCTATCCAACAATAATATCAAAAATCAGGCAATCAAGTCCAATCGTATTTCGGTTCCAGTCCCGGTTCTGGCTCTTACCGAAACTTTTGTTTCACTGGTTTACCGGTCTATTTCTAGAAAGATTTAGAGATATTTGGTTTCTTTTTTTCATACTTTTTTAATTGAAGAGACCCATGCAAGGTATCATGTCAATCTCAAATTGCTTGGGTCGACTTAAAAACTTACAAGTGTGACCCTTCTTATTGGAGGTGCGTTATCTTACTTTTGTTGGGTGCTCTCTGCACTTGTGTTCAAACAAAAGCAATAGTTGCACCATTTAAATATCTTTAATCAGAGACATAATAAACTTTAGCCCTAATAAAAAAAATTCAAAATATTTTTTTCGGCGTCGGTTCCGGATCGATTCCCTGTGCTGAAAACATCACAAAACTGCCTTAAAGACTAATTACACTGAGCACATTTAACATTCCACATTACGAGTCATAAGCATTTGAAGTGGTAAAATTTGTCATCGTTTTTTGAGTGGTTCTTTAAGTCATCAATCTTCTTATTATTTTGACAAAGCAAAAATTTACAAATGTTGGCAAAACAAAAAGTTATTAAGCATTTTCACTAATGATGTAGGATGTTAAATGTGCTTAGTGTAATTTGCCTATAGGGTTGCCGAATATTTTTAAAATATCGTATCGATGATATTTCTGATTTGGAAAAATATTAAATTATATTATATATTTTACTTTTAAAAAATCGATATATCGATATAATTGATATTTTAATTTTTTTTTTTTTTCCCAAATGAGGTAATACTCTGCCCCAAAATAAAAAAGATATAGTTATATTAAGCAAGCGTAACAATATTTTCCATTAGATTCGAGTTTTCTATGTATTGCGCGTTGATTTATATGTAAATCTGTCATACGGCTACGGGAGTCGCAAATTACGCATTTTATAGCAGAAGCAAGTCGCTCCGAAGGCACAGTGCTACCAGGGGTAACAAGATACTTTAGGGTTAGTCTGGATATTCCCGTCATGGACAGCTTATGCGAATTCCAAAAGCTTAAGGGATTATTCTCCTATAATGTTTGCGCCAACCTAAAGTATAACTTCAGTTCACTATTTTGCGTTTCTTCCATTGAAAGGCCTTTCAAAATCGACCTTTTAAGGGCTTCCATAAATTCAACACACGGGTTATCTGAATTTTCGACTAATGAAATCTGTAAAAATTTTAATTAAATTAATTTGCATTTCTTTTTTCTTTATTTTTGGGAAGAATCATTGTTATTATAGTTAATACATATAAACTTAAATTTTTGACATACCGGGTTTCTTGGGTAAGTGTATCCTATTCTTTCAAAATATAGGACGTAGGATCAGGAAATTACGATTTCACTAATATTTTATTGCACTCAAGTGGCTTGAACCTATTTTCCAAAAGGTTACAAAGCGACTCTTTAGTAAGGATGCTCTTTTTCAGATTGAACGTTTACAATCTTTATTTTGTTGAATAATAGTGAAATGAACGGAACTACCATACTGACAGTGACATAATATTTACCGCTTATTTTCTCAGTTGCATCTTTAAATGGGCTCAAAAGGCTACAAAAATCACTGCGAATGTTTAATTCTTTAGCCAAAAGCATTTCTGTTAATTCTTAAGCATATTCAGCTCTTATTATAAGAATGATTGCCTCTTTATTTGCAAGACCCAAAAAGGACGTCAGCATATCAAGGCACGAACTCCATCGCGTGTCAACGTTTTGCTGCAGGGTCTTAATATAAATATGTTGGCATGTGTGTTTTGCCGGCCCCTGCACTAAAGTTCATTTAACTCAGCGGCACTTTGTTACCCTGTATATATCAAAGCGCCAGCAGTGTGCCAAAAGTTTGTCGGTTTTTCTAAAAATATCAATATCGATAATATCGAAAATCCAAATTTTCAATATCGATATTTGATATATCGCCTCCAAAAAACATCGATATATCGATATTATCGTTAAATCCCAAAGCTTAAGAAAACTGAACGTCTTCACCATAATAATCCTAGTGACGATTTCTAGAGACCGTTATATCTAATATTTTCAACAGTTTCCAATAGTTTTCTGAAACTACACTGTACATTTTTATAAAGTACATTAATAGTGAGAGTTTCTTTTTCTTTAAAAATTAAAAGCGCGTACTCAAAAGAGACTCAAATTTAGTTAGGCACATTATTTCGTATAAGTAAAGCTTCTGTTCAAAATGGTTCTGATATAAGAGCAGTTTAAACGGGTTTTTCATGTGAAGTATTGTGACGACGTCTTCAATATATTCTAAAACTGAAATTATCCATCCTTCTATTTTCATGACGACATCTTCAATATATTCTAACACTGACACCTAATATTCCAGCGTTTTGCTGCATCCATACGTGCATGATTAGTTTTTAAATGCGATTTAAAGTTGTTAGTATTACCAGATGTTTTATCAGGAAAGCCAAAATATTTGCACTTAGGTATTTCCATAGTAACTTTTCCGATATATTGTTTAAAGATATCGATAATTATCGATTATAATCGTCAATACAAAATATTATATCGAAATAACCCTTATCGTCCAACAAAAATGTCGATATATCGATCAAATATTGACAACCCTAGTGTGCCATACGCAGTGTAGCCTATTGTAATAAATTTATTTTACTGCTCAGAAGAAAAGGACCTGCAGCGTTCTAGCTCGATCGGGATAGAATTTATACCGTTTTGTAGTTGAAATTTCAAGTATATTAAGTACGAAACATTCTAAAATAGAAAAACGACTTTTAAAATTATTAAAATGAGAACAAACTTTTAAAAACATTTCGTACTTACAGTTAGCCTAATCATTTAAGAAAAGATAATTGAAGAAGACTTACAATGCAAGCCCTAAAAAGTGTGCTACAAAAAATGCGAATTATTATAAGTTGAATCAGATACTTCCTCCTGGCTGTAACATTGGACAGAAGGTAGATTTTTGACCTACAGTATAAGCATCTTGGTCTTTGGATGATTTATTCTTTTAGATTTTGATATCATACAGAGACCCAGTTTCAAAGACAAATTGGGATAGCTTTGAATTTGATTGACCTGAAGCAAGAATATTTTGTACTTATTTTTTGAAGATTGTTTTGCTTCTAAAATGGTTTGGGGTTTGGCTTTAGAATTTTTTAGACTTCGACTTTATTTTATTAATATTACTTTATTATTTTGAGAACATATCGGGCAGTACTTAAGAGCTTAACAAATTAATAGTAATCGTACTTGAAATAAGGATTTTGTACTTGAAACAAGTATTTTCAACCGCTGTTAAATTTGATAATCTTAAACTGGGAATTCCGAGTTAACGAGTTTTAATCCCAAAATAAATAACTAACGTGGCCGAAAACTCTTTAAAATAACCCTCTCTCTGGTGTAAAAATTATTAGCAAATTATTAGCGTCAAGAAAGGGAAAGAAGCTCAGCTTGTGGCCCTTTCTTTGGGCTGTGGAAAGCCAAATAAATATTTTTTAAAATTCGAAATTCAAGTGTTTACATATGAAAACGTCTTGAAACCACACTGCGTATGATTTATTTACAAAGATTTTGAGCCACCTTAGGCCTTATAAAATTCAAATTTTTGTACTTCCATTTCTTTTACGTTTTGTAAGTATAAAGAAAAAGAAACAATCATCTTTGAAGACACAAGAATATGACTTTAAAGGTTTGTTGGTTTTTTTCTCTCCCCCCCTATGGGGGGCCCACATAAAGCCTATTGTCTTTTTAGTGAGGCCGGGTGCTTTATGGTACCATTCTCCTTTTAAAAATGTAGGATTTTCTGACGTTTTGGCAAATGCCAATAGTTTTTTGTTTGGCCAAAATGCCTCTTCCAGAGTGGTGAAGCTTGGGGAGTGCAGATGTTTTAATCTTGTCGTGGCGATTGCTGGGCAGCTGCAGATGAGGTGTTCTAGAGTTTCTGCTACTCCAGGTTCCCTTGCATTTCCTGCAGGTGTCTGCTGTCGTGATGCCTAGCTTTATCGCGTGAGCGGCTGCTAGGCAGTGACCAGTTAATATGCCTATAACAGTCTGCAGTCTCTTCTTTGGAGCTGCAGCGTATAGTGCGTGAGTTTTTTGTCTCTCTTATTGCACATAATTTTAGAGATTCTGCAGCCGGTCGTGTTCTTCCACTTTTCCTCTGCTTCTTTCTCCGCTATCTCCTCCATCTTGCTGTATAGCGTCTGTAGGGAGATAGGTATATTTAGTGTTGCTTCTCGGCTTAGTGCGACCCCGGCTTTGCAAGAGTGTCCGCCATTTCGTTCCATCGATGCCCTGGTGGCTGGGAATCCAGTAGATTTGCACCTTGCTGGAGGTGCTGAGGGAATCTATTGCTTCTCTGCTTGCCAGAACATTTTTGAGTTGATGGCGTGACTCTGCATTGCTTTGATTGCCGCTTGACTGTCTACGTATATGTTGATTTGATCGTTTGGTGCGTGTAATTCTGCCAGTTCGGCTGCTTTCCTTATGGCGAAAACTTCCGCCTGGAATATAGTGCAGTGGTTTGGCAGTTTGTAGGAGAGTTTCAATTCCGGTTCCTTGCAGTACACGGCGGCTCCGACTCCTGAGGCCATCTTTGAGCCGTCCGTGAAAAGGTGCATTGCTTCCTGAGCCAGCCCTGTACGCCAGTCTTCTGGTCCCAGTAATGCTGATGCGCCTGTAAAGTTGGTTTTTGGGATCATGTAGTCCGTGCTACTGTTGATCTCTCTGCCCACTGTGCTGTGTCCATAGCTTTGTAGAGCCATGGTGCCAGCCGCGCAAAGACGTTGGGCCGTCCTGTGTGCAGTGAGGCGTGCTTGGATGTCCAGGGGTTGACACCTAAAATGTGTTCCAGTGCTTTTGTTGGAGTAGACCGCAGCGCCCCCCGTTATGCAGACCAGTGCCTGCCGCTGGGCCTTTTCCATCAGCTTTAGATATGTGGACTTCTCTGTGGCTTGCCACCATACCAATATACCGTGTAGTAGTATCGGTCGTATAACTGATATGAAGAGCCAGTGTGTTAGTCTTGGTGATAGGCCCCAAGTGCTGCTTAGCATCTTCTGGGATGCATATAGCGCATTGGTTGCCTTTTTCACCCTTTCCTCCACATTGAGTCTCCAGGATAGTTTACTATCGATTACTACTCCAAGGTATTTTACGTTGTTTTTGGCGTTAGCGGTGTTCCATTTATCGTGGGTGGAGTCCATTGCGGTACCTTGTATCTCTTGGTGAAGAGAATGAGGTCCGTCTTCTCCGCATTGATGCTAAGTCCGGCTTCTGTGGCCCACTTTAGTATCTCTCTGAGAGTAGAGTCCATGATTGAGCTGACAGTCGATGGACATTTTCCCATAATAATTATGCTTATGTCGTCGGCATATGCGGTTATCTTGGTGCTTTCCTGCGAAATTTTTTAAGTAATTCGTTGACCACAAGGTTCCATAGAAGAGGTGACAGGACTCCGCCCTGGGGCGTTCCGCCGTGTGCCTCTCTTGTAATGGTTGTGGTACCCCACTCGGCTTGTACTCTTCTGCAGCTCAGCAGGTTATATATCCAGGAGTCCAATGCCGTGTGTATTGCTAGGGCTCTTAGGCTTCGCATTATTGCTTCTGTAGTGACGTTGTTGAATGCACCTGAAATGTCAAGGAATGCTCCCAGGGCAAATTCTTGATGGTACAGTGCCTTCTCGATGGTGGCTACTAGAGTGTAGCGCTGTTTCCACCGATTTCCCTTTCGTGTAGGCGTGCTGGTTTCCTCCAAGGTCAGGTTCATGCCTTCTCTTATGTGAAGGTCCAGTAGCTTCTCCATTGTTTTGAGCAGGAATGATGTGAGGCTGATGGGCCTGTAGTCTTTGGTTGCACGTGACTGCATTTCCTGCTTTGGGCAGGAATACAACGCGTGCTGTCCTCCAGGCCACAGGTACATAGCTCCACCTCAAGCATGCTATAAAAATGGATCGTAGCCATGGGACGATTGCGCATTTGATCGTTTTTTTAGCATGGCTGGGAATATTCCATCTAGCCCTGGGGATTTATAACTCGCGAACGAGTCGATCGCCCATCGGATCTTTTTCTGGAGTGATGATATCGTCTGGGATGCTGACTTGTTGCGTGTGTAGGTCTTGAGGCGTATCTGCCTCAGTGACTGGAGTGCAGCCTGGAAAGTGCATCAAGTAGAGCACATGTCGCTTCCCTGCTGCTTTCTGTCCAGTGTCCGTCGTTCGTTTTTAGCTGACTCTGCATGGGTGGCTGCTTTGAAAGCAGTTTCCTGAGTCTAGCTGTTTCGGAGACCTTCTCTATGCTGGAGCAGAAGTTTCTCCAAGAGTTCTGTTTTGCCTTCCGTACTTCTTTTTGAAGACGCGAAGTCTAATCTTGTATTCCTCCCAGATTATTTGCTCATCCGCTTGTTTGGCGAGTTTGAAGCATTCTTGCACGTCATTCCTCTGCTCTTTCAGCGCTGGGGTCCACCAGGGGGTCTGGTTCTCCTTTTGCTAACTGTGAGTTTGCAGGAGGTTTTGTATGCTGCGGTTAGGTTGGCTGTGAGCGTCTCCACGGACCTCTCAATGTCGCCTACCGAGCAGATACTCGTTGGCTTTGGTAGTTTTGATTCTACTCGTTCTAAGGTACTTCACCCAGTCTGTGTTCCAGGGGTTCCTATAGGCGTTTCTGGTTTGGTTGTGGTTGAACTCGATCTTAAATTGGATGTACTTGTGGTCTGAGAAGGAGTTTCTATCAAGGACTCTCCATTCTGATGCCTGTGTACTATTCCCTAAGGTCAGAGTTAGGTCTAGGACATTGGCCGATGTTGGTCCCACATATGTGGGCACATCTCCAACGTTTTCTATTTTAAGGTTAGTTTGTAGGATAAAGCTTAAGAGTGACTCACCTCTGTCATTGATGTCTGGACTACCCCACACGGTGTGATGTGCGTTGGCGTCCGTTCCGACGACGAGTGGTTGTTTTCTCCTGCTCGCCTCAGCCGTTAAGTGTTCGAGCTCGGGCGGTGGCGACTCTCGCTCGTGTGCCATATAGCAGGATGCCAATAGTATTGGCTCATCATCGCGACCTTCCAGGGCCACAACTGTGAGGTCATCCGTGCTGTAATTAGACATAAGGTAAGCATAGATGCCTTTTCTACCAGAATGGCCGTCCTTGCCTTACTTACTGCGGTGGGATAGAAAACGTTGTAGTTTTGTGACCTTAGCCCTGAGACCTTGTTCCCTGCCGCAATCCAAGGTTCCTGAACTAAGGCCACTTCGGCGGGCCCTGTCTCAAGGGTTAATAGGAGCTCCGCCGACGCAAGCTTGCTTTTATGCAAGTTGACCTGGAGGACCTTCAACTGCATGGTCGTTGTCGGCGTCCCCAGGCCTGGATGGGTCAACTACCATGGTTGCGTCCACATCCTCATCGTCCTCCATACTGGGTGGGTCAGCTGCTGTGGCTGATTCCTCATCCCTTTCGGTCTCTACCTCCGTTATATCGAGGCTGCTGGCTTTATCGACCATCTCGTCGATGCCTAGGTCTTTCTCGACCTCTCCAGCCTCTAGCGTGTGCTCGTTCTTGTCTTCGGGATGGCGCTTTTTGAGTCGTAGGTGCACGCTTCCTACTCCCACGCCATCTTCCCGAATTTAGGGTAGAGCAAATCATCGGCCTCCTTGTTGATCTGGAGGACCATGTGCTGCCCGTTCTTGTCGGGCTTAGCAACATGCAGTACCTTCCAGTCAGCTGTTGGCACGTCTGGGTTTTGCCACCTTAATAGTTTCAGCGCCTGCTCCTTTGGTACAACCCTTGGGAAGAGTACTTTCGCTTTCGGCACTGACGGAATACAAGTTCTGTCAACTACTTCCAGCTGGGCACCCTCCCATGGGCTTCCCATGTCTGCAACGACGCTGGTGACCCACTTGAGGGTGAGGTCGTCCTTACATTTAAGGATTTTGACTCCAAACAGCCAGCCTGCTCCGTCAAACGTGACAGGTTGCGCTGCTGGGTCGTCCATCCTTTAAAAATCTCCTCGAACAGCTTCCCCTCCACTAGCTTCCACTGTTCCAGGGTCATTTTGCCGAAAGGGTCGCTTTTGTCGACGAGGGCTACGGTCAGATGCCGTTTCGCCACGTCACTGGCTGACTCCTTTCCCGGCGTTTTTCCCTTTGGAGTAGAGCTTGGTGGAGCCTTGCTCTGCGGTCTTGGGCGTGGCCTTTGCTCGCTGGGGCCTCCGCCTTCGCTGGCTCAGTTGAGCGCTGCCGCTTGACAGCCAAGCTCTCCTCCACTTTGTTGGCGTATAATGCGGAGGTGGCTTGCATCGCCTGTCTCTCCGCAAAGTGTTTGCGACCCTCCTTGATCTTTTGCTCGGCCCACGCCAGCTTGTTGCTCTCCTCTAGGGTGAGCTTACCGCTGCCATCGAGCCTCGCTTTAATCTTGAGGGCCGCCTTATATTGGGCCTTCGCTCGCATGCCTTCCTTCGTCCTTTTGGGCCTTACCTTACAAGAGGTGCTAGAACCCGACAGGACTGGGGAAAGCAGCAGCTTTTCCTCGGCCTCCGTATTTATAGAGCCGCCGTGCGACTCGCAGTCCGAGTCTGTATCGACTGCGGTACCACCCCACACTTTTGCTTTTGACGTTGTGGCAGTGGTGTTAAATTGGTGTTGTTCTCCCCCAACAAAGGAAGGGGCGGCGCCGCGAGCGAGAGGGGGGAGGATCCCACCCCCCCCCCCCCCGGTGGTGTTGTGCCCTCCCCCCTTTCTTTTTTTTTTGGGTGTGCCCCCCGTGGTTTTTGTTTATTTTTTTTTTTTTTTTTGGTGTTGTGGGTTTGGTTTTTGGTGTGACCCCCCGATTTAATTTTTATTTTTTTTTTTTTTTTTCCCCATCAGGGCTTTCCCCCTTCTCTTCCCCCCAACTTCCCCCAAAACGGGGCGACCCCTTTTTAACACCATCAATTATTTTTTTGTAAACAAGGAGAAAGGAATAAAGTTAATTTTTAGGTTTTTTTGGTGGTGGTTAGTGTAAAAATATGTGATGCCTGCGGGGTTGGGATGGGGGGTTTGCGGTTGGCCAGTGTTTACATAAGAAAACGTCTTAAAACCACACAGCGTATGATTAATTTACAAAGATTTTGAGCCACCTTAGGCCATATAAAATTAAATTTTGTGTAGTTCCATTTCTTTTACGTTTTGTAAGTATAAAGAAAAAGAAACAATCATCTTTGAATACACAAGACTTTAAAAGTCCGGTTAGAAAAAGAATCGGCTTACATTTTAGTAGTTAGATAAGACAGAAAACTCCTCAATAGGGATAAGCATGAAAACTTCTTTTAAAATAAAGAAATCATTAAACATTTGAAGTTCTACACTTTAGTTAAATCAAATACTTGCAACTGATTGTGAGCAAACTTATTTGTAATGAATCTATACCATTATCTCAAACAAAAAACAGTAAGTTAATTTGAACTATTTATTTTCCAAATGCAACATTAATGTGTTTGTCAAAATATTTATGCCGAGGACTGTACTTTAATCTACTTTACTCCAAGCACCATGCACCCCACTTAATACCACTTCCTTCAACTACAACTCTTTTTTACTCTTCTTGTGACTTGTGTTTTGATTTCCACATTATTTTTAGAAACTTTCAGTTCTTTTCGAAAATGTCTTTAAAAAAAAAAACCATCCGAATCTGTGTAATTCATTTAATTTTAAAAGTGATTTTACATTGGATACGAAAAATAAGAAGGAGAGAGATGTGAAAGAAATCTTTGATTGGACACACCAAATGAAGCTACAACAACAATACAACAAGCCACTGTACCAAAACAACAACAACAACTACAACTACAAATACCATTCTACCCCCCTCTCTCTTCCCCTTGCTACCTTCAAATTGCAGTAAGAATATTGGGCATGGACGAGAAATTGCATCAGAGAATCTTCGATGATAATTTGGCCCTAATTGATACGCCATTGATAGCATTGGGCGGCAGCCAGCATTATCCGGGCTCGGTGTCCAACTCACTGTACGGCGTGCTCAGCTATCCGTTCAATATAAGCGGCTTCCACCAGCGGCACATGGCAGCGGCGGCGGCAGCAGCGGCCGCCGGAAATGAGCCATTCGATATCATTGATACGGCCTATGGCTATGGCGGCAATAACCATGCGCACGGAAACGGAAGTGCCGGTGTTTACTATCAAAGTATGTGTACACGTATTAGCATGAAAACTAAAGTTAATGAAAAGTAGGCGAGGCAAACCGAAAAATAGTGTGCAAACTACAACTACCAACCACGTTTCGCTTTAGTTTCTGTACATTATAATTGACGATTTGGTTTTTGCGCGTATTTGTGGCGTTTGCCTGTGAACAAGGTTGCAGGTAAATTTGTTTATTTTTTGTTTTTCTTTTTTGTGTCCAAAGGCGTTTAACGAACGGCCCCCTCTTGGCTGTGTGCATAATTTTTTTTGGCATTTGCTCAATCTTTTTCAAATACATTTTAAGAAATGAACAAAACACAACTACAATCAATATATATACATATATAAATATATCTAAAAATCAGTTGCAAAAACTTTAAACTTTTATTTCGAATTTTTAAGTAGCTTGCCACTGGTTTTCTTTGTTTTAAAACAGAAAACAAAAGTTTAACTACTATGAATTTTGTTTGTAATTTGGTTTTATAACAAAAACTTATACCTCCAAGTTCTCTCTACCAATTAACTAATTAAACCGAGCTAAAGAAACGAAAACTAAAACAAAATTCATCTCATTTATTTTAATGCTCAAACTACAACTAAAACAAAATGTATAATCTACCATACAACAATTTTGTTACATTCAATTCAAGCACACTATTTTTCAAATTTATTCTACGCACTCGTTTTTTGAACCAAAACAAAAAAAGATATTAAAAAGACTTATTAAAAAACAACCAAACCGTTTTCAAAAATTCTATTTTTGAATTCAAAAGCCAATTTTTGTACCATAAAATCGAAACACATCATTTTCATTGTTTCATACAACAACAAATCAAATAACCCCCAAATCGTCGTACTTCAAAGACGAAAGCATACCAAAACTCATTTTGTGTTTGTGCGATCCAAACAAATCGATAACTCTGTACCGCCCGTCCTCCAAACCCCCCTCAAAAGAGAATTACACACACACACACAAATTGATTATATCAACAGAACATTTTTGGTTGCTTTTTTGCTGCTCGAGTTTCGTTTTTGCTTATGTTTCATTCCGTTGGAAATTTAATTATTTGCGAATTGAACATTTTTCGGTTTATTTTTTTGCTTAGTCTTTGTTTTTATGTTGAAAGACTTATGCCAAGTACAGAAAATGTACAATTTAATTGAGAATCCCCCAACTCTTGCAAGAAGGTTGTCTACTTTGCAGCAGAGTCATGCATACATACATCTATGTATTTTGCACACCCACTCACACACACACACCCTCAGAACTACAGAATTTGGTTAGAGACTTGAAAAAAAAATCAAATGAATCCATTTTTATCAGTAGGTTGTAGTTTTAAAGACCAAAATATTTAAATTAATAAACTATTCAATTTATAACCTTATCTAGTACTTAGCTGTGTGTTGCCAGCCCCGCTGACCCTCCCCGACCCTTGCCCACAAATTGAAAGTAAATCCCCCTTCCCGCTCTTTGAACTTTCCCCTCAAGTTGTAGGTAGTAAAAAGACACAAAATGTGAAATATATTTGCTTTTGATTTTCATTATTTTTTTTCATTACGTTTTGGTTCATTCAATAATTTCAATTATTTTATTGAGTGGGTTTTATGGCCTGAGGAAATTGAAACTCAATGGCGAACCAAAGGTGGGTTAATTAACCATTATGTGAGCGATGCGGATGTACAGTAATAATGAAATGAGTACAAAATTAAGTTAGTTAAGGGAAACTTTAAGTGGGTAATGCTTTTTGGTAAGAAAAGCCCTGGTTTTGCGGAAAGATATAAAAAAAGTTTATTTTTGAGGAGAAAATTTTAGTACACCTTCTATATTTCAAGGCTATGCTACTTTTAGTGTGACCAGGCAGTTAAAAAGTTTTTGACTCAGCTCAATTTACCGCTACCTTGGATCCATTTATGTACACGGAGGATAAAAAGCTGTTTAAAATTGAATTAGGTTGCCAAAATTCTGAACATCTGTTAAAATAAGAACATAGATGTTCATGGAAATTGAACATGCTGACATATCATGGTTCATGTCTCGAACAGTGTGAAGGCAGCCTAAAGTTGTTCTCAATCGGATAATATTTGCTTTATACAACACAAAAACTGTGTTTCGGCAGAGACAGAAAGCGACATGGAGCGAGTTATCTCTCTCTTTTGATCAACTTCTTGTCAGCTCAGCCAAGCATTAGTAGTCCTTTGGATGTGAATCTGCAAAGGTCTGCAACGGCTGAATGTGTTAGCACATCATTCCGTACAAATCTGTTATTGAGGTGAGTACATTGTACTACAAAAATGTGGTGTAGGTGGGCTGGGGTAAGTGACCCCGCATCAAAGTCGAAGTTCCCGAAAAATGGTCGAAAATTGATATATAACGTCATAACTGCCCAAAAGTTGCTTCTGAAGCGTTCAAATTTACCAGTGACCCCCATGGTTTTTCCCTCCCCGTCCTTGGCACCAACACCTTAAACACTGGTCAATACCGAGGTGTGTCTCCATTAATCGAGAAATTTTTAAAACGAGATATAAATATAAAGATAAACTCCATTTGAGAGCAGTGTTCGGAGACAAATTTGGTACAACTTCTGACCCAGGGGTGCCTTTATTATGCCGTGTTAAAGAAATGTCGGTCGAAATAATAGACGAACCGTGTCAAGGACGAAGGATGACATAGTCGCTGACAAAATCCAGAATCAGCTTAGCAGACTATAAGTGTTTTTCCTAGCAGAATTATATGTGTTCTTCCTTTTTAGAACCGATATGACCTAGTAAAAAGGAGTTTTTTATTTTCATTTTGATACAAAACGTTATTTGCGTTTGACAAAATGTTTTTGTTAATTTTATAAACAATTTCAAAAATCGTAAAAAACGAAAAAATATTTAAAAAGCGATATTTTCGTGAGGTCTCAAGTTGATATCTGAAGAATTTTACTGTATCTACTCAAATTATTTTTATAACGTTTCAGTATTTGCTAAATTTTATAATTTTGCTCGTTTAACCACCATTTAGCTATACAGTTTTTTAATATTTAATTTTGGTGTTTGAAAAATGGGCTTTTGTTTAAAAGAAATTAGATTTTGAAGTTATAACAATTAAAGATACCCTTGAAAGCTTTCCGCTCTTTTAAACTTGAGAACTTGACGATTGTGCTTTATATTCATCAAGTTTCCGAAAAATGTAACATCTGACGACGACTAAATACGCCCGTTCTATGATTAATCGCTTTTGTGGATTGGTCCAGCTTGCAAGTAATTTGTATATACTAAATCACTTTGTTCACATTTAAATTAATTTTAAATCTTGTTATTCAATATGGTTTTCAAATTTTTTAAGTAACGTGTAAATGTCTTTTTTTATGGAAGCCACCGTAGTATATTGCCAAAACATTGTATATGAAACTCCATACAAAAATGCATCAGTTTTGTATGGGAGCCCCCCCAAGGTGTGGAGATAGTGGGTTAGTGCCAGGAACAAAAATGTTGGGAAGTGAAAAATAATGGGGGTTGGTCATACATTTTATGCTTTTAGGAAGTGTTGAAGGGTGTTGGATTTTTTATTGATTTTTGTATGGGGTTCCTTCTAGGGAGGGGAGATAGCGGGTAGACGAGTAGGGAAAAACGATGGGGGTCACTGATAGATTTGACAGGGCAGTTATGACGTTATGCACTAATCGAAATTTAATTAAAGCCACTTATATCTTGTTTAGTAAAAAATGTTTTAAGCATTTTATAAAATTTTTTTTAAGGTGCATCAACAATATCAAATATTTTTATTAAAGTAAAAGCATGATTTCTGCTTTTTTTTATGAAAAAGTTTACTGCGAAATTTAATTAAAGCCAGTCTCGATAAAAATAAAAAGTATACAGTATAAGAATAATAAAAATCAATAAATACTGGATATAACCTCCAGGCTTATTAATGAGCTGAAAAATACCTAAACGGTATTACCGGTATACCCATTCCTTAGTAACGGCTTTTTAAAGCTGTTCAGTAAAGTTGAACTTTCGTCCGCCAGCATAAACACGATGTGCAATGTTACCACACATGTTTTTAATTGGATTCATGTCCGGAGAACGTGCTAACCATTCAATAAGCTAGACTTTCTGTTCACTGAACCACTTACGACTGGCCCCTGACTATATTCCTAAAAGTTTGTATCCGGGTTCGACTCTTGGTCCAAAAAGTCCACTAAGAGTTCATCCAATAAGTTTAGGTAACGTTCTGAATTCATGCGACCTACATTGACGTCATCTAATAAATAAGCCTGAAGGGATATTACGAAACGTGAAATGTTTTGGAGGGAGGAGTGGAAAAGTGTGGTACTCTTAGATGAGAAAAAGGTTAACTTGAATGGGTCAGGTGGTTTTAGTTATTAAGCGTCTCAGCGCATTTCGACCTCCCAAAACTGTAGTAGCGGCTCTGTGAGGTTTGGGACGCTTTTAGCTATCACAATAGGACCCCCGATATGCAAGATTAGAGTTCGCAGGAATAAAGAGGGCTGTTTAAGCTTATTGGATGAAATGTTAATTAACTTTTTGGAGCAAGAGCCAGACCCGGACACCAACTTTCAGCCAGATAATGCGCCAATTCACATTTTAAGAGCCAGTCGTGGTTGGTAAAAAGAGAAGAATGTCCAGCTTTTAGTATGGCCTGCGCGTTCACCGGACACGAATCGAATTGGAAAAATTTGGTGGTACCTTGCACGTCGTGTTTATGCTGGCGGACGAAAGATTAACTCGGCTAAAGAGCTTCACAAAGCTGTTGCTAAGGAATGGATAAAAATACCGGATTCAGAGTTCGATATCATGATTAGTTCCATCCGGTTAGGTATTTCTCAGCTCATAAATAAGCCTACGAGTTAAATCCATAATTTGTTGATTTTTTATTTATCCCAGAGCCCAACACATAGTGATTTTTCGCCCCATTTACTAAATTACAAGCATTTTTAAAATCTTGTAAGACCACCAAACAGTATTCCTTATCTCCATGAAGCCAGCTTATTCCGTTGATGACATTGCGTCTATTGTTTATGATTTTCATATACTACACAATTAACAAGGACTCCTTCACAGACATTTCCAATCTACCAAGTGTAGCACTGATAAATTCTATAATTCCTGAAATTCAACAAATTCGTTTTTTCGCTATATCTTGGAATCAAGAGCTGGCAGACCAAAACCAGTGATGCAGTGTTGTTCTGTGCAATTAATATGTATTAACATAATCAGTCGAATTGGGGTACATAAAATACACTGTTGGGTTGTGTAATGTATGACGCTGACAAAACTGAATATCATTTCTCACCTCTTAAATATATATATTTACACAAAAAAAAGTGGTGCAGAATTTTAAAAGGTTGTATGATCCTTGTATTAATGAATAGGTCCGCAAAAATCATCTAGAAATACCAAAAAACATTTTTTTTTGAATTCAAAAAAATTCTAACTTTTTCCCTTGTGTTATTTAATGAAATAAAGTTTGCATACTTTTTAACAAAAATTTTTTTTATGCAGAAACAATTCATTCTATATACAGGTGGAGTGGGACAGACTGAGTGGGCTCTGGCGAGGACAACCTTTGTGGGTCTGGGCAAAGAGTGGTGACAATCTCTAATTCTGATGTGGTCTTTGAAGTGTATAAGGATGTCGTATGGAATGTGGCGGAGAAAAGAAAGAAGATATCTTTTATGAGATCAAATCAATCGAGCTTAAATTAATCTCGAACATTCTTAAAATGATCCAGTTTGGGTATTAAATTGTGCTCGAGTTTTTTGCTTCATTTATCTTTTGTAAGGGATAAATATCAATTTAAAGAGACGGATCAACAAATCTTTTTTCTGATCAGTTAAGCATATCTAGGATTACGTTGTTTTCATTACCGTTTTTTTTTTTTTGAATATAAGTTAACAAGCGCGCTATTTGGCCTGCTTACATATTTATGAACAAGTTTTTTTACTTTAAAAGAAACGAGATTTCCAATTAGGTTTGCTATCCTAGTTCCGAAGCCAACAATTTTGCAACAGCTTAATATGCTTGTGGATATTTATGACTTGTTGCTAGTGATTAATTAAATGTTAAATTAAATATATAATTTGTCCAAAGTTTTGTGGTTAAACCTGTACAAATTTGGTTCGCTCACATAATGGTTAATTAATATGTGATCCATTAGCCGTAGCCCAACCATTATGATGTCTGCTTTCTGGGCCAACAATTGAAAATCATTTCTAATTTGGTTTATTTCATGCCCCCCTCCCTCCCGCCAAACTTTTTGTCCACCAACTAACAGCCGCGTAATTGAGTTGCCTTTAGGCCCCGAGCGTTATGATTGCATATAGTTGAACATTTAAATGTCGCTTCTAAATGTCATAAATAAATGGCCCATTCGACAGGAATTACAACAACTACAAAAAATGTAAAATTAATTAAGAGCAAACAAATGTGTGTTGATATGGATGGAACGCTTTAATTAGTTCAATCCTTGAGCGTAATTAACAATTTAAAAACTCATTTAACTGCAAACGACATTAAATTATGGTCAAAGTCCCAACTTGCATCCTGACACGATTGGGTGGGTGACTGCGGGGAGGCAGGGAATTTGCATATTTGCCAACGAAAATTGCTGCTTCAATGCAAAATCTAATGACAAATTTTCAATAACGTTTCATTGTTGTGGCGAAAATCTCCAACTGGACTTGTACCTTGACGATTCCTTTATGAAAATGCCAAACCATTTCCACCAATTCCATTGTACACTTGGGCACGTTTGCTGCTGCAGGTGGCCAGGATGTCGAAGTTGACCTCTCAACGGAAATAATCAAGCAACACTTTCAGGTAAGTTCAAAAATGTGACCCAACGGTGCAGCGTACCATTTGCACTTATTACTTTTCCAGAGTACCTGTCACACTGCGTTGGACACCTGCCGGGAGGATCCGTCCTGCTCATCGTCCCTGCAGCCCATGCTGATGCATTGCGAGCTGCATCGTTGCAATCGCAACGCGTGCATGTCCTCGCTGCAGGCCTTCTATAAGGGCCCGCACGAGGACTTGAATCTGGACATAGCCTTTTGTCTATGCAAGTAAGTGGCTGGCTGCCTGGCGGCTGGCGGCAAACCAATAATCACAGTGTACCCACAAATTCAACCGATTCTCCTCGCTTTTTTTTTATTTCGGGCAGAAAAACAACCAACATGCAGCAGAACGGCAATCGCCACGACATGTGCATGATTGCACAGGAAAAACTGCATCCCGTTTGTGCACAGAGGCCGCCCGATAACAATAATCCGGCCAGCTCCAATGGCATTTACTACCATCCGCCGCCGGCCTGCCATGTGGTGGCCGACAGCTGCAAAGAGGATCGCGAATGCAGGTGGGTGCGAGTCCATAATTCAGCAAAAAGCGTCCGTTAAACGGAAACGGAAATATGTCTGTGTGTGTGTAACGCAATGTAAATCTGTGCGGAAATGAGTGTGGAGCGATAAATATTTTTGTATTGGGCAGCAATTCAATTAACTCAAATCGTACAACTTATTATATCTAGAGGATTAGGATTGGGAATAGAAAGCAATGGTTGGTTTTTGTAGTCAATATCGATCGATTGTGGTCAGACCGATGTGTTTCTTTTTCTATCATTCGATATATTATAAAACCAATTTTCAAGAAAACTGCATGCAAATTAAAGAAGAATATACATAGTAGTCCGATTTTCATAAATCTTGGTGGAATTATGTAAAAGCAAAATTAACATAGAATACGAGGTTTGGAACGATTGCGTTGAAGACAAAAAAGTTTTTCACACTAAGACTACTTTTTCGACCGATTGTTTCTTTGGCAGCTGTTCCGACAAATGTACAGAGTATTAGTACCAAAAGACTTGGTGCAAAGTGTGGTTAAAAAGAAGCTTTAAAACGGACAGAGAAGAACATAGAAAGACAGACGGACTCAGCTCATCTTGCTGATCAAGAATATCCATCTATGCGCTACAAACAATTTACCCTCTCCAAGGGTAAACAAATTAAAACCGTAAACGAAACCGTAACAATCCGTAAACCGTAACCGTTTTGATAAGCGAACCATATAACCTTTATTTACATTACCGGTTATCAGTACCGTAGCCAAAATCAATATATGGTTTAATTTCGATTTTTCCTCTTAAAGTAAAATTTTCGAAAAGTATAAACATTGCAAATTTTTGTAAATTTATTCTGTAAAATTGGCTGCTAATTTATTGTGCTCCTTACTGTTGCTAGTGGGCTGGCATTAGTGTTACAAAGTGTCATATAGCATTGAAGAGGAAGAAAAAATTGTTGAGCTTTTTTCTTTGAGGGCACAGTACATCGCAAACCAAACAAACTGTTTCTGAGAAGTTCCAAAACTATTAAGAAATGAAATGAAATAAGGTATTGAAAATAGGATTCTTGGAATTTATTTGGATTTCTCTTCCAACCGCAAAGCATACGTGAAAAAATTTAATGAGGACGTGTCCAACATAGAAAAAAGATACCACGGTTAAAACCTGATGAAACCGATTAATGCTGGACGCTAATCTCCGAAGACAATGTGCCCTGTAAGAGAAATTCCAACAGGATTTCTTTTCCAACTTCTATTGCTTTAAATAAAAATAAAGACAATGTTGAATAATATAGCATTGCAATGCAAATTTTAATATATTGCATCCTATTCTTTTTTTTTTTGCACTTAAATAGAGGATGAGACACAAGTTAATACACTTTGAGAAAGACATTTCCATATTCAATATCATTGTAAATTGGCATCTTGCTAACAAACGATTCGGTGGGAATTATGATCTTTATTTCCTGTTGAATAGACCGAAATAATTCGATAGGCAAAAGAAACAACCAGTTAAATGATTGTTCTGCTCCCTCTAATGTCCTGGGACAACAAATGGCATCCATATTTTTTTTTCTTTGACAGAGAGGTTGAGGTTTAGTCGGCCACCACGGCCCATCAATCAAGAATTTGGTTTATGACGCTTGATAGAGGAAAGATCAACCTAATTATCTAAATTTTCACATTTCGTTAAAGATGGCTTTTTTATAGGTATATTTTTGAAAATTGCCTTTTTAGGCATTTTTTTTACCAACTTTGACCATTGATATCTTAAAAACTTGACGTGCTAGAATAATTTTGAAAATTTACTTTTTCTCAGCTTGAAAGCCTCCGTCGAATGGTATCAACCTCATTCTCAGGCCCGCGATAGCCCAATATTTTTGTTGAACTGTGTTATTGTCATGGTTTTATCCGAGAGTCTACAAGAAACGCATGAAAGTGGTAAAAATAAAATTTGATTAATTTTGGAAAAAAATATTATACCTACATATTAGAATTATTCTATGCCTGAGCTTATAAAAACCACTCACTAGAAGTCAGAAAAAACAGTCACAGCGGTATCTGAAGAAAACTACATTTTTTGCCTATTTTCACAAAAAAATTCTTGAAAACTACACTTTACTTTCTGTAATCGAAGGCTTGTTTTAAAGTAAATTGAATAGTTTTTACTGTCCATTAAAAAAACAAAGCAATTTTGTATAATTATGAATCTACCAGCGTTTTAATTTCGATAAATTTTCAAATTTGGCAAAAAATTGCTTAAGAAACTGTTGGTTTGTCGAGCAGTGTTATAGCATTGTAAAGGTGCATCCGAATAAAACGGATAAAATTGTAATGTTACCATTATCATGTTTTCACCTTTTTTGCCAAAGAGGTCCCACCGATTTCTTAATAAACTATTTTTATTTGTTAAGAATGCTCATGTGAATATTATAGAACAAGCTCTCGATGGCTTCGTCAACGAATTCGGTGGAAAATAAAATTTTCTATAATAAATTTTTTTTTATTATGTTCCAAAATTATTTATTTTAATTATCTTAATCGTCTGAGTACCTAAACAATTTTTTCGGAGCGGATGAATGATAATTTCCAGAGCCGCTCTGACAAAGTAGTGCGAATTCTGAAATTAATATCGAATTAAAAGTAAGCTTTTAATAAAGCATAAGTAGTGGACGATCAGCTGCTTAGGTTAGAAAATTTATATGAAAATTATTCCCAAAAAAAATATTGTTTCTTTTTAACGCTCAACCTAAATTAACTGTAAAATGGACAAATGCCGAAAATTACCTATTTGCCCATTTTTCAATGTCCTTATTTTAATTTTTGACTGTCAAGTTATAGTACTGTAATTTTTAAATTACAAAATAATTGTAACTGTAATGGTTATTAAATTTTTTAGATGATGTTACCGGGAGGTTTCTGAAACAGCTGTACACTCGAACAGACTTCATTGTGGTGTGGTGTGTTCCTGTTTATAGTTTCGTACAAACATATCATGACTTCGAGCCGGCTAAAACTTGCTGTTTAATTATCGAAGAAATTGTAATTGTAATTTCGATTTACAACCAAGCCGAAGAATTTTAATGAAAAATTTCGATACAAATTCTCTTTATTTTTCGAAGTTGACTAAACCTGTTAATTATTCTAGCTTTTCTGTGTGCGCGATCGAGACTCGTTAAGAACGGTCTTTCTTTCTGTAGTTGAGTCAATGATGACATATTATGAGTGGAAGTTGCGAAGATTTTGTCTTCTATGCGTTTTTTACAACGAAGCCTACTCCTAAACTCTACTCCAATTATAATTTGAGTATTGATTTGTCATATTTAATCGAAACAATTTTTTTAATTCCATTGAAATGGTACAACTTGAAAATTATGTTATATGTAGGAAAACTATGTTAGCAATATGTTAAGTTTGGCTCTCTCTTTCATTCTGATAGAAAGCTTCTTGTGGCATTTATTGTGAGAGTTTTATTCTGTTCTAATGTGGATTGACGGTCCCGTCGATCTTCTTCTTAAAGTATCCCATCTCCGCTTGGTACAGCACCAGCTGTATACGCAGCTTCGCAAACGAACGGGAATACGGATCGGTAATGGCGCGCAATTGAGAGGCAATGCTCTGACCAAAGAACATCAAATCATCGTCTCCAGAAAATGCTGCGGAAGAGTCAATTGGTGCAGGCTGCGCCATTGGCTGCTGAGGATGAGAGACGTTAAACTTCTCTTCGCGTGACTGAAGAGGCGGCTGTGGCTGATCTGGTTCGTCTACACTCGAAGCCGCATCATCAATAACGATTTCCGACTTGTCCGAGACTGCGTCTGCTGCTGCTGGCTCGGATACTACCTCGCCGATGCAATTGCTTTCGATTGGCTCCATGTTTTCAGTGTCCCCCATCTCTTCCGGATCTAGTTCTTGCTCGCCCTCTTCTTGCAAAGCATTCTCAGTGATGGGCAAATGGGATGCGGGATTGGAACCAATTTTTTGGAAGGGCTCCTGCTTAATGATTGCCTGTGGTTTAACAACTTTGTTTATGATCGTATTGAAGTGGTGATATTGTGCACGAGCGCAAGAACGAATCGGCCTGCTTGAACCAACACAGCTTTGGTTCATAGTTGCGGCCCAGCTCCTTTTCGCGCATCCAAATGCGCAGCTCCTTGGCATAAACGATGCGCACACTTTTAATCTTCAACTTAATGTCGGCCACCGTCAAATGTGTAACTTTCAAGGAATTGATGATGGCCCAGTACGCCTCAAGCCGCTTCACACGATTCTTGTAGGTGTCCAGCAGGCTGTTGTATAGACATGGCTGGCGGCGGTAGGCCTCTAGGAATTCTGTCATGGGAATTTTGATATCGTTTAACTTGGCCATAATGCAAACCCACGTTAATCAAAAGAGAACTTTTCTTGAAAAAATTTAAGAGTTGTCAAACTCTTGACAGGCTGACCAAACTATCGATAGTTTTGGGAGAATAAATCTATGTGCGTCAAAATAGCGTCGTATATTTAGCATCGAGTTGGAACGGTGGAGAATGAAACATTGTAAGAATTTTTATTTATTGAATTTGACTCCCCCTCTGATAAGTGTCTTACGATTGAGCTCCAACTTGGCAGACACTCTCTAGAATATCCTTGTTTAAGCTAACATACCTTGTTATTTGCGCCACTATCTTGGAGCTTTTTTAGTTAGTTTTTTGAAAGTTTTTGTATGAGAAAACCAATGATAAGCGAGCTAAGCTTTTCAGAGCATTTTCTTTAATATGCGCCCGAAGACTTTGAATATCTAGCATAACGAGCCATTAACTGAGAGAGGAGTTCAGGTGTCCCAAAAGAAGCTCAGCCAATTTTTAAGTGTCAGTTTTTTACTACCTGCAATGCTCAAAGCCAGGCATTTACGGATTTTAATTTTTTTGTCTATATAGTGAGAAATTAAAAAATAAAAATTCGTCCAATGTTCCATATTCCACCGCTTCAATCCGATGCAAAATACCCGAAATTCTTAAAGCTTAGTACTCAGAAAAACTAAATCGTCCGCTAGCTAAATTGACAACTTTTTCCGTGGGTTACCCGCGGACGGCAGACTGTACAACGCCAAATACCACCCCCTCCAAAATAACGTGTGAAACGGTTACACTGCGCTGATTTGTTGCATTTGAATTTAGTTAATTGTTTTTGCTAATATTTGATATTTTTGAAGAGAAAGAACCGAAACCGACCACCCGGACCGCCCCCCCAGTCGGACCGGCCCGACGTGAGGCGTTTTATTTTCTAGTTCAGTTTACGATCCTTAGTTGTCTTTGAGACTGATTCTTTTGGGAACACTTTCTCTTTGTATTTTCTATTTGCAAGGTCAACCGTGTTGTATTCGGTGAACAGTGACTTAACTGGGACTAGATTGTGACTTATCAGTGACCTGGGTGTAGTCGGTTTTCAATTAATCCCTGTGTTTTACCCCCCCTACCCATGAAAACGCTATCGAAACAGCAGCTGTTCCTATTGGTGACATTTGGGGAGTTTGATTGCATACCAAAAGAAAATCTAGCTTATTAACGGAAAACGGTTATATGTTGTGACGCAAGCTAGATCATTCTTGACCTTGACAGTGATTTGCTCATTTGCAGCGGATGACCTGCCGAATGTATGGGAAATACACAGTCACAATGAGGGCATTTAGCTCAACTAGCGTATTATCTCAAGAATGCGCCATTAGAGCAAGGGTATAAACTTCATATAAAAAAGGGTAACGGAATGTTTTTGTAAAGTTCCAACTAGTCTCTACGATAGGTCACTGCTTAGACCAATGTTCGATAAGAGCGATATGGACTTATACATATGGGCTGCCCAGTACATAGAAGCATTTGGATGCAATTTAGTCAAGGCAGATATTTTTATTGACATTAAGTGAATAAAACATTGCATTTTATAAACGGAATTAACAGTTTTGGAAATATTAAAAAATTTTAATTGGTGCGTATATTTTAGTTGTGAATGGCATTTTTAGGGGTGGACCCAAAAATATCGCTTGCAACAGCATGAGATAGGAACATCCCCAGCTGACGGTGGAATATTTTAAGAAAATTCGGCACGGCAAGTTCGGTGACGGTAGATAAATTTTAATTAAGGTGTCCAGAAATGATCGTAAAATTCAGCCTCTCCCATTTCCGACTGTTCCATTTTTTATCGTTTCGGCTAGGCTTGTGGTTTGTTGTGTTGCCCACATTTTATTTTCCCTATCCCGTGTGATAGGAAGTTATAATTCTGCCAGCGTCGCAGCCGACACACGCATAGAGCGAGAGAATACGTGTGCTCACACAATCTCAAAGCTTGATAATGTGTGTTTGGGCACCACTGATCTACCCAACCGGCACACAAGCGAAGGTTCGCTTCAAGCGAAAGTTTCGCGAAGAACATTATTCGTATTTTGTTTAGTTTCAGCGAAACTCTTTGTGTGTTCCCTTTTATCTTGCTGCAGGTAGAAAAAAAAAAAAAAAAAGGAAGGCGTCGCCGTCGCCTGCTGGACTTTGACTTTGGACTTTTAGAGTGCACTTGAAGCCTTTAAAATAAAGACGGCGTCATTAAAACTGCAGTGCGTCAATTAATAATTCGGTAAAGCATTATTGTGTTTTTGTGGTTTGATGTTTTATGATAGTTTTTCTAATGTGTTATTGTCTATGTGTTAATTGTCTTAGTGTTAAAATCATGCCACACAAGAGGAAACACCGGCTTTATTTATGTGAAGCAGAGCATGTTTCCGTAAGAAAACAATTAAATGAATAATGGAATGAAAGAAAAATTAAAGATTTAAATATAATTAATATGTTAGAATTTTAAAAGCAATTTATTTTTTAATTTATTGAATTGGAATAATTAAAATGAAATAAAACAAAAAAAATTTATTTGTGTTTTAATGTGAACAACATTTTGGAACGAGTGAAAATGAAACTCGTGTAACTTTCGCGTTCGAACGAATTCGCGGGCGAACTTTTGGTCGGGTGGGTAGTGTCATTCTCGCCTAAACCGGTGGTTTGCAAAAAGTAAGACGAGAGCACTTTAATTCGGAATAGAGAACAAGAAATTTATTTACTATTCAGTAAAATTAGTAGAATTGGGCACATGCCTGATACTCAACCAATTTGACAGACGATCACACAAGACAGTCACAAAAATAACAATAAGACAACGAGAATGTATTTGATTTTACTGCAGTTTTTGTGTGACTGTCACACCGCATATTCTTTTAAAACGGATGTATGTACTTGTACTTGTAGTTGGAAAATAGGAAGAACTCTGGTAAGCAGTCAAGTTTTAAGCAACAATTTTCTAAATAATATTCCACATTTTTCGACAGATTTTTCCAAATCAAATCTAAGTATACACTTACAGCATTAGATAAATCAGCTATTGAAGGGCCAGTCAGTCAGCTGAATTTGTTTATGTTAATAATTAGTCTATCCTTAGCTAGGCTTACCCTTTTGCATAAATCGATTATGTTAAGGTAAAGATGTGCTATAAAAGCTTGTCATCAGATTATATTGTTAGTTGTTGCTTCACATATAAATAGTTTACGGATTCCAAATTGAATTGGGTGTCAGTTCCTTGGTTTGATTCTTCGTGATTCTGTTGCAAGCACCAAAGAGGAGTTAACACGCAACGTTCCAGCTTCTATCGTCATCTTCATGCGTCTGCTTGAACATACACAAAATTAGTTTGTAGAAGCTGCCGCTTGTAGTTATTGTATGGTTTTTGCTTAAATTGAATTTGATACACTCACGCGGCAGATTGAATTAGACGCGTTTAGCCACGGCAAAGTCAGCCGCAACTTTGATGGCACTTTGCTAAACTCGTTAAATACACAACCACACAGCAGGCGGTGCTTGGAGCCGTTGCAACCAAGCGGGGCATAAAATTACCAGTTTGCAAAAGGGCGGTTCTTCATTAAACGAGACACACTAGTTAAGCAGTGGTGCTGCCACACTTTGGCGCTCAAGTTGACAGCCAAACTTCCCCAGAACACGACAACCACGCAAATGTGTCAAACACAAAGTTAAGTTATAAATACGATGCAACCCAGATGCATGTGTCTGTGCCTCTGCCTGTGCATGTAGTGGGGGGCACGTGGGCGGGTCATGTTTGTTGTCATGTTACAGCTGAACGACCGCAAAGTACGTGGTTGGAGTTTGTGTGGGTGTTTGTGCTGCGGCTGTGAAAATTAATTGCCTTTTAAGTGAATCGCACTTGCTTTGGTAAACAACTAAATTGGACTAATGACGCTCATTTTGTATGCTGCGGCGCCTGCTGCGGCTTTTTGAGGGTGGGTAACGCAGGCGACCCAAGGAGTTGAATGCAACGTGCGCTTCTATGCTCCAGCACTTCTGTTGACTTATTATGTATACGGAACGTTGTGCGCGAACACGTGCCTCAAAGGGGGACGAGGGGGTGCGAAAACAACACTCAGTTGTTTGGCTGCTTTCACTTCGAGGAGAGTTGAGGGAGTGAGGAGATGGCGAGGTGAATGCAATCGGCCGTCAATCGCTGCTGTTAAGCCTTGTTATGTTTTCTTAAGCATTTTGTTTTCATTTTATTTTTCATTAAAGTAAAACATTTGTCGCAGCTCAATACTTACAGAAGATATTGCAGTGTCCGAAAGGCAGATGATCCCAGGTTCAAGTTTCTTTAATGATTGACTGAAAATGAAAATTCTGATCTCGCTCTCAAAAGCCAATCAAAATATACACAGAAAACGAGAAAGGCAAGGCTAACTTCGTCCGTGCCGAAGTTTTTATACACTTGAAATCGCTTGTCTCAACGGTTAGCGACTTCGACCAAACTTCGCAGATCAGCTTAAAAACATTTAATATTACCCATGACCGTGATTGAGAGCGGTAATATTGAGAAAAAATCAGTTTTTCTCATTAAAATCCATTTTTCGACCGATCATTTGTATGGCAGCTACAAGAAGTAGCCATCCGATCCGGTCGGTTCCGACATATTAGCAGCGTGCAGACAAAAGAAGACTCTGTGCAAAATTTCAGCTCGCTAGCTTCAAAACTGAGGGACTAGTTCGCGTAGAAACAGACAGACGGACAGAGGGGCGGACAAAGCTTAATCGACTCAGCTCGTCACGCTGATCAAGAATATATATACTTTATGTGGTCGGAGATGATTCCTTCCATGCGTTGCAAACTTCTGGGCAAAATTATAATACACTTTTCAAGTGTATAAAAATGCCCCTCTCAACGGTAGCACCAATTTCTTGATTTTATTCTTAGTTCGTCCTTAACTGTTCCGATCTTAAAACGAGACCAGGTTCTCAAATTAAGAAAACCCCTTCTAGGTCTTCCCGCTGTCATTAAGCGATATTCAAAACTGAGCAATAGATGGTGACAATACAACAGTGTTTTTAAGACTGGCCAATAGATGGCGCCTCTACTATGACCATGTGGCTTTCATCCGGCTCCAACCATAAATCCAGTTCATCTAATTAGTTCATACTAACAACTATCGATGCTCGATATTCTCGCCTTTTTGTATCTTACATCTCCAACTCACACACACACAAACACACTTATCTCTCTGCCATTGTGTTACACTCATTCTTACCGTCAACACGCCTTCTTCAATAATCCGAACTTAAACCTTATCAGTGTTTGAACGTGGCATAGCCACAAACATTTTATAAGCAAAATATGTGCAAAAGTATAAGAAAGGGAAAAGGAATCATTTCCGACCACATTAAGAATATATATTTTTGATCAGCCATTGTCTGCCCGTCCGTCCGTCCGTATATAATAACAGATCTTAGAGATGATCAGATATAAATGCTTAACATGTGCGGGACATAAGCTTCTTATGCTTGCAGGCAGATCCCCCCAGAGCCCACAGGATTCTCACCAGACCCCCACCAGACCTTCTTGAGATCACCACCTGACCCCCAACAGCTGCGCACCTCACACCCTTCAGATCACCACCAGATCTCCACCAGATACCCACCACTTCCACCTTGCATCATCCCACTTCACACATGCTGCTAAGGCAATGATAAAAGCGACTGATTTTGCAAATACAAGGTCATACCCAAAAGAATCTGACGCAAAGACAAATTTTTCTAGTTTTAGTTCCCCAATCAGACGGCTGTAAAAGAGCTTCGCTCTATTAAAAGTTTTTAAATACATAGTAACAAAATCTAGCTGCCGCTTTGTGTTGATCTTGTGTCTTTCGCTCCACTCTCCTCCTCCTGGATTTAACGGAACGGATTCATTCATTACAAAAGCAACGAAGAGTTCTTAAAATTAGGAAATCGATCTAAAGCCAGCATTAAAATCAACAATTTTTCTAAATAAAACCCATTTTCCGACCAATAGTTTCTTTGGCAGCTAAAAGATACAGTCATCCGATTCTGACCAAATCTTTTAAATCTAAAGTAAGATAAATATCAATGAAAAAACCAATAATCGTTGAATTGGGAGACGTTAATATTAAAAACAAAATAGTTGTTTTTCGACCGATAGTTCCTATGGCAGCTATATACTGTAGTTTTCCGATTTGGATCATTGTTAATATTTGGGAAATGACTTTCATCAAATATACGTTTCAAAAATTTCTTTAGCAGTCCCGCATATATGTGCAAATATATAGTATGGGATAAAAGATTATAAATTGTTTAATGTTGCTAAGATATGTTCATTCATAAGCGCACCCAACGAATTAAGTTCTCGATTTGCTTGTCTTATTAGCGTATTTAATTACACTGATAGGTAAGCCACTAATTAGTCCTGAGTTTGGTAATTGGCAGACTGAATTTTACGCATACCTCACATGGCATTTCGCACAGATCCTTCTGGCTGATTGTTGGTTTCTTGTGTTGTTGGCACCATAAACCTAAAGTCGTAAATTTTGTAACAGTTATGCGGTGGTAGAAACATTGCCAAGACCATGAAATGCAGTAGAATGCCAAGTGAAGTTCCAGCATAAATTGGACGACATCAATCTCAGACCAGAGAGAGAGAGAACGGGTAGGGGGGAAATGTGTAGCGATTGCACTGCAGGTAACTGGGCACTCATTCACAGACAGACATCACAGCAGAGCAGGATGTGCAACAAGGATAACTGCAGCTAACTGGCGCATGACAAACACACACACACACACATGAATGCAGGTGGAGCCTGCATGAATGACAGCAAATGATAGGGACAACCTTTTGAGCAGCTTGCTCTGCGCTTATGACCATGCTTATCATTATCTCTATTCTCTGCCATCTTTTGCCAGACTTAAACTGGAGTATTACGAGCAGGCCTGTGCCGTGGACAGCGTGACCAAAAAGTGTGCCGGACGTCCCAGTGGCTGTCGGACAGCCATGATTGGCATACTGGGAACAATGCTGAGGACCACCTGTGCCTGCCAGGGCACCGACCCACAACATCTTTATCAGTGCGTTGGATGGCGTCGCTTACTTTGGATGAATCCATGTGTCGGTAGGTGGTAATATGACATTTTATTTTGGTTTTAAAGTGCGGAAAATTTTACGATGAATTGAACGCAAATCAGCTTAAACTTGCTGTTCAAACCTTGAAACTTTGGTGCCTTTGGTCTTGTTCAAATTAGTTATTGTTCCCGTTTCCATAAACTTCCACTTGGTTCCAAGTTCTATTAATCTTTATTCCAAAATGTTAATAGCAAAACTTTTTCACGGAATTCTTAAATCGATTTTTGAAACATGCCTTTTTTTGATAACTGTGGTCCGGTTCTTGTCTTAAAGTTCGTAAATTTGAAATGCTTGGTCCGGCTCGAAGGATCATCGAAGTATTCGCGTTGTGAGAACCGAACATCTTCCGAATATAAGAGCGCCTTGGTCGTAAATTTGTAAGATCCGTCTAAATGAATCCAAAGAAACTCAAACCGAAACCTTCTTAAAACCATTAAAACCAAGCTCAAACTCAGAACGCCTTGAATTTAAAAGATTTGTTTCATAGACGGTCAGGAAGGTCCCACAGAAAAATCAGTAGGGTTATTATTGCAGTGCACCGAAATAGTTTTGGAGTCCAACCTTTTTTCGATGAGGCTCGTAGGACCCAGAAATCACAAACCATATAAAAGGGAGTAAAACCTGGAATCTGATGGCCTTAAATTAAAAATACTTGGTTCACAGTCCGACTCGAAGGACCAACAAATTAAAACCAATTAATCAAGCTTAGCGATTCTTAAATCTTTTTAATCCTTTAAACAAAATTGCGTCCGGTTCGGTTTAAAAAGAAGGACCAAAACAGCGCCAACCTTTTGTACTTTTACCTAACAAATTGAATTCTGACCTTTAACAGTTGAGGCCCAAAAGGATTTCCACATGAAGCGATTAGCCGAGCTTGGTTTCCTTACCACCACAACGACTACAACGACCACCACCTCGACAACAACAACCACCACCACTACACGAGCACCACCACCGCCGCCGCCGCCACCACCGACCACAACGACAACAACAACCAGCCTACAGCCAAAACACACAGCCCGAAAGCCAGCGACTCATATCTTCAAGGAATTGAATGCGGTAAGTAAGCAGGGTATTTGAGTCCTAATTGCTCCACTGTGGTTGCGTCCTTCCCCCCGCCCCATCACCTGTAGCATCCACCACAGCTACCTGTTCGTCCACTCTTGTCCATTTTGTCTGTCCGTCTGTCTTTTTTCCAATCAGCACTCAATCAGTGACTCCAAATGGGTGGTGACCACGGGGGGTGGGAAAAAAGCCAAGCGTACAATATGCCCCAACATTCCAGACGAAAGTCCATATTCTGGTTCCGTTGCTGGCAAACCGACAAAGCAATCAATTCCTGACCAGCAGTAGCAAAAAGATTAAACCGAATGCACAAAAAATATTCGCATTCGTATTCAGACTCTTTAACATCTTCTCTGCTTGCATGTCACAACAACAACAACAACCACCACCAACTGGAAACGATTGCAACAATGAACCGCAAAAACCACAAAAAAAATGGCAAATAAATAAATAAAAAAATACTGCGCAACAAAATTGAAAAACCACGAATAAAAAAAAACACTTCAACGCAAACCAAACAAAAATTGTGTTCCAACGAAACAGCCAAAGGAGAAATCAGAGCCTGCATCGGTGGAACACAATTATCTCGATCCGCCCGATTCGATACCGTTGCACAGCGGAAACGATGAGAGCGGAAATGGCGGAAATGACGATTATCACAACGGCAACAGCAACGGCAACGAGAATGGTAATGGCAATGGTAACGGACACGGTCGCGACGCCAACGGACATAGCCATGCAAATGGCCATCGACGTAAAACAGGTGGAAAGGGACGCGGCAGCAGCAGCAGTGTAGATTTCGTTGATCCAGTCATTTTTGTTGACCCACGGGAAACAACCGAATTTGTGGGCATCAGCATTACGGAGCCGGTAACCACAACAACCACAACAATGGCCACCACAACAACGACACAGCCGCCAAGTAAGTAACTGCAAGTGGATAACAAATTGGTTTTGGGAATCGGCGGGCTTTAAGTGGCAATATATAATTAACCAGGGCTGGAACTCGCGAAGTTTCTTTGACAAAAAGACAAAAACTACCTCAAGCGTAGGAAGGTTAGAGGGAGTCAATAAATGCGCTCTAAGGGCGCACGCACACATGCAGCTGATGGATAAACTGACGGCTGACCCTGAAATTTTAGTGGGTCAGCAAAACGAAATAAAAGAAAATGTTTCATTGATTTCGCAACGCTGTGCTAACAAGAAAATTTTTGTTGAGCATACACAGAGCGTTTTTATTTATTAATATCAGCCTTAACTTCTGCCGTCAGTTAATTTTTCATTCCCATGTGTGCACTCGCCCTCAGAGATAGAATGTTGATACTAAGACCTCAGTTTGCGATGAAAAAAAAAACAGTTGTTTAAAATTTGGAAATTCCAAAGGCCAAAAATTATTAGTTTTTAGATTCGGATTGTAGGTAGAGCCAAAAAAACGCAAGTTTATTCCCCAAAATCCAAACTTAAGGTCTGAAAATGAAAAACGGCGATATCTCTACTTTTGGGTTGATCTGTATAAAAATATGGTGACACAGAACAAACTTTAACGTCATGTTTGTTAAACGGTTCCGCTATGATTATAACCTTCCATTCAGTAAACAGACTTCGTCTGTGGGCATTGTTTTTGCACTAGCCGCATTTATGCTGTCGTTCCAAAAAATGTCGCCTTTTTTGAAGAATTAAAATCTGTTGATGCAGTAATATAGCATAAGTAAGCAAGTTAGAGTGGATACGTTTAATGGTTTTCGAGAACGAGGGTGTTCAATATCAAAACAATTGCAACCATTAGGTACATTATTTCCCCCAATTTTCTACATTTTAAAATATGTCGCCCATATATATTTTTTCTAAACACAATATGTATTTTCGGTTGAGAATGTGCATTTCCAGTAGAATCACAAAGTCTAAAAATGAACATTGAACATCCGTTTTTTTGTATGTAAAGCGGGAAAAGTAATAAAATAATAAGAGTCCATACCTCAGATGTACTGCGAATTATGAAGAAAATTCATGCAAATAAATTGCGGTTTCTTATTAAACGATGTTTTAAATTTTGATTTATTAGATTTTTAATTTGTTATTCAATGTATCTCATGAAAAAATAGTGCACGAAATGGAATTTTACTGTGTTCCAATTTGTATTATTATCGGAAGGAGAAGTCATCGTCTATTTAAAGCGTCTCTTGTGTATTTTACGGGGGAAAAAATGGGAAAATTGTGGAACTGACTGCAAAATCAACTATTTTTTCGGTGCCGAAAATTGTGTCCTAGTCCAAAAAAGGGGAATAGAAGGAAGTTGAGAAAACTTTTATGAGGGGTTTTAATACTAACGTGTTTACCACTCAAAATACTTAATGGATTTCTCAACCCGTGCGCACTAGGTTGGACCCCCGAGGTAAGGAATTTTTAAGGTAATGGTCTCAATCCCTATCTGATACTTTATAATGTATAGTAAGCGTAACAAACGAAAAAAAGTCGAGTTACATCTAACCCGTATAGTCTCTTAAGCTTTTATATATAACTTATACGCAATGTTGCCAATTATTTTATATTTATTTAATTCGGTGTTGATTTTCATTAAATGCTTTTCGAAATAATAACACAAGTCTATAATGATCGATGAGTTATTTCAAAAAAGACAGCAATTGAAATAAGCATATAATTTCGTTGTAAAAATTTGTTTTCAAAGAACGTGTCGTAGAGTATTTTTTTTTAAACTTTAAGGCTCTGTCGTGCTCATTTAAAAGTATCAAAACGGTGTGAAGGGGTGTTCGTATGAAGTTGGCAAGTACTAGAGATTTGTTTATATTGCTGTTTGGGATAATTTCGCAAAAGAAAGGTTTTTCAAATTCCCAGTAGTTTAGCCGTTTCAGGCGAAAAACATGAAAAAAGCACTTTTTCCGAAGTTTTTGCGCTTTTGAAGCACTAAATGCCAATTTTTTTGGTCAGTCTGTTCATGACTTTTTTTCCTCTAGTTTTTATATTTTACTTTGCTAAAGACATAAAAACAAAATTCCAAACAGTTTATGATATATGGACAGTTTGGGGTGAAAATATGTTGGGTATCAAAAAAGGACCTTTACGATGTGATAGGGCCATGTCCTTTGGGGATTTTTATACCCTTGCAAAGGGTATTATAATTTTGCCCAGAAGTTTGCAACGCATAGAAATATTAATTTCCGACCCTATAAACTATATATATTCTTGATCAAGGCGACGAGCTGAGTCGATTGAGCTTTGTCCGTCCGTCTGTCTGTCCGTCTGTCTGTCCGTCTGTCTGTTTCTACGCAAACTAGTCTCTCAGTTTTAAAGCTATCGAGCTGAAACTTTGCACAGAGTCTTCTTTTTACTGCACACTGCTAATATGTCGGAACCGACCGGATCGGATGACTATATCTTATAGCTGCCATAGGAACTATCGGTCGAAAAGTGGGTTTTTGTGAGAAAACTTTTTTGTTTTTAATGTAAACGCCTTCCGCTTCGACAATTATTCGTTTTATACGTTTTTACACAGATTTGGAAGTTTTTGTCAAAATCGGATGACTATATCTTATAGCTGCCATAGGAACTATCGGTCGAAAAGTGAGTTTTTGTAAGAAAACTTTTTTGTTTTTAATGTAAACGCCTTCCGCTTCGACAATTATTAGTTTTATACGCTTTTACACAGATTTGGAAGTTTTTGTCAAAATCGGATGACTATATCTTATAGCTGCCATAGGAACTATCGGTCGAAAAGTGAGTTTTTGTGAGAAAACTTTTTTATTTTTAATGTAAACGCCTTCCGCTTCGACAATTATTAGTTTTATACGCTTTTACACAGATTTGGAAGTTTTTGTCAAAATCGGATGACTATATCTTATAGCTGCCATAGGAACTATCGGTCGAAAAGTGAGTTTTTGTGAGAAAACTTTTTTATTTTTAATGTAAACGCCTTCCGCTTCGACAATTATTAGTTTTATACGCTTTTACACGGATTTGGAAGTTTTGGTCAAGATCGGATGACTTTATCATATAGCTGCCATAGGGACTTTTCGGTGGAAAAGTGGGTTTTTGCGAAAACTTTTTTGTTTTTAATGTAAACGCCTTCCGCTTCGACAATTTTTAGTTTTATACGCTTTTACACAGATTTGGAAGTTTTGGTCAAGATCGGATGACTATATCTTATAGCTGCCATAGAAACTATCGGCCGAAAAGTGGCTTTTATCAGAAAAATGGTTTGTTTTAATGCTGACGTTCGTAAACTCTGTTGTATTAAAACATTTGCAAGGGTATTAAAACTTCGGCAAAGACGAAGTTAGCTTGGCCTTCTCGTTTTTAGTTTCGGTATGCTCTTAAAAAATATCGGGGTCCGAAGGCGTAACCAATTTATGTGTTGCACTGTGTAATCTTCGGTCGAGCCGAAGTTAGCTTGCCTCTATTTTTTTTTTTAATTTAAGGTACTCATTATTTTTGTAAGATATCAAATATATATTAAAAACTTACGTAGCACCGGTTCAACGGCGATGGGCACCACTTGACACACTTAATGGCTCCTTTACCACTTTGTGTGGCTTTTATTTAAAAGTTATTAGATAAATACAAACTCTGGGGGGCACAAGGTATGTTATGGTCGGGCTTGACCGACTTTCTACCTTTTTTTTTTGTCCGAAAATGTGTCATTCAAAATGCAGTGGCTCGCAGCCCTGATATCTCTTTTTCAGTTCATCAACAACTTACAGCCATTCAACTTTTCAGTTTGATTCTGCATCATTTGCTATGCATTTCCGTTTTGAAGTTTGCAACATAATTGATGTGGTCGATGTGGTTGTTGGGCTAATTGAAAATTTTACTCGGTGGCTGGCCGTGATTATTATTTCAATATTTTGTGCAAAAACTCATTTAAAATTCAGGATCCGCATTGGTCGCCTCTTATCTGTATGCACGTCTGTGTGCGTCACCGGAAATGAGTTTGTTTACGCCTCATACGGCAATTATGTGGGCCTTTGGTCAGCTCGAGTTGTGGTTTGGCTGGGAAAAGTTTATCGGAATGCGAAAAAGACGTGCACATGATCGTTGTGTATGCCAAATCCGCTTAAAACATACAAACACACACACATAGACCTCATCAAAACATATCACTCGACTGCATTGTCATAATACTTCCGTTATTTGGGTCCCCAGCCTACACATATTGTCCATTTATCACACAGCCGAGCGCAATGTGTTTACAAACATCATTAAAAATGTAAATGAGATTGTTTGTTTGCCATCCGTCTGTCCATTCGCCCCTCCAACCGCCTGTGTGGTCAGCTTGTCTCTCGTAATTATTTAGACACTTGGGACATTTGCGTTTGCATTTTGCATGAAATGTTTGTTGCTGGCCCCCGGCCAGCTTGCATGTCTCATCCATAATTGATTTTATTCGTGAGGTGGGCGGACGGTTTTAAACTATATTTTAAACAAAAAACTAGAATTTGTGTGTCGAATCAAGAGTATTTTAAAATTGCTCAATTATTTATGCATATTTTGTAGTTGGTTTATTGAAGAAAAGTTTAGCAAAAGACTATAACAAAATTCTCCAGAGCTATTTTTTTTTGCATTTAAAACTTATCCCTTGGGCGGTAATTATGAGAAAAATAACTCAACTGTCAACCCCTTATGACAGCCTGCCCCCTCCAACTGACAAAAACTTGTAATGGCGTTGATGACCATGATGAATGTTTAACCTTAGTGACAGACATCCGTAATTTGAGAACGCATGAGTAAAATGAGGATATGTGAAAAGGGACGGACATCAACACAACGTTTAGAGATATGTGAATACTTTAAAAATGTCAGTCCAACTGAAACAGTATACAGGATATATTCACATTTGACGGACTTTTAGCTGTCAGATGAACAAATCAGATAACCTGTCGCATAAAAACGGGACAAATATTTGTTGATTTCCAAGAGAACGCATAATATATATTATAATTAATAATTGTGAAAATAACAAAATTATATTTTAATTTGAAATAAAATATTTTTTATTTGAATAGTTTTTAAGGGGTGCATGTAATAACGCCCGCTGACATAACGCCCGCGGGCGTTATGTCGCTTTTTAAAGTGTCATAACGCCCGAGGGCTAATGTCACTTTAAGTCACTTTTTGCGGGCTTTATAACACTTTACGCCCAAAAAGAAAAAAAAAATTCTGAGTAAATATTGTATGCACTCTCTCGTTGTTCTGATCTGATCTTCAGTGTTCGAATTGCAGTCCAATTCTTCAAATGTCGTTTTCCACTGGATTAAATCATTTTGTCCGTTTTTGACACAGTTGAAAAGAAGTAAAGTAGTGTTCCGCTACTCCAAAGTTCTGAAAAAATAATTTAGGATATGTACGTGAAAAATTGAGAATGCGCCGCAGGCCAAAAATTTTTAAAAAGAAGCACAGACAATAATTTAAAAAAAAAATCGTCGCGATTTAAGCGTTATATCAGCGGGCGTTATTACATGCACCCATTTTTAAGGCCGACTATTTATAAATGAAAAAAATATATGATAATAGGCAACACTGCGTATTAGTTATATACAAAAACTTTCGAGGCTGATCGCGCCCGTTAAAAATCGATTTTTTTTACTTTTCATTTTCTTACGCTAATTATGCATCAAAAAGTATCAGATAGATGGATGAGAGCATGACCTTAAAAATTTCATACTCATGGGGTTCAACCTTATATAAATACACTTCTTCTTCATTATTAAAAGATCGAGATTCAAAACAGAGATTAAAATCGAAACAAATAACGGCTAAAATCACCGCTTTTTCCGGTTGCAGTTATAGGATATGGCCCCAACCTCAGTAATTATACTAAGTTTAATTTGCATCTATGGAAGTATTTTCGCCTGTATAAATAATAGAGTAAATATGAGCTTTGATTGACATGAAGATGGGTAACTAGACGGTTAAATGGGAGTTGTTGATCAAACGGAAAAAAAATAGCGAAATATACAAAATTGTGTAATTTGTTTAGACTATCATAGTAAATAAACGGATGCTGAAGATCGAGAGGAGAGTTTGAATGAAATTTCTTTGGGAACAGTTAGCGTAGTCCAACTAAAAGAAATATTCTGCAAATACGGTTACATTTATTAGCGATCTGCTAAATTATTAGGAAATTTTACAGATGCATTTTCATATTGTAAAGGAGGTTTTTCACATGGATGAATTTATTTATAATTTCAAAGTCAATGGAAATGCTTTTAATGGTCAATGTTGCTTGTACGTTGCGTTGCTATGCCGTCTTTAGAATTTTAAACACCAAACGAAGAAGTGAAGTTTATTTGACTATTACCATTTATCAAATCTTCATCTATCAAAACTCTCCATCCCTCTATTTACCCGTCTTCATGAGAATCTAAAGTCATTACAAACATTTTGTAAATTTTGCGATTTTTTGGTTCGTTTCATCAACACATCTTATTTACTTATACAGGAATTTTTTGATTGACCGACCTCTATTAAATCTTTATGATAATCCGAACTTATTATGCAATTTTGTAAATTTCGAGATTTTTGGGACAGTTTGGTCTGTCAAATCTTCATAATAATTTTAGGAATAAATAAAAATGAGCCCATTTAGTATTTATTTTAAATTTTTGTTGTCGTTTGACTGTTTGATATCCACCTCCTATTTATCCGTCTGCATTGCAATATCCAAACTTTGCAATATTTTGGTCTGTTCAATCTTTCATAAATACTTAAAAGAATATTAGGAAAATTTCGCTGTTTTTCGTCTACATAATAATCTTAGGTCGTATGAAAATTTTGGAAATTGTGATTTGATTGACCGTTTGATCTGCAATTCCAATTTACCGTTAGACCGTTAATTCTATTCCTCCTATGTTTACCCGTCTATCGAAACTTTATAATAATCTAAAGTGATATGAATGAAAAATTTGAAAATTTCATAATATTTAAATATTATAATATATATAATCTATACTATCAGGGGTGTCCTGAAAATCTCAGAGATTCTCGTATAAACGATTGTTTGTAAAGTTTCAAGAATAAGACCGGCTACTAGATCAAATGGAAGGGAAATCGTACCTTAAAAATCTAGTTGGCTTTGAGAAGGCGGTTATAAATCGCTCAACTTTCGTCTTCTAATCCGGTAGCCTGGTATATGTGAGCCCTTCAAAACCTCTAGAGATTTCTCGGACACACCCGTATGAAATTGTTGAAAAAAATGTGTGTGTAAGGGGATATCTCTGCAACGCGTACACCAAATTGCATGCGAGTTTCTTTAAATGATAGCCAGCGTGAGTGGCATGGTTTTTTAATAAAAATATAAAATAATAAAAAAAAAATGTGAAAAATTGCTTTTTGAAAAAATTGCAATTTGTGTAAGTATATTTGTTACTTTTGAAAATGCGTGCGTTCAAAATCAACCTGTGTGATTTTTAAAGTTAAATGCCGAGACGATCAAATTTGGGCCGGCGAACGTAAAATGTGTCTTAAGTTGTGGCTTCGAGGAGCAGTAAAAGTAGCCAAGACATTACACAACGATACAATGATGCAACAACAACTGCAAATGAACGTCATGAAATACAAAATAGTGTCACTGACTACTATTCTCAGATGCATTTTAAAATTCTTCCAATAAACGAACGTTGTCGCCATTGTGAGGCATAAAGAAGCAGATGGCATGGCGGTAAAGTGAAATTGGCAGAATTGGGGAGCCCACCACAACCATTGAGCATATTACTTAATGGATTGATACCCGAGTCTAATTATTTTTTTAACAACAGCGAAGCGCTCGGATCTGCTAGTTTATGTATAGATGTGTAGACTGATTAATGGATGCTGCCAAATGAGTTAACCAATATCGCGGTTTTTTCGTTGTATGTTTTCATCTTAGAAAAACACATTTCATGGGGCAGTATTTCAATATATCTAAAGGAAAAAAAATTCAACTGAGTGGTTTTCCATTAAAATCATGATCATAAGTTTGACGGGGTTGATACCTGATTCCTATCGTTTCTCAATTTGTTGGTCCCATTTCCAGTCTTTAAGGAGTGTCGCACTGTGTAATACAACAAATATAATCCTTAAGATTGGTAAAATCTTTACTTTCCCTTAACACTACACCTGAATATATTTGGAACCAAGCTAAAGTCATAACGTAATGTAAAGATTCCAACCTAAGGAAATGCAAAAGTAAAATGAACTCGATGTATTCCAGCCTTGCAGTTAAATATATATATTTTTAGTTTTGCCTAAAATATATTTTTCAGAACTCCAAATTAACATGAATTTATTCTCGACACCTTTTCACTTTCTCCGTAGGAAATTGTGTAGTTCAACGGCCCTATCAATCGGATCAGCTAATACGTGAAGGCAGTAGCAAAAGGGTAAGTTTTTAACATTTCATTTATTTATACAAATTCAATTTGACTGAAATCTCGTTTAAACAAAAGATAAACGAAACATATAACTAACAATTTTGTAACAATTAAAACAATTTACATCTAAATGCGGATTGCACGTATATACACACTTTTTTGTTGAAGTTCACAAAGCGATGTTTAAAACATTTACACAACTAAAAGTGAAGCCAAATAGGTGAAAATAAAAAAACGTGTTGCAATGACGTGCTGGGCACGTGCAAAACAAAACAACAATGGGCAAAGCCATTGAAAACAACATTTCCATTACGAAGCGGGTGGTCGAAGCGCAATTAGAATGGCATTATTTATACCCCACATGGCGTATGCGTAATGCAATGCTTGCCGAATTATTCTTTCACCTCACTCTGATGTTTCTTTTGTGCTGGATTTACTTTCAGATCTACTCTTTGGACGATGCCGAGTGCAGCGAACTGTGCAGCTGTGGCGACTCGCTGACACTCACCTGCCATGCCCTCTGTGTACCCTTTGCCCCCTGTCGCACCGCACTGGCGTTCTACAGTCACGCCTCGCCAGCTTATCAGGCGTTCCGCGGTCGCTGCCTCTGTTACTCGGGGCGTTTCATCTGCATGAAGCCGCCAGTTGGGGAATACTTTCTGCCAGGTGGGTGGCCGTTGCCAACGTTACTTTGGCATTATATAATGTTAGAATGGAGTGTGGTCTGTTTTTTTTGTATACCCTTAGAGTGGGTAATATAAAATTGTTTGGATTTTTTTTAAATGATGGGCAACCACTGGTTGCCCGCAGAACTTAGCTAAACTGGTTGGAGTGAAGAGAAACTCAAGGGAATAAAAGGGTATTCAAACTTCGGCACAACCAAAGCCAGTTTTCCTCCATCTTTTCTTCTGGTTGAGCACTTTACGATTATCGCCAGCGACAGACAATGATGGGTTAAAGCACAGCCCGTTGCTGTTTTGTGGTGGCCCTCTCTAGACGGTCTTTGTTCATATTTTTAAAGCCCTATTCTCATGGCTGTTGTTCGAGTCCCCACTTCAGCACTGCTTTGACACACACACAGAACTATTGTGTGTGCGTGTGTTTCTCTTGTCCTGCCACTTGCGTGCCAGTAAATTGCATTCGCTGAAATTCGTTTTCCTTGTTGTTCATCATTCTCCAGGTGGCGTCTTTCTGCTGCTGGGCTATAGTGCCGCCGATGAGGCCCTGCTGCGTCCACACACCAATCTGGGAGTGCAGGATGCTGTGCGCGCCTTGCAGCAATATGTAACCACATATATCGATAATCAGGTAAGCCACGAAACGGACAGCGTTTGCAATATATTAATTGCATTCCACGCAGACACAATGCACGCTGACGCTATTCAACATGACCGAGGAGAACATCATCATTGCCGCACGTCTGCCGCACGATGGCAAGCTCAAGGATATTGAGCTGCTGCGCAGGGAGAAGGTAAGTGGCATTCCCTCAGGCGCCATCCATTTATACTAATAACCCGTTCGACAACTCTTATTGCTTATCGGTCCGCCTGCAGGATGAGTGCACCTCAATACTGAAGACCATCAGTCAGCAAATCAATAACGAGCACAATGAGCTGCAATCCCACCGACTGTTGAGCATTTTCAAAATGTCCGAAGTCGAAGTTATTTGGCCAGAGAGCACGAGTGCAGCTCCGGCCAGCAGGTGCCATCGCCTTGAGTTGCTGCTCCTGGCCGTGTTCCTTTCAGTCTTGACCCCGGCAGCGACATGACAGCAGCGTAATTAAAGAGGTTCATAAGTGAGAACGATGGCGGGCAAGTGTAGGTGTAGTTAATTTGTAAGGGGTGAAACGGGGATGGTGGAACTGTAAGCGACACTCGCTATATACGATATATGTATGGATGTGTGAACAATAGCTATACTCGGAGCATACTCACTTAGGGTTAGGTATCTACCATAAATACTTAGGGGCTAGTTTGTGTTAAAGCTTTGTTTGTTGTTAACTTGAAGTTGCAGTTGCCATCTGGAGTTTCTTTTTGATACTGATGCCAGGCAACTATATTTATCTGTACTCTGTAATGTGAAATGAAAACTGCTGTCTAAATAATAATACTTATTATAATATTATAAACAATATTGGAGAGGGAGTGTGTAAAAAGATATCGTTTAGGCATGTAAATATATTAATGTTTAACTACCTGTAGCTAGTGTTTTATACTGTAAACAATATACACACACACACACACACGCGCACAGCATACAACATTCATTCATTGTGTTCGGCTTAAGCTCTATAAAGTTCACGATTGCCTCAATTAAAAAAATTAACCGCCTTTACACTGTTTCCTTTGTTGATGTTTTCTCTCTTATGATTTTTAATTACGTTTTAATGTGCAAATGTGTGCCCTGCCGCTTAATTCGAAATGGAATTTTTTTATTTATTTCATAGTTTACATTTCGAGGCGCGAAAACGATTACGGTTTCATTATCAATTATCCTTTGCAATTTGCTTCAGTATTTCTCATTTGTTTCATACATCCATAGCCTTGCCTCATTTCCACAGGTTTCATCCATTAACTGCTTTTACACTACTTTTGCTGTATATAAATTTACAACAAACTAACAGTACATATCAAAATGAACACCTAAAAAGATACACAAAAAATGAAAAGAAAAAAAAAACAAACTAAAATGGATTAAAATGAAACTTTTGTACATAATTTCTTTATACAAATACAACGATAAAAAATATTTTCAAAACCCAGTTGTTCGGGCGACGGGTTCCGTTGACCAAGCTAAATATCAGCACACTTCCCGCTCAACCAACAAAATGCGTAGGGACACACAGAAATTCAACTCAAGTGCGGGCTTAATAATTTAAAATAGTGGCGTAGCTTAGGGGTGCGAAAGGGGGGTCAAATTTTAGGTGAAGCATATTCCGGGAATTCCGAATCGGATCCCGGTAATATGCCTAATTAATTTTGTTATGAAGGGTGTATGCTTTGAACATTTTTTTATGATTCTTTCTTTAGTCTTCTTAAGTCGATCACCGCACCCATGGTGCACTTTTTTCCAGACAGAGTCTGAAAGTCAAATAAAAAGCAAACACGTATACGAGTTTCCGAGGTACACTATCTTTTGTTTTTACAGTAGCTATCACATGCATTAGGGTGTCCCAAAAACCGTCATTTTCTGAAAGCTTTCTCTATAGTGAAGTATTATTGAGATTTTTCAGATTTCAAAAAAAATCGCTTAGAGGTCGCGAAATCGAATTTTCCCCTAAAATCGGGTCTCTGATAACATAAAAAAAATCTCAAAATTAGAATCAGGTGAGCCAAATAACTATTGTAGCCCAAACACATTGAAAATTTACGAAAAAGTACATGGTACCCAAATGAGCAAAAGTTACTCCAAAACTTTTGTATTTTGCTCATTAATGTAATGTTTTGAAATTTTTATTTAAAAATGTTGATTTGAAAACTGAGAAAATCGTGGTTATTGACCACGAAATATGAATATGACATATATATAATTTTAAAAACAGTACGGAAAACCATTTTTGGGTAAATTCGATTTGCAAATCTGAATTCTAAAAAAATATAAAAAATATTTTACTCTATAAGCTTTCTGAAAATGGCGGTGCAAATAAATTTTTGGTACAGCCTAATGTATATTTCAGTGCATTTATCTCTCAGTATACAGAACACTTGTGGATTTTTGATGTGAAACATTTTTAATTTCGGTACGGAAGATTTGAGTAGGAGTGAAATTTGATTTCAGCGTCACGTGACGCTGCAGCGCTGTGCTGACATTATGGATATTTTGTATTGATGTCTTAGCGGTAGGAGGAGGGACAGTGGGCGGAAAGTTGTGAGAAAAGGGGGTTAAGTAGAGCTAATTCAACAGTGACTAAACAGTGACTTGAAAGTGACCAAACAGTGACTTGACAGTCACTTGATAGCGACTCAACATGGACTAAACACTGAATTGAAACTGACTAAACAGTATCTTGGTATTGACTTGATAGTAACTTGACTGTGACTAAAAAGCGACTAAGAACTGACCTGACTTGACTTAATAGTGACTTGACCTTGACTTGACAGTGACTTTAAAGTGACTAAACCTTGACTATACAGTGACGTGAAAGCGTCTTGACAGTGACTAAACAATGTCTTGACTACTTAAACAGTGAATTGACTGTGACTTGACTAACAGTCACTTTACAGTGGCTGAGCAGTGACTTGACAGTGACTTAATAGAATCACGTTAAGAAAACAGAACACAGAAGCCAGTGATCTTGTTGTTCATATTTCTACTCCCTCTCTTCTTCTTTTAATAGATTGTCGTTGCTGATTTAAATACCATTCAGAGAGCTTGTGATTTTGAAATTAACCCCTTAAATTTAGCTTCATGTTTCACATCGAAGCCTCGTGAGTGTTAACGACAGTCACACCTTTTTTTTTTCCATAGCTTTAAAATTCCCTCCACAGCAGTAAGACCATTGTGGTAAAACATGGACTTGCTTCCAAGGAAAACCACGTAAATGCTTTTTCCAAATAAACTTTTAATCAATATAGAACGTGTTATTTAATCCCTTCCATGTGTGAAAAAAAACACAAATTTTAAGTGTCAACTATAAAAAAAAACCTTATTTAAACACTTTACAAACACTTTCATTCATCAAACCAAAACATATACAACTTAAAAGATTTCCTGTTTTAATTCTGTAAATAATAGTTCCCTATGATTAATATGGCTTTGGACATGAATTACAGGAATATTATAATTATTATAAAAATTTTACTAAGTTACCCAGAAACCTTACTTTACTCAAAAATCTGTCTGGCCCCTAAGATGTTATTTGCTGAAAAACTTTGTGTTAGTTAGACCCTACGCTGACCCAATTTCATCTGAAGAATAAATTAATTCCTGTTTTGCGTACAAATTGAGAATTTTATTTTTAGTTTTTGAAACATAAAGAGAAAACTAATTTTTCAAAAATTTAAAGAACCCTCTCATTAGTTAATGGTTGAGTTAAGTATACGAATATTTATATATATGAATTCAGTTTTTTGCATTTAATATATAAAGATTATGTTGATAGCACTTGGTTGGTAGAACACCAAGTCAACGAAAGTCGCTTAAAATCGCCGGAACAACTGTTAATTGAATGTTTGAACAAATGCAAAAATTTGCACTCACAAATTGACACAGTCTAAGCTCGACCATTCTGGCAAATTCTTTGGCCAACAGTCACAGCAAGAGCAAACGTAGCATACTTTTATGCGCGTCTAAATGGTCGCAATCATGAAAAAATGTCTTCCTTGATGCATATACATAGCGATATGTGTTATGTTTATATACATAAAAATATATATATATACCTTTATAAAATATCAAACAAAAACCCTATTGGCCAAGCCTAGCCAACGCTTCAGTTTAGACAAACGATATGTAATATATATACCGAGGGCAACCATATCATTATCAATATCTGGCAAATTATAACACTGTTGACACTATTACAAATTATGAATAATCGCAGCATATCTGACAAACACGTACATATATAAATATATAATAAATAATGAATTATGTTAAATACGCATTGCAAACTACTTTAATAGTCTCTAGGAAACTATGAAAACCAAGCAACGCTTTAACCAGCCCAACAACAAACTACAACTAACCTGTATAAAGTTTATCGAGAACCTGCTTAAGACACCACATATAGCTAATATTAGACGAATTTACAGCTATCTAACCAACTCGAGGCGAGAGCAGCCGCTGTCGCATGCGAGACAATTAACTGGATGGCTTAGAAAGTTTAGGAATAGTGAAAATATTTATATTGTAGAACCATTGATGTGACGAATAGACAAAAATGATGGAGTTTATGTTCAGCTTTGTATCTTTCGAGCATATCGGCCAAGTGTTTTGGTATTGTTTGGTCTCCACCCCTTACTCTCCTTCAACGTGCGCTCTTAATGCGGCACCAAACAAAAGCGTAGCTACAATGTAAAGTACCGTTAAAAATGCAGCAAATTACAAAATGGAAAACAAAAAACCTAGCACTCAAATAGAACAAGTATAACATAGAATACTTAAATTATGCATGAGGAATATAAGAAATAAGTAAAATACAACACTTCAAGTTTAAAGCAGCAACAAGGCGAGGCAAAACAGAGACCCAAAGAGTAAATACGTACATTAGAAATACAAACATGATGTAGCGTGGATAACTGAAGCGCATGGATAAACTTAAACTTAAACAAAATGGCAGAAGGGGGAGAAAAGAAACAAAAGGCGATGCAAAACCAAGCGAAACATTGTGAAAGTGAGGCGCGGCATATTTGTAATGAAAAAATTGTAAAAGAAAAACAAAGCAAAAAAAAGTACAGTAAAAAAAAAATAAAGAAAGCGTAAAGCAAAGAAAGTGAAAATGAGAAAATTTAAATGGGGGGATGGATGGAAAGGGCACATTGCAAACTTAACTGACAGTATGGAAACTAAGTAAGTATATAAGACCTCTCTATTTGACTGGCTGATTCACTCAGAAAAAAACCAAGCCAATCGTACTTGATATCATGCAGTTTTGATGTCAAAAGTACGGTCAGACGAAATAAGCTTGGATCTAAGATAATACTGTAGTCAAGCATGGATTTTTTTAGGCGGAAATGCTTGGTTTTGAATTGATCTTCCTGACTCTGACAGCATCTAGTGCATTCTATTATTTTATTGTTATACTAATTCTTGCTTTACCGATCAACATTATTGCCGGTAAGTATTTAAGCACACATTGTTATTGATAAACTCATGCCGTCTCAGACCTGATCAAGCATCGAAAGAGAGTACAAGCGTGTGTTTTAAGTTCTACTCCAAGGGTCATTTGTCTCTCACATATTCAGAAGTGGTCCGAAGTCACAAAGTGGAAGACTAAGACATTGAAAAATTTAAAGATAGGCAACTAAAGAGGTGGTTGGAGATACTGGGACTCTCGACGAAAGGAAATAAAACGAATTAGTGGACCAAAAATTTACAGAATTTGGATAAGGTTGTAAGCGGATCCTCCAATTTTGGGGATTCGCAGGAAGAGGTAACGGGAGATATCTCTTTGGATTGGAAGGAAAGGGTAAATAATTACTTCAACGACATTTTTTAAGAAAAACAATGGCAAATTATTTCGGTCTTGACTGGGGAATTGAACACGGTACCCTTTGCACTTAACAAACAACGTATGGAAGGGCGCGATAGCACACTGAGCTATTACACACTTTATTAATTTCACATGTATAGGCTACATGTATATTTCTGTGTGGTGGTTGTGCTGACTAAAAAAAGAGAGTAACAAAAAAAAAAAAAAAAGATATCGAAAAGATATAACTATCTCTCTCTCTTTCAAAAATCATTTTGTTGAATAGTTGCATAGTTTATTAATCTTTCATTGTAAGCCTGCTAAGTACTAAACCCAAGATGTTTTGTTCTAGAACAAAGAATTTTCTAGAGTTTTATCGATAAAGGGTTGTTTGTTTCTCTTGTAATATTTTAGTCGGACTATTTTTGACATAAGAATATTTTTATAATTTTTAAAACTTTTTATATTTATTTTTTATGACTAAAATATTATATATTGTGTATTGTGTCCATCAATTAGCTCCAATTATCGGTACTTCTATTAACTTTTTTTTTATTATTTAAAAAAAATTTAACGGACCCATCACGTAAAATCTTCCAGGTAATCTTCCAGGTTGGCGACTATTTTACGAATCAAGCGTCAGGTATCTACAAATTTACACTGATAAACCGAATAGCAAAGAAATGGAGTAGCGAAAAAAGCCTGATCTTCCGGAAAGTTATGCTACTGCTGCCAGCCGTCTTTGCTGCCTGCAAAGAAAAATCAAGAAAGAACCTCAACTATTTGACAAAATATAATTCAAAGTGCACAATTTGTTACAATAAGGGTACGCATACCATTAGACGCCGAAGTAGCTGCCAGAAGCGAACGCAATTGGTGCTTGCCAACATTCATAGCGTTAAATCAGAATAACCCCCGCAAAATAAGGCTCGTTGAAGATGCAGCAGCACAGTCCCACGGATCATCATTGAATGACCATTTATTGACCGGGCCAGATTGCTTAAATCGATGAGTTGTTGGCATTCAGAGTCGGCAAGACATCGCGGAGATGTTCAGCATTGTGAACTCAGTTAAGAACGTTGGCATATCTGGAACGCGAACCCCTCTCTCTCTGCAACTTTGTAAGAGAAAGACAAAATTTTTTAAGCTCTACTAAATAAACAACTGAGAAAGTCGGTCAAGCCCGACTATAACATACTCTGTACCTGGAGTTGAAGCTGAATGCAATGCTGGCGCTGCGCTCACTCTCTCTCTGTCACTGTCTCCCTCCAAAATTGTGTGTTGTGTTAGTTGTAAAAGGGTGGGAGGGGGTGGGTGGAGGGTTGCTAATTTCTAAACTATCTCCAGAAGATACGAATCGTCTATCTTCAAAACTGTAGGAGATATAACGTTTTTTCCAAAATGTTGGAGCGGGAGGGGGCATGGCAGATATTGAAAATAAACTTGATCTGCCTGCAAGTATAAGAAGCATTTGTCCCATACATGTCAAACCTCTATCTCTTACCATATCTGAGATCTGTTTGTTCATACGGACGGACGGACGGACAGATGAACATACGGACGGACTGTTGATGCTGATCAATTGCTGCACATCATACAAAATTTGTTTTTTTTATTTCAATTTATGTACATGTCGTAGATTACACAAATATTGTGAAATAGATTCTTTAATAAATAAATTGTCCTATAGTGGAATATTTCAGCCTACCTTGTTGGGAAATGTACTCAAGTGTCTATGTCAGTGAATATGAGATTTGGTGTAAGAATTGTGAACTGAGTAGTTAGCTAGCGCATTGGAGAGAAAAGACATTTGCTTTACGGTTCCAGAAATAATAAAATAATAAAAATGGAAAATCATCATTCTTCGACATACATTTGTAACAATTTAAACAATTCAAACAGTTTTTAATTATTCGATGATGAATCTGGTATTGAATCTTCCATGCCGGATTTAATCCGTGTTCTAGAATAATGTTTGGCCCTAATAAAGTCGTTTGAACACAGCCATTTTATTTTTGAGTATTCACTAGAAAAGGTCGAAACAATGAATGCAGTTTCTCAAATGGGGGAGTCAGTACTGACGCTTTTACTTTGCCATTAAGGCATTAAATGTGACACAAAGATCACAAAGAACGTCCATAGGACCAATGTGAACAAAAGGAAGCGAGCGGTACTTTATTGTGCTATCGTACAGAAACGCGGTTCGATTCAAATCAACCCTTGAAGCATTTCTGTTATGCAAACTTTGCGATTTTTTTACCCAAATATAATTGCCAACTATTAGATCTTGATGAAAATCTAATCTAATTAAAGCATTTTGCAAGATTTCGCAATTTATATCGTCCGAAGAATTTATATCGTTAACTTATAATCTGCAGAATGCATAAATGTGTAGAAAGTACGTCCCTTCTACAGTATTTAAAAACAATTTCAATCATGTAAGTGTTTTTCAAGGGCTGTATCGGTCATTTATTTCTTATTCCAACTCTTCCAAATGTACCTTAAAACTATCGTCAAACTCGGTTCTTTACAACAAAAATAAAAATTAAAATGTTTACTTGCATCCTTAACATAAAAAAATTAAAAAAAAAGTTGAGACCTAGTCTTTGTGCTCTGCTTGACCCTGAAATATAGCAAGAGCAATCGAGGAGGTGTGACACTCCATGGACAAACAATAAAAACTACAAATATTAAAGCAACATCGACAACACAACTGAAAAGCTAAAATAAGCTGACTTCAACAAGAAGCGCAACCGTAAACATCAGCTCAAGAAGACAAAAAAAAAACCACACAATGCCTTTGTATTCTCCGGCATGGAACAAAAGATGAGTCGAAGACAAAGACACTGGCTCAAGGCGACGTAGGCTCCCAGGAAACACTCGACGACCCGGCCACTGAAGGCAACACACACAAAGAGGAAGGTCAATCATTGGAATTTTGCCAGTTAATTCAACATACAAAAGGAGAAGAGGCTCTTGGAGTGAGCAGTCATCCCCAACCATCCCGGCCACGCCCAGCACTTTGGGTGGCTGAGTTTGGCATTTATACTTCCACTTAATTAGGTAATAAATGATTGAAGAAATTATGTCTAGACGTGAGGACAATTTCGATAGCTTGGCCCGGAGGCGGCATCTTGACAAGCAGCCAATTCATTTTGGCACGTGAGGGGCTAAAGTGTTACGAAACAGAAGCCACACCAACACATGCACACGGGAAGGAGGGACGTGTGTGCGAGTGTGGCATTTCGGGTTTTTGTTCTCGCTGAGCAAATTATTTGATTGACAATGAAAGCAGTGAAAATTGTAAACAACTTTCGAAGCAAATGGCTTCCGTCTCCACTTCGAGATTTGTTTTGTATTTTTATCAAATTGTTTGGCAACCAGAATACCAAATTAATGAATCGCAACCCAATGTCGTCGGCGTCTGCGGGCTTGTCAGTTCATTATTATTGCGGTACATTGTTGAAGGTCGCCCATATGTGGGAGGCAAGTGCGTAACGTTGGTTGCAGCACGCACATTTATCAGGCTGCGATGATTACGTGTTTGCCATTTCATTGCTGAAACTGTTGCGCCTCGGCATGTTGGCTTTGTTTTAGCTGGGAATTGCCTTTTTGTTTCTACTAATTGAAGTTGCTGCCATCATATTTTTTCCTCTCCCTCTTTGTTGCTGTTGTGCTGTTTCCCTAGTCATTCTCGTGAGGATGGCAGATGGGCGGGACGGGGGTTTTGTTTGCTTTTATAGCGGCCGCATCTACGTTTTGCCTGTTTTTGCAATTCTAATTAAAAACGTGTTTATAACAGCACAAAATGCTGATGAGTGAGCAGAATAATTTATTTCAAATATAGAAATATAATACAAAAGATACTGTGAGTGTGTGTGTGTGTGTGTAGAGCTAATTAATGGCAATTTGTGCTCAGTCAAGTATTTAAATCACTTTATAGACTTAACTTTTTATGGCTTAATGAAATAGCTCAGCGTTGCACTATGGCCCCAAAGAACATTTTATATTGGCATAAAATCAAACGAGAATTTGTAGTTCTCAAGTTTAAAAAATTTTGCCAGTATGCAACAACGAGATAAGACATTCCAGTTCAGGATGTCCACAAAAAAAAACACTATCACGAGCCACGACTCGTGGGTCACAAGCAATTGTTTCCAGCTAATGGGTTCGTAATATGTTACCCAGACCCTTTTAAGACTCCCAGCGACAGCCTTCTTAAGATGATCAATGATGACTTACTCATTTTTCTTTCAGTGTATAGAGTAAGTTTTAATTTTTGGTTATTTGTTGTACTGTACACTACTGAGTTTACAACTCTCCTAGCAGCACTTTTTCCTATACAAAGGTCAGGATTTTCTTAGAACCCTATGTTACTATTGGGATCCTCCTTAAATCGTTTGTGCCCGATGTGAGGTGGCCTTTGTCCTTCAGAGGACGCTGGCCGTGTACCCGTTGGGGGAAGGGGATGGTCCCTATTCGTTTCCAAATTCTTCCTCACCGCAGCAGCGCGGCAAGCACCACGAGGTGGGACTTTGCGCACTTCTGTGACTTTTGCATCTCTAACAAAGCGTGGACGTTCCCGGTCCATTAGCCGAGGAGTGGTTGTCTCGCGACAGCGGTTGCATAATTTGCATTATTTGTTGCCCGGGCCTTCAGCTAGGCTGACTTTTGGCACGGTCCAAATGACACCTTAGTCCGGCTAGGGGCGAGATGTGTGGGATGGGAAAATGGAAGGTAATGGGAAGGGTGAAGTTATTTGAGAAGCGGAACGTATTGTGTAGGAATTTGGCGTGTGTGAACCTTAGAGCGGACCCCAAACCGTCAAAATGCAAAAAATTAGGTCTCAGCATTCCCAAAGCTTATATTTGTTGTATAATTAACAATTGTGAAAATTAAACAATTTTATTTGAAAAGGTTTCAAAGTTTTGAGAAATATTAATCATACGACATGTTTACCAAATACAAATTTTCACATCGAAGTTTTTAGTTCATTTCAATTGCTGTTATTGTTTGAAATTCAAAAGGCAACTAAATTTGTGGAAATATGGCAAAAGAAAGTTTTTTTTTTTGATCGGCCTTTAAGTACACCTTACCAACAAAAAGATGTGCGTTATCTGCATTTTTGTATGGCACAAGATGCAAACCACTTGCAGTTAGGGAAAGTGCGAACGATGTGGCATGGGAGATAGCTCAAAATCCCATACAATCCCATACAATTTGTGACCTTTCCCAGGAATATGTTCTTCTGAAAAAGAATGTTAACAAAGCGGTTGAGTTATTTATAAGGAGGGAACAAATTAATAATCTTGAACTGCCTGCTAGAATAAGGAGGTTGTGTTGCAACGTCGAACTAGTAGCTGTTATCACCTGTGAGATCTGATATATGTATACACTTCATAAGGTCGGAGATGCTTGCCAACAGCGTAAAAAAACATATGGACAATTTTAAAATATTATCTGCAAGGGTATTCAAACTCGGCTGATGATGCTGATCAAAAATATATACATATACAATATAGGGTTGCAAATTATACTGTCTTCATGTTACATACTTTTGCAAAAACTTAATATTCTAAAAAAGCTAAGCTAAAGAGTATAAAAAAGCTAAGCAAATTAAATATCGTAGTCATTAAATATTTTTCAAATTTGATTCAAACTCGTAGTCGACTATTTATTAATGAAACAAATTTATGATAGGCAATACTGCGTATGAGTTATATGCAAAAACTTTAGTCTCTATTCGCGCCTGTTAAAACTCGAAATGTTTCTCTTTTTTTTTACGCTGATTATACATCAAAAAGTATCAGAAAGGGGGGCTTTGAAAATTTCATACACATGAAGTCCAACCCACTGAACCTACATATAGCAGGCGACAAAATAAGCACCTCGGCGTGACACCCGCTGGTGTACCCGTGCGATTTTTGCCCTGTGAGTGTAACCGACACGGAGAAAGAACAAAAAAGAAGACCGGGGCATCGTGCAGTAAAAAGAATACTCTGTGCAAGGTTTTAGCTCGATACTTTAAACTTAAAAACAAAAGTTTGTAAGGAATAACGTAGATAGACAGACGGAAAGACTAAGTTAAATCGACTCAGCTCGTCGCCCTGGTCATATATGGTCGTCAGCCAATATGAAATATCAATGGAACATCAGAGAATATCAGCCCTCGTAAAAGTTTACACAACAACAAAAACAAGAAAGACCGTTGCAGTCGAGGAGCTCGACTTTGAAATACCCTGTACAATTGACAAACACACACATACACAAACAAACACACACGCACACATACACATAAACGCATAAAAACGCGCCCTCACACCCCCCGCGCCGGGGGGCAACTAATGCGTAATAAGCAAAGCGTGGGGGAGGGCGGGCGCAAAAATTGTTTCGTGAATAACTTCTGTGTTTTTGCTCAGATCTTATTGTGCGTTTCAGAATAGATAGATTAAGGGCCTAAAATAATATATATATTAAGCGACGATGTTGTAACTTTAAAATTGTGGCTCTGACAGTTTTTTGCGATTTAAGGGGGGGGGGGGAAATTTTTCAAATCTGAAACAAACTTGATCTGCGTACGGCCTATACCTATGTACATGCAAAATTTGTATCTCTATCTCTTATAGTCTCTGAGATCGACGCGTTCATACAAACAAACGGACAAATGGAGGGACAGACGGAGAGGGCTAAATCGACTCGGCTGTTGATGCTGATCAATATTATATATACTTTATAGAATCGGAAATTTTTCCTTCTCCCTGTTACATACATTAGCACAACTTCATGATCCCCTTTTTCCCACTTTTAATGGAAACAGGGTATAAATATCAGCGTAAAAGTGAGATCAGACCCCCAACCCCCCCCAAAATATACCTTATAATCGGTTGTAATATAATGCGGAATCAATCAAGCATGTTTGTTAATTTCAGCTTTCTGCCCTACTTAAGTATATGGACAGCCATCAGTATATCCTTCAATTGAGGGCGCTCCAATTAAAAGTTTAGAGTCTCAATATTTTCTATATAATATTAGAGCATTTCAATAAACTTTTATAAATACTATTATATTTTTAAGTTCTTTACAACGATAGTTTTTCCAAAGAATAAGAAATTTGAAACAATCCTTAAATACCGCGAAAAAAGTCAATGAAGTCGTTCCCCGGTTGTATATTTGTCACATTTTCATTATTTTTTTGCTACATCAGAAGATGAACATGGTAAAAAATCATTTATTAGTTCCTTTTGCCGAATGTACAATTCGCATGCTATTTTTGTTCTTAGTCAAAAATGTTTGTTTTCTTGAATTCACAGATTCCGTTGTACAAATTGGGCTAGAATAATATAGGAATAACATATGAATGAGTGCATTAACGTTTATTGAAAGTTTATAGATACTAGACAAATTTGATTGGAAATATATTTTTGAACCGAACCCAGTTTGATTTTTTTTACTCCGGCTCGGGTTCAAATTCGGACAGTGGTTCGGGCTTCTCAAAAATTACGGAGACTCCGACTCCGGAGCGGCTCAACTGCGAACCGCTTTTCAGCCCTGGTAAAGATGTAAAGTGAAGTATCGAAAAAAAAATCTCTTGGTATCGAGCTATTTCAAGATTTTTTTCTTCAAAATATGCGGTCACACCAACATTAATTCAAATCAATTGTCAGTTTAACTGCATCTGGCCAGAAAATAAATTAAGACATCTTCCTCAAAATTGCTGAGGAAGATGCTCAAGTTCCGGACTGATCAATTTCTCAATCAAAGCGAACTTGCTGGAGAAAGCGACCGTCATTGAAAAATGGTTGCACATTGGTTAGGCAGTTGATTGATTTGGGCACACAGAACTTGGTTCCTCGCCTTGAGTTCGGTAATATCTGTTTTCGACCATTTTTATCCAAGAAAATAAGACTTTTGCCCCATAGTGCGTTGACGAAAATTATTAATTGCATTGAACAATTTCCAACAAGTTAAAGTTGAGCAAAAATTCCTGTCGACATGACCTGAAAGTATGCAACATATTTCCCGCTTTTTTTTTGCAATTTATTGCATATAAGGAGGCGCATATACAGCTACCCCCCTCTCGCCAACGCATTTACACATTACGAATTCTTTTGCATAACGCTGAGGGAATGTATATTGCCATGCCCAAGGATGCAGCTGGCGTGAAAGCCATAGCCAACCGCATTGCTACAGTGAAATATGCACCAGCAGCACAAAGAATTCAATTCAATTGATATTCAAATGCGCATTGCGAGCACACACCGAGGCATCCATTATTTGTCGATTGTACACAAAAAAAGAAACGGAATAAAGAAATTCCTCCAAGCCCACTGCGAGGTGGGAGAGGGACCGAATTGTGCCTACTTTTCTTAACCACTGATCAGCGAGCCCTTTTTTGCCCTGGCTTAGACGGGGTCTTGCGATGTTCGATGCAATTGCTAAAAACAATTTTTACACCATTTGCCAAAACACGAACCTGGGCCAGGCGCCAAGGGAGTTTGCTAACGCTCCATTTGCATATTCCCTGCACTTCCCCAATTCCCAGCAGAAACAAAGCACAGTCGGAGCAGGCTCAGGACTATGGCTATGTGTGTGAGCAGCATTCGATGCGCTCAAGACACTCAGCCAAGTGTAGAAATAACATAAAATGGATGGCAACAACAGCAACAACAACAACAATAAGGAAAGCTGCCAAGGAGCCAAATACTTGAGCATTTGCGAACGCGGCAAAGTAGCGAAAATTTGCAAATTGATTGCATTCCTGTGCCGAGTGCTGCAAATATGAATTCTTCCTCATGGAGTGCCAAATTTGCAAATTTTGTGAATTTCTGCCTTTACCTTTTTTGTAACATCAAATCAAATTATGCAAGTGTTTGACCTAATTATCCGAGAGTCGCCCAAAACAACTTTAAATCAATTTCCATGCCGGCTAACGAAATGAACTTTTTATTTTTCTTCATAAAAAATTCAGACACTTTGTTGCCTGATCTGTTCTGACAGCAGAAAAGAAGCAAAAATCCACCAACACCACGAGACCGAGAACAGAAAACCCGAAACTAAACAAGTGCAAAGCAGCAGCCGGAGAAACACATGCCTAATAAATAATTCAGTGTGCAACAAGCGGACAACAAGCGTACTTGTGCCTCATCCACATCCAAACCCTGCCCACTGACCATCCCCTGACAGATGTGCGTCCCATTCATATTAACACAAGATTGAAATCTATTCAGATGTGTCGGCTCAAGTGTTGCGTGTTATTTGGTGTCCTTCAATTATCTGTCTGCTGTCCCCTGTCCGGGGCAAGAAACATATGCGGGTCATTTCTCTTTGAATACGAAACATGAGTTATAATTTTTGGAGAAGAGAAAGTAATACCGGAAGTCTCGTCGTGCCCGCGCTGCTGGACAATTCAATGAAATGCCAGGAAAATCGAATACAAGCAAATGCTTTTAGTTAAAAAGAAAATTTGGATTCAGCTCTCCCCCTCCTACCGGCTGCTCTCCCTTGACAGTTGCTTCGCTTTGGTTTTTGTTTTCGATTATCCAAATCCTGTACATTTTACCTGTCCGAAATTGGTCTCAGTCCTTGCCCCAACGCGAAACCTTGTTCATATGAGCACCAGGGCAGTTTGAGAGGTCAGTGACATTAAATGTAAATAATATTTCTGGCAAACTTTAAGCGCAACTTTACAGTCAAGGTAAGCGAATGTTTACTGTACAGTCTACAATCTTTTGATTTACCATTCCATACAGAACATAAAATAGACCTAAATCATAAGCATAAGTGCAATTTTAGATTTTTCTGCGAAGCCTTTTTTAATGCAATCGAAAACAAAGACATCAGAAAATAAAATATTTGATGTCATACAAGAAAAAAATTAAGTAAGAAAGTTGGTCAATCCTGACCAATAGACGACGCCACTACTACAACGGCGTGAAAAGTAACTTTCATTTGATCTTTGATTGTTGCCTTTAATTTAATTGCCCGATATGCTTTTAATTTCGGACGATCGAACAGCAAATCCCATTTATCCCACAAAATTTTTAACGTTAGCCTTAAGGTTTGGATTGATCTTAGGTCTCTAACATTTCTTGAAAAAATTTTTATTACATAGGAACCTTTTTATCTGTTTCAAAAACTAAGACCTGATTTTTCACATTGAAATATCAACTTCAAATGCCCGGGAGTTAGAATGTTAATCTCTGTGGAATAACCTACCTTATAGTGTTAAAGCTACTTACAGAATACAAAATAAAGTCTTAGGGCCGATTTCTGTGTAAGATAGTCATCGATTTTACACTGCTATTTGTTAGTTTATGTGACGAATAGCTCTATGTAGAAGATGTGAAATCGGCCCTTAGTGGCAAAAATTGAAATTACATAAAATACACACACACTCACCTATACTTAATTAAAGTCTTTTATCTTAAAAACCTGCCTTGAATTGTAAAAATGATAACTTTTCTATATGTTTCATCTTATATTCTCAGTAATAGCTATAGTATATAATATAGTATAAGTTAGTTTTTGAATCAAGAATTATTATTTAGGCAGGCGAGTGAAATCCCATTTCCGTTAAGGATATTAAGTGTAAAATAAGTTTACGTTCTGACCTTGAGTGGGTTAGTTACACTCTGAAGGAACGAATAGAGTTTACGGAATGGATGAAAATCATTTCTGATCTGAGGGTCCTCCATACCACAAATAACTTCATAAATATGAAATACCATGTCATCCATGTCCAATAGTGATGAGAATAGACCAGAGCATACAGAATGTTTTTTGCAGAATTTTACTAAACTCTGCAGCAACACCATAGCCGCACCTTGTTTTTTTCAATGTACGCATAGAAAGACTAGAAATAGAAAAACTTTGCGATTGCCGTTTGAAAGAGAGTTAAAAATAAGAGAAAAAAACGATAAACATCGACACTCTCAGAGCAAAAATTAACCGTTATGTTTCATTTTCGTTTTGTAAGCGGTGCACTGCCATAGCCGCACTTTATTAAATTTAATAATTTGTAGAAAAATGTTAACGATATAAGATATGTTATTCACTTTAATAATGAGTGTAACGTTCTTTAGCACTAATTAACTCATTAATCCTATTTGGTTACTGTTTATGAGGTTTTTTAATAACTAAGGGGCAGTTCTTCCCATGTCTTAATAATTTACAATTTGAGAACCTTAGTACTATGGTACTAGGGGTTTTGAGCATAAACTAGCAACGCCCACAGGTCTTCCATCGGATTCATGTCGGGCGGGCACAAACCGAACATTATTGCCTTGTTGTCCTGTTGGAAAATAAACTTTTAACGCCTTTAACCGCGAAGAAAAGCAAATAAATTCAATGGCAGAATGTCCATGTACTCTCTGAGTTCATACAAGTGCTTGGAAATGCCAGCTCCAAGCATCCACACTCGCAGAACGCAGTCCAAATCATTAATGATCCTCCTCCAAAATTTGTCTTATAAAAGTACCGGGGATCCTAACCCAAATCCCTCCAATAGTGCGAAACCCCATGAGGACTGTCCAAATTAAACTTTTTCTCATCCGAAAAAATGATCTATAAAGATAAATTTTTATTAGCATTGCTCTATAAAGTTTTATTGTTTCTGTCCAGTCAATCCCCATGTTAATTCTGGCGAATTTCATCCAGGGTTCTTCTGGCAATCTTTCCGACACCTTCAAATTTTGTCGCACTATGTTTTCAGATTCCTTTGAAGCCCGTGCAATGGTCCAGCGAGACACTTTTAGGCCACGTTCAATTGCTAATTCATTAGCGTTCTTAAATTAATTACTTGCAGCGCTCACTTCCGTGTACGTACGTCTTCCGTGTTCTATTTTTCATATTCATTTCGGTTTTTACAAAAATTTCGCTTTTACTTTGTCGGAGCTACCAAATTTTCCGACAATTTCACAAAACTAGCAATTTTCACTTTTGAGTGCTAGAATTTGGCCCTTTTCAACATCTGACAGCAGCAGAGTTTATAACGGATAATCAACTAACTTGCATAATGAAATTCCGAAACGAAACTAAATTAGTAAAGATGCAATGATATCATCAGGTCCACTTATTTCTCGTTCAACTAATTACAGAAGTCAGGCAGATGCAATGCAAAATCAAAATTTCACTATATTTTAATGATAAGGCGAGCGTCCCTGACTAAACACTTTTTGCTTGTAAGTGAACTGAAGACATTCACAAAACCGCCTTTTGCGGTCTGTACGAAACGACGCATACCGTACGAGAAAACGAAGTTACATACAAACTGTTTACCGTAATTGTAAAACGCTACGAACCATCAAAAGTACTTGCCTTTGCATTGTACCATCTTGTGTTTTGGAATATTTTTATCGCTCTAATTATAAGTACCGAATTTAGAGTGGTACTTTAAGTTGAGCATATTTTGATCTATTTTGGATCTATTTCAACATATTTTAGCATATGAAAAATTCATAAAACAAGCAGATTAAAAACCTAAAATAAAATCTTTGTGTTGAAAGATTAAACTGAAGAAAGATCAGAAAACGATCTATATAAAGGATGATTTTTTTAGCAGCTTTCTTTTTGGCAACACTGTTTTTGGCAGCTACCTCTCACTGTCAAACATGCTCAGTTTGGGATATAATTTAACCATGAAGGCAGCTATTCGGGATCTTGCGACTAAATTTCGCTTTAAATTTACATTATTGAACCACCAACTCCCAAGCGTAGAGTGCGGACAGAACAAAATATCGCAAACAAAATTGCCGTATTTGGTGTGAAGAGCCAGAAGAATTGCCAGAACTGCCAATGCGTCCCGAAAAATGCACTGTTTGGTGTAGTGATGGACAGTGGCATCATTGTAGCGCTAACGTCCGGTGATAACAAACGTTTTTTGCCCAAAATGGAAGAGCTGGATTTGGCATACAATGGCCCAATTAAGAGCCGAGTTCGGAGAATATTTAATTTAACGTTTGGTAACGGTCAATTTGCAGCAAAGATCGTGTCTTCAGACTAGTTTTCAACACTGGAAGCCAATATTGAAGAATTTATTCGTTACATACCGGCCGATATTTTGGAGAGAGTATGCCAAAATTGTACCCAGCGCATGAACCATTTGAGGCGCAACCTCGTTCAAAATTTACATGAAATCATCTTTAAACATCAAATTATATAGATCGTTCTACCGATTCAAATCAAGATTACATACATTTTTCTGTTTCAAACACGAAAGCTGCTAAAAAAAACAACCTTTGCATTGCCCTTCAATGTATTTTAAGCTTGAGGATTAGAAGACGGCTCATTCGTGAGATATTCAAAAAATTGTAGGTGGCAGATTTAATACAAGTAATATCTTAGCCGCATTGCGCTAACAGCGTGTTCAATCGTGTTCAGTCCAAGGGCCCCGAGCCTGAGTCCCCACAGATTAAGTATTAATATTTGAAATAATAAAGAAATTTGTTTAATTCGTTGGAATGATGATGAACTCAAATAGTATAAAAACTTGGCATTTAAAATAGTAACCCCGCTATTTTACTAGTGCGTATAATTTACCAGAAGTTTGTCAAATTATTATTACTATGATAAAACTACAGTTTGTAGGAATTACTTACTGTACAGAAAAAACGCCGGTATTTTCAATCTTTTAAATCTTGGAGTAGCCCGGCACGAGCGAAATTCAATCTCGATTTCCGAGATATTCTACACATTCAATCTTTAAGGATTGTCCATTCCTTACGAGCTTGATCATTCCAAATGTGCACTACAATCCCCTTTCGAGATCACATGCCCAATTAGAGAGCGAGAGCGAAGAAATATAAAAGCCTCTCGACACCCTGAAACAACATTTGGATGGTGTGTGCTGTTTTCATCCCAGTGAAGCCAAAATTTTTATAATTATTTCTTTGTTTTTTCGAAATCTAAATTAACCAAACTGATGTGATTGGTCTTTGAAGTTATGAGGATGTCCTATGGCAAATAATGGCATGGCGGATGAAAGAGAATATAATCTATCCGATCACATCTTACATACACTAGCAAAATGTCCATTTTGATTCAATTGTTCATTTACACATCTTCTAATCCTTAGGATTGAAAAGTCGGATCACTCAATCTTTTTTCAGATCGGGTCAATCATATCCGGATTACGTTGTTTTCATTACCGCTTGGGATTGATTTGATCCCATATGATTGATTATTTTTTTGGTGTAAGCATCGGTAAATACTATTTACTAAATAGTATTAATTTTGTGGGTTGGAGCGTTTTTTAACGATATATTCATTAAGATTTACCATAGCAATAATTCTCTTTACGTAAAATTAAACTAACCAAATATTTTAAGGCTTTCTCACTTGAACAATGCCCGTTTCTTGAGTTCCGCCTTGGTACCTAAAAATTGAAAAAATCTTCATTTTGTTTACTACAACTTTTAGCCAACTTGGTTATTACATTGGTCTTTAAAGTGGGGAAATTTTAAAAGTCACAAAAACACGTCAAACTACCCTCGTATGTAAGCATTTCTGTATATATTTTATTTATAGCTGTACAACTTTGATATTATAAACCCGTGAGTATTCATATTGTACACATGAAAATAATTTTGTCAGAGCTTGGAACAAAGGCCGTTAAAGTGAAAAATGAGGCTCAGCAAAATCATTTAGCATAATGATTAAAATAAATCATTTTATAAAGAGGCAAAGCAGCACAGACAACAGAGCCCGTCTAAGCGAACATATGCAAGTGCAGACATTACGTATACGCCACGTAGCCGACCACGTCCAACATACACACACACACACACACAAACAGGCTAAATGCAAACAGACAAACAAAAATGATTTATAAATTGGCAAGACGTGCATAAAATGCTGAACAGCAAATGAAAAAAATTGTTCCACTGCATACATAATGAGGCCCACAACCTAGCTGGACGACGACTTTCGAATTGTATGTAAGAGAGTGGGGAGGAGGGAGGGAAGTGGCTGGAGGAAAAAGAAGTGGCATTTAAATGCGCGCATTTATTCACTTAGAAATGATACAAATAAAAATATGCTAAAAAGCCAGACGAAAACACCAGGCGTGCACCCAGAGTAACGGCAGAAATGGCTGCAATTGTGTGTGTTTGGTGTGTGGGTTCTACTTCACTTTAAATCTCATTTGGCCTGCAGCATTAAAAGAATTTCAAAAAATGAAAAACAAAAAATTAAATCCTCTTTCTGGCATGCTGAGGCAAAAGTGGCCGTTAGGGCCAGCCAAGCAGATACTATCATAGCTATGAAACTTGCTTCACACCCACATACACACACACACACACACACACTGGTACGCATAGAACGCACGCACATATGCCATGAATTTCATTTAGTTTGTACGTGTGTGCGTTAGTTAATATAGCCCACTTTTGTAAGTATTGGTGTATGTATATGTATGCATGTGGCTTTAAATTACTTTAACCATAAAGTAAACACACACGCAGCTGGTAAAGCTCCTGTGTGGCAATATATTGTTGATGGCAATTTAAAGATGTTTCCACTTGCTTTTTGGTAAAGTATTTTAATTAGGTTACAATTTAGTTTATGACACCAAAAGAAAGAATAGCCCTTGTAAACATTTTTTTTTTGGCTAGTTTAATGTCAGTTACGGACTCGCTATTTTTAGATTTAGAATACAATCGTATCTTCATACATTAGTGTAAACTAGTGTGAAAATTCTATCAATTAATTTATGGCGTACACGAAGAAATAGTAAAAACGAATTAAAGTGTTGTTCGGGAAGATGACTTTGACCAAGCAAGTCGTGCAATTGCACTTGCTCTTTGCTTAAAATGAATCCTAATTAAGTTATCCATACGTTCAAATTTGCTGGCCCGACTGACTGACTGACATATTATCAACCCCAGGCATTACTGCTTATCGTACAGATCTAAAATTTGGCATCTTCTTTTAGCGAAGTAGGTAAAAGCGCCAATGAAAAGTTTGTATGGAGCACTTGACATGCCTTGCTGTTCTGCTAAGAGCGCGAGAGAGAATGAACGACACTCTGTGTGAGTATGTGCTGTGTGCGTGCATGTGAGGTGTCCTTTCTTTGTACAAGAACAGAATAAAAACCAACAGAGAATACCCTCAGCCAATTAAATAAAATCTTATGGAACAAACTGAACACATCGATAGCTTTAAAAATATATTGACCGTATTTCAAATAAAAGAAGTTGCAATTTCATAAAGCTAGCAGGCAAAGAATAGTTGCAGAACTGTGGCGCTCAGATAATATTTTAAACTGTTTTACTAAGAGCGCGAGATGGAGTGAGCATGAGAGGGATCACTTTCAAACAAATTAGGTAAGTGAGTATAACAGATATGAGACAGATGACAGCTGCTACATGTGTTAGAATGAAGGGGGCAGGGGAAAGAGTGAAGAGCGGTGGAAGTTGGAAAGGAGTGTCGGAAAAGAGTGGTGAGTGGGTGAAAAGGGGGTGGGGAAGAAACGGGAAAGCCAATTTAAATTAAATTATAATTGAAGAGTGCTGATTAGGGATGTCGAAAATATTATCGATATATCGAAATATCGATATTTTTGCCCAAAATTACGAATATCATTATCGTAAAAACTTTGTAATAAGTGAAAGCGTTTGAGAATCGATTATTGGATTGACATTATGCAGCTAGCTGTGGATACAACCGCGATGTAGATGATGAGATTGTCGCTTTTGTGCATTTTTGCAATAACATGTATCTTATGTCACTTTTATTTTGACGGGTATGAGCTCTCGCTGACTTTGTTAAATTCTTAAAAAAATAAGCTATAACATTTAATATTTCTGTGGCAATAAGAAATATCAGTACAACTTCAGAACAACTTGAGTTATGTCAAAACTAATTTTTTTAATACCAAAGGATTTCTCACTATGAGGTCGTGAGGGAGGGATTATTTTTTTATCATCCAGTTGACGAACATTTTATATAATTTCGAAATTTTCGAGCGTTGTTGATAGCGTTATAGTGATATGACTTTATGTTCGCTTTGCTGTCTAGTTATATCACTTAGAACCGAATCTGTACCGGTACAAAGTTAAGCTTCTTTTTAGTCTTTTTTATACCCTTGGATAGGGTATATTAAAATTGTCCGGATGTTTGTAACGCATAGAAGGAAGCATCTCCGACCACATAAAGTATATATATTCTTGATCAGCATGACGAGCTTAGTTGATATAGCCGTGTCCGTCTGTCCGTCCGTCTGTCCGTCCGTCTGTCCGTCTTTTTCTATGCTATCTCCTCCGTCAGTTTTAAAGTTATCTAAAACCAAACTTTGCACAAAGTCTTTTGGTATAAATACGCTGCACATTTGTCGGAACCGGCCGGATCGGATGACTATAGCATATAGCTGTCATAGGAACGATCGGTCAAAAAACTAGTTTTAGTGAGAAAAACTTTTTTGTTTTCAATGCTATCGCTCCCAACGCTCGTATTTGCATGGGTTTTTTTTAATGATTTCACATAATTTCAAAAAGATTTGTCGAAATCGGACCACTATATAGTATAGCTGCCATGCAAACTATCAGGCATATATCAAACTCAAGGGTATATAAACTTCGGTACCGAGCCGAAGTTAGCTGGCATCTATTTTTTGTTCTAAAAATATCGGTAATCATAAAACTAAAAAACATTGGTTTCGGTACCGGGTTCAATTCTGAGCTTTAATCAGTTCTTTTCGGCATACGTTTCCGGTTCCTGTTTGATTCCCTGATTATAAGTATTATCGATTTTGATAATTTGGATATAACACTTGCCAACAAGGTACAGAGTCTTGATGGGTTGCTGGTGATTTAAGATGATTTTTATGTGCACAACACAAATCTGTTTCAGAATTGGTCCATCTCTTTGACATTTTTAGTAAATTAAGCTTAAAGTTGATTGAAATGCCTATTTTGGCCTAGCCAAGTTTCCCTCAATCTTTTGGCTTTTATGCTTGAAATTTTTGCATAAAAGAAAAAGAGTTACAGTTTAACGCCTAATACGAAATAAATTTGAGAAGCTTTTTCCTACTTCACAGCTGGCTAAAGCTGGTAAAGGTGACCGGTTAAGTAACATTTTTTTAAAGGTGTTCCGAGACGGCGCCAGCAGGCACGCAGTGTATAAATTTCAAATTCAAAAATTGAAGCAAAAAAATAAAATAAAACCAAGCAGGCTGTGGAACCAAATGACATCAAATTTGTATAACTTCCATCAGTACATTTTCAGTTGTGACCCAGCGGCCGAGCGAATCGGTTGCTTGGCTCTTGTGTTATTTATTTAAGATTTTATTTTTGTTTGCTTATCGAAGTTTTCTTTTGAATTTTTGAATTAATTATATTCCATAATTGCTGGACATCACAGTTGTGTATCAGCATCTTTCTTTTTAATATTCTATTTAAATCAAACGTCCCACACTTGTATGGAAGTAAGCGACAAAAATAGTTTTAGGTGTCTTCCAGGCCTATAATTGAAACTGTAAGCCTATAACCATACCATAAATATACAGGCCTGTTCCCGTTTCCGAATACGATTAATTGGAATTGGTCAGAGTTGTGATTTCTAAGAAACGATCAAAGAATTCGTTCGAATCATTTAGCCTTGCAGAGGATTAAATGAAGGTAATTGGGATTTTAAAGCTAAAAGTCGAATAACGCTGTCGGATTTAAAAAACGAGAACATTTAACAATTCCGATTCTGCATGATTTGATCGAAATCGAAAACGGCAACAGGCCTGATAATCTGAAAAAAATGGGCGTGGTTATACACCCTGACGCCCTTCTTAAAATACTTCTGAACAGAAAATTTGTTAATAAAATGATTAATTAATCATCAAATAATTCAAAAACAGACTCTTTAGTTTGATTAAGAACATCTATTTGACGATTCAGTATACGTGAAACTTAATGATTTGTAGATCAACTTCAGCGGGTTATTCACTTACACTAATGCTGCTTGGATAACTGTGAGTTTTAGCTTGCAGAACATTAAAATAAGTATAAAAAACTTTATATGATAAAGGCCTATACTCAGATAAGATAAATTTTTAGTTTTCTATTTTCAGATTTCAAAGCTATTTAAAAATTTATCTTATCTGTGAATATGGCTTAATTTTGAGTAAAATGATGAAATCAATCAGTATTGGTTTTTTGTTGAATGGGCATCCATCGTCATAAATGCACCAAATTCATAATTATTTGCATCAGTTATTGTCTGATATGCTTTTGAGAAACATTCTGTAAAGCGTTTGCGGCGGACTCATTTATATTAGCATTTTCTTTCTTGATGAAGACTCGTTGATGTTGGATTTGGGGCACCCACGACTAACAGATTTATTCGACTTTTCAGCTTTTTCTGTCACTGTGAAAGAGAGCTTAAAATCAAGCCAATCCGAATGCTTCTGAAGAACAGTCTAATTGAAACGATTGCAGCTTCGCCACCGGATGTAAATTATTTGCAGAGAGCAAAGTCAAAATTCTCCAACCATTCTGGATATGAAATTGATTGAAAAGAAGATTGGCAGTCCTCTTGTAGCATTTGTGTTATTTAGGTCGCACAACTTTTGAAAAACTAATATGTACGAAATGGTGCATTAAAACTGATTGCATATTGCCGAATCGAATAAACCAAAATTAAGCATTAATAATAATAAATTAAGAAAACAATCCAACAATAATAAACCCATTAAAGAGCACTTAACATGGAAAGCACAAACAACAAAAGACATATACTAAATGAATTTGGATCAAAATCTTTCGCTCGAAAACGCCAATCGCCGCCTCATCCGCTGATGATATTGCCCATGCTTCTGCGCCGTATTCCAGGCGGGATGATAAGCGACTTATATAGCGCTATTTTTGTTCTTCGCTTGAGGTTTCTGCTCTTGAGCTCCCTACTTAGCCCGTAATAGCATCGGTTTGCGAGCGTGATTCTTCTTCGAATTTCCAGGCTGATGTTGTTGTCGCCGGTTATCATCGTTCCAAGGTAGACAAAGTCCTCTACAACTTTAAAGTTGTACTCTCCCATTGCAACAGATTGCCCAATTTGTGTGTACTTCTGTTTCGAGGACACTAGGTACTTCGTCTTGTCCTCGTTTACCGCTAAACCCATTAGCTCAGACTGCTTCTCAATCTCTGAAAACGCCTTGCTTACTGCCTGTTCGGTTTTGCCGATAATGTCAATATCATCGGCATATGCGAGTAGCATTACATCTTTATTAAAGATGGTGCCCGATCTTCCATCAGCAGATTAACGACATCACACGATAAGGTGTCACCCAACCTCGGAGAGATTCGTTCCTATTTTGACGGAGCTTTGAGTGCTTCTCAACGTCATCATGCAAAGTCGAACGTACTTTGCTGGAATACCTAAAGTAGACAAGGCTTCGAAAAACCTTCACCTTATCGGCGTGTCGAAAGCGGCTTTGTAATCGATAAAAAGACGGTGATTTTCGATGTTTCTCTCATAGGTCTTCTCCAGAATTTGGCGCAATGTGAATATCTGGTCTGTGGTGGACTTACCAGGTCTAAAGCCACACTGATAAGGTCCAATCAGTGTATCAACAAGCGGCTTTAGACGTTCACAAATAATGCGGGACAGAACCTTATATGCGATGGGGAGGAGACTGATCCCGCGGTAGTTGGCGCAAACTGCAGGGTCCCCTTTTTTAAAGATTGGACAGAGAACACTTAGATTCCAATCGTCAGGCATGCTTTCGTCAACCCATATACGGCACAGAAGTTAGGACACTTACCAATTCATCGCCTCCAGCCTTGAACAATTCAGCGGGCAACTCATCAGCGCCTGGCGACTTGTTGTTCTTTAGCCTTCGTATGGCTAAACAGACTTCCTGTTGGGTCGGGGGGTATATCTATATGTTGTCGATTGGTGGCATCGTTACTTCTCTAGAGGCGGCATCATGTTCGTCATCGCCTCCCAGTAGGTTGGAAAAGTAACTTCTCCATTTGTTAAGCGCCACTTGCGGATCTGTGACCAAATTCCCCTGTTCGTCTTTGCATTGTGCGACTCTGGGCTTGAAACCTTCTGTTAATTGCTTAATCTTTTGGTAAAATTTTCGAGTCTCACTCATGCCGAATAACATCTCGACTTCCTCGCGCATTCGCCTTTCCTGCTCCAACTTTTTTCTTCTAAAGAGGCGTTTCTCCTCTTTCTTTTTCTTCAGGTATCGCTCTTTAGCAGCACGCGTTACTCTCGACTGCAGAGTTCTCCTGTAGGCAGCATTTTTCTCTGCAGTAGCGCGTCGGCACTCCTCGTCGTACCAAGACCGCTTTCGAGGGGGCTCGGAGTAACCGAGTATCTCCTTGGCAGCCGTACTCACGGAGTGCGATATACGCTGCCACTGTTCGCATATATCGGAAGGGAATGGGGAGGTTTCCCTGAGCAGTTGGGCGAGTTTAGCTGAGTAGGCTTCAGAGGTCCCTTGTGATTGCAGCTTCTCGACGTTTAGCTTTCGACGTGTGCCAGAGCGTTAGGCAGCAGCGAATGCGGGTGCATTGCCACTGCTTCCGGTGGTCACCACGAGGAGGTGTGAGTCGACTTGAGACGTAGTAAGCCAGGATCACTCTGGGTTCGCCAAGTTGAACCGATCAGAAGTTTTCCCTGACCACATACGCCCCCATTAGGTCCAGAAGATCTATGACTAGATGTTCTGAACCACCACCAATAACAATGAATAATACTAAATATAAGCATCGGAATCGATCGCCGTCATAACTAAAAGCTTAAGTGAAAGTACAAATAGTAAACGAAAAACACTCAAAAAAGTCATTTATGATTTTGTTGTTTTTAGACGATTAACCACAAAATTTAATTGTTAAATAATTCAAATCGTAGCTAATACCTGTTCGAATGATATCCATATTATTAAAAAGTTACGGTAAAGTTTATTTGTTAATTTTTTTATTTTTAAATCTTGGGGTCACTTTGAGACATAGCACAACGCACAGAATTGCGTAGCACTTGGTTTAACTTTAAGGGATTTTTTCACAAAGAACGAATGGTCACACCAATAAAAGTTTGTTTGTTTCAAAAGATAATTTATTTATGATATGATCGACATGCTTCAAAGTATAAAATTTTGATTTCGGGTTTTTTATTTTTGTCATATGGGAGCGACCACTGTGCGTCCCCCCATTTCTAGGTTTTTGGGTATACAACCAGGTAGAACTTTTTCCTGGCTATAATTGTCATCTTTTTTTCTATTTCATCATCTACATCGCAATATATTTGTTAGGCTTTTCTTTTGGATTTTTGAATTAACTAAATTCCATAGTTGCTGAACATCACAGTTTTGTATCAGCCTTTTTCGTTTTAATATTCTATTAAAATCAACCGTCCCTCCATTTCTAAGTCATTGGGTACACACCCTGGTAAAATTTGTTCTTGGCTATATTTGTCTATTTCATCATTTACATCCTATTCTATTTGTTAGGCTTTAAAGGCAATATTTCAAGATTTCAATTTTTTTTACATTTTTTTTTATATAGCAATTGTCTTGCAGATTCTTTATTAAATGTGTCCAAATGAAGGAAGTGGGTAGCTGCCATAATACATACAAACGGGCGCTACCAAAACGGCGATTTATTAATAGCTTCTGCAAAAATGATGCAATTTCTGAATGGATAGTTTTGTTTTATAGATAAATATATCGCAAATCAGAATTAATATAAAAATAATTTTTTGATTTAGTGCAAATTTTAATTTTTCTTTTAATGGTCTGCTCGATGTCTGAACGGTTTTGCCCGATTCTGTTTTTGACAAGATTTGTTACGAATCGGACCACTATATCATTTCAAAAATGACAAGACAGGAGAAGAACTTCATTTTGACCAAGCAAAACTATCAAAAATTGCAGCTCGTACTGAAAATGCAGCGTAGTAAAACATATGATGTATTTAAAGCTTCACAGTTGTGCGAATTTTGAGAGAAAGGAAAATCGAAAAGTGATTTTGGCTTATAGAATATATTTGTGATCGATTACTTATTAATGACAACGCCAATTTTTATTTTGAAATTTGAATTAATCGCCGCTAAATCAGCCGTTTCTCCCACTGTGTAGCACCCAGAATCAAACATACCAACGCATTGCAACTGCAACCACACAGCAAAAGTGAAATGTGCAAGAAACATTAAACAAATTCACATAAATAAAGTGCCGACAATACAACACAAGGGTGTATCAAGAAGTGTATTTACTCACACGCTATTCCTTTCCAGCTATTGGCGCCAGGTGTGAGGCAAGTAGCCATGAAAAAGATTCTCAAACTTTTCTAAACTGTAGGTCGCTTTCTCCTGGGCGAAATATTATAAGCACACACGCCAAGAGATTGAGAGAAGCTTGTCTTGGCTCCTTTGGGACTGTTAAGTCAATGTTACATACAATCCTCATGACATTCTTAAGGGGTATTCTTAAATTTGACCTTTGAAAAAAAAAAAACACATTTAAATTATCTGCCTTTGTTAAAAGGTTAAAAAGTTTCATAATGGGATGGCCAAAACTTTCCGTGAAATTAAAAAAACTGCGAAATACAGTACCATTTTTAGATTAATTCAGACCTTTAAATAATAACGAACTGCGCTTTTAGATTCACCAACAAAGCCTTGGTTCACGGGTTATGGGCATTTCGCAGCTTCGACAAGCAAAGTGTAGATTAAAGCATCGCTTTAAAATAAAAAATTTGAACGATGCAACTTTTGAGTAACGCCTCACAGCCTATTTTGGCAGCTTACTCGAAGCTTCAACACAAAGTTCTGACATTACTTTGACCATTTTAAAAACCTGTTGCGAATCCAAAAGCAGACACGTGCACCAAAGTGCAAGTGCACTTGAAATATTCATCAGTTAGCGTAACATTGCTGTCAGTTAAATCACAGGCGCCTTCGTCTTAAGATGAAGTAAATCTGAAGCTTCTTTTCTCTGTGTGGCAAGTTTAGGCCACAGTGTCAAAATGTCAGTCAGCGCGGTGCACGGAAAACTTGAGTGCTTCACTTTGCTGATGGATTTTCCAGTGTGGTTTTTACCGAGATTGATGAGCAGAAAACTAAAAAACGGTGTAAAGGTCAGAGTTTATGCGCGGCAAGCGGCGAGATGGCGATGGCGAAAGTGTTGACAAAGTGCATGAAGCTGAAGATGATGTGCATAAATTTTTGATGACTGCAAATGAGGAGCGTAAAGTATAAGTCTGAGTGGCGAACCATGTTCTGAGCAGTGTTCGCCGATTGCCTTGGCAACTCTCAATTAGACCATAAGCCAACTTTAAATACATCACTGTCACTGCTGTCAACGATTCTTAGAGACCCTGGGAGACGTCTTCCTGCCTCAGCTTTTGTTGTATATACATGTCAATTGTAAATTGTTTTCCATGTTTTTGCACACTTTTCACTTTAGTGATTTGCGCAACGTGTTTTGATTTCTGTTTGTTTTGCTTATCCCAGAAATCGAAAACATGTCAAGCATTTCTCGTATATTGATGCATGTGTGTGCCGGCGCCGGTAAGTATGCCACAGCAGTTCCCCCAGGTGGCCCGGATCCGGTGACTGACTGCCATGGATTTAAAGTGACAGGCGGCTGCTGGTGGCAATGTAGTGGCAAGCTGTAGGCGAAAACTCTCACTATGCATGTATCAAATGTCAATCTAATTTCATTTTTATGCTCGACCAGATCGACAGTGGAAAAAGCAAGAGTTTCACTGCATGAATTCTCAAAATCTCTAGCTAGAACTTTTGTTTTAGATTTTGCGTCTCAGTCCCCAGGTAAAGTGTGAGAAAATCTTTTCTTTCTTAACAATTTGACAAATCGCATGTTGACATTTGTTGACGTCACACACACACGTGACAAACTGTGCCAGATCTTTATACCGAACAAAAAGCTAAATCACTGACGACGCCAATCGATGGCAACTGTAAAATTCAATGAATCGGAAAATGTTTTGTTAGCTCCAGTCATTATTCAGCGGCAGACACATGCAGGTGGCGACTAATCCAACGGCTGCCAGCAAGTGTTTAGCGCACAAATTGAATAATTATGTGCAAATACGCGAATGTAAATTTGAAGAAGAGCAAGAAAAAAACACGATATCGTTTGGCTGCGGGCGTGCGTAAATTTTAAATTTCAATATCAAGTAAAAGAAAATCATTTCAAAATTTTACTGGCACACACACACACACGCACAAATTTATGCACACAAATAAAATAAAAGTAAATTGATTTATCTGCGGGTCGGTGGGTAAGAGGGTCGGCATTCATTCACTGGGGACACATTAGCCGCGAGATACAAACTCAAATGCAAATAGCTACATACACACACGCACACACAAACACACACGCATGCTAATACGCTCGTAAAAAGGCAATTTCCACAATTTCAGCTCACCTCTCGGCACCCTTACGCATTTGTTTTGGCTGCTTGGCGGCGCCGCTAACTCAATTTGCTATTTGCAAAAAAATTTTCTCTCTTCCTTCATTGCGGTTGGTTGGCCCCGGGTCAGAGCAAAGTCAGGTGCCACCTTCTGTCCATTTGGCCACCAACGAGGCATAACTTATGCCACGTTTTGCATACAATATGCGCGTGTGGGTGTCCCTGCATACATTTATTTCAATTTTTACAACTCGGATGCCGACGCCACATGCCTCACACCTCCCACGGCCTCACCTGGACTCGTAATGCGCTTTAAGGCATCGCTGTCGGTTCTTCATTCGCTATACGATTACGTTTTTACAAGATTTGCATAAACACTTTTATCGAAATATAAATGACTTAAAGTGCTTTGAATATCTGAGTATTTGTATACACTAACCAAGGGTATTTTAGCTTTGCGGTGGCACAAGACAACTGAGACATTCCTAAATATTAATCAATGGTATGAATAAGCTAGAAAAGAGCTAAAGATGAGTTAAACATAATATGTTTCCTATAGGGCTTAGAAGATTTAAAAAAATGTATTGTGCCAATCGTTAAAAACTTTAAAACAATGCATTTTCTGCGTCGATGCTTTGAAGACGTCACGAAAAGCATTCTCCGGAATAGCCTTGAGAGCCGCGGTGCATGCTGCTTGGATCCCCTCTGCCGTCTTAAAATGCTTGCCTTTCAACGGCCTTTTCAGGCGAGGAAACAAAAAATAGTAGGGCGGCTGCGGAAGCATTGGAATGCCGGCCTTGGTCAGTTAGGTGTTCACAGGAAAGGCGGTGTGAGCTGGGGCGTTGTCGTGGTGCAACTTCCAGTCGGCTGCGATGCCAAATTCCATTTGTTGACTCCATTTATAGACAGACATCTCTCACAGATTGTTCAGAGTCTTAATACTAATATGAGCGATGCAAGCCGGTTCGGAGCCGTATTCCCCGAGATTTCTGGATAGCTTGAACCAATTAATTTTTTAAAATTTTTAATTACTCGAAAATGGTTTAAGATAGAGCTTGGCAATTTTTTTACAAATGTGCAGGATTAAAAAGCCCTTTTTAAAAAAATTTTGAAAATTTTTTTATTTTTTACTTTTCTTGAAAAACAAAGAATTTTTTCAAAAAACTTAGTCTAGCGAAAAAGACCCATCCTTCAAAAATTCTCAAAAAATTATATGTAATTCCCATATATATAAATATAAATATTCCCAATTATCATCCAATTATCATCCAATTCTGAGACATCATCCCAGAAAAAAGTTTTTTTTGTATGGAATGCCCCATATTCTAATTAAGGCCAATTTCATGGGTACAGGGTATGAAAACACAGTACTCAGTGGTAAAATATTTGCAAAATGTTAAATATTGAACGAAAAAAACGTATAAAGAAGGAGAAGAAGGAAAAAGATGCGACAGTCATTCATCCAGTTTGTGCTTGCCATACTCTTATAATTAAATGTCTATGTGGACGTTTCAGTTCCTCGGTCTTGTTGCACTAAATGCTCTGGCTTTGTTTGCGTCTTTGCTCGTGCGGATGTATTTCCTTGCCTGCAAAATAGTTAAGAAGTATCGAAATGAAATAGTTCCAAAAGTTCAGTGATGTTTGACCGCATTGTAGTCCTGCGGAGTCTGTATGTTTCTGTACACTGTCCAAAGCCGCCGGTGGTCAGATTGCGTTATATTATCCCTCTGTACGGCGTCTTGAAGCTTAATTTTGCTCAAACGCAAAGTAGTGGTATTTCCTACCTTACGCTCTGGTAAGTTGATAGGCTCTTCCTAGAAAGCCGTCCACAGTCAGCATTTCGTAGTCATGAGCATCTTCCTATTGGGAGTTTAATTGAGAATCTCCCGCCTTAGCCAGCTACTCCAGATTGAAAGGACTGCTTTCTAATGTAGCCCTTGCGTGAGTGTCAATGTCTATGATTTTCTCGTCCTTGGGTATTTCATCAGTGTACAAATCCATGAGGCATTTACTAGCTTCTTCAATAGCTTGACTAAGTTTGCCAGCAACACACCACTTGGGAAGCTAGTTGATCGTAAAGCTGTTTCAATGGTACCTCTACCATATCATCAGCGGCCTTTCGCTTGCTTGTACTGGTCCCAACATGGCCCACTCCATGCCAGAGCTACCACAATCGTTTGGGAACACCTAAACGACTTGACAGCAAAAACCGACACACATGAGAACAGCGTTGGTTGCCAATACCTTGTGTGTGTACGTGTTCCCCAGCTTGGCTTTGTTGTGTTCTTCTTCTATATTGGCCCGATGCTTGCATCACAACCGTTTGACGGTCTCCGCCGCTGCAAATAATGTGTAGTCGCAGTTTACATTGGTGGAGATTTTTTTTGGTGGGTACCAAGCCCGACGCACTAACCTTGTGTGTTAGAGAGAGACACAGTCATGCTGTAGCGCTCTCTGCTTGGGGAACCCTGCTTTAAAGTGCCAGTAGGAAATCACTGCGGTTAGAGCGAGACGACCATAACCCAAATGTATCCAGAGAGAGCGAACAGCTGACCAAAAAGTATCTAGGGAGCGTAAATGAGAGCGTACAGCTGACATTTTTCGGACAGAAGCGGTGTCGACTGAGCAAAGTTTCTCTTTAATACACATGTGTGGGCTTTAACGACCTTTATGATAATCAAAACATCAATTTTAAGCTGGCTCAAGGTCTCGTTAGGCTTGCGCATTTTCGCGAAAATCGAACATCCGGCTCGAAGGACCAAAAAATGTTTAGAACGATACACTTTTAATGAGCACGGTTGTAAGCAGGGTTCGGAATTGCTCGCGAGCGAGCCTTGCGCTCGCCTTTTTTTCGGCTCTCGCTCGGAGCTGAGAGCTACTGATCGGGAGCCGGGAGCCCTAAGCAGCTCTCAGCTCGTGAGCTAGAGCTCTCGGCTCTGAGCTGGGAGCTACTGATCGGGAGCCGGGAGCTATCATTTGTCATTAACAGACAGTGGTTTGAAACAGTTTTTAAGATCATAACTATGTTCTTTACCTTTGGTCATCCATGGTAATTATCGCGGTTCGGTATTATCATTAACAGGGCAATGCAGTTATGTGTAATAGTTTGTGGTCTTGGAAAACAGTTTCTTAAGCATTTCGCGGTTTTATTACCATGGAGACCCCTTAGCTACATATTGGGCCTATGCTTTGATCCTGACATGATTTTTCACTATCTTGAAAGTAAAGTTTGTTTGGCATGATCACATTTTTTAATCCTCTTTGGTATTTTTCCGCGATTTAAAGATTTGTCAGTAGGGGGAAGTGGTTTGAATCGATTCTTATGGTCTTGACTATATTCTTTAGCATTGGTCTTCCATGGTAATTATCGCGGTTCAGTATTGTCAAATTCATGGCAATGGTCTTATGTGTGGTCATTTGTGGACTTGAAAAGCAGTTTCTTAAGTAATAAGCTGTTTTATTACCATGGAGATCCGTTAGCTGCGTTCCTGTATTTTTCACTTGATTGTTGTTAACGTTCTTCATTATACCCTTGGAGAGGGTATATTAAAATTGTCCGGATGTTTGTAACGCATAGAAGGAAGCATCTCCGACCACATAAAGTATATATATTCTTGATCAGCGTGACGAGCTGAGTTGATATAGCCATGTCCGTCTGTCCGTCTGTCCGTCCGTCTGTTTCTATGCTATCTCCTCCGTCAGTTTTAAAGCTATCGTAACCAAACTTTGCACGAAGTCTTTTGGTATAAATACGCTGCACATTTGTCGGAACCGGCCGGATCGGATGACTATAGCATATAGCTGCCATAGGAACGATCGGTTGAAAAACTAGTTTTAGTGAGAAAAACTTTTTTGTTTTCAATGTTATAGCTCCCAACGCTCGTATTTATAAGTTTTTAGTGATTTCACATAATTTCACCAAGCCATTTTGAAATCGGACAACTATATAGTATAGCTGCCATACAAAAGTTAGGTCTGAAAAAAAGTCTTAGTGAGAAAAACTTTTTTGTTTTCAATGTTATCGCTCCCAACGCCCGTATTTATAAGTTTTTAATGATTTTACATCATTTCACCAAAATTTTTCGAAATCGGACCACTATATAGTATAGCTGCCATACAAACTGTCAGGCACATATCAAGCTCCAAGGGTATATAAACTTCGGTCGAGCCGAAGTTAGCTTGCCTCTATTTTTTTTACTATTTTTTATCCTCTTTGGTATAAATTCGCGATTAAAAAAGTCGACGGTCATGGTAAACAGGTTAGAAAACTCGCGAACCACACAGTCTGTGGCTCCCAGCGTAGAACAGAGAGCTGGGGCTCACGAGCCGAGAGCGGCTCACGTGCTGTGGCTCACGGGCCGAGAGCCGGTTGATAGCTCCCGGCTCTCGAGCTGTGGCTCATAGCTCAGAGCCGAATGTTGATAGCTCCCGGCTCTCGAGCTGTGGCTCCCAGCTCAGAGCCGAGTATTGTGGCTCCCGAGCCGAGAGCCGAATGATAGCTCCCGGCTCTCGAGCTGTGGCTCCCAGCTCAGAGCCAGGAGCTGAGTGTAGTGAGCTGAGAGCGAGAGCCGGCTCCCGAGAGCTACGAGCAAAGAGCTATTCCGAACCCTGGTTGTAAGTTTATATATTTCACTCTGGCGAATGAGTTTCTTTTTATCAAAATATTTTCCTCAACTATATTCTAAACTGACAATGTGTGTGTTAAGACCAGAGATTAAAACCGTAACCGAAACCGTAACCCGTAACCGCTAAAAACACTTTAAAATGCGAAACCGAAACCGTAACCGTAACCGAAAAAAAAAAATTTTTTATAACCGTAACCGTATAACCTTTATTTACATAACCGGTTATCAGTACCGTAACCGAAACAAATATACGGGTTTATTTCGGTTTTTCCTCTACTGGTAAAAATTTCAATTAGATGTACATATGTATGTACAATGAACATTTTTCATACATATGAGTTTATTCACTTATATTGTCTGCTTATTATTATGCATATCCATTATACATAAGTATGTCATTGATTTATTAAGCTAGGCACACCGACGCGGACAATTTTGTCGGCGCGGAAATTGTTTGAAAATTTCCAGAGCCGTGGACAATATAGTGTAACCAGAAAATCGCCAAACGAGTCAGCTGTTGTTTGTTTTCAAAAAGAGGCAAAATAATATACATAGTTTAAAAAATTAATAATGGAAGTCACTAGGGAAAATTTAGAGGTCATAGGCAATGCCATGTTCACTTTCATGGATGTATTTTTGTAGGGCTGGAGGTATACGCAGTGTCTTTTTATTTTGGATTGCATGACCAGACCATGACCACTAAGACAAACAGCTGAAACGACAAGCCAAATCCAGCCAAACTAGCCACAGCCAGATCCATGGACTAGAGCCGGATCATACTCGCCAGGCGTATTTGTTTAATACGGATTTAAAGATAGCTGGTAGGTGAACGCATAGGTAGCAATGGGAGCAACTGAAGCTACCATAGCAGTCCGGAGGACACACTATTATAATGAGCTGTGGAGACTGCAAAGGCTTAGGGCTGTTTGTCCGTGGGCTGTGGCGGCTATGGAGGTTTGGACTCGGGTGGTGTACAAGGGTATGCACATTACCAGCCATAACAACTGGAGAAGCATACCGAAAAGATCCTGAGCCATGTAATTAGATGGGCTCTAACAAATTTGTCCGCGTCTGAGAAACTAGTATAATTATAAAAAACTAGCAAAACCCGCCGCGACTTCGTCCGCGTGTCAGTTTTATAGACAACCATGGAAGAATACTTTTGTTTCATTAGCAAATAGCCCGTCACGCTTCGCCGCGCCTTCAACAGTATAGAACCAACGCACACCCACTTCAGGCCCACATCCCTCCCACTTACCGCCACATCACACCCACTTTCCGCCCACTTCGCACCTACATGCCACCCATTTTCCACACACTTCCCACCCTCTTCCCGTCCACTTCCGCCCAAAAACCACCCACTTCCCTTTTACATTCCACCCACATCCCTCCCACATCCCACCCACATTCCACCCACTTGCCACCCACATCCCACCCACATCCATCCCACATACCGCCACATTCCACCCACACTCCACCCACTTGCCCACAGACCACTTCGCGTACTATGCTTACAACTTATGTTTTGTTATGTGTAATTTTGAAAATGAGTTTGACGCTAATCGCTGGCAACTATAGTTTCGCCCATACAACCTTGACCACCCACTTTCCACCCAATTTTCCGGAAGATTGGTATGCAGTTGTGGTCGAATTTTCATATAGATCTTTGAAAATGAGTTTGAACTTTATCGGATAATAAGCAAAAAAGTTTCATACAACAGTTTTCCGCGGATTTTCCGACTTTGGGGATAAATTTTCCAAAATTTGAAAGTCACTTTTTATGTTTTGTTATATGTAAATTTGAAAATGAGTTTGGAGCTAGTCGCCGGCAACTTAAGTTTCGCCCATACAATCTTGACCACCCACTTTCCACCCAATGGGGTGAATTTTCCGGAAGATTGGTATGCAGTTGTTGTTGAATTTTCATATAGATCTTTGAAAATAAGTTTGAGCTTGATCGGATGAAAAACAAAAAACCGCGAATGTTCCACGTGGGAACGCTGTCGAACGGGATAAAAAAGTATCTTATGTCCGTCTCCTGGCTCTAAGCTACCTCCCTACCAATTTTCACCCAAATCTGTTCTGCCGTTCTTGAGTTATAAGTGGTGTAACTAACACGACTTTCTTTTATATATATAGACTACATATGTTAGCTATTTATATACAGCTTCTTTACAACCACTTCTAGCTATTTCTAGCTATTATTCAACGCCGATTTAGCCCGCAAAAAAGTTGTCAACACTGTTCACACTGTTCGTAGACAGAACAGATCATGTCATCCGCGTTTTGTTCATAAGTTTTGGTTGTGGACATTTTATGTTGTTTAACATTGTACACGATGCCAGGGCTAAGTAATTTCTCAAAACAAAATTAAAACTATGTATGTATTTCTGTGGTGTTAAACCTAGCGAAAAGGATAAATGTTGGAGTGGCTGCTGCGCTGGACAAAAATAAGTGCATCATCTTCAACTCGTAACAAAAAAAAAAGTTTTTATTGTCGGCAAATCAAAGCCGCTATGCCTTTAACATACATACATATGTAAGAGCTGAATAGTTATTAAAATAAATGACATTCAATGTGGAAAAGAAATTAAGGTAAGTGCAATAATTACACACATGCATACATACATGCAGAGCATGTAATATGGGTGTACATATGTGTGAAATATTACACGCTCGCAATGCGTTTTGCGCCAAAATTTGTGAGATGACGCGCTTTAAGCTGAATTGAACATTTTTATTGGTATTGCGCAAGTTTTTCGAATTATACATATGTTTCTATGTATATGTTTTATGAATTATAAATATGTGCAGTAGACGCGTATATGATCACGGAATCACGTGCAAAAAAATATCAGAAAATGATACAGTTCTATTTTACAACAATCTCTCTTCATTTAATATGTTTCTAAACCAAAAAGATTGCTAAGCAAGGTAAAAATATGGGAATGGTGGAAAAGAAATTCAAACATATTTCCCGATCTTTTTGAATTATCAAAAGTTTGCTAGCAGTACCACCAACACAAGTAAGGGTTGAGGTTTTATTTTCAGGAGTAAAATTTGTAATGGCGCTAACTTGGACACTCAAACTCTAAATGATATTATGCTACTTATGTAGATGTCATTACAATCTCGTTTAAGATTTCAATTCTGATAATAACAATTCGTTACATTAAGGTACATAACGACAAATAGTATATAAGTTGACCAATGTACATATCTACTTTACTAAACTTTACACGATGCTTTTCTGAATGAAGTAGTTTATCTTTTAATTAAAATTTTAAAAAAGGCGACTATAAAGGTGGAAATTCTGTATAAGAAATTTGAACTTAGTAAATTTAATCAATAAATGAGAATATAAATGGGGCTGCTTTTGTTTGCATTGTATGTACATTAGACCGTACATGCCTTATATGAAAAGTAATTTTTGTCTAGTACTTAGCACAACATGGCTCAAAAATTCTGTATGTTTTATAGAAAATATGTCTAAAATCCAAAATCAGATATATTGAGGTTTGATGGTCTCGAGAAGACTTTAAAGGTTCAAATTTCCCCTTAATTTTGTTTTTGAGCTGCTAGAAACGTCATAGTAGGCATACAAAAATGTTGTGAAAATTGTAAAAAAAAATATTTCAACATGTCGTACAATTGCTACAGCAACACAACGGACGGCACCAAATAGCTGATTATTGCTGATCACGGCATATCCTTATTGCCTTCAAACTACACAAATATGTATTGTAAAAGAAAACTATTCATGGCATATTAACTATGCACTTGTAGATTATATAAACATTGTGTTTACTAAAAATTTAATTTTTTATAAAAAAAAAAAGTTTAGGTTCTACCGAGAATTGAACTCGGTTCGCCGGATTCAAAGTCCAGAGTGCTTATCACAACACCACTGAACTTGTAATTTAATATGAAATATTTACTTTATTTGTTCGACACTTTTGTAAAAGGTCTCTGTCTACATTGACAATTCAAAGATAAATTAAGGAGAAATTGGAACTTTTAAAGCCCTTTCGAGACCATCAAGCCTCAATATATCTGATTTTGGATTTTTGATCAATTTTCTGTAAAATATACAGAATTTTTTGCGCCATGTTGTGCAAAGATCGTCACATGTTGAAAATCGTATGGAGAAATGTCCGGTCTAATGTACATATGTATGTCAAAGTGATATTTTATACTTATAACCGTAACCGTAACCCAAACCCGAAACAGAATTAGGATAATAACCGTAACCAGTACCGTAACCCATATCCCAAAACCGTAATATAAGCGTAACCGGAAAAAAGCGATCGACCAAAACAGTAACCGTAACCCAAACCGTTATTCGTTCGGGTTTTAATCTCTGGTTAAGACACATCGATGTATATAAATGGCCTGCGTTTCCGTATGTGATAAGAATACATATTGTCCCACACGAAGTATTAAATACAGAGTGGCACCACAAGTCAATAAACTCTATTTAGAAGAGCATGCCAACTTCCTCACCTTTGTGCGATTTATTTCTGTTTGCGATGCCTTCATGAATTTTGCAATTCTCTAGTGTCACATTATGCCTGGCGTTTATGGTCTCACTTTAACGAGCTATCATTGCCAATGCTTTGTTTGGCAAAAAAGAAAAAGTTAATAGTACCTTAAAATAGAGACGGAAGACAGTTAACGTTAATATTTTTAATCAACAATAAACTGAAGACAGGACCAATGTTCTGTTATGTATAAACATGTAAAAGTTAAAGTGAATCAATCTACTTTTTAAGACGCTGGACATTAGATTGAAGTGGCAAGCCACGCTCCTTGCCCAGCAACTTGACGCCTATAATGCGTTCGATCTTGCCCAGAATCACTTGATTGGGTATGCAACGGCCTGCCTCGTAGTGGCTAATCACCTGCGGCTTCTCATATATCTTGCTGGCCAAATCCTTTTGACTGAGGCCCTTGGCCTGGCGTCCCAGCGTAATCAGACGGCAGACATCTTGCGGCAACTTTTCGTGTTTCAGCTCGTTGGAGTTGCGCTCCAGTTGAACCGTGTTGACAGTGACAATCTTTTTGGTGTTGGCAGCCATTTCACAAAATTCTTGAGATTTTTTTTCCTTTTTTATTAGAACAGTTTTAAGTTACGAGCTCAAAGTATGTGAAATATTTTTATGAAGCGACAATGTCTCAAAACTGATTACAAATCCCACAGCCCACTCCAGATTTCAGATTCGGATGCTTGGCATCATAAAAAGCGCCAACAACGCGAACAGCGACAACAAACTAACAAAAGTCAAAGCAATTGTAATAAATGACAGGCAGACATCTGCCAAGTGGGCGGTGGGCTTGGCAAATGCCAGCTCGGCAAATCCTTGCCCTGCCCCATCCGCCCAGCCAAGTGATATCCACTTCAAATGGCATCCTGGCAAACGGCATGCCTGCAAAATTCCCTAGCATTTTAGCATCATTAGCATTGATTTATGATTAAGTTCAACCTCAATTTTCAGTTAAATCGTTTTCCTTGCCGGCTTCGTTTTGTGCGCTTCTGCGTCCTTCCCCACGAAACTTGCAAATGTCGAAAACAAGAAATCAGACATCAGAAGTAGCTGCGTTTCTCACAATCGGACGCACTGATGTGTATAATGATCTTTAGCTGGGATTTAAAATGGATAATAAATAATAAAAATACATGGCGAATGATAGAGGGCAGCAGCCCACTCGGCAGCAAGGACAAGGAGCTGGAGGTGGAGCCAGGGCTTACAGTAAGACGCTGTCGTTTTTTGGCGCGTTCCTTTATAAAAAATGAATCGTTAAAAGGCCGCGTCACAATGGAATATTAAGTATATAAAGGAATATAAATGTGCGTTGCCACAGCAAATCAAAAAAAAATAAAAGAAAACGAAAAAGTAAAGCTAGCTTCGTCTGTGCCGAAGTTTGAATACACTAGCAAATGCTTATTGTAACTATGGGATATGGGATATATAAGAAAACATTGGCATATTCGATACGTAGTATGTATGTTATGGTGAAGCAAACTTATTGACCAATCTGACCACGCCCACAATTTCCGCCCATTTAAGTTCTAAAAGATTAAAATGAATATAAAATACGCTGTTAGAATTACAATTGTTAAACAAGGCGTATGAGTAATATTAGAAAAATCTTACCCCAAACTTAAAAAATTATTTTTTTGAATATAGTCTAATTTTTTAATCAGACTTTGAAATTTTGTATGTACTAAAATAATGTTACTAACAACGGTATAACTTTTTTTGAGGAAAACTTTTCCTTGGATTTGCGTCTGTTATACACCTTCCCACATGTGTCTCTCTCTGTCATTTCCTCTTTTTCGCTCTTGGATCAAGAGCATTCGTTCTCAAAAGTACAATAAGAGAAAAATTCTTGATCCATGAGCGAATTTCTTGGTCCAAGAGTGAATTTTGATTCCAGACATTGTACGCCATTTATAATAAAACAAAATTTACACATTTTGCTTTACATGTCCAGAGCACAAGAAACATTTTTTCGCAACAGTGTGACCGAAGGCTAAAACAAAAATATTACCGAAAAATATCAAATAATTCGCAATTTTTAGCAATAATATTGATATTTCGATAAATCGATAATATTTTCGGCATTCCTAGTTTAAGAGTTTTAGTACTTGATCCAAGTATAAATAATTCTCAAAACGACTAGGTGGTCGATGAAAACCGTCCACATTTTTTAAGATATCGAGTTTAAATTTAAAACTTAAATTTATATTCGCAATACTCATAGTCCCTGAAATTTTCATTAAGATCGGGTAATAAATAGCAGAGTTAAAAAATGTGGCATACTTTTCCGATGTTCCCCCTCAGAAACACAGGAACGCTATTAAACATTTCTTCTTATGAGTAATGGGTATATCTAAGGTGGTTAGAGCCGACCTTAAGTTACGCTCTCGTTTTTTATATCCTTGCACATTGAGCCAGATTTCAGTTTGGAAACAAATCGTGATTAAAATGAAATATTCTTAAAGAGCATACATTAATTACTCTAAGCGCATAGATATCAGTGCAGCCCTGGATTTTTAGCAGGGCTGCAAAGTCGTGTTCAGTCAGCTGCTTGTTGTGTTAAAAGAAAGACCAACGTGCCCGTGAATTGTGGTATAAACTTTCTTTCTGACAATTCCTTACAATACGTTTAATTTATTTGACACTTAAGTTTAAGGTTTTGCGCACAATTTCAGCCTAATGTTTGGCATGAAAACAACCGAACTGACCGTGAAAGTCAATACAACAACATTTGGTAGTTAAATAAAAGTCAATGTTGCGATTTGTATTCGAGTTACAGTAAAGTCAGAGAAGCAAAACAAATATGCAGGCCCCATGGAATCACTATAACCGAAACATCAACTGAAGTCTCTATACAAAACCTGTTGGGTCACACTGTTGGCCGCATAATTTTTTTTCACGAAAAAGTATTCAAGCAGTATCCAAATATTAAAAATGTAAACCGCAAGTTTGAACGGGACGACTGGGTAAAGTACATAAATACAAACAGAGATGTATTGATGGCGAACCACATTCTAATGATGAATCCTTATTCGTGATGATATCACTCAAATTAATTGATGATCATAAAGCTGTTTTATAGTTAAGTCAAACCCCTTAGACTATTAGGTTCTGTATGCCCCTTAATCTATAATTTGTTAAGGAAAGAAAAGATTTTCCGATATCTTTTCATAAAAAGAGGTGAATGTCGTTAACACTCACGAGGCTTTGATGTGAAACCTGATGCTTATCTTAGGAGCTTATTTTCAAATCACAAGTTCTCTCAATGCAATAGAGGGAAATCAGCAAGGGCACTCCATTGAAAAATGGGTGTTCTTTTATTTTTTCATTAAGTGTTGTTTATTGTGCTAGTCCATAGATAAATAATGATGTTTCACCTACCCAGATACCACCAAGGTAAGATCCCAAATCCTTCTCAAATCCCTCCCAACACCCATCTAGATCCCACAAAGGTCATACCCAGATCCAACCAAGATCCCACCCAACCTAGTTAGATCCCACTTATATTCACCACCAGATTCCCCCCCACATCCCACGTGCCCAGATCCCACCCAGATCTCATCCCGATCCAAACCAGATCAAACCTAGAGTCTACCCTGATCCCATCCAGATCCCACCCAGTTCCCACTTAGATCCTAACCAAATCCCACTTAAATGCCGCCCAGATACTACCAAAATCCCACCCAGATCCCGCCTGATCCCACCCAGATCTTACCCAGATCCAACCTAGCTAGATCCCAACCAGATTTCAATCAGATCCTATCCAGATCACACTTAGATACCGACACCCTGGTCCTACTCAGATCCTTCGCAGATTCTGCCCAGATAATATACCTTTAAAACCCTCCCAAATACCACCAGATCCCACCAAGTTCGCAACCCAGATCTTTTCCAGTACACAACCAGTTGCCCCTCTTCAGCATCTTTCCTACCTCTTCGCTTTCCCCCCAGCCCATCCTCTTGTGTGTCCACAAAACAACAACACAAAATATGAATGATGACAGCGTTACGTGACGCTAAAATCAAATTTTACGTCTACTGAAATCGTCCGTAAAGATGTCTCACATTAAAAACACAAATTCAGCCGCCTACACCAGAAGAGGGCCTTTATCTAATGTGAGTCGATATTTTGTGCAACTTTTCCCAATTCTTATACACTTGATGTCTAACTACATTTTTTGAATTTATGACGTACAAACTGAAATCTGGTCCAATGTGCCTTGGAGAGGGTATATTAAATTAGCTCTGATCATTGTAACGCATAGAGAGAAGCCTCTCCGACAACAACAAAAAAATATATATATTTTAAATCAGCGAGACCAGCTGTTTCCTCCATATTTCTATACGTTGCAAACTTTTGGGCAAAATTAATATACTTTTTACAAGTGTACAACAAACGGACAAATAACGCGTATTCAAGGAATATAAGTCGAAATGGAAGACAATGACAAAGGCATGATATATGATGAGCCGCTGGACAGCAACGAAAAGTAGGCCTTGTCTGGGAAGCGAATTGAAATAAATAGAAACTTTAATGGCTGGTCCCGTGTGTTTCAACTAACAATAATGAATGATGTAGCTTCGATTTGAACAAATTTCATCGGATTCAACTTCATAATCTACGCCAAGCAACAAAACATTCATTTGAATAATGCTGCTCAATAAACAGAATTGCTTTCCTACAGCAGTATCCTTTTTTCTTCTTCTTTATTTGCCCCATGATCCTATGCCAGCGCAGGATATTCACATTGTTGGGATTTCTTTCACTCGGTTTAAGCGAATGCCGCCACCGACAACATTGAAATATGGAATAAGTTAAAAGGATTTATTAACTTTTAAAAGCTTCGCACAACAAAGCCAAAAGGCATCCCAAACGAACCAGCGAGCGACAACAAATAAAGCAAGTTGACTTCATATAAAAAGGCAAAGGTATGCCACATGGATTCACATTTTACGATATCGATGTGACTGGCTGTTGGCGGCTGATTCAGGGATTTGTGGCTGAAGCGGAAGCAGCTAGTCACGTGATGAGAGTTTAACTTAAATAATGTGGGCTCGATGTCAGATTTGACATAAGCAAATGTAAAATTAGACATTTTCTAATGGTGTGTACGTGCTAAGAACATTTTGTCATGTGAGTGGTTTGGGGCCACGGGAAAGACTTTAAATTGACAAATAAACACTGAAGTGGCATTGGAATGGGGTAATGTATATTTAAAATTTGTTAACTGGGAATCTCTATCTGCTTATTTACTTAGCCACTAAACCCAAAAGACGCATATTCCCTTTTTCAGCCTAAAAAAATTTTTAAAATTGTATCCTTTGAAGATTATTTCTTATTCAATTAATTTTCACTATTAAGCTGCATTTAATAAGTGTAATCTACTCCGACAATTTTATAATTTGCCACGCTGCACACTGATACATTCAGGGAAATTCTATTTTCAGAGCAGTTGATTGAATTCTGAAGAATCCACTCACTTTGTAAACAAATACTTATTAGATATTTCACAATTATATCAAGATGATTCCCAGAAATGCTTTAGTTGCGAATCATAGAGTCTAATGATGTGATATAAATTTTAATGCGCCACAAGTGCACTTGCATATGTACATATATTGTGCACACAGTCGCATGGAATATTTGCGAATAAATTGCGCTGCCAATAAAAAATAAAGCAAACTCAAACAAAATGCACACAAAGCACATAAATTGGCTTTCTGTCGCCAAGGCAGCGGCTTAGACGATGCAATGGTAGCATCCCCTCTGGCAAAGGGGGAAAATAACGAAATGGAAATAAATAAACTGACTCCCGCTGCTGCACTTGAGTGTACCGCCAACTACTTTTCCGGACATGGCCATGGCAGTTAGTTGCTTTTGAGCCACAATTTGAATTAAACACTTTTCACGCGATGCCTTTGTGCCGGGGTGAGTGCTAGTGCTGCTTCTGTTCCTGCTGTTGCTCTCAATGGAAATTAGCACACTTTTCACATTCTATTTTTGGCTGGCAGTTGCAATTTTTAATCCGCTCTTCCTTTTTTTTTTTTATTTTTCCTTTGACGTTCGTAAATTCAAAAGTTCGGAAACTGTTAATAATGTCGACAGGCGCACGACACAAGTATTTCATTAGAGGAAGCATCCGCATCCGTGGCAGCCATTGGACGCCATCGGATGCCAGTTGGCCACTCGTCACTGGCAACTATGTTTCCTCTAATGGGGCGCCTTTCATTACGTTTTGGCTTTGTGCAGTATTCGGATACGGAATTCTCTTGATAACAGTAGAAAGCAATTACACAGCGCTCATGGCAAATGAAAGAAAAACTAATTAAATCCTTTGTGAAGACCATTTTGTCGTAGAAATCACCACGACTGCAAAAGTAAGGCATTGATATCCTACATGCTTTACTCAAATAGACCTAATCAGATCGTTTGGGCAACTAAACATAAAAAACTAACCGAACTAGGTAATGGGTCAATCAATAAGCTGGAGTCTTCCTTTTTCTTGTGACAAGGAGGGGGAAATGGATCTTCAATTGATCTTTTCAGTGCAGAATTGTTTCATAGGATGAGCGATAGCCCCTATTTATATCTATACTTAAAAATCTGTAGATCCTACTGACTTACATCTTATCAGCCTACAGCCAATACTGCTTCTCGTAGAGATTTAAGATAAACCTTCCTTTAGTTTAGTTAGTTAAGAAAATTTAGATAATTTGTCCGCGAAGTGGGTGAAAACGATAAGGAAAAGTTTGTATAAGCCACATAAAATGATTTGAGGCGCTTGTGGTTTAAGTTGTTTTGCTAAGAGGGCGAGAGAGAGTGAGAGAGGGAACGACTTACACTCACACAAATTAGGTATGCGTTGTATGGTTTTGTCTTGGCTCGTTGAAACAGATTATAGCTGCTAATAGATATATGTGTTAGAAAAGAAAAAAAATTATCAAGAGAAAAGAGGATTGCGAGTACACACAGAACGAAATGATAGGGCGTGGGGAGAATATTATATGGGGGCGGACGGGAAAGAGTCGACAGCGCAGGTAAAGGGAGGAGGAAAAGGAATGAAACAAAGCGTGAAAGAGTGGAGAGCGCAGGCAGAGGGGAGGGGGCGAAGGAAAAATGTCGAGAGCTGTTTAGGAGGGGGTGGGGAAAAAGGGGGAAAGCCAAAATAAAAAAAAACTTTTTTTACAATTTGCAACTTTGAGTTAAGAGTACCCAAAAGTTCCTCTCTTAATTTGCTTGCAATATTGCTTATTATTCTCTTTGAATAGCTGTAGTTGTGCGCTTTTGCGCAGTTTTGCTTTGAATTTTTATAAAATCGCACTTTAAATTATATTCCCATTTGAAATCAATCTTGTTCTGTTATACAGTCAGCCAAGATGTATGCTTTTTATACACTTGAAAAGTGTATTATCAGCCATGCTCCCATTTTCGCTTTCGCAAAAATTTTACGATTTGGTCTCTAAATCGCAAAAGTAGGTGCTCCGAAATTCACAAATCGCAAGATTTCGCCGATTTAAAACCGGCGACGTATGAGTCCGTGAAATGAAAAGTAAATGGGAAATGTCACTAGAGAGAAGAACTGCCTTCCTATTAATTAATTTTTTTAATATTCTGTGACTATTTTAACTTGTTTTTGTGGACTGCCCTTATACAATTTGGATAAAACTATTGTCTTAAACTATTTTTTTCCTAACCCTCCCAAATTTGCGAATGCAGCAAAACAGCCTTTGACAACAACAAATTGCGATTTGGCTGGGGCGATAACCGATAAGTTTATCGATACAGCTGCTTCTGCCACACAAAGTGTTGCAAAGCGAATTGGGAATGAAACACAATCGATAACAAAAAGTTACGAATTTGGGAGCACTTAAAATTAAATTCGTACGAATTTGTTGAAATCGCAAATCGCAAAAGTAAGTGAAAGCCGGAGCACAGCTGTATAATTTTGCCCAGAAGTTTGCAACGCATCTTAGGAATCATCTCCGACCACATAAAGTATATATATTCTTGATCAGCGTGACGAGCTGAGTCAATTTAGCTTTGTCCGTCCGTCTGTCCGTCCGTCCGTCTGTCCGTCCGTCCGTCTGTCCGTCTGTCCGTCCGTCCGTCTGTCTGTTTCTACGCGAACTAGTCCCTCAGTTTTGAAGCTATCGAGCTGAAATTTTGCACAGAGTCTTCTCTTGTCTGCACGCTGCTAATATGTCGGAACCGACCGGATCGGATGACTACTTCTTGTAGCTGCCATACAAATGATCGGTCGAAAAATGGGTTTTATTGAGAAAACTGGTTTTTTCTCAATATTACCGCTCTCAATCACGGTCATGGGTAGTATTAAATATTTTTAAGCTGATCTGCGAAGTTTGGTCGAAGTCGCTAATCGTTGAGACAAGCGTTTTCAAGTTTATCAAAACTTCGGCACAGACGAAGTTAGCTTTGCCTTTCTCGTTTTTATCAACTTCGGAATGTAACACATGCACTCTGTGATAAAATACTTTTATCTGACTTCTAAAGCTAAATACTTTTCCAATAAAAACTTGTTTTAAATCAATGTACATTGGTCGGACCTCAAAACAGCAAAATGGAAAAAAGTAGGTCTCAACATTTCCAATGTTAATTAATAATTATAAAAATAAAATAATTTTAAAATAACAGCGCGACCGAGCCTTAAAGTTGTGAAAAAAATTACTCATACGACACGAATAAAAAGCGGAACTTTTCACCGAGCAACAGTAAAAAAACAATCGACGATAATTCTAATATAATCCCTTATAAAAGGCATGGAAAATAATATGTTTATGTATTCTGTTCAAAAGCAGCCATTTTCATTCTATGCAAATCGAAGTGTCATCTTTGCTGTCTGCAATGCGCCAAACGGTAAAAGAATCCATTCAATTTATGTTAATGCAACCAACAAATCAATATGCTTTCGATTTCAACATAAATGCCACATCAACGTCATCTTTCTTGATGTTGGGACGGATTACAAGTGGGTCATAAATATCACCATCATCAGAGTTCAGTAAGAGTCCTGGCCAGGTGCATTCTCCGGGGCTCTGCATTGATTTATGCCAATCACGCCTCGCTAATAACTCAGCGACTCCGGTGAAGGTGCTGTTGTTGCTGTCATAATGACAGCAATTTGAGGGTTAAATTGGATATGCTTCAGGCGTTGACAAGTTGGTCACGTGCTTCATTTTTGTTTTTTACTTTGCTTCCAGGACCTAGGACGGGCGCACCTAATTGACGTTTCATTAGCAGGATTTATAAAAGAGCATTAGCATGCAAATAGCTCTCGGTCCATGGAACGCAGTTTGCAGTTACCTTGGCAATTAAACAGGTCAGCTCAAGCTGGCAAACACTCACACACACGCACACACCGACAACGCATGGCACTTTCATAAGCACCCACAGCACACACGAAGCAAGAGAAAATTTCATAAATGAACAAGGATTCAGCATCAATTTATGGCATAATGATGTTTGAGTGGGGCAAATTGTGATAGCAGGGTCTTCTTGGGGCAGCAACCTTTTTGATATGCTTGTCCCTGCCTTTCGGTGCTATTTTATGTAAATTATGGGATTATGTTGTGATTTAGCATCGCTTACAATTGGCTTATGGGGCATATTAAAGGCGTCCTTCGCTTACACTATTTGATAAGGTGTTAATATTAATGCATGCAACGGTTTAGTCATTGAAATTGCACAGTAAGTTACTAACATTCCACCCTCAAAGTGATTAATAGCTTAAAAACTTGTTTTCTAATTATTTAACACACCCACCAAAAAACTGCGACAATTAATTATGTGGCTCAACAATGAAACCCCTGATGGACATTGTGAACGACACACAAAAACTTACAACAATTGCAACTACAACAATAAATTTTGTTGTGCCCTGCACCCACATATGTATGTATGTGTGTAAGTACGAGTTTGAATGCATGTACAAAATATATGGAGACATTCAGCATTCCCGTTGCGAATTTTGTATGGGAAAACAGTTTTGTTTTTGTGTTATTTTGCAAGCAAATGGCCCACTCATACAAATGTTCATAGGTATCAGACAATTGTAAAGGAATTTAGTATGCCCGGATCTAGGGATGAAAGCTAGCATTATCGTACGTAATATTATATCTTATTCAGCCAAGAGTCACCTGGGGCTAAATCAGACGAATGTGGGGGATAAGATATTTGAAATACAATTCAAGCATTGGAATACACCATGCAAACTGTGTGAGGTGTTGCCTACCGCATTTGAGGCCTAGCATGGAAAACAGAAAGTTCTTATTACTAAAACTCATATTCCGACAGACCGTTCTGTCAGCTACAAGAAGTCCTAGCAGGGTCCAGTTAAGAGAAGACTCTGTGCGAAGTTTCAGCTTGATAGCTTCGAAACTGAGCATCTACACTGAGAAAAACAATACAAATTTTAAATCTAGATTGAAAGTTTCTTTTTTGAAATTCTTGCATCAATATAAAAAACAAGATTAAAAAAGCTTTAAATAAGAAATCCTATAAACCAGATTTATCATCTCGGAGCTTATCAACCATCCTATAAATAAGTCAACTCAAAATAATAGCATGATAGTTCCAAAATTCTTAGGAACAAATGTTCCAAATATTCCTGGAATGAGTAAAGTTGTTCTTAATCGGATAACATTTGCTTTAAGCAACAACAAACCCGGTTTTCAACAAAGAGATATGCAAGAGAGAGAAAGAGCGAGTTGGCTCTCTTTTTGATCTTTCTCTTGTCAGTCTAACCAAGTAAAAGTAGCCCTCTAGATGTGAATCTGCAGAAGTAAATAACGGCTGAATGTGCTGGCGTCATTCCATCCGTATAAGTATAAAAGGTATATAATGTACCGAATTTGATTCCCAGTCAAGACCGAACTAATTTGTCTGTGTTTTTCTGAAAAAATCTTAAATGCTAGTTGAAGCTTTATTTCTGATTTCTATGGAATAAATGGGTGAAGAGAGCAGCAGCAGGCGCATATTCCATGCCTTCCTTCACTTCCAATCAAAAGAGGTATGTCCCAGTTTTCCATTCTACCCAAATGGGAGGATTCCGCTCAAACCTGGTTTAAAGTCAATCAAATTTTTTCCCCAGTTGAGTTTAAAATGTTCTTAAACACGGAACAATATTAACTCAAATCAAGTTCTCAAAATAGGAACAATATCACCTCAATTTGAGTTTTTGGCAACTCAAAAAATTGTTCTTGAAGTAAGAGAATGAAAAAAACCGTTCATGTACTGTTTTTGGTGAAATTTGTGCTCGATTTAAGTCCAATGTTCTCGATTTAACACTTAAGCAAGTTTTTCAGAAAAAAGAAAATGTTAATAACAATCACAACAACCCACCGTCGAACTCCTCTAAAAATAAAATTCTTCTTGGAAATCTCTGAAGATTTTCGTATTGATTAATTGTTTCATTGCACTTCAAACTAAACTGGGACCGCCTACTAGATTATTTGGAAGGAAAACCGTACACATCAAATCTACTTGGCTTTGAACAGGCGTATTCAAATCGCTCAACTTTTGTCATCTTATCTAGTAGCTGAGCATACTTGAGCCCCTTAACATATAAATTCAAGCAGCTTTAATATAAAATGCTGACGTTTATACTAATGCTAGAGATTTCTGTGACACATCGGAATTTAATTTTTTTTCGTCTTTTCTTTTCATATTAAAAATGAGATTGTTTCATCTTAAAGTCCAGTATAAACGATCTTAGTTCAAGATAGATGTATAAAGATTAAAATTGGCAATACGTCTCTGCCGAGTTCTGACACCGTTTCTGTTTGATTCGACATAAAATATATGTTTTCGCTGAAAGCTCTCTTCTTTGTGATCTTAACTCTGTTAAACATGTCTATGCACCGGGTTCGGCCGGATATACCGGGATCTGTTCTTAGGTTATTTGCTGATACACTTTGTAAGACTATTCATAAATGTTTTAAACCGTCGGTGAAATCATAATTTTTCCCTATGTAGTGGAAGGATTCTTTTATCATTCTTCTTCATAAAAAAGCTAATAAGTCTGATATTGAGAATTATAGAGGTCTGCTAAGAGATATATGACATCTCTATTGCAGTTCCATTATTTCACCCCATCAACAAAATAATTCTTATGAAATATGCAAACTGAAGTCATTAATACTGATTTTAGTTAGACTTTTGATTCTGTAAGTCACTCCCTGCTGCTTCACAAACTGAGTTTAATTGGTTTTCTAACTAACCTTCTTATTTGGATCTCTGATTACCTCACTTCTGTACTTGATATTCTAAACTATTCCAGGTTACCTCTGGAGTATCCCAAGGCAGTCACTTCGGCCGCTTTTTCCTTACTTCATAAATGATCTTCCGTCAGTCTGGACTCACTGTCGTGTGGTTATTTACGCCTATGATGTAAACCTTTCTTTAACATACAGTGCCGCTCAACTAAATAGGGTTGACTATTTTTAGGTTTGAAACGTTGTATCTCGTAACGAGCACTCCGATTTGAGCAAAATAAATTTTGTTTCATTTAGAAAACAGTTATGTGTGAAAGAGCAAAGTTTCTGTTTTGTTAGCGTAGTTTTGTTAATAAATCATTTTTTTCAAAAACATAGCAAATAATCTTTATTTTTTTGGCTTAACTGAATAGGTTTGACACTTTTGACTTCACTTTTTGATTGACTGCGTAATTAAAAAGACTTAATATTTTTTTGTATTCCTAAATTTAAAGCATTGCTACAGTTTTTGTAAAATGGGCCGCGGAAAATCTTTAACCGATTTCGAAAAAGGTCACTTTAAAGGGTTTATTGAATCTGCTTTAAAACACTATGAAATAGCCAAGAAAATCGGTCGAATTCAAATCGTTGTAAGTAATTCTCTCCGTAATGAAGCAGACTATGGAAAAAAATGAATGGACGGAAAAACGAGAGCAACACAGTAACAGTGTTACTGCGTTCCTTAGGGTGACCATCCGAAAAGTGTGCAACAAATTTTTTAGGGTGGGAGGGAGGTTTGCGGGGGGGCTAGGTACACTATTTTGCTCATAACTTGAGAACCGTTCATCTTATCTTTATCATTTCTTCAGCAAATCGATTAATTTTGCTAATTACTATCTCTAGAAGGTACAAATCGTCTATCTTCGAAACTGTAACTGAGATATACCGTTTTTTTTTCCAAATTTCGGGGGCGGGAGGGGGCGTGGCCAAAATTTGAAACAAACTTGATCTACGTGCAGGTAAAAGAAGCATTTGTTCCATACATGTCAAACCTCTAACTCTTACCATCTCTGAGATCTAGGAGTTCATACAGACAGACGGACGGACAGACGGCCATGTCTATATCGACTCGGCTGTTGATGCGGATCAAGAATATATATACTTTATATGGTCTGAAAAGATTCCTTCTGCTTGTTAAATACATTGGCACGACTTTAGTATACCCTTTTTACTCTACGAGTAACGGGTATAAATATGCAACAACAGCATCGGAGGAGCGACTTATCCTACAAACTCCCTCAAAATCTCACCTTTCTGCTGGTATAATTAGGGAAGAATGCGGCGCAAATGCTAGAGTGGCCACGGTAAAAAGAATTTTTCGAAGCGCCAAACTCTTGAAGATATTGAAAATAAAATAAAAACCACCTCTCAATGATGCACGTAAGGAAGCACGACTTCGATTTGCCCGAGAGCACATGACGTAGAACAAGAAGTGGAAGACATATCTTTCCACGATATGCGAAAGGAGAATGTTTTTTAAGTCGTCATCACTCTTGTGCAGGTGTAGTAGTATCGTTTTATGAAACATGCGGGCTCCAGTTTGCCACCTCGAAGATGAACGCAAATATGTACAAGACTGTGCTTCAAAAAGCTTCTCCCCAGTTTGCGGAGATTTATGGTCATATTACATTGACGTATCAACACGACAACGCTCCCATCCATACCACTCGGGTTGTAAAACGGTGGATTAACGTCGAAACGTTAAATTGCAACGTTTCAAACCTAAAATAAAAGTCAAACCTATTCAGTTGAGCGGCACTGTATAATGATTTAGTTTCCTGCTTTAATTTGCAAGTGTACTTGATAGCACTTGGTGCACTTGGTCAAAAAGGTAATTCTTGATCATGGACTTAAATTGGACTCTCTTATTACCTCGGTTGTTCTTGAGTATCTTTCGCTCACAGCACACCGACAATCGTTGACTTTGATCAAAGTCCAGTACTAACTGATTTTCAACTCTTCTCGCGCAGGGCTCTTACTTCACAGCTGACGCCATTAGCTGTTAAAGGTGACCGGTTGTGTGTCTATTTTCATTAATTTATCAAGGGCCTTCGCCACTAAAATGGTCTGCCGTACACACACACATGCATACCAAAATATATGTAAACGTTTGTAGATCTATGTGTTTATGTATATTGCAGCTGCGTTAATTGTTTTCTAGGCATGCAAAAAAAACACACACACACACACTCGCATACAGCCAGAGAGAATCGTTTAATGGCTTCACACATTCATTTGAAACTTTTTAATTAAACACCCGCCAGTGACAAATTGTTTTAACGAGCTTTCCTCTTATGCCGCATTATTGCCAAATGTAAATAAACCAATTGGAATGTCATCCTCTTAAAGTCAAAATAAGCCCTCAATCCTGCACAGGACCAAAACAAAGTCTTCTCTGGTCTGAAGTTACAAAAGAAATCTGCTTAAAACAATTATTTCAGCATAATTGGCTTTAATTGCCGCCAGCGACGTTGTCGTCGTCGTCGACAGGCCAATAGGGAAAACTTGTGCCCAAGTGTAGGTCATAATGGCATCTATCACTGGGCGCCGAGGGTCGAGTAGGCGGAAACGGAAACAAGCCATTTTGCGGCGCAAAGTTACGAGTGCTACAGGGAGCAGCAAAAAGAGAAAAAACCAACAGGAATAAATATTAAATAAGCGAAAGTTTTCTTTCTCTCGACCTAATAGGCTCTCATAACACAATTTGCTTAGTAATATAATGTCTAATTGATGATATTAACTATTCCAAATTATATTTATTTCCTAAAATAGTTAAATAGTAGGCCCTCTTTACGGTTGACAAAATGAAACAACTAATATCTTCACAATTGAGAGTTTAAGATAATTTTGACGCCTCTTAACCTAGTAAAATTATAGAGTTTGCCAGTCCAGACAGCCCACAAAGGCAGCAAAACAACAGAAATAACACGCAAAAGCCGCAGTTAAGTAAATAAAGTTGTGCGTTGCAAGGGTCGCTCCGAAATGTGTTTGGGCTTAAGCCTGGCAAGATGTGGCGGATGTGGCGGGTGTGGATTGTTTGTTTGTTTGCCGGCTCGTCAAGTAAAGCAAACACCATGGACTATAACTGTTGAGATAATGACTTGATTGTTGATCAACTTATGTAATGCCCCTCGGAACCCACAAACACCCAGCAAAAGTTGAGCAAATCTCTAGCAGATTAATCAAGAAATTAAAAAACAAGCATTGCCTTTGTACTTAAGAAAGCGTCTGGTACTTAATTAAAAATGTTTGCCTAAATTATGTACAGACAATTAGAGAGACAGACCGCAGACTTGCAGCAGACGGCAACATTTTATTTTAAAATTTTTTTTCGTCTTTAACTTTTATTGTTGAAGAGAAACAGAGTGGCTTTCAAGAGGATTTGCCATTGTGTGCAGTTTCAAGTGTTCGCCACTTCATCTATTTTTCGCTCCTCCTAACATCTTCATTGTTCTTCATGGTGTAAATGCTTTGCTCGAGCATCGCTAATTAATTGTTTAAATAATTACGCTCTAATGGCCACCGCTTTATTTGTGGCCTCCGCTTAGAGAGTTTGCAACAAAAACCCACTGCAAATTATTTTACGCGCACTCACAAGTGTCACAATTTGAAACTGTGTCCTCCGCTCGCCAAATGAGACCACATAAATTTTGTAGCCTGCCAAGAGCCTGCTGATGCAATAATTGCGCATTTTGCAATGGCCCTGGAAATGTGACACTCGGCGTACGCAGGGGCGACCTCCGGGCCAGACCGAAACCATGCATGTCATTCCATTTGGTCCACGACGCAACGTCAGTCAGCAAATATTTGCCCGACATGTGTTAGTTAATTTTTAGGAGAAAACACTCGCAAATGCAAAACCAAATTGTAATTAAGCGGCTATCATTTCTGACACTTTTTGCAGGCGAATGGTAACGCTGGCATTTCAACGCAATATACAAAAAATTAAATAAATGCGTTTTCCTTACAATTTGTATAAGTAGAATATTTTTATTTTTATCACAACTTCAGGATATTACAATATCCGGATGAGTGTGCAAGTGCCACAAGAAATGATCATGAGACTAGAGTTGTACTGTGCGAAATAGGAAATGGCAGTAAACCTGATGAAATCAGAAACTGTTCCTGCGTTCCCTAGGGTGACCATCCGAAAAGTATGCAACATTTTTTAGGGTGGGAGGGGGGGAGGGTGCTTGGTTCACTTTTTTGCTCATAACTTGAGAACCGTTCATCCGATCTTGATTGATTGATTCATTTTGCTAATTACTAACTATCTGACTAACTAAAAGGTACGAACCGTCTATCTTCAAAACTGTAGGAGAAATAACGTTAAAATTGCGGGGGCGGCAGGGGCGTGGCCAAAATTTCAAATAAACTTGATCTGCGTGCAGATAAAAGAAGCATTTGTCCCATACATGTCAAACTTCCAAATCTTACCATCTCTGAGATGTAGGTGTTCATACAGACGGACGGACGGACAGACGGGCATGGCTATATCGACTCGGCTGTTGATGCTGATCAAGATTATATATACTTTATATGGTCGGAAATGATTCCTTCTGCCTGTTACATACATTTGCACGACTTTAGTATACCCTTTTTACTCTACGAGTAACGGATATAAAAATAATTTTAGATTTAGAATTTAAATAGAGGCAAGCTAACTTCGGCTCGACCGAAGTTTATATACCCTTGGAGCTTGATATGTGCCTGACAGTTTGTATGGCAGTTATACCATATAGTGGTCCGATTTCGAAAAATTTTGGTGAAATGATGTAAAATCATTGAAAACTTATTAATACGGGCGTTGGGAGCGATAACATTGAAAACAAAAAAGTTTTTCTTACTAAGACTTTTTTTCAGACCTTACTTTTGTATGGCAGCTATACTATAGTAGTCCGATTTCGAAAAATTTTGGTGAAATTATGTGAAATCATTGAAAACTTATAAATGCGAGCGTTGGGAGCGATAACTTGAAAACAAAAAAAAGTTTTTTCTCACTAAGACTTTTTTCAGACCTAACTTTTGTATGGCAGCTATACTATATAGTTGTCCGATTTCGACAAGGCTTGGTGAAATTATGTGAAATCAATAAAAACTTATAAATACGAGCGTTGGGAGCGATACCATTAAAAACAAAAAGTTTTTCTCACTAAAACTAGTTTTTCAACTGATCGTTCCTATGGCAGCTATATGCTATAGTCATCCGATCCGGCCGGTTCCGACAAATGTGCAGCGTATTTATACCAAAAGACTTCGTGCAAAGTTTGGTTCCGATAGCTTTAAAACTGACGGAGGAGATAGCATAGAAACAGACGGACGGACAGACGGACGGACAGACGGACAGACGGACATGGCTATATCAACTCAGCTCGGCATGCTGATCAAGAATATATATACTTTATGTGGTCGGAGATGCTTCCTTCTATGCGTTACAAACATCCGGACAATTTTAATATACCCTCTCCAAGGGTATAAAAATAGTATTTAATTATTTAGTATGCTATATGTTATTGCCTGTCAGACTAGCAAAATTGACCATTATTTTGAACTAATACTTGATTAAACGACTCAAAAATGTCTAAAAATCCATGTGCCGAATTTAATTACTATGGATGATTGGCCTGCTGGTAGCCCAGACCTGAAACCATTGAAACCAGCAGGTAGCTCGAAGATGCCCAAATTGGCCTTTGATGAAAGTTATTCCTTAGTTTATGGCAAATTTTTCAAAGTTAATCGTCGCTCAGAAATGTCGCAGAAGGGTCACGAAACTTTAAAATTTTTTTTTTTGTTAAGTATATATTTTAAATAATATCCGTCTGTCTGTATGAACGCGTCAATATCAGAGTTTATAAGAGATAGAGACACAAAAATTTGCATTTGCACATAGGTGTATACGGTACGCAGATCAAGTTTGTTTTAGATTAGCAAGAGAAGAATTTGTTTTTCCATTTTTTTATAGCTTGGATATTTGAGAATATCGTCCCAAAAGGTTTTTTTGAAATTGGAAATACTTTAGAATATATAGCCTTTTTAGTCGAACAATGTTTTTGCTAAAACGAGAAATTTTTGAGTATATAAATTTCCAGTAAATAAAACTGTGATATAACGGCTGGTTCTTGAATTTGAATGGTAACATATTGTCGCCCAGATCGATATCGATTAATTATCAGTTTTTAATCAATAATTATCGAAGGCTATCCCACGCAATGCTACTACCGACTAAATTGCTTAGAAACTAGAGCTGTATCTAATGAACGCAGAATGGCACGCAGAGCAAAGAGAGCTGCTGCAGAAAACAGTTTTCTGTAATATTTTGGTTACCATCAAAGCATTTTTCGGTCTGCCAAGGCACTTTTTTTCAGTTCTACTATCAAATAATATGCAATCGACGCAGAATTGTCACCATTCAGGAACTGAATTTTTTGATTTTTGATATTTTTCCCCCAAAAAACGAACCTCAAACTTTAAACGCGTTTATCTCAAAACCACGTTTTTTCGAACTGGCGGCCATGATTTCTCCAGTTACACTGAACCGATTTTCATGATTAAAACTGAAATCGAGGCAGAATTCATAATCAATCATAAATTTTAAAAAAAATTTTACCATTTATTTTTACACATTACTACAAAAAAAAAGGGCCTAAAATCGTTTTTTCATTTTTTAAAAACCGCCATTTAGTCAAAAAAAAAATCAAAAATCTCTTTTCGAGGTTCAGACCAGAATTACATCTATTTTGATTATAACCCCCGTTTTATATTTTATTTCAAACATCCTGCAGACGTGGAATCATGGTCGCCAGCACTATATATAACTAACTTCTAGCAAAATTTCCCGCGACTCTCAGAATGATTGGTAGAAGATTCCCAGCGGCAGCAGCACCCATAATGCTGCCCACTTCACGCGGCTCTACGGAGCCGCTCATGAAAGTACAACAACCTCTGGAACGCCCCCACACACCTGCCGGTCCACGGCTTCGCCTCGGCTCCAAGTCGAGGGCCGAATTGTGTCCCAGCAAATGCCGCAGACGATAACATTCTAGGGCACTGAGCCATCACGGAATACCCATCAGTGCAGCGAAGAATGACCCTCAGGATCATCTTTATACATCAATAATTTAGAATAATATTACCATTTCATTTTTCTCAAACTAAAATTTTAATTCATATTTTTCTAATTTTTATTACATTTTGCTTATTTGTTAAATTTTCAAGTCCTGTAACATCCAGGTCAGAGCGATACTCCATCATGTAGTCCACCAAATGCCTATTTATTGAGAGTTGCCATTGTAATGGCTACTAAGTAGGTTATTACTAGCCGCACCACTTGACGCAAATGTGTTCTACCCCCACACACAACATGATTTCATCTTAATTTTTTTCATCCAGAGCCTTTTTGGCCTTTTTCCTAGTCTCTGCATATGGTTAGTCAATCCGCTGCCCGCTCATTGCATGGCCCGACTCTACACCTATTCCAATAGCAGTGACACCGGCATCAGTATCTACAAAGGTAAGAAGAATCATATATTTTGGTAGTGGACAATAGTTAATAGTTGAGTCATTCTTCTAAGCTACATGTTGCTCTATCTAACACTCATCCAAACGCTGGCCCTGGTTTCTGCTCAACTTTTGCCTTGCAAATTCCCCTCCAGCATTCTCAAAGCTTTGATCAGCCTGACGCTGACTTTGGTGTGTAACGATTTGGTGATTTTATTATTTTGTGTGAAGATTTTAATATTGCAGCAGTTTGGCTCCAGTGAGTGTTGAGAAATAGACTTAAAACTTTTTAATCTGACTAAGTTAGTTAGATCGCAGTGTTTTGGTCATCAAACAAGGCACTCATTTATTGCATAATTATTATTTTATTATAGCAAATTAATCATTAATTTCTAAAATTATATTTTCGTTTCGTCATGTGCTCGCTATTTGGCCTTTGTGCTGCAGCATTTTTCCTTGGTGCCAGTTTTACAAACGCACTTGCAATCCTGATTACAAGAGCAATTGTCACCGCATTTGGTATCCGTGCATTTGCAGTCTGCAAAGTTATTTAGAATTACTTAAGCGCTGTGCCGAAATCAGGACTTTTATCAACTTACTTGATCCGCAGCCTTTACAAACCATTTTTAAAAATATTTTTAAATTTTCAGTTGTTTGGAACCCTTACGAAAGTTGTCACTTTGTTGAACGATCTGAGGTACTGCTGCAATATTTATAGGCCTGGCCACCAGCAAAGTGCCGCGTGAAATATTTGCACTCGGTAGAGAAACGACAAAAACGTGTGCAAAATCAACATTAACAAAACCAATGTTTAAGAAGACGAGCCCCGCTTTATCAGGCATATCAACAGAGATAAGATAAGAATGCACCCAGTGGTCATTTCAGTGCCATTTATGACTCAATTGCCCGTACTTATTCTGCGCACTTGTACTTATTGCTGGCCAACGGGTTGAAGCAAAATTACCGCAAATTGCTAAAGTTTTTAATTGTTTATCTCGGTCGCCGAAACAGAACCGCAACATGGCCCAAAAAGTTGCTGACTACGGTTGAGTGCGATGTTGCCCTTGTCGCAATCAGCAAACAAAAATCTTCTCAAGCGGATGCAAAAATTAGCCCGCAGACTGGTTGCCAGCTGCTTTGCAGGATGAGGTCAAATTATTAATTTAATATGGCATGCCGCTCGGACTTTGAGCTTCCGCTGCGGCAGCCTCGTCAACTTACACTGTGCAACAGCATAAATGTACTGAAACCACTTTTTATGTTTTGTAACAAAGGTAATCAGAGTAGCTAACAGCCAGAAGTTAACATCTCCGACGCTTTCAAGTAAAGAGTGATTCAATAAGAAGTTAGTTAAAAAGTGAGAAGAGTAAGCCCGACTATGTCATACTCTGTACCAAGACAGGAGCTGAATGCAACGTTTCGCTGCGCTCATCTCTAAGTTTCTCTCTCTCTCCCTCTCTCTTTCACTCACACGTTGTTGAATAAAAATGCGTGTTGGTTGTGTCGCGTGGGAGGGGAATTTATTTTGGTCATAACTTAAGAACCGCTCATCCGATCTTTATCATTTCTTCGGCAAATCGATACATTTTGCTATTACTAACTATCTATAAAAGGTACGAATCGCCTATCTTCAAAACTGAAGGAGATATAACGTTTTTGAAATTGCGGGGGCGGGAGGGGGGCGTTGCAAAAATTGAAAATAAACTTGATCTGCCTGCGCTTAGAAGCATTTGTTCCATACATGCCAAACCTCTACTCTACCACTCCGGATCTGTTTGTTCATACGACGGACGGACGGACGACAGACACGGACACACACGACGGCGACGGACATGCTATATCGACTCGCTGTTGATGCTGATCGAATATATATACTTTATAGGTCGGAAATGATTCCTTCTTCCTGTTACATACTTTGCACAAACTTAATATACTCTTGTACCTTCGTAGTATAAAAAGAACTATAGTTCAAAACCAAGACCTAGTTCATTAGTTCATTTTAAAGACTAGTTCATTTAACTAGTTCAAAAAATCGGCACACTCTACATGAAAGCAACAAGTTTTTTCAACTTGCCTCGTTTTTTATGTTTATAAAAAAAGATATAAAGCCAGTTCCATAAGTTTACCCGTATGATTCATACTTCATGTAGGTAATGGCTCTCTTGGCAACACCCGTTTTTAACCTGCCTTCGGTCTCAATTATCGTTTGTTGACTTTTGTGTCGAAACGGACCCATAGTTAGCTGCCATACAAACTGTCAGACATATATCAAGCTTCGGTCGAGCCGAAGTTAGCTTCCCTCTATTTTTTATTAAAGTCCTCCTAGATGGGCCAAATTTGTAAGGAAAATAAGTTCAATATATTGAGATGTGATTTTGCGATGTTGGAAAATTTGACCCAACGGTCAGAAAATTCCCGGAAAATTCTAAATAAAAACAAGTTAGAAAGTCGGTCAACCCCGACTATGTTATACTCTGGAGTAGAAGCTTAATGCAGAGTTGCTGCTGCGTTTATCTTTAAGTTTTTTCCCCTCTTGCTGAATGAGTTTAGTTGTTTGGGTAGGGTTTTTATTTTTTTCTCATAACTTGAGAACCGCTCATCCGATCTTTGTCATCTTTTTGGCAAATCGATACATTTTGCTAATTACTAACTATCACTAGAAGGTACAAATCATCTATATTCAAAACTGTAGGAGATATAACGTTTTTTCCAAATTACGGAGGCGGGAGGGGGCGTGGCCTAAATTGAAAATAAACTTAATCTGTCTGAAAGTATAAAAACATTTGTCCCATACATGTCAAACCTCTATCTCTTACCATTTCTGAGATCTCTTTGTTCATACGGACGGACGGCTATATCGACTGGCTGTTGATGCTGATCAAAAATATATATACCTTATAGGGTCGAAAATGATTCCTTCTCCCTGTTACAAACTTAATATACTCCATGTAAGTATAAAAACTATTTTACATCCGATTGGCTTGAAACTGGGTAGAAAATAATTTCAAGTATTATTTTCCAATTTCAAGAAATCATGAACATTATGTTCTGTATAATAACAATTTGAATTCATTGCTTCTTATTTTAACTTGCTTTCTTTCGTATAATAAAACTATTTTTTGTCACATAGTGTAACCCGACCAATTTGAATTGGGTTTTTTTTTTGTTTAAAAAGTTGCCCTCCCACGTTTCTAGTATTCTAGTACCGCCACACGACCTATGACACCGAATAGCCACAAAATGGCCAGCATTTCCGCTGCGCCTGAATCATTTCGTTTCTTCCGTTTCGCCTTCTGGTTGGCTTGCCTTTGCCTGATTAACGTTTAAACTCATTAAGATAACGCCGTTTTTGGTGCTCTGCTTAATTTCCCAGCAGCTGGCACCGTCTTCGTTGTAATCCTTGTTGCTCCGCTGCCGCTGCTGCTGCTGCGGGGCTAAAGGTCAGCTTCTGGAAATCTGTTGCCATTGTCCGTTGCTTTGCTTATAATTGGTTTGTAAACAATTTCGCCTGCTCTTTGACAATTTGCTTGGCCATTTTGTTTTTGGATAATTGCAAAATTTGGAACTGGCATTTGGGGCTGCTTATCAAAATTAAAGTTCCCATCTAGCTGGGGCATTATGTTCACGCTCAATTAAAGTTTGCGGCTGGTGGTTCGTTATTTTCCTTTCTTTTTTTTGTTCTATTTTGCTGTGAGGCAAACGGTCTGTTTGCATGCCTCATTTGGGCGTGGCAGGTTCCAATCCGGGTTAGAGCCTGTTTACCCGCCAATCAATTCAATTTGCGATTTGTTTGTGCGCGGCATCATTTTCGTTTTTGTTTTCGTCAATAGCCGCGGGCAGCAGGTCGCTTATTAAATGAGCAAATATTTTTGCAATCATTATGATTATGGCGTGTAGAAGCGGATAATGTTGGGAAAAGGGAGGGTTTGCGTTCGTTCGAGTTTATCGGAATTCAATTGGAAAATCTATGGGGAAAGCGTCCAAAAGGTTCAAATTCAAATTCGAGTATTTTCGACCTACAAAATTCTTGATTTCAAGGAAGTGAAAATTTATTTTCGATTCTTTCCTTTTCAGCAGCGCTATGGAGCCACACGAACTGTGTAAAGTATGATGATCAAAATACAATAGCCACATGTATGCAAATCCAAAGCTACACAAATCTAAAGTGTTAAGATTGAAATGCTACCGGCCACTGTTCTTGTAATTTCCAACATAAGCCATTCACACATATATAATTTTTTTTCCAAATTCTTCTAACAGCACGGAAACCATTTCTGCCTTATGGCCCCTTTGGCGAAATGGACAGACGCCACGTCATGTGGCCGAACAACCCGAGCTACAAACCGAGAATAAAAAGTCTAAATGTTGAACGACAACGCAATGAAACAGCTGCCATTTGAGATCCGCCGCCTCCTCTGCCTACGTCATGTCTGCTGTGGTTGCAGTTCCCACAAAAGGGGCAAATCCCAACGACAAACAGAAAGTGTTGTAGCCCGAGGAGAGAGAGAGGTGGAGGTGGAACAGGCATAGGCCGAATGGACCCAAAAATGTTCTGCAATATGCGTCGAGTTGGAAAATTCATCATAAATTCCATGCGACAACATGGGAACCAAACTTTTCATATGCTCTTCAAAATGCCGCAACCCGTCTGTCCAAGCAACCATCCGTCCATCCGTCCAAACAGCTGCTGCTGGCGATTTTTATTTATACATGAGGCAGGTTGTTGCAGCAGCTCGACAACTTGACACGCCCCCTGCTCTACGTCAGTGGGCGGTTGATGGGCGACGGGCGTCGGGCGGTGTTAAATGCATATTTGCAAACTTTAAATTCCATTGCCGTATGATGACAACAATACCTAACAGCTTGACTGGGAAATTTTATTTACTTGCCCCAGTCCGAAATGTAGTTAACCCAATTTTCGATTTGCATAAATGTCAGAGAGTTTCCGCCCCGCAAACAAACTGTCATTCTATTTGCCCCTTCCGTAATGTGTCATTTTGTGGCCTTAAGTTTAACAATGAGCGTGTTCAGCAGCATAAATCGATGACAAAAGATCGACTATTTTTGTTAGATTGTGCTGCTGAACGGGCATGATGCGCAATTATGTTTGCTATTTTTCGTGATTGTGTTAGATGTGAATCTAACAAAGAAATAGTTTGTTAGAATTGCTTGATTATGATTTGTTATCGATAGCAAACAGCTGTCAGAAGTAAACAAACAAGGAATTTTGAGAAGGCAATTGCAAAATGAATGTGGAAACCTCTTTGTTTTGAATAAATGAATTGGCAGAGAACGTGGTTTCGCAAGTGGCTCTCGGAAATTCGTGCAAGGCTCTAAAGGCTCTACTGGTTACTGCGGACGAGGAGGAAAGCTTGAAAAGCCGCCACTCCAAAAAGAAGATGCCCTGCGTACGCGTAGTAACCACCTCATCTGGGTACATGGACACCTCAACACAGTGTGTCAAGGCGCTACCATTCAGCTCCTCCCAGATAAGAGCTTGATAGGTTCGCCCATATCCTCTTACAAGATAATCACAAGGAATGAAACCCGGCGTCTGGTTACGGAAGAATGGTTCCGACTTGGGCTGTAGCTAGGTTCACGGGGTCCTCGTTTAACCTGAAATCGAAAACATCTTACTTGTGGTCTTGCCCTAACGGGTCACTGACTTATTGGCAGGCATGCTGCACGCTTGGGCGTCGCTCAAGGACTCATAGCTAGAGATGGGCTCCCGACGGGATTCCAGCGGGATCCGAGAGAAGTAGGGGATCAAGTACGACGATATTGAATTTAAATTGGTTGGTCTACTCTCTCTACTCTTAGCCCATTGCCACTTTGTTAAAATTAACATTTTTAGACCCTTCTTTGCGTGGTCAGGAGTCCTTTATAATGGACCTGCCGGGGCTGGGCTTACAACAAAGTTAAAAAACATTAACGGGCTAACCAAGTCTTAAGGAAAATTCAAGGGGAATTCTAGGAGCAGTTGTAGTTACGACGGTCATAATATTTAGAGGTCAGTTCTTAATTATATTAAGCTGTTTGTTGTCAAAATTTCAAACCTTCCGCCAACAAAAATATATCGATAACTTTTGCCTACTTTTTTTGATTGATGATTTGTTAGATGATTGGTGTATGCTGCTGAACGCGCTCAATTATAACTGTTCAGTTGATAACAGAGCTTAAGAATTTTTATGACAGTTTTCCAACTCTAATGCCGGGGCATCCATTTTGTGTTTTATCCCCATCCATTTTAGAGCCCTGCAATTTCCAGCGTCAGTGTCATCAATTGAAATTACATGGCATTAAAAGTTATAAGTTTTCATTACACGCTGATGTTCAATATGCAGCTTTACACACACACACTCCTATAAATTTCAAAACGCACACAGATGCACGCACCAAAGTTTGTCAATCTGCCAGCAAATGACATGCATCGACAGCGCTGATGATGACGATGTCGCGGCAAAGTATGCCACGACGCTGACGTGCCAATGTCACAATTATTTAGAGCCATCCCTCCCGGTAGCAGTTCCCAGTAACCAGGGACAACTAGCAATGACTTTTGGCAGGTTTGGTGGTGTTGCATACGTGGGTGGCCTTTTGAGTTTAAAACCAGCTCGGTTTTCTGGTCTGACGAGGTACGGTTTGACGTTTTGAGTGACTTAAGGAAAAACTGCAACCGCAGAGTCTTCAGCAGGAACTTTTCATTTCGGTCTCAAAATTAATTAATAATAAAATAAAAACCGGTTTTGCAAAAAAAAAAAAATTGTTAAATTTATAAACAATTTCTAAAATAGTCAAAAGCGAAAAAGTTAAAAAAACGGTTTTTTAAAAACGTGATATCTCAGGTTTGGTTTATCTATTTGATATTGGTGGAAAGCATTTTGCTGTATCTACTCAAATTATAATTTTATAGATTTTTTAATTATATAATATTATTAAGGAATTGTTGCTAAAAATTGTATATAATTTTTTTCAGTGTTAACCACCATGCTTCTAAGGATATACAATTTATTGCACTAAACACAACTAAAATTTTAAAAAAAATTGAGACTTTTATAGTTTAAGAGATATTAATTTTTGAAGTTATAAACAAATAAAAATATACCCTTAAAAATAGCCTTGCCACGCAGTCAGTGATTTAAACTTGACAAGTGTGCTTCATAATTATCAAGCTTTTCAAAAATGTCAACATCACGCATATCGGACGACTATATCATATAGCACTCTTACTGAGAGAAGCACAAAAAGCATAAGCAATTTAGCGAAAGCTTTCTCACCGTGTCTTGAAAAATGTGTTATACAGGGTTGCCACAGTAATCACTAGCGATTTGGCTTTCAGCGAATTGTCAAAACAATCAAAAATGTTTGTCATGCCACAGAACTACAAGCGATTTCATTTTGTAAGCTTGATCACAAATTCTATCGAACTTGTCTGCGTAAAGTAGACGCCCCACAAGGAAATATAAAACGAGAGCGTAAGTTAAAGTCGGCTCTAACCGACTTCGATATACCCGTTACTCATGAAATACACAGTTAACAGTGTTCCTGCGTTCCCTAGGGTGACCATCCAAAAGTATGCAACATTTTTTATTTTGCTCATAACTTGAGAACTGTTCATCCGATCTGTATCATTTTTTCGGCCAATCGATTCATTTTGCTAATTACTAACTATCTTTATAAAGTACGAATAGTCTATCTTCAAAACTGTAGGAGATATAACGTTTTTTCCAAATTGCGGGGGCGGGAGTGGGCGGGGCCAAAATTTGAAACAAACTTGATCTGCGTGCAGATAAAAGAAGCATTTGTCCCATACATGTCAAACCTCTATCTCTTACCATCTCTGAGATCTAGGTGTTCATGCAGACAGACGGACGGACGGACATGTCTATATCGACTCGGCTGTTGATGCTGATCAAGAATATATATACTTTATATGGTCGGAAATAATTCCTTCTGCCTGTTGCAGAAATGATAAAGATCCGATCAGTGGTTTTCAAGTTATGAGCAAAAAAGTACATCTCCCTCGCCCCACTTCCTCCCACCCATGCACAACTAACACCACACAATCTTAGAGAGAGAGAGAGAGTGAGAGAGAGGGAAAAAAAGAGAGAGACTTAGAGATGAGCGCAGCACCAGCATTGCATTCAGCTTCTACTCCGGGTACAGAGTATGTTATAGTCGGGCTTGACCGACTTTCTCACTTGTTTTTATTTCGCTTTCAAAAAATTCAAATTTGACGCCCGCCAAAATAAAAATTATTTCTTGAAACTCAAGTTTGGAAAGTTTGTCTGCTAGGTTGGTAGTGTAAGCCAAGCTTCTCTCCAGCTAGGTTGGTCCAAAAAAAAGTTTGTACACAGTGGGAAAAAACCTCTTCAGAAAATGAGTTGCCGTGGTCTCATGTTGAGAACAAAATATTCTCAATTCTATGAGCGAAAATGCTCTGAAATTTCTTGAAATGATAAAAGTTTAAGTTAAATATTGTGGACAATGCTGATTTGCTAGGAGCGCACACTGGTCCAAATGTCAAAAATTTTGACAGAAATTAGAAAAATGTAGTTACAAAGCTGAAACTTGGTACACTTTATGGTTTTAGCATATTTGTTTTCCATTTTGATTTACTGGCTGCCTAAATTCGCAGTGCTTCAAATTCAATTGTACTAATATGATTTTGAACTGCCCTGGATAATATTTTATTGGAAAAAATATTGTTTTTTTATAACTCTTAATAAAAAAAAAATTGAATTTCTGCAAAAATTTTTTTGGCATTTGGACCAGTGTGGACCGCAAGAAAAAATGAGCATAAGTGAAATCGACTCACACTCATATTTTATGTCTTGGCTCACTGAGACAGATGACAGCTGCTATAAGAGACATGTGTTATAAAGATATAGCAATTAACAAGAGACAGAAGGGTAGAGAGTAGAAAAAAATGACATGTTGGTGGGGGAGGAAGGACATGAAAGAGTGAAGAGCGCAGGAAGAGGGAGGGGTGGCGAGGCGTAAGAGTCGAGAGCTTTGGAGAGAGGGGGATATACGGATTGAATTATAATTGAAGAATGGCTGATATGAGGTAAATTAGTTTTGATATTGTCGGATTCAAATATTTAAATATTCGAATCGTGTTGATTGCTGTTCCGAATTCCGCAAAACGACCAGATTAGTCGTTTTCAAAAGTTTTGCTGCAGAGTCGGCGGAATGAAAAGTAACTGCTATTAAAAGCATTAAAATAAATCCCCAAAATAATAAACTAATATCATAATTTAATAATTTTAAATATTTTAAAATCGTTTTACATGACTTATTAATTATTGCACAGAAACAAAATTTAAAAGCTACTCGGAAAAAAGTTTTCTTTACGTTTTTACTTTTACGTAGCTTTTAGTTTTATTATTTCTGCACGCCGCGTGTGGCACTCTGAATTCTACAAAGCCTAGATTATCAAGTCTCATGTGTCAAACAGTGTGAAGGCAGCCTTACACTTGAATAATCACTCACTTTTTGTTTTGGTGAGATATTTAAAATTGCCCGAAAATAAACCCCTTGAATTCGGGTGAGACATTTTGGACATTTGAGGTAAACAGGCTATGGACCGTATCGAATCTAACCCCACTCAACCGATAATTCGTGCATTTAACCGAAACAGCAAATGGAAATGTTACACTCCAGAATATATTTGCTCTAAGCTCTTCCCAAAACTTGATTGGCAACCCACCATTGCAACAGCTGCACTTTCACACCCTTAAGATGAGAGGTGAGAGAGAATGACGGAAATCACTAGACGAACTTTTTTAATGGAATCAAATCAAATTGTTCGGAAGCTATAAAAAGCGATTGCACGGAAGCATTTTGAGTTGTTGACAGCAGGCGACACCGACAACGACATTGCCAACCAGTCATCGAGGTGCCAACAACGACACCGGAAAACTTGCCAAAGTAACGGCAACAACAACTAAAAAATGACATAAGTGCACTCTGGAGGGTGAGCTAGCGGAAGCCGCAGCATCGTCGTCAATAGAGCGTCAAGTGTGCTTGTCCACGCCCATTTAAAGCTCAGCCCAGCCCACGGAAACGTAACGGAGACGGCATGTAATTGGGCAAATGACAATGTGCAAAAAAGGTGCAAAAAGTTGCACCCAGAAAGAAAAGTTGAAATCGGGTTTATATGGCGCATAAGTTTCCAACGTTGCACTCCGCTTGCAAAGTTGCAAGCCCATAAAAATCCACCGTAAAGCGCCAGCCTCAGGGCCTCGAAGGTGGCGCCCAACCGGCCCGTAAATCAACTAAAACGGTCAGGCAGCCGTTGGCTCTGTGCTGGGCAAACAACTAATAATTCATGTTGACACCAACTAAGTTATGCCCAGTGAACTTAAGCTCGGGTGCCAATTAAGTTAATCAATTCATTACGCCTATAGCCAAAGTTTCGGGCAGCTAAACAATGGCCCAAGTCTAATTCTATTTCAGTTGGGGAAAATGCAGGCCCAAAATTGCACTCGAAAGATATTGGAATAAATGTTCAGTTCACATTACATTTGTCTTGCAGGGCGAGCAGATTAATTGCCAATGAGTGTGTACAAGTTTGGGATGAAAGTTTTCTCAGAGCATCCACTCACTGCTCCACTGCGTTTCCCTTTGCCCACCCCAAAACTCGTCTCGCTCCGGGTGACATCCATTTTATCTGCCACAAGGCCCCACAGTGGTCGGAAGGACGGAAAATAAATGTCCCTTTGTTTAGACCTTGAGCAAATGCCAGTAACTGCCTATTTTCCGACCACTGTAAGCCCCCACGACCAACACAATTCGAGGTTTTTGAGGTGAAACAAATTTCCGGTGACATAAACTTAATTAGCTTTTGTTCGGGCTTTTGTTTTATGGTTTGCGGGTGCAAGTGCCTGCGGGCAAGGGTAAGTGGTATTCTTTTGTCTCTTTTTTATTTATAAATGATGTCTACATGCTGAAAGGCGGCATTTAGTTTTGATTTAAGTGCAGCACTTAACAGATTTATCTTTAAGATTCTTGATGGTTTTTCCAAATATTTAATTAACGGAAAACTTACCTAAGCCGGTAAGAAACTTTGCCAAACAATTTTGCTCTGCAAATTTAATAAAAGAGAAAATATTTGCTGATAATATCACAAAATAATACGTAAATGTTTACCACAAACAAAAGAAGCAAAACTAAGTAGTGCACAACAACAACAACAACGAAAACAAAAACAACAACAGCCAGCATAAGAGAAAATAATGAAATTGAAAACTCGAACTGAGACGGTAAACGTGGCCCACAAATAGGTAAAGGAGAACTCAAATAAAAGCCAAACAAAAGTGTTCTTGAGAACTGCAAGCGAAAGGGTAGATTTTTGAAGGGGCACGTAACGGGGAAAGAAAACTGCGTGTGCAAGTCAAATGGCAAAAACCCGTAGGATTTCAAAAGACGCAACGAGAGCAAAGTTCATAAGCACTTTTTAACATAACCAATACGAATGTACGGTGAGTGTACAGGCCCCAAAAGTGGCTCATTCGATTCAAAGTTTGAAGTACAAACGATCTTTAGTAAATGGCAAATGGCTGAGAAGTAATTGGTAAAAGTATAAGTAAGAAATTCTTAATGCTATTTTTCTGTAGTTTAATGTTGGCTTGTTAATGGAATTAAATATTTGGTTCCACGTCTATTCAACATAAAACAATTTCAACACACGTCAATTCAACAAACGTCAATTCAACACACGTAAATTCAACACACGTCAATTCAACACAGCACAATTATAACACTTTACAATTTCAACATAATCAATTTCAACACAACAAGCAATTGAAAATCGGCAAATTTCAATCCTGCAAGTGGCAATGTCAGTCGAACCTGACTTTAATATCCTCCCAAAGTGTATGCACATTTAAAGCACCAAAGATAACATTCTTTTGTTCACAACTTGAATAACTTTCATCCGAATGCAGGCGTTGTAAATATTGTTCGTGTTGAATTGACGTGTGTTGAATTGACGTTTGTTGTTTGTTTTGTCTGTTTTGAGTTGAGTAGACGTGGAGCCTTAATATCCTCCGAAAGTGTACGCATATTTAAAAGCATTAAAGATAACATTCATTTGTTCACAACTTGAATGAATTTCATCCGAATGCAGACGCTGTAAATATCGTAAAATGTTTGCCTGCTTCTTGTGTCACCCTTCTTTCCCAGCATGAATTTGTTTGTGTTTAATTTGTAATGTGTTGAAATGACGTATGTTTAATTGACTTTTGGAAATTATGTGTTGATTATACCGGGAATTGGTTTATTAAATCGTCAGGGGATGAAGGTTGCGATTGTGGAAAGATCCCCCTTCTATCTCTGATGGTACTACACACTTGCATAATATTTACTATCACTAATAAAAGTCATCGTTACTTAACTTTAGGTTTCACGTCTATATTTAACACAAAACAAATTCAACACGTCAATTCAACACACGTTAATTCAACACACGCCAATTCAACTCACGTCAATTCAAAACAAAACAGTCTTCACAAAAAATGAGTCAACACACGTCTATAATTCAGTTTACCCAACACAACAATTTAACACTTCGTCAATTCTATTCAAACCAAATTTAAATTGAATAATAAATTAATTATTTTGTTTTGTGTTGAATTGTCGTGTTGAAATTGTTTTGTGTTCAATTAACGTGTGTTGAATTGTTGGGTTGGGTGGAATGACTTAGTGTTGTATTGACGTGTGTTGAAATTGTTTTGTGAAGGCTTTGTTTGTGTTTGTGTCACCAAATATTTTACTAGCTCACCGGTTCAAAAGTAATTCAAAACAAAATCTACAAAAATATTTGAGACCTGATACAAAAAGACGGACGTACATTGGCATGAGAATATTTATATATACTTTTTTGCCCACTGAGAAGAAAATCTAAAATCAAGATTATAATCTTCTGAAACCAAGAGAGAAATATATTCCAATTTTCTTCTTTCTGAACTACTTATAAAATGATCATTTTTAATGCGCCCTTACTGGAATTGGAACTCAGTACTTTCGGGGACTGAACTCGCTGCATGGCATTTGAGCTTGCAAAAAATCTTTGCAGAAATCTTGACGGTGCAAATGCTTTAATTGTGCCTTAGAACAAATAAGGTACACAGAGGGAAAAAACCGAGAACATTGGACTCAAAACGAGCACAAACGTTATCAAAAAGTATGCATGAACGGGTTTTCTCACATGTAGTGCAATGTTCTCACTTCGAGAACAATTTATTGAGAACGCCAAAGCTCAAATTGAGTTGACATTGTTCCATTTTTGAGAACAAGATTTGAGTTTATATTGTTCCGTTTTCAAGAACATTTTAAACTCACCTGGAAAAAAATTAGTTTGCACTTGGGACCAGGGTGTGGGCGGATTACTCACATTTGGGTGGAACAGGGAACGGGGACGTACTTCTTTTGATTGGAAGGCTCTGGATATGGGCGCTGCTGCATCTCCACCTACCCATTGTGCCATAGGAACCAGAAACATCGCTTCAACGACCCACTTCACCTGACTCGTTTCATTTAAGTTTCCTGAAAATCACAGAAAAATTTGTTCGGGCTTGACTGGGATTTGAGCCCGGTACCTTATGCACTCAACGTATGGAATGACGGACTTGACAATTCAGCCATTGAACAGTTTTGCAGATGTCCGTCAAGAGGGCTACTTATGCTTTGCTGAGCAGACAAGAAAGAGAGCAAAAAGAGAACCAACTCGCTGTCTCTCTTGTATATCTCTCTGCTGAAAGCCGGTGTTGTTGTTGTTTAAAGTAAATATTATTCGTTTGAGAACAACTTTACTCATTCCAAGAACATTTAGAACATTTGTTCTCAAAAATTTTGAGATAGTTCTGTTCTCATTTTAAGTTGACGGCAACTTATTTTCTGAACACGTTTTTTCCCTCTGTGTAGTGCTTTGACTTTTGAACCATTTTAATTTGGTTCGGTTTCGGCCTTGAGACTGTAAAATATCTAACTCCATATCTGCCTACAAACCTAATTTTTAGTTTACAAATTTTACCTTTTCAGCGGTTAGTTTGCTGTGCGGGAGGTCGTAGGTTCGATCCCGCCTCGGAACATCATATATAACATTTTTATACCCTTGGAGAGGGTATATTAAAATTGTCCGGATGTTTGTAACGCATAGAAGGAAGCATCTCCGACCACATAAAGTATATATATTCTTGATCAGCATGCCGAGCTGAGTTGATATAGCCATGTCCGTCTGTCCGTCCGTCTGTTTCTATGCTATCTCCTCCGTCAGTTTTAAAGCTATCGTAACCAAACTTTGCACGAAGTCTTTTGGTATAAATACGCTGCACATTTGTCGGAACCGGCCGGATCGGATGACTATAGCATATAGCTCCCATAGGAACGATCGGTTGAAAAACTAGTTTTAGTGAGAAAAACTTTTTGTTTTCAATGTTATCGCTCCCAACGCTCGTATTTATAAGTTTTTAGTGATTTCACATAATTTCACCAAGCCATGTCGAAATCGGACAACTATATAGTATAGCTGCCATACAAAAGTTAGGTCTGAAAAAAAGTCTTAGTGAGAAAAACTTTTTTGTTTTCAATGTTATAGCTCCCAACGCCCGTATTTATAAGTTTTTAATGATTTTACATCATTTCACCAAAATTTTTCGCTCCAAGGGTATATAAACTTCGGTCGAGCCGAAGTTAGCTTGCCTCTATTTTTTTTCTTTCTATAGAAAATATCTTTTACACATCCGATCACCTTAACCAGCCATTGGCACCAGCTGTGAAGTAACTAGCCATGAAAAAGCTTCTCAAACTTTGCCGTTCGGATTCGGCGTTCAACTGTAGGTTCCCTTCTCTTGTGCGAAAAATTGAAAAGCACACACGCTAAGAAACCTCTTGTCGAAATCTCTATCGGAGAAGCTTGGCTTGGTCACTTTGACGATGTATAGCCAATTTTACATTACTCTTGAACCGGTTCAAATTGTTTTGGATCTGGTTTTAAACTGGGCGAAAATCAACCAAATCCCAAAATCCGGCCAAAAAATCTTTAGACGGCTCAAACAGATTTAAATACAGATTTAAAGGGGGAAAATATCAAGTTCCATAAAGCCTTTGGGATTTCGTTGATGATATTCAATAAAAAATAAACCACGACCCTGAGCCATTTAAAAGCAATCTTTGACTAATACATACTCATTATTATTTATTTTTCGCTTTCACTGTGATGATTTCTCTCTCTCGACTGCAGAGTTCTCCTGTAGGCAGCGTTTTTCTCTGCAGTAGCGCGTCGGCACTCCTCGTCGTACCAAGACCGCTTTCAAGGGGGCTCGGGTAACCGAGTATCTCCTTGGCAGCCGTACTCATGGAGTGCGATATACGCTGCCACTGTTCGCATATATCGGAAGGGAATGGGGGGTTTCCCTAAGCAGTTGGGCGAGTTTAGCTGTGTAGGCTTCAGAGGTCCCTTGTGATTGCAGCTTTTCGACGTTTAGCTTTCGACGTGTGCTAGAGCGTGAGGCATGTGCCACACTGAGCCGCGTGCGTACCTTGGCTGCAACCAGGTAATGATCCGAGTCTATGTTGGCTCCTCGAATCGCACGCACGTCTAGTACACTCGATGAATGCCTTCCGTCGATCACAACGTGATCAATCTGATTTCGTGTTCGTTGACCAGGGGACTTCCAGGTCGCCTTATGGATGTCGAGGTGTTCAAATCTGGTACTACTTATGACCATGTTCCGGCCCGCAGCGAAGTCTATTAGCCTCTCTCCGTTACCGGAGGTTGTTTCATGAAGGCTAAATCGTCCGACTGTCGATCCAAAAACTCCTTCTCTCCCGACTTTCGCGTTAAAATCGCCTAGCACGATCTTTATGTCGTGATCGGGGCAGCGCTCGTATAATTGTTCCAGGCGCTCATAGAATTCATCTTTTATCGAGTCTTTCTTGTCTTCTGTTGGCGCGTGAGCACAGATAAGACTAATATTAAAATATTTTTGCCTTAAGTCTGAGCGCGGCTAGCCGTTCATCAACTGGTGTGAAGCTGATGACAGAGCGACGCAGTCTATCACTCACTGCAAAGCCGCACCCAAACTCGTGCTTGGAAACATGTCCGCTGTAGTAGATCTCCCAGGGGGGTGGTGGTTTCTGTTCTGTCTTCTCTTTTGGTAGCGTTATTATCTTGCTCCCATGTCCGATCCATCGCATTTCCTGGAGGGCAGTAACGTCCGATGAATATTTCTTGAGGACATTCACCAAGGCGATATCATCACCATCTCTGTCGAGGGTGCGGACATTCCAGGTGCATATTCTCAAATCGTGGTCCTTAAAACGTTTGCGTGGGTCGTCGTCAGGGGGGTCCGTATCCGAGGCATTGTAGTCGCAGTTTTCATTGGTGGAGATTTTTTACGATGGTGGGTACCAAACCCGACGCACTAACCCTATATATTATACCCTGTAGGGAAGGGGGATACGATAATGGTAAAAGCGGCTGATTTTGCAAAAACCAAATTTGAAGACAAAACGTACCCAAAAGAATGTGTCGCAAAGACAACATTTAGTCCCCCAGTCGATCGTCCGTAAATAAGCTTCGCTCTAATAAAAAAAATTTTATTTCTTATCCATCAATTTTTAAATACTAAAATCCGATTGAAAAATTATCTTTTCGTTTTTTCTCTGTGCATTTTTTAAAAAGTATCTCTTAAACAGGTTCTCACAATTGTAAATGTAAACTAGCGCACTCGGGGCACTCAACTGCTTGAATGTAAATACCTCCTGTGCATTTTTACGTTCCCTTTAAGTATTTTTGGATAAATGTAAATTTCTGGATTTTTTCGTGTATTTTAAAATCTGACAAAATTAGTTGATGTTTCTACACATTGCACAGTGGTTTATTTTGGCAATTTTTTGGCATAAACTCCAGTTTTTAAGTTATTGACCCCAATTTTGGTTTATAATCATATTTTGGGAGCCAAAGACGACTTTGAAAATTTCACTCAATTTGGACCATTATTTGATATAGCTGCCATATAACCGATCTGGCCGATTTGCCTCAACTTTGTTGTTTTTTACGCTATTTAACTTAAATTCGGAATGTACTAGTATTTTAAGCTCCTACTACTACTTACACAATCTTGTCAGGTTTGGACCACTATTTGATATAGCTGCCATATAACCGATCTGGCCGATATTCACCAACTTCGTTGGTTCTAAAGATATTGAACTGAAACTCGGTTTGAGCACGTATTTTAAGCTTCTTTAGCGACTTATCAAATATAGTTCAATTCGGCATATTATTTCAAATTGCTGCCATATAACTGATCGGTCCGACTTGCTCCAACTTTACGCTATTGAACTGAAATTCGTTTTGTACTTATAATTATAGCTCTAAATACGACTTACAAAACATTTTTGTGTTTGTTGCTACCAAACGAAACATTTTTTTAACTCTCTCTCGAGTAATATCTTCGACTTAAGCACGAGTTCAGCTGCAATAAAGCCGATTTTCGCGAAAAGTTACACGTTGCAACGTTTTTTAGAACGAAGAGTAAGAAAACAAATTTTTGAGTCTGTGCGACCACGGCCTCTCGTGCCTCCCATACAAACAAATTCGTAGTATTATTAGTACAAATTGGTATGACTCTGAATTCAGACAAGTTACATTTGTTTTAGGAATGATTAAATATCATACATACATACATGTAATAGATATTAATTAACTTACATAAGACTTTCGACTTTCGAAGTAGTGGAAGTTTTCTTCTATAAAGGATTCAAAATAACTTATTTTTTTTTTTTAATTTTTGTCAACCTCCACGTGGTAATTTCTAATTTTTTCAAAAATCCAATCTGACATTAATGATATTTTGCATTTGTTGATGCGCCAAATATCAAATAGATCAATACGACGAAAACTTGAACGTCCCTGAATATTGCGGAATTGTGAGAAAAGGGGGACGAACGGGGAAAAGGTGTAAATTAGCGATGAAGAACGACATTTATTTGTACAAACTGGCGTACTCAGTTTTTGTCAGCAGGCGTTAGATCGTTAGTTTTATTCCACGAAACACAGGAGACCCATATTAATTTTCTACATAAATACACATAAATTGGACATTAAAAACAACTCGAACACTAAAACTACACAAAAATGTACTATATACATTGAGTATTTATACCTTGATCTTCAATTTCCATTATTTTCTTGATTTTGTTCGGAGAGAGAAATTTTATTTTTACGCACAAATGTAAACAAACTAATGTGGCGCCAATTTCTTAACCCTAAGCTGCTGATCGATTGTGTACGTTTGAAAGCTCATAAAAAGCTTCAGTAAAGCTTTTGAAGCGTTATTTTTTAAGTTTTTACATGTATGATGTATTAACTTTAAGAATTTAAAATCAAAAATACAAAACATTAACATAAATTTTTCGACTTTATGCCAAAAAATCGGCCTCTTGGACCATAGTGCATTGGTAATTAAATCTTATAATCGAATATTGAGATGTTTTATCTGAACTTTACTTTTAAAATACTCCAGTGGCAGAACTTCTTAATGAAATCAAATTGTTTGTCCTTGGTCGCCTGCACATAATATGGGAACAGCCAGCATGCGTTTGGCTCATAAATACTTCATCAGGTGCAAAGGACTAAGAAGCCTAAAGGTAAAAAACTTTCAATGCCGAGGTAAAACTGACGATATAATAATCTCCCCAGGGTGTCAAGCAGCACCAGCGCACGCACACAAACACACACACACACACACAGAGAGCTGATTAGGTTCTGAATTGAGATTCCAGCAGCATTGCTTGGCATCACCTTAATCGGCTGCCAAAGTTACTTATGCCTGCTCCTGCTCTCGCCACTTTCCGGACAATATTAACAGGAAGTGAAATCAAAAGGTTGGCTTTTACTTGATTTTCTCAATTCGCAGCCAACCCGGAGCTCCAAGCTTCATTGTTCGTGCGGTTTGTAGTTTAACTTCATCATCTTCACTTGGTGGTCGGTGAAGCTACTTGGCTTAGCTCGCTTTCAACCGGAGCCTTGTCTCCCTTTTCCGTTCGTTACAATCGTTCTGACTTTCCGTCCGCATTGACTCTCCAGAGGGTGCTTCGAATTCTTGTTGTTTGTTGTAATTTTATAAGCAGCTCATCTGCGACTGAGCGCATTTTATTTGCTTCAAATTGAGTTATGCCTAATGAAAATCAAATAAGCCTCAAATCGAGACGGAAATGTTGATAGAGACATAGCTACAATGAACTTGGTCTTGTGATTACATATTAAAAATAAATACACTCTAAATAAAATTGCGCTTAACAGTATTTGGGGGAAAGAGGAATAGAATTTATACCGTATTTTTGTTTATTGTTAAGATTAATGAGTAAAAAAATATTCACATTTCTTGACTCAAGACTTACTTAAGCTTTAAGAGTAGGAGCACCTTTTACATATTTCATCATGGTGTGAGCGAAATGTCAACATTTTCTGTGTTTAACCCTTAGTATGGCAGTGGGGTAGCCTGCTGCAGCAATTTATGCAACAACGAATGAATAATGAGATAAAAAGAGTTAAATTTTATATTGTTTTTTAAAGATATTTTTAATTATTTTGAATTTGCGTTGTATTTGATGTAGGACAGCTAACTTTTTGTTGGTGTTTTTAATTTTAATACAAATTCAAATATCAATATAATATTTCTTTACATCCAATGGTAAATTTACATTGTCCGCGGCCTTTAAAAACTTCTCTTTTATGTTTTTAGTGATATACAAATTTTTTTTGACACAAACGATTTTTTTGCACACGATTATGGCTTTTAAAATTTCTTTTCGCTCTCTTCAAAAGCCGGAGAGAGAGCGCTATAGAGTTAGCCGTGACTGTTAGTGTGCACACGTATTCTCAAGCATTACTCACACAAGCAAGTGCATTCTAGAATTTTACGCTCTCAACCTTGTGTGAGCGAAGAGAGCTCGATTTTGGTCGCCACCAAAAAAGTAGCTGCATAGTGCAACACCAATATATGGCCGTAGGCGCTGCGAAATAAGGCCCCAATGAAATAAGGCCCCAAAAAAAAAATGATATAAGGCCCCAAAAATTTATATGGAAAACAAAAACAACGATTTTTTCTCAAATTTGGGGTGTTATTTCATTTTTTGGGGCTTTATTTCCTAAATAAAATTTCAAAATGAAATAGGTCCCCAAAAGAAGAAATGAAATAAGGCCCCAAAAATTAGGTTTGCGGTCTTATTTCATTTCGCGGAAATAAGACCCCAATTTTTAATATGAATTTTTTGGGGTCTTATTTCATTTCTTTTATTTTTGCTGATATATGAAAAAAAAAGTCCAATAACTCCCATAACGGTTAATTTTCTTATCTGCCTGCGTTTTCTGACTTAGTATTTGATGCATTTTTGTACAGAAGTACCGTTTTACAATTAGTTCAGTGATAAGCTTTTGAGTATGTTGATCAGTTTAGTGATATGCATTGTGTAAAGCAGACGATCAAGTGCGAGATAAAATTATAGAGTGCGAAAAAATTGTTGGATTACGGCGAACTGGAAATTTGTTCTACGTCAAAGAACAGAAAATGCTGTATTTTGACGAGGTAATTACATTGTCTATCTTAAAAAATCTTAGCGCCGCAGACAAAATTTATAAAAAAATTGTGTCAATCTTAGCGCCGCAGGCGAAAATTTTTTACAAAAAAATCGCGCGATTTTTGTGTAAAAAATTTTCATTATTATTTAATGTTATAGGTAGTTTATTTCACTAAAAATCCAAACAAAAAAATATTTTAAGATTTTATTTTAGGTATTTCCAATAGTTTTTATTTTATTGAATAAGGGCCGATTTCTGTTCTCCCTGATAGCTGCTATGTGTCAGATAGTCATCGATTTTACACTGTTAAATGTTAGTTTATGTGACAGATAGCTCTATGTAAAAGATGTGAAATAGGTCCTAAATTGAATAAAGCAATAAAATGAACAAAAAAAAAATGGAAAAATTGGGGTGTTATTTCATTTTTCTAAATGGGGTATTATTTCATTATGAAATAACACCCCAAATTTGGGGCCTTATTTCATTTTTTTTTTGGGGCCTTATTTCATTTCAGTGGGGCCTTATTTCATTATTAAAATTGGGGTATTATTTCATTATGAAATAACTCCCCAAATTTGGGGCCATATTTCATTTAATCGTTTGGGGACTTATTTCATTGGGGACTTATTGCCTGCAGCCATGGCCGTATACCAGTATATGGCCTTCTATTCTACAGTTGTGTAATATCAATTAAAAAAAAAATTACTGTAAATTCAGTAGGATAAGTACTTACTGTAAACATCGGTAAATAGCAATAGTTCTTCTTACGTGAAGGCTTAAGAGAAAGTTACATTAAAATTTGGTTATTTTGAACGACTTTGTGGGTTGGCGCATTTCTAACTCACAATATTGGTTAAATTTACCCACATATTTTTTTGTGTGTAGATAACGTCTAACTCTCTGACAACATATTTTCGATTCCCAATTTTTTAAAACATTTGACAATTACAGTTCGACATTGGTAATTATTTGATTTATTTCTAAAGCAACTGCACAGAGGGAAAAAACATGTTCAAAAAATGACTTGCCTTTAACTTAAATTAAGAACTAGATGGTGTCAAAATTCTTGAGAGCAAATGTTCAAAATTTTCCTGAAATGAGCAAAGAACAACAAACTTGGTTTTCAATAGAGAGATATACAAGACAATGAGAGTAAGTGAAAGTGAGTTGGCTTACTTTTGAATCTCTCTCTTGTCAGCTTAAGAAAGCTTAAGTAGTCCTCTAGATGTGAGTCTGCAATAGTGTACAACGGCTAAATGTGCTGGCGCGTCATTCCATATGTTAAGGGCATAAGGTACCCTGTGAAGCTCGAAAAATTTCGTGTTTTGCTAAACAACTTACATCAAACAAGATACGTGGAGTTGGGTGGTTGGTCAATGCAGTTGATTGTACAAGCGATCTCTTTGATCTTAGGGAATACATGGATGGTTAGAAGCAGCAGAATGTATCCAGGAGCCTTTTCCCTCTCTTCCAATGCCAAGAAGTAGTTCACACGTTCCCAATTCCTCCCAAATGTGAGGAATCCCGCTCACACCTGGTCCGAAATCAATCAAATTACTTTCCCATTTGAATTAAAAATTTTTTTCAAAATGCAACAATATTAATACAACCAAGTTTCAAAAAAATGGAACAATATCAACTCAATTTGAGTTTTTGCATTCTCAACAAATTGTTATTGAAGTGAAAACATTGTACTACAAAGAAGAAAATCCGTTCATGCACTGTTTTTGGTAACGTTTGTGCTCGTTTTGAGTCCAATGCTCTCGGTTAATGTCCCTCTGTGTGGCCTTTGATGGTTAAACTCTACCAACTCGTTATCTTTAGTATGGGAATGGCTGTATTTTTCAGTTAGAACAAATCTGCATCCTAAAAATTCTTCCCACAATTTTAGTTTTTTTTTCGACTTTGAGAACTTTAATCTAATTAAAAATTCTATTTTTGTTTTTGCTCACGTAAGGGTTAATGAAACAAACGAACATAACGAAGCTACTCTGTTGACAGCCAGCTGACAACAACCATCTAATATCTAGACAGCTCGTTTGATCAGTCCCTCTCCGCTGTCAGCTGCGCTGCAAGGGCGCTCAGGTTCGATCTTCGACGGTTCGAGTCCGAGACAAAGACGGTTGCAGTCTGAAACTTAACTTGGTTCGACTGAGCAAACGTGCTGACTTGATTTAAGATGTTCATTGTTCATTCATTGAAGCAAGAACGTGTTGCGTGTTCTGGTTTTTATACACACCCATTCTAGATTTCATGCTCAGCTCAGGAAAACGCTCCTGAATCAACAATGGGTTTTGGATGACATTCTCTGAGTACCGAAGAATATGTGAGATGGTTTTTAGGGAGTTTAGCTATTGACACACACCTATTTCCTACACAATACATATCTCTTTCCCATACCATACATCTCAGCACGTGTAAAAAATAGTCAAGTCTTAAAAGGTGGGCTCAGTCACTGGTGAGCCTCGGCTGGCGTTCGACCAATCTGGATGCCCCAAGAAAAGGACCTTCAAGCATACAGAAAAGTAAATCATTTAAATATAAACTGAATTTCCCTGCAACCGCTGTCGCGAGATTAAATTACATTTGGTTCATCTACTAGCCCATTGAATAACTTTCGGCTGTCCTACAATAAGAGAGCGCTCGTTTTTAATTTTTCTTGTTACCCAACAACCGTGTGGACATTTGTTATAAAAATGCTTTCCAAGTAATTTTGAAGTCTGATAGCAACAAAGTCTGCTGATGAGAGGACCGGCAGGCCCTTTAAACAGTACTGTACAGACATATCAAAATGTTAAATAATTTTTCTTGAATTGTCTTGATAATTGAACTATAATTAACCGTTGACCTTTAACAGGCTGAACACACACTTTGACTCCCAATTGAAGAACAAATCGTTCCTAGAACAACAAAAAAACGAAGTGTGCATTATCTTCTTCTTGTACGTTTTAACCCAAAAACAAATCGAGATTGATTTGAGGTAAAGTCGTAATTTATTATTGCAAAATTTACTAGACTTTTTGAGTGTACAGGCCTGCCGCTTATCGTTTGGCCATTTTTTGTCTTAGTTAATGGTATTTAATTTACTATTTTAAGCCTTCCATCGGCAAACGCTAATCGGATTGGTCTGCTAAAAGTGACCATTGTTAAGAAAATGCGATGAAAATCAATTAAAATGTGTTTGGATGAATTACACTTCGGACGGGGTAAGCCGAAGAACTTTAACATTTCAACTTACGCCTTTTGGCCCACATCCACTTAACTGGCAAAGTGGCTTTCTAAGTGTGCATGCAAATGTGCATAGATGTACATACATATTTCATACTCTAGTTGCCTTCATTGCCCCCGCACTCACATGGGGAAACCAGCTCCAAGGATCTATTTCTGTTTATGTGAAACACTTCGCCAACAAAACGACATGTTAAGTGCAAGTGTGGAAAATTATTTAATGACTTTTCTGAATTTGAAACGGAATATGTAAGTGCGTTGCGGCAAGGTGGGAAGTGTCCCAATGATGAGGCCAAATATTTGCATACGCAAACATGCCCGGGGCAATGGCAGGCCAGCGGTTGAGTTGTTTGCCAGTACCTTTGCAAGAACTGGCAAGTGGCAAGTAATTTGCCCCCTCCACCTACCCACCGTACCGGTGCCCTTCTCCCCTTACTTTTTTTCTTCAACAATTTTTATTAATTATTTATGCGTCTTTGAAGTGCAATGCAGGTACCTGGCCGGAGCTAGGTTAAGTCTTCACCTAATGAAGCCGCACTCGAGGCTCGGCAAGGACGGTGTCAACATTAATTTGTGTTCAAGCGACACTCACAAGACAGCTGACAGCAGTTGAGGAGTGAAAGCAAAGCAGCCAAGCCAGCAGCATATAATTTGTAATTAATGACCAGCTAAAGAGAGAGCAGACACCTTGGTCCGGGGCCGTAAACGGAGACTGAGGCTGGTGACTTTTGCGATTTACAGTGGCAAAATGTTTGACAGCCAAACGCTGATTTATGGCCAAAAACCGCAAAATTTATATGCCATCACTGGCTAGACAAAGTGACTTCTGCTCCTGCTGTTCCAGCTGCTGTTTCTGCATTGCGCCTGCTCGCCATTACAATCTATTTTCATTTGCATTTGCTATTGTCAAGGGTATATCAGATGAGATATGCTATTTGAGTACTAGACCGATGTGAAAATTGCAGGATTATAATCTCATCCTGGCCAGCGTAATGCAAAATAAAAGTAAAAACAAAATAAGTAAAGATGTAACTTAAGCAAGGGGGCTCTTAGGTTTTAGGTTTTATCACTCATACGCAGTGTTGTCGTTTTTATCAAGGCTGCAAACGCCTGAAATTCTGCAGACGGTTTGGTCAAGTGGTTCAAATCCGTCGTAAAGTATCAGACATATTTTTATCTTACACATAAATACACTTCCAATACTTCCTCATCTACTTTAGCCGACCCTTCAGTCCTAATAATAATCTTTGATTATATAAAAATATTTGCAAATCTCGCGATTCTCTTAATAGTTTGATCTACACTTTGTATTTATCCGTCAACATTGCCGTCCAAAAAATGTTCATAATAATCTTGGGTCATAAGAAAAAATGACAAAATTTCGCAATATTTTATAGCGTTCAATCGATGCCTCTTATTAACCAACGCATTCGCGTTCTAAAATATTCATATGAAAATTTGGCAAATTTTGCGGATTTTGGGTATACACTAGACTGGCCCATATATTAACTTTTTTTTTGATTTCAAAATACCGGGCCAAAAAAGATTCGTTTTGGTCCCAAAAGATATGAAAAAAAGTTTGGCAGCGATCGGACTTTATTTAATGGACGCGCGCTCGTCCTCAAAATCGAACATTTGAAATATTTGGAAAATGAGGGGTATGAGTTTCGAATGTAATCCCTAAAAATTCCAAAAAAGTTTGTATGTGTTAATTCTTTTTATATCCTTTATATCATAGCAACATTTTAAATATAAATGTGTCTTATTTTGAGCGTAAGCTTGACGACAATCATATCAAAAGGGTCAATTTTTCAACATTTTTTTTGGTATTTTTTTCGAAGAATTTTTAATATATATGATATTCTGATTATTGCTTTTACCCGGGCGGCAAAACTATCGTTTTGGTCCCAATAGATATAATAATTTCTTTTTATATTTTTTTAGAAGAATATCATAGCAACATTTTTAATGTAAATGTCGGATATTTAGAGCATATCTCGTATATGGTCCGCCAAATGGTATATTTAATTATTTAACATGCAAAACATATGATGTCTACAAAATCTCTTCATTGCAATCAATTAAAAAGACAAAAAAAGGCATAGAGACCAAAAAAGTTCGATTAACGGTTAATTTTTATCTTGCTTTTTTCTAACCGTACGTTCGCGACCCGAACGTTCGCGACCGGTAATTAATTCAATTTTAAAACAACCAATCGAGATATTATTCTGTGTAAACACTCGATAGAAAGCTACATTTATTCTCTTTTATAATAAACTAGCAAATAGCCCGTCACGCTTCGCTGCGCCTTCAACAGTATATAACAAACGCACACCCATTTACCACCCACTTCAGGCCCACATCCCACCTACTTCCCGCACATTTCCCGCCCACGTCCCACCCACATCCGACCCACTTCCCGCCCACATTCCACCCACTTTCCGCTCACTTCGCACCTCCATCCCACCCACATTCCACCCACTTGCCACCAACATATCGCACACTTCCCGCCCTCTTCCCGCCCAAATCCCACCCACTTCCCATTTACATCCCACCCACATCCCTCCCACTTACCGCCACATTCCACCCACATCCCATCCACTTCCCATTTCCATCCCACCCACTTCCCGCCCACTTCCCACCTACATCACACCAACATTCCACCCACTTGCCACCCACTTGCCACCCACATCCCACCCACATCCGTCCGACATCCCTCCCACTTACCGCCACATTCCATCCACATTCCACCCACTTCCCATTTACATCCCACTTACTTCCCACCTACATCCCACCACTTGCCCACATCCAACTTCCCGCCCACATCCCACCCACTTCCTGCCACATTTCACCCACTTTACATCCACTTACCACCCACTTCCAAAACAACTTTCCACCCAAATCCCACCCACATCCCATTCACTTCACAGTGAGCATCCCGGCGGTATTTCCAACATCGGAAAATTAAAAACAAAATAAATTCTCATTTTGACCTAACAATCAGAGTTTCAAGCCAATCGTATGAAAAATAGTTTTTGCATGCAGAATTTTCCGGCCATTTTCCTCGTGGGCGGCTTTTCCCACATTGAAAAATCACATTTCAAATTATTTCGTATTTTGTCCTTACAAACCGAGTTTCAAGGCAATCGGATGAAAAATAGTTTTTTTTATGCAGAATTTTCCGGGAATTTGTCGACCATCAGGTCAAAATTTCCAACTTCGGAATATAACATTTTAAACTCTTTCGTATTCTATACTTACAAACCGAGTTTCAAGCCAATCGTATGATAAATACTTTTTTGGATTCAGAATTTTCCGGCCATTTTCCAAAATCGGGAAAACACGTGTCAAATTATTTCGCGTACTATGCTTACAACTTATGTTTTGTTATGTGTAATTTTGAAAATGAATTTGCCGCTAATCGCTGGCAACAAAAGTTTCGCCCATAAAACCTTGACCACCCACTTTCCACCCACGGGTGTGAATTTTCCGGAAGATTGGTATACAGTTGTTATTGAATTTTCAAATAGATCTTTGAAAATGAGTTTGAACTTGATCGGATGAAAAACAAAAAAGTTGCATACAACAGTTTTCCGCGAATTTTCCACATTTGCAGACAGAATTTTCCAAAATCCGTTCTTAGTACTCACTTTCACCATAAGATAAAACTAATGTGAAAATCTCATCTTCCTATCTTTTATGGTTTGGGCTGTGCGACGGTCACCAGTCAGTCAGTCAGTCAGGTTGAACTTTTTTATATATATAGATTAATAGCTTTAGAATATTCCGTTCCATTTCGCAGAATTTTGCATTTCACTAGATTAAGCCAAAGTCGACTTCTATTCCGCGTACGTTCGCGACCTCATGTTTATTGCTAGTATTATGAAATCGAAAACTTAATAAGCCCAGTGTTTTGCACTAAACAAAGAGCTAACAAAATGCTATCAAATCGCAAAAACAAAAGTGGGAATAATTTTTGTTTTCTGTTTCCGTTTTCTCCCTTAATTTGCAAATTTTGCATTATCAGTTTATCGCACAAATTCACTTTATGTATAATTTGTACATGTATAAGTGAGCGCGGTTCTCAAGTGTCTGTCTTACAGTTGAGTCTTCTGTCTATTGGTACGCTTGAAATGTGCAGCATTTGAAATGTAATTTGGTTCTATTATAAAATCCTTTCAAGGTTTATACGCTATTTGTATGTTTCTATCTATCCTAACGATCCACAAGTGTATTTAGGCTTCGACGTGCCGTTGTTAGTATTCCTTGTGGATTTTGTTTTTTTTTTTTTACTTTCACAACATTTGAATCTGAAACGTCAGCAGCATTTCGACACGGATTGACTTTATGTTCATCTCAGGCACATTCCTGTTTTTTTCACCCCCTCTCATCAGCCAGCTCTTTGGAGGGATAAAGAAAAAATTGGCCAAACCCTGAGCTCTGTTTCATTTTGTAGCCATACATAGATCCCAACCAAAGCGCAATTTGTCTTGTGCCAGCAGCTTCGATAGTCATTGCTGAGCCCACTTACATTCTTCGTATTACGGCTAGCACTTTTGCTCCTCTTTGTTATTGTTGTTGCTGGAAGACACATCCCGTTTGTTTTTGGTTTTTTTTTACTTTTTTTTTGCATGTTTCGACTTTGTCTGCGGCTGTTTTCACTCGTCTGACATAGCCTCCTTTTGAGTTGGCACTCTAAGCCCAGTCGCAGTCTCTGTCCTAGAGCCCCAATGCCATTCAAATTGTAATTCCTCAATTATACGAGTGTCTATAACTTGCCTATGAAAACAGTTCTTTTTGCGTTTTTTGGCATTTTTTCCAACTGACGACATTTTCATACGCATTGTAAGCCTTTGTCGCTTAACTGACTCTGGAAGCATTCGAGACATTTGATTAATGGCCCATTCTTTGGGCTCAATTCCGATTCGATGGGCTGAAAGCCCCAAAAAATCAACTAAGTAAAACAACATGGGAGATAACAGTTAAAATCCTTTTTGTGCACTTTTATTATTTTAAACCCAACTTTTAGCTAAGTGCAAAGCAATTTACCTAAATGTGCTGCCACACAAGCTTACCATGCATACATATGTATGTGCATACTACAAACACACACACACACATGCTTAATTGTTCCGCTGTAAGTCAATACCCGCGTCGCGCCACAGGCCTCTGCCTGGTTGTTATTGTTTTCTGTAGGGCGCATCTAAAATCTGCCAAAGCTTCATCTACTTGCTACTAGGTTTGTTTTTTATAAGCGTTGCCCATAGATCTAGTGGGTATGTTGGTTTGCAGTCGATAGCAAAAAAAGTTTCAGTCCAAATATGTAAGTTAATTTATTTGTGAAACTTTAATTTGTTGTTTAAAAAACTTGGCAGAGATCACAAAATATCATATTTAAGGGGGTATTCTGCATGTGCAAAATTTTTTTTTAGACTTTTTTCACTTTTTTATTGCTTGGATATTTAAAAATATCACCCCAAAAGGATTTTTTGAAATTCGAAATACTTTAGAAGATAAAGCCTTTTGGGTCGAACAATGTCTTCGCTAAAAAAAAGAAATTTTTCAGTAAATAAATTTCAAGTAAATAAAGCTGTGAAATAACGGCAGGTTCTTTAATTTTAATGGTTATCGATATCGATTATTAATCGATTTTTAATCGATAATTATCGAAGGCTATCCTACACAATGCTCAGAATGACTTAACCGTTTAGAAACTAGAGCTGCAGCCGCATCTAAAGAAGGCAGAATGGCACGCAGAGCAGAGAGAGCTGCTGCTGAAAACAGTTTTTTTGAAGATGAGGAAGGTCCGCTGTACGCAGCTGGCATCGCCGACTAATATCTGTAAGTATATAATATCTGTAATATTTTTGGTTACTTTCAAAGCATCTTTTCGGACTGCCAAGCCACACTTGATACACCTGAAAACGCTTCTCTCAACGGTTAGCGACATCGACCAAACTTCGCAGATCAGCTTAAAAACATGTAATAATACCCATGACCGTGATTGAGAGCGGTAATATTGGGAAAAAAATGTTTTTCTGACTAAAACCTATTTTCCAACCGATCATTTGTATGGCAGCTACAAGAAGTAGTGATCAGATCCGGGCGGTTCCGACATATTAGCAGAGTGCAGACAAAAGAAGACTCTGTGCAAAGTTTCAGCTCGCTAGCTTCAAAACTGAGGGACTAGTTCGCGTAGAAACAGACAGACGGACGGACAAAGCTTAATCGACTCAGCTCGTCATGCTGATCAAGAATATATATATTTTATGTGGTCGGAGATGATTCCTTCTACGCGTTGCAAACTTCTGGGCAAAATTATAATACACTTTTCAAGTGTATAAAAATGGTCAAAAATCTATTTATCATTTTTTAATGGCCGCCATTTTGTCAAGAAAAATCGCATAATTTTTTCGAGGTACAGACCAGAACTACATCTATACTGATTATAACCCCTTTTTTACTTTTCATTTCAGTCATCCTGGAGTCGTATATCTTATTTTTTGGACACCCACTTTGCCGGCCGTATGTGGCCCAGTGGTTAGTGTGCTGGACTGCTGGGCGGGATGTCGTGGGTTCGATCCCGCCTCGGAACATCTAATAATAAAAGTTTTTTTCTTTCTTTAGAAAATAGCTTTTACACATACGGTTACCTTCACCAGCTATTGGCGCCAGCTGTGAAGTCATGAAGCCATGAAAAAGCAAATTCTCAAACTTTGCCGTTCGGATCCGGCGTTAAACTGTAGGTCCCTTTCTCTTGTGCGAAAAATTTAAAGCACACACGCCAAGAGATCGTGAGAAGCTTGTCTTGGCCCCGTTTTAGGAGCTGTATAGCCAGCATTTACATTTACTTTGCCGGCCGATAACTTTTGGAACAGCCCTCGCATCGAAGCAGTAGAAATTTGTTTGTTTAAGCCCCATACGGAGTACGACGAAAAATTCGTTTTTTTACAGTATTTCATATAATTAGAAACACCTTGGCTTTGCTTTGATGTTCATGTGATGTTAGAAAGTGTTTCTATTTATGTGAAATACTGTAAAAAAACGAATTTTTCGTCGTACTCCGTATGGGGCTTTACTTTAATCCGTTTGTAACATAATAAAATAAACAGAATTGAAAAAAACACTTTACGTTTTCAAATAAGTTTTTTTTTAAAAAAGATCCATAGAACAGCCTCGACATGTAGAAAACCCCCTTAATATATTCTCTGCTCGGTTTTTTCATTGTATCTACTTGAAAACCGACTTGTAATCCTCTGCGTGACATGTCGATTAATGGTCACACTGCTCTTTTTCGTACTCTTCAGTTAAAGCTTCGCCAAGAAACTTCCCCAACGCTACAACGATAACAAGTTGAGCTCTGGGTCGTTTCAGTCTATTTTCGAGTTCCGCACAATACCATTAGCCCATGTTTTTAATTTCGATTTCCTTTAAATCAATAACACTGGCCAACAGCCATTTTGGTCCAGCCTTATCGAGGACAAATTCTGATCCGGTTTTGTGTACTGATTCCAAAACTGGTCTCGGTTTTTCTCCATCAGCTCTTGTTTTCAAGATATCGCGGAAAAACCATTTTGCAGTATTTTTGGCTTTTAAAAAATTATGGAGGTTACACCGAGCAACAATATGTGTATTTATGAACTCTATCGGGGGTGTCACAGAAATCTCTAGAGATTTTGGCCTCGGTTGGTTTGCAAATCGCTCGAAAAATCCGCCGGTGTCCCAGAACTTCAAGAGATTTCATTTTCTTATTTGAAAATCGAGTTGGAACGTTTGTGTCCATGCTTATGGTATTTTTCTCTCAAATCTATAAACAGGGTTGTCCTTTCTTGCAAAAAAAATTTCCCATCTTCTAGTTTTGAGTTAATTTGATGTTTAAATGGAATTTGTTGATTGTGTTACATGTTTCACGACGCAGTTTTAAATTATGATTCAAATTCTAGTCATATTCTTCAAAAATAAAATGAAAAATTTTTAAAAATCTTGGCGCCAATCACTAAATGCAACTTGGCAACCCTTAGCGCATGTTGATACTCAGAGAGCGCTTGTTGGTACTCAGAGAGCGTCACCATGTGTAGAGGGCGCCAACTGACGTTGAGTAGCGAGTTGCTTTGTCAACATTCGGTTGATTTTGCAAACAATTATTGAAACGCAAATTTTAATTCATTTGATGCAATCTATGCAGAAAAATAATGTTGATTACATTTCCAATACCAATTTTACTTATCAAAATTGTTTTAGTGGTTAATTTCGCCAAATCTCCCAACAAAACACGAGAGATTTAAAACCAACCGAAAGAGATTTCTGTGACACCGAGAATTCGTTTTGGGTTGGAATTTGGTTGGAAGAGATTTCTGTGACACCGCTGTATGTGACAGTATACATATTAAGGTCGCCTAAAAAAATCAATGGAGCATCATCAGCAAACTCAAAAGCGCCTAAATTGGCCTTTGAAGGGAAATATTCATCAAATAATAGCAAATTTTTCAAACTTAATCGCCGTGTACCAGCCATTTAGGGTGCTTGCATTTTAATGAAAACCACTTTGGCATGCAGCCCAATGGTTCTTCTAATTTCACAAATTTTGTTACATTTAAATCTTCTTGATGGACAAAGTTACAAGCGTTTAATCCCGAAATAATGAATTAAAATTTATGGCAGGATAACTAGATTGATACACAAAATCTGTATAGGAAATATTTAAAGACTACTTGATCTAACATAGACCTTACATTAAATGTCAAGTAAATGTACAATAACATTCAATCAGTTCTAGATGCAAACAATTTTTCTTAAATTCATATTTGCTTAATATCAAACAACCTTGCATGAATGACATTAAAAAGTATGAATTGGGCTACAAATTGGCCAAATGAGTAAAGTAACCGTTCTTATTATTTGGAGGAATGAGCAATGGATGCAGAGTAGTGCAAAAACTCGCTCTATTTGGCAAGTGAATAACTTTGTGACGAGATAAGTCTTAAGTTGGAAGTTCAAATTTTTTAGTTTTACTTTAAGTTAAGTGGTCCAAAAACAATAATCGATTTTCAAGAATTTTTCATAACAACCCCTCTTAATTGAATTATGTAAATATTTTTTCACATATTAATACATTTTTTTGTTTTCAATGGTAGCGTCTTTACTCTTTTCTGTTATGAATATTATCTGTTTTAACAAAATTTGGCAGAGTTTGATCAAAATCGGATGGATATATCGTACAGCTACCATATAACTGTCAGTCATATATCATGCTCCAAGGGTACATAAACTTCGGTCGAGCCGCAGTTAGCTTCCCTCTATTTTTGTACCCTTGGAGAGGGTATACTAAAATTGTCCGAATGTTTGTAACGCACAGAAGGAAGCATCTCTGACCGTTTTTGAGCTCAGCACTCCAAACAACAATAAAAAAGTAGACCTTGTATTCATGAGCAATCCTACCTTATTATTTGGTGGTCAAGTTCCTTGACATATACATTCGTTTCACAGATAGAGTCTTTACTAAAATCTCTTTCCGCCAGGCATTTGTGGAAATTTTGAAAATCATAATAGTCACAAGGGGCTTAATCCGCAGGTTATAGTGAGTGCGGAACTCATTTCACCCATTTTTAGCCCAATTCATACTTTTTAATGTCATTCTCGCGAGGTTGATTGATATTAAGCAGATATGAATTTGAGAAAAATTGTTTGCATCTAGTACTGATTGAATGTTATTGTACATTTACTTGACATTTAATGTAAGGTCTATGTTAGATCACGTAGTCTTTTAATATTTCCTATACAGATTTTGTGTATCAATCTAGTTATCCTGCCATAAATTTTAATTCATTTTTTCGGGATTAACCGCTTGTAACTTTGTCCATCAAGAAGATTTAAATGTAACAAAATTGACGCTTTCATACAGACAGACGGACATGGCTAAATCGACTTGGCTTTTGATGCTGATCAAAAATATTTAACTGGACAATTCAAATATATCAGTTTTTTCTCCAAAAATCATAATTTTCCCTGAGAATCGTTCCCAATGTGAGGAAGAGGAAGAAGAATGTAAAAAAATTGAATGGACGCAAAACCAATGACCGATTATATTTTAAAACCTAACGGTATATACGAACACCAAAGTAAAAAACTAAATACCGGTACGAATTCGAATACCAAAATAATTTTAGAACCGAAGCAGAACCTACGTTTTACTAAGTACCAGAACCGGAACCAGAACCGAAATACGTTTCGGTTTGATACCCTGGTTAAAAGTACTCATTTCAAAACATTTTTTGTGCACAATAACATGCCATCCAGTGTATACGGTATTGTCATTTGTCAATTTGTAATCGATCATTTTTTATCGTCATCTCTCAAGGCTTAAACAGTGTAAAAGGCAGCCTTAATGCTGATTTTTTTGCTATTCGAATTAATATTTTATGTGTTTGCTGTACAAACTTGAGCACTATTTCTCTAATTGAAAAAAAAATTTTTAGTGTGGGAAAACACTGCATTAATGCTACTTACTGTTTGACAGAAATATGACATTTTAAAGAGCAAAGGCTAATGGTTTCTATCTGGCAACAAGACTTAGAATCAAGGCTCAAACAAAATTATTATTTTTTTGTAAGGTTCCCAACTGATTAAAACATTGATTGTATGGTTTCGACAGCGATAAGCCTACTGAAGATTCGTTTGGGAGAATGATGAAACGGTACCGTATAGGCAACCAGCTCATTTTTGGTGTACAACAATGCATAAGTTGTTTTCAGTTGTGAAAAAACACAACTTTTTCAGACCTTGAGCCAGCTAAACTCACTAATTAAAAATTATTATTTGTGATTGATCCTGGTGAAAATTACTTAATTCAAAACTCAAATGAAGTTTGAAAAATTTCTTTTTCGAAAAAGAATATGAAATTACTCCGGCTTCGAAAAAGAGAGAGAAATCTAGGTTACAAGTTTACTTTTTATCATTGAAGAAGACACAAGGAATGCTGCTGGAGATTCAGAAATGGACCGCAAGATTGTGAATAAAAATTTGTTCTTAAACGATGGGCGTCACCAAGTTTCAGCAGTGAAAAATTTTGATGTACACCTTAAAGCAGTGGTGCACAAACGCACATTATCATGATTTGCGCTGGTGTGCGTAGCAGAGCAACACGAAGTAAACGTCTACTACGTTTATGCTATGCTCATTTTGCAAAATCATTTCATGAAATGGGTCCGAAAGTGCGTGCATATACACCATTTCATGAATTCGCTTACACACGAAAGTTGACTATGAATTCGCTGTCAATTCATGAAATGCCGCGTCGCAAAAAGCTTTTCGTTGCGTTGGTGTTGCCAGATCTTTTGTTTTGCCATATGTGTGCTGGCCATTTTGTGAATTTACAAAAGATGCATAAACAGGAACAAATTTGATTTTGCGAATTAAAGAAATCATGAATTTCGTAGCATAAACGTAGTAGTCGTTATGCCAAATATAGGCTACATACAAACACACATACTTATGTGTGTGCGTCAGAGAACTGCAAAAATCACTTTTTTCTTAATTGCGTCATGCACAAAAATTCTTACTCACATTTATTCATGTCACAAAACTCTAGACTCAACTCAACTCAATTCAAACCGCAATGGCATCGAACGGTTGTGCCAGAGTTTTTTGATGCAACATTTTTGATCACATTTATTCACGCAACAAATATTTTCAATCAAAGAGATTCAACTCATAGAACTTTTTGATGCGACACTTGTTTGTATGTTCGATCGGCCCACTCAGGCCAACGCATTGCGAGAGACATAGGAGAGAGAGAGAGAGAGAGAAGAGAGACACAGCTGGCGCAATGGTCATGGGCGCCAGTGTTTCAGCATGTGCATTTATTCATACGAGATGATTTTCGTTCGCTCAGAATAATCGTCGTCGAACAAGCGATCAAATCACCCGAACTGAATGGAATGAAGCGAACCTGATTATTAATCACAGAGCTAACAATTGAATTGAATGAAACTGAAGGGCGAGGATGTTGCGCATGCAAGTTCGGAGCATTGATCGCAACGCCAGTTTATTCGGGCTGCGACTCTGGCAGAACTATTACTCCTTATCCCAGGGGATAGGACAATTTGACCTTGTGCACCACTGCTTTAAAGTGTTTTTTTTTTTTGCTTTTGCTTTTGCTTTTTTTTATTTTGCTTTTATCGACCCTGTTCCGAATTCAGAAATTAGCAAGTGGAATTGCAATTGAACAATGTTACATGAAAGTTAACACTCAAATCTATGGTTACTAGATCCGTTCAGAGAAAAGTCAATATTGCTTAAGCAATTGAAACCCATTGCTCAATGGCAAGTGAAATCAATACGTCAAAAAGAGACCACCTAAGCTAGTAATCACAGAAAACTTGGCTAAGTGAGCCGAATTGAGGAATTTTTCGGCCATTTCTTATCAAATAATTTGTTTATCATGTATACAAACTATACTTAAATTATTTATTAATGTCTTCACTTGAATGCACACCTACCCCTTTCTATGACAGGTATCAGTTAGTCGTGTTCTTAACTAACAATCTAGCCCCCTTCAGCGCCGTTGTGTGCGTTGATTGGCACCATCGCTCCCACAGCAAACACAACAAACTCACACAGACACAGCTAAACCAAATAGAGCGTAGGAGGAACATTTAGCAGAGGGTAAACAACAATACGACACTGTTAACAAGTATAAACTGTGCCACAGAATTCATTTGTCTAAATGCTTTTTAAGTTGCAGCAAACTGAGTCAGAAGAAGAAGAAGTCAGCTAATGGAGTCCAAAGTCCAATCCCAACAAATTTTGTATCATAAAAAAGTTAAAACAACGTCAAAGCAAGTACAAATTGGCGTCCCGGCCAGGTCGTTGCCTGAGAACTTCAGCAGACTGTAAAATGAAATAATTATGAAATATTGTCGCGACACTGTCGCCGCGACGGCTGTCGTTGTGGATAATGAGGCTCCATGGCTGTTAAGGCAACAACGCAAAATATTCAGAATTTCTAATTGGATCGATGGGAAAACGAAGATGAAATTCATAGATGTAACCCGCGCCTATTAAATATTCATGAGAATTTCGTTTGGGCCCGGTTAATTCAATTTAAAGCTTTCCACTGAAGTGGCAAATCCACTTGTAGGCAAAGGCATGCCCAAACTCCAGATCGGGCTCATATTTTATCGGTTCTGTCGGCGTATGGGCTGCAGTTGCACGTGCCAATCTGCCCGCTCCGGTGTTATCAGAGCGCATAAATTCCGCCCAACGACGACGATGGCGACGACTACGACACCGGCACAGATTTATTTTATTTACAGCAACTTCTTCCTGCTGGTTCCTTTTACTTATAATTTCAATTATCGCCTGTTGGCTGATAGCCATAAATTAACTGGAATGCTGGAGACGCTGCACAGGTTGCACAGATTGCAAGAGAAGTCCTTTGCTGTGTCGGTGATTTAATTAAGCGCAAATAGAAAATGGGAAAAAATGGAAAACAAACAAAAAATACACCCTATCATCACAGTTGGCTAGTCTACAAAAAAAAAATAGCAGAAGAAGACGAAAACCAATCTCTGGTTCACAGTCCAATGCCAACATTTTGGCAAACAAAAATTCATAATGTTGTCAACCACAAGCAAACAGTCGGGGACAACTGGCAAATGTGGTCCAAAAAAAAATACAAATAAGAACACTGCAACCAAAAGCATAGACTAAACAAATACCCTGTAAAATTGATTTATACTGCCTCCCTTTCACTATGCTAGTTCATAATTTCTGTGTTTTTTGTAGGATCATATTGCGATTAAGGTACAGTACTCAGACTACGAAAACCCGATCTGCTATACTCAAACTACCATACACCTCGAAATAACCTTCGGTATAACCTTTCCCAATGCGGAGCTGAAGCATCATGGATTCCTTAGAATCAATATTATATAACTTAGAACTACATTTTGGAAGCTTCGGAATATGCGGTATCTATATATGGGTCATTCTTTTATAAACCGAACAGCAAACAAATTTTTTATTTTTCATTTTAATAAAAAAAAATCCGAAATTAGATCCCGACATGCCCACCAAAACGTAATTTTCGGTTTTGCACAAACATTTTTTGTTAATTTTATAAACAATTTCAAAAATCGTCAAAAACGAAAAAATGGAAAAAAAGGGTTTTTTAAAAACGTGGTATCTCAGGATTGGTTTATCGGATAGGTCTCAAGTTGATATCGATGAAAAGAATTTTACTGTATCTACTCAAATTATAATTTTATAGATTTTAAAATTATTTAATAATATTAAGTAAATGTTGCTAAAAATTACATATAATTTTTTCTCAGTGTTAACCACCATGTTATAGCTTCTGGGGATATACAATGTATTGTAATAAACACAACTTAAAAAACTGTGTTTTCAAAAAGATGGAGACTTTTATAGTTTAAAAGATATTAATTTTTGAAGTTATAAACAAATTAAAAGATACCCTTAAAGAAAGCTATGCCATGCAGTCAGTTTCAAAGCTTTTTGATTGAAACTTGACAATTGTGCTTTATATTCATCAAGCTTTCCAAAAATGTCAACATCAAGCGAATCGGATGACTATATCATATAGCTGCCATACGAATTCTATGATTAATCGCATTTTGTTGTCGATTAGGGTGGCCAGAGCTTGCAAAGTAATATATAACATTACTAAATGCAGCGTTCGTATGGCAGCTATATGATATAGTCGTCCGATCCGCATGATGTTGACATTTTTTAAAAGCTTGATAAATATAACGCCCTCTTGCCAAGTTTCAATCAAAAAAGCTTTAAAACTGACGTCATGGCAAAGCTCTTTTCAAGGGCATCTTTTAATTTATTTATAACTTCAAAAATTAATATCTTTTAAACTATAAAAGTCTCCATCTTTTTGAAAACACCAAAATTTAAGTTATGCTTAGAGCTATTAAATGTATATCCTCAGAAGCTATAACATGGTGGTTAACACTGAGAAAAAATTATATATAATTTTTAGCAACATTTACTAATATTATTAAATAATTTAAAAGTCTATAAAATTATAATTTGAGTAGATACAGTAAAATTCTTTCCATTGATATCAACTTAAGACCTGTCGGATAAACCAAACCTAAGATATCGCGTTTTTAAAAAACCCCTTTTTTCCATTTTTCGTTTTTGACGATTTTTGAAATTGTTTATAAAATTAACAAAAATGTTTGTGCAAAACCGAAAATTACGTTTTGGTGGGCATGTCGAGATCTAATTTGGATTTTTTTATTAAAATGAAAAATAAAAAATTTTTTTGCTGTTCGGTTTATAAAAGAATGACCCATATGTAGTGTCTTTGCCAGAACTCAAGCAAGGGCGTAGCCAGCTTTACGAAAAGGTGGGGGCAGCAGTGCCCGAACTTTTCTTAAATATTTTTAAAATTAAATTTTTAAACATTAAATAATTAAATCTAGATGCATTTGATATGAAATGAGAATAAATCTCCAAAATAATGGAGGAAAACTTAAGTTATAAATGAAAAGTGCATTTTTCGGGGCAAAATGTATGATTAAGGGGGGCTGCTGTGCTCTCTTTTCGGGACTCCACAGTCAGGGTTCGTAAATAACACACAATGTAAAAAACATAGTGTTCAAAACAGTTAGCATTGTTTTTTTCATTGTTTTTATTGGGAATGTTCAAAATGTTTTGAACAATTTATGTCAAAATAAAGAACATTGATAAAAAACACAGGCGTTTTGAACACTTTGTGTTTCTAATACTAACATTTTCAAAAAATAAAAAACATGTTTATTTACATTTTAAACATTTAACATTTCGACACACGAAAACGATAACATATTGAACACTGTAAGTACAAATTGAACTTCCCTTACAAATTTACTTTAAATAAATATTTGGCTCAAAGTATGCTTTGCATTTGTGCTTGTGATTGAGCTCGTTTGATAAATAGAGCAGCTACTGTTTAAATTTTTGAGCAAAATGGGAAGACAGAAAAAATGCGATACCAAGGAGCTGGTCAGGCAAAGAGATGGGTCAGATAAAGTTGCGTGCAAGTTATGCGGGAAGGACTTGGCTAATACATCTTCTAATATATTACGGTACTACAAACTGATTCATCAGGATGAGAATGGCACCTCAACGAAAACGTCCAAAAATGCAACCATGAAATCAGAGCTGAAAGTATCGCGGTAATTGTTTAGTAGAGCCACCCCTCATTAAAAAATTCGAAAAAAATCCCTCCATATACCTTGAAAATACAAGAATTATGTTGTCTTCAGATCGCCTGGGACTTTCGCGGTTCAATGGTAAATATTGAGTTATTTTGATTAAAAAACGTATTTGTCTTTGTCTTAACTGTCATTAATGAAATGGTACATTATGATACATTATTAATTAGGTGGCACTGAGTGCTTCTTGAACATTATCATCGTCCTCAACATCATCTTCGTCATCGTCATCAGGATCCTGTGAATAAAGTAAAATTAAAAAAAGAAGCACAGACAATAATTAAAGGAGGCTTATTTTACGTGAGCCCAAGAGAGTCGTTTTATGTAGAGGGGTATACTCCTCTGTAGTCCTCCTCGTGACTATCCTCCTCCTATAAATTAATCATTTGTGAAGTGAAAATTTTTTTTTAAAAATCG